>JAVDOI010000001.1:32267884-32867884 GCA_032191485.1 Leptoclinus maculatus | reverse complement strand
GATAAATAACATGAAGCTGTTTAGTTTGTTTAATAAAAGAACAAGGTATAGACCTGTTCTATAGGAAAGGGAACCTCAAATGACTTCTGTTGTGATCTGGCACTATATAGAAAATAAAATTAAACAAAATGAACTCTACCTTCAAGGGGGGGTGGAGGGTGCTGTTGGGGGGGGCGGGGCGCCCCCCTAATACAATGGTAGGGGAAACACTGAACTTACTGGTGGTAAATTTACAATAAGATGTTCTTATTTTTTTATTATAGACAGGTCATTCATTGTATTGTTCTTTGATTTAAGTGAGGAATTTTAGCCTTTTGCCCATCATGACGGCTCCTCCTCATTACTGAACCTGATTGATTGGGTTAAATCATCAGTTTCACAGTTTCTCAGACCTGACTTTGTGCATGTTGATATTCACAGGTGAGCGCGTGGGCGGCTTCACTGTGGTGTGTAACGACACAGAGGAGGCAAAGAGGGTGGAGTCTCAACTTAAGATCCTCATCAGGCCCATTTACTCCAACCCACCAATGAACGGCGCTAGAATTGCAGCAACCATTCTCAATACACCAGATCTGCGCTCACTGTGGTACGTGTTTATAGATCATATATACGCCGATATTACCTGAATCCAATGTGTAGTTTGGATATTTGTAAAAAACGTTTTAGGTTCAAGTCTCCATCTTCACCAATTAGATATAATCCAGAATCTCTTTCTTGAACTGACCCTGCCGTCATTTGTTCCAGGCTGGAGGAGGTTCATGGTATGGCTAACCGCATCATTAAGATGAGAGAACAGCTGGCGGCTGGTCTGAAAAATGAGGGCTCCTCCCACAACTGGCAACACGTCATCGACCAGATCGGGATGTTCTGCTTCACAGGCCTCAAACCCGAGCAGGTACACACATCTTAATCATTGAAATGTACTTTATCAAATGATGCCATGCATAACCTCCTGTAAAACGGCAAACTGTCATTTTTACACTGCCGTTTTTGTAGGGATTGAACAATCAATATATAATGTGTGAAGTAGTGAGCCTTAGAGGTGCTTCGTTACCTCACGCTGAAGCTGTTTTTAAACATTCCTGTGAATGTGAGCACTTGTTCTGGTGTTAAATTGAAAATCAATCGAACAAGGTACTTCACAAAGTTATTATTCAAAAGGTTAAAATATAGAAAAACATTCATTACGTTGTAGTCTGTATTGAGTCAAATTAAATATCCGTTTGCTTTTCTCTCTCAACATCTCGCACACGGTGATTACAAACAAATTGTTTCTCGACTTCAATTTCAGTATCCCTGATTGAACTGAAATATCTGTATTAATGTTTGTCAAATGACACATTGATCAAAGCGACAATAAAGCTGCATGCTGCATTCGATAAGTGCATGACATCACCTCTTCTGGAAAGAGTCGACGCTTCTCTTCTCTCAGGTTATTTCACACAGGCCCTGAAAACTGCTGCTCTTAAGCCACTCTTAATAGAGAAAAATAAAAAAATCTCACTAAGGAGCAATTACAGGCCCATATCAAACCTCCCATTTTTGAGTAAAATCATCAAAAAGTCTGTTTTCTAACTGCTGAACACATTTTGGCCCTAAACAATTGTTTTTGATGTTTTCCTTTCAGGATTTTTCGACCTCACAACAACACTGTGACTGTTCTTGTTACAATCTTACATGACACTCCCTTAAACAGAGACAGAGGAAAAGTTTCAGTCTTGGTATTAATAGATCACATTTGACACGGTCAACCACGACATATTACTAGTTATGCTGGAAAACTGGGTTGAACTCTCTGGCTCAGTGTTACATTGGTTTAAATTTAATTTGATGGACAAGGACTCATTTGTGTTGATCAGAAATTCCACATCTGAGCCTACAGTTCCCCAATGCGCTGTTCTCGGGCCCCTCTAAAGTCTTCTACTAGCGCAGAATAAAAAAACAACAAAATCATCATCATGCAGAGGGAATTATGACTCGGCAGGATTTAGAAAGAAGGGGTTCATGCTTTCATCTTCAGTAGGCTGCTACATTCAGTGGGAATGTTTGTTGATTTACTGTCGTATGTGGATTTTGAGTTGTGTTCATTTATTTTCCCTGCAGGTTGAGCGCCTGACAAAGGAGTTTTCAGTGTATATGACCAAGGATGGCAGAATTTCGATGGCAGGCGTGACCTCTGGGAACGTGGGCTACCTGGCACAAGGGATCCATACGGTCACCAAGTAGAGTGGATCCTGCTGGGAGAGCGACATAAACAAAGCAGCAGCGTTAACGAGGAGCATCGCGCATCACTTATTCTCCGGATCCTCCATTCCACCGTCTAGAAAAGAGCTCTCTGTTTAGTTAGACATTTTCTGAATTGGATTTCATCACAAGTTCAACTTGCTGCTGTCAAACTATTACATTTCTGATTAACTTTTTTCTTTTTGAACATTTCACGGAGCACACTCCCCAAATTGTAAAAAAACATATTTCCTCCAACTACTGACAGATCATCTTTGCTTATTTATTATGTGGAATCAACTGTTGGCTGTGCATTAGTGTCCTCCTGTGTGCTGTTCATCTGCAGTGGGCCCACTCACTATAAAACATCCAGAAACCAACATGGCGGTAATGTTAGACTGTGCATTCATTTCATGCACAAGTTGAGATTTCTGTTGCTATGTGAAAGCCCGTTGAAAATGTGAGTTTTTTCTTTTTCCTTTATATATAATGGTGGAGTCGTAGCACTTTAAAAGTTGAAAGGCACTGTTAAAGTTTCAAGATTAGACCGACATTATCTTTATTTGTCAATCAGGGAATCAATTAATTATCATTCTAATCTGCAGTTGTCCATCTGAACTAATCAATCATCCAGTAATCTCCTTATCTTCGTTGGGGATTTCCCCGTCGTTCTCCTTTGTAGTCACAACTTTTTCAGTGGGATTTTGAACCATCTTTGGGTTTCAATGTAGTAGGTGGCAGGGCAGCAGTCCCTTTCTAATGCCTGATGCAAACAAGCACACAAGCCAAACACTGTTGAACTTAAGCGATCAATACTTTGAATCTTTTCCATATTCCACCATAGCCCCAAATTCAAAGCCCCGTTTTTAAATTTGTTTTAATCACGCAGTCTTCGTGTGGTTAATAGAAATGAGTGGGGTAAGTGATCCTGTTGAACTCTGATCAGTTGAAGAAGAAATAAACACCTACTGCTCATTCACTCAGACATCACGTGTATGTGTACAGTGTATGAATCTGGTCATCAAGACATGTGGGGTTTGCCCCCCCCCCCCAACCTTTTCATACTTCTGAAACCTCTGGCACTACGCCTCCATGTTTTGCATTCTGTCATAAAATAATGGATCCTTGGACATGTACCTTATTGAACAAACAATAAATGGTTATAGAAGAATGATCTGTTCTAATGTGCATTTTTTTTTTATAACTGATGAGTTAATGTTAAACTTTTCCTTACAGTTTACCCTCTCCATGCCTATGTGCCTACATCTTGCTTATTTCAATTGACTATTTTAAATGTATACTGTATGTTAGTTTTATGGATCTTGGTATACATGGAGATGTCATGCTCATCTGATCTTAAAAACTGTTCTGATTAAGATTTTTCATTGATAGTTTTCTTCCTATTTACCAGTGACTAGAGGTGTTTGTGAGAACATGGGCCTCTAATGTTCACGGTGCACTAGATATACTGCATGAGTCCTCAGGGACATTCTGAGTTGTGGGATCCTACATTTGACACGGGTCCTGTATACAGGTGCTGGAAGATGAGGTAATAATGCAGAATTGAAGCGTAGCATTAAGTCCTTGTCTATCAGACTAATGGTATTAACTGCTAAAACATCACGTGAGACTTCATATACATTAACTTTAAAATGTTCAGACACAAAATAAAAGGATTTGCCTCCCATGTCATTGAGGAGTAATGTCAATACAGAGAACTACAATACCCAGAATTCCACACAACAGGAAGAAGACCCAGAATTCCAGTCAGGTGATGAAGTGTCACGTCACGTGCCCCTCTGCATTATACCTACTGGCTCCCAAATCACAACCAGCTCATTTACTACCTGGAGACTGAAACTGAAGGTACTGTGACTCATCAGCTTTTTATCTTCTACTCTACAACAAATATTGGTAGATATATCTGTAGGTGTGACAGTGTAGCTTCTTTGTATTTAGTGGTCAGCTGAGGTGAGGTGTAACGCTTGCTAGCTAGCTATTGTACGTAAGGACAGTAACAAAGGGGTTGACTGCGTTGACAGATGTTATTGTTATGTTAATGAAAAGCAAAGCAATGATCTAATCACATTAAAAGATGTGTTGTTCAACCAGTATCTCCTGGAGCTAAAGCAGTACATTTAACTGAGGTCAGCACCATCAGCAGCCTCTTCTTGTTGACTAATGTTTGACTTGTTGTCCTGTATTTACTGGAGACATTGTTGAAGCTTATCAGCGACTTCATGAGAGATTCAACCGGCACAGTATCGGCCCAAAATGTCTTTATTGTTTGAGATTGTTCTCGAGCTAATTGTTGGTATTTCATGATACTTCTTACAGATTATGTCAATAAATAAAGTGGCATAAAGTGTGTCAGAGTCTGCAAAACGAAGAGAGAATAATCTAATTACCTTCACCTGGTTTGACTTGTACGAAAGGTTGTTTAACCATCTTTCACTTGTGTTTCATTGTTAAGATTCAATGCACATCAGTGTTGATGTCAGCTATCATTACTGGGAAATAGTTTAGCTGCTTTACTTGCGGCTGTTTGTCTCCCTGGTGTGCAGTGATGAAGTTGAACTCTAAAGCTACCATGGTCTTGTTAAAATGGTGTGCTTCACTACCTCATATCTCTAGTCCTGAGTTCTTCATTGAGTGTTTGTTAGTAGAAGATAAGATAGAAACAGTTTAGGAAATGCTCTCAAAGTGGACACTGACATGAAACATGTTAGAATTTGTTTACCTACCTTGACTTTCCACATATTATTATAGTAATTATACGGTAATTATAGATTAAGAGAAGGACAAAAAACAGAGACAAAGAACCACGTTACATTAATTTAAATGTTGACGTTGTATCAGCACTGTGTATATATTTTTTTATGTATTTAACTAAATGCAAACAATATTTCATTACAGATTGCTGATTGGTTCCACCATCATACTGGTGGTAACTGAAGGTGATTCTGGACTTTTTCTGATCAGAATCTCCGCCTCTTGGATCCAGAGAGTTGGAGGCAAATTGTCTGGGTTGCATCAGACTTTGCAGGGCCGAGCTACAGCCTTGTAGACTCATGGCGATTAACACGGATGCCGAGGACTGGGGCGGCGTTGGGAGTAACGACTCTGGAGAACGAGCGTGGCTCTTGCAGAGCCCCAGCGTGGATTCTGTCCCGCATCTTGAGACAGAACGGAGTGGGAGCGGGGGCGTGTCGTCTTGGGCAGCGGTCTTCATCGTGGTGAATGCAGCGCTGGGAGCGGGTCTGCTCAATTTCCCCGCAGCCTTCAATTTGGCAGGAGGAGTGACTGCAGGAGTCATGCTTCAGATGGTGAGGAGATCCCAGTGAGGCACATCATGCTGACACATAAGCTTCTTTCACAACTGCACGAGGATAGGGCTGGGCGATATGAAGAAGATCAAATATCACAGTAGTTCTGACCAAATACCTCAATATCGATATTGAGACAATATTGTTGGGTTGACTATTGGTGCTCTCACAAAAATAAGATTTGTGATAAATAACAATCAGTAATGTGGATTTAAGGACTAAGTGGGTAAAGGCAGATATGAGAACAGTTTAAATTCACAAAATTACAGATTTACCGTAATGCAGCCTTCAATACCAGGGAAGACAACTTGTGTCATATTACGATGTTTAGATCTCCAAAGTCGAAGACGATCTCGTCTCCATCACAACATCGAAATAATAATATATAATATCAATGTATTGCCCAGCCCTACATGAGGGGTATACTCAGACTGAATGTTAGAGCTGATAACTGCTGACCATCTGAATGTATTGTCTGAGTTCTTGTGACCAACTTAAAACTGCCTACAGACAACATTCATCGGGAACTATAACGTGTTGCTTCCTGTTTCTTTCTCTCAGTTTATGCTGATCTTCATAATCAGTGGACTGGTGATTCTGGGCTACTGCTGCCAGGTATGTGCCACTGAAGTCTCAAATTCCATCTCTTACTGTTCCACTTGTTTTCTCTTTCATTTCTCCAACATGTCCTCCAGCCTTCTAAATCTGAATACCTTTCTTTCTCATGAGTATTTCTCCTTCGGTGGCTTTTGCGCAACACTGTTCTGTGGTTGTATTCCTGAAGCGTATTGCACAACAGCTCAGACTTCCACTTCCTGCTGGCTCAGACTTGTGCTTAAATGTTAAAGCACAACTGAGAAACATCTGCAGATTATTGCTTTAAATTACAAAAATCCGCCACCATCAGCTGCAGGATGAAATGTGTCCTAAATCATGTGGTACCATGAGAATAGCTGGCTTCATGACTGAGTATGATTGACTAATTGTACTCAACAGATTACTTTATACTCTATACCACGCCTTAAACTGCAGACGATTACAGTCGGCAGTGAGGCTCCTACTTACTTTTACTTTTTTTACCTGGTGGATATATTGAATGAAAGGAAATTGCCATGGAACAAATACACCAGTAAATGCAACTCATCTGATACCTTATTTGGATGCTGTGGTACAACTGCATTAAAAGACGACGTTGCCATATCTGAAACCACATGAGCCAACTCAGGAGAAGATCGTCTTTTGTTGTGACACTTGTCAGCAAAGAACATCTGAATCAAGCTACTGTGGGCACACGATTAACACGACAGAATGTTGCGTGATCCTGGAGGTGTTTTAACATTGCTGGGGAATGTTTTCTTCACTCAGCATTGCATAAAAGCCACAGGTTGCCGAAAGCATTATTTACTCGGGCGGGTGCATCGCTTCAAAGCTTCAAGTTCACCCTAATTCAAATGAATACGCATAATCATCTCAAGATTGACTAAACAGCTAAAAGGCTATTCTAATGCATTTTACTGCTGAATCCACGGCCACTTTTGAACGATCTGTTTGCTTTCTTCAGGTCAGTAATGAAAGCAGCTATCAGGAGGTCGTCAGAGCCACTTGTGGGAAAGTAACGGGCATCGCGTGTGAAGTCGCCATCGCTGTCTACACCTTCGGGACTTGTATCGCTTTCTTCATTGTCATCGGAGACCAGCTGGATCGCTGTAAGTATATTCACAACGATAAAGGGAAGCTGCCCTCTCTCAATTTATCAGATTGGTTAGAAAATATATTTATACGTTTATATTTTCCTCAACCTCTGACAGTTTTTTAAAGATGCAATTCCTCCGAGCACAGTGCGATAGTCGTTACATATTGTTACATGGACTTTGTCCGACATTTAACTGTGACCTGTGTGTTTGAACAAAGGAAGACGTCTGGTAGTAGCGGTGTGTTGATGAGAGCAAAGAGCATCAAGGATGACACCGCTCAGCTTTTTCTCTCAGTACATGTGACCCACTCTTACATATCCTCGCACTGAGACGCTGACTGTGTAGAAATCCTACTGCTGCCTGTTTCTGGAAATAGACTGCGACCTTCCACCTATTTAGGAATGAATAGATGAATGGAGTGGTTGTGACTTTAATTATCTGCTGAGCTAAATATCTTCCATGTGTACTGCAGTTTACAATTACACTCTCTACTTGCATCACACTGCCTCCTTCTGTCTGTCTGTTCTCAACGTTTTCTTTTGTAATTCCTGTTTTTTGTTTCAGTGGTGGCAGCAGTGGTTCATGACACAGATGGCACAGGCAGTGGCCACTGGTACACTGATCGCAAGTTCACCATCTCCGTTACTGCAGTCCTGGTTATCCTTCCTCTCTCCATCCCCAAAGAGATTGGCTTTCAGAAGTATGCCAGGTACAAAGCTTTGTTACTCATCTTATTTTCTCACCAGGGATTGAAATTGGTTAATGCTTTCTTAGGTTTTACCTTGTGTGATGATCATGTCTGGGTTGTTGTTCTTCACTGTAGTGCATTGAGTGTGATGGGGACCTGGTATGTGACCATCGTGGTCATCATAAAGTACATCTGGCCGGATAAAGATATGACTCCGAGCCACGTTCCCGCCAGGTGAGTCTGCACACACTTTATTTTTCCAAAATGTTTTACCACTTCCTTCAGCACTGTCCCACCTACTCCTTCAAGCAGAAACATCTGCATCCTCGTCGTCATGCTTTGCTTGAGTTGCTAAATCATTGTCTTTGTTACAGTTCTGCTTCCTGGACCGCAGTTTTCAATGCAATGCCCACCATTTGCTTTGGTTTCCAGGTACCTCTTCATTTGTGTCATTTGAGATAATACAACTATATGCCTATTGTCTCAAACAGAGTTTGATATTGATGAATTATTTCTGTCTTGCCTTCTTCCTCCTGGTCTCTTTCTACAGTGCCACGTCAGCTGTGTGCCGGTGTTCAACAGCATGAGCAGAAAAGAGCTCAAACCTTGGGGAGTTGTAGTCACTCTCAGCATGATAATCTGCCTCTTTGTCTACACAGGAACAGGTATTGTCAATGCGTGCACTCAAATATCTACCTAATAACCTGTCAGTAATATTTAGATAAAAACGATAGTCATGGTAAATCATCCACTTTATTGGGTTTCTTGTCTCGTGGGTCTGATATGAAGTAGTTCCTGACCTTGAACATGTGACTGGTCTTAATGTGTGTAAATGTCAGTTTAAGTTATGCTGATATCAATAGTCAAACTACTGTGTATTCTTCAATGATTGTTGTGTTTGATCAGGTGTCTGTGGCTTCCTGACGTTTGGCTCCGACGTCAGTCAGGATGTGTTGATGTCGTACCCTTCTGATGATGTCCCCGTGGCCATCGCCAGAGCTTTCATTGTCATCTGCGTCATCACCTCCTACCCCATTTTACACTTCTGTGGCAGGTAAGATTTTGTGTGATTTCTCCCTCGTTTGGCATACTGTGTCTCAGCTACAGATGTGACACAGAATGCAATCAATGCATTTCTAGTGTGTGTTTTTTTTTTCTTTACGAATCAGTCAATGCAGCATTCCTTGTGTCCTCCCAGGGCCGTTATAGAAGGACTGTGGCTGCGTTTCCAAGGCGAGCAGGTGGAGGTGTGTGTACGTCGTGAGCAGAGAAGGAGGATCCTGCAGACGCTGGTGTGGTTTGTTGTCACGCTCGTCCTCGCCCTCTTCATCCCAGATATTGGTCGGGTGATCTCGCTGATCGGAGGACTGGCGGCCTGCTTTATCTTTGTCTTCCCAGGTAACATTTACCTCATTGATTGCAAGGTTTTCAGATTTCTGTCAGTTATTAATGTCACACTGAAATGTCTTTATGTCCAATGTCTCTTCAACAGGTTTGTGTCTGATGCAAGCCAAGCTGTCGGAGACTGACAGCCGAACTGCAAGGTGAGATTGCTTATGCCTGCATGTCAGTTTTCTTGGAACCAAATTGATTCAGTTATATTGTGCAACATGACAACAAGGTCCTTGGATGTAACCCCACGAGGAGCCTCAGTGTGTGCCGTTTGCATGCTTATTTAACTGGAGGTGGTCGTTGGGTGCTGCATTGTTGCTGCCCCTTTTCTACTATTTAGTTAGAATGGGTCAAACACAGAGGATTCATTCCCTTACAGGGATTAATGAAGTAGAACTTAAAGATGCATTATTACCACACTTTGGCCACTAGGGTCTAGAAAAAAAACCTCAAAACAAGCTCCCACAATATCACCAATTTATGTTGTTATGTCCCACTTGTAGTTAAACAACTATAAATAGACATTCAGTAGACAAAGAGTAACAGAATTCATCTGGAGTTGTTTCTAGGCACCTTACAAATAAGTCAGCCAGTCACGCTGCTCTTAGCTCTGGTTTGGTCTGTTTTGCGTGTGTTCACCAGCCACTTGGTACTGGTCTCTGTCTGCTGTTTGCTGCTGAGTAGGAAGTGTGCAGTGTATCGGAGCGTGTTCACTGGAAACCAAAATAATGAGCTAAAAGAGCAATAAGTCAATTAAAAGATTAGAAAATGAGTCTGAAATTATTTTGATAATAAATCAATTTTATTTATTCATTTAATTAATTTCAAAGGCGAACATATACAGTTTAAAATCACCATTTGATTCACCGTACCAGATTATAGCTTTAAACTAATTTGCATCAGTAGTTCCTTATATTCTCCGGCTCCAGTTTTATAGAACATGTAAACTGAATATTGTTGGGTTTTGATTAATTGTTGAAATAACCAGCAGATCAATCCAATATGAAACAAGTTAGTTGCAGCCCTTAAAGAAACGTAAACGCATGATTTTGCACTATGAGCGATCCTTTCACACTATTGACATTTGATTTAGTGTTCATATCAAAAAACGTACTTCCGTGATCTGGACTTTTCTTTAATGTTTGTCTCTGTGTTTCAGCTGGCATGGATCGGTGGTCTTTGGTGTTACGATGGTTACGATTGGAGCGTTCATCTTTGGCCTCACTACGACTAACTCCATCTATCAAGACGTCGTCAGCTAAAAGGAACAGCTTTATCGGAGCCAGCGGTGTTTCAGACAGGGGGGGGGGAGGGGGCTTAGTCCTGTGCTGCTATTCTGAACTACTGGAGAAGAAGAAGCATCTCATGACACTCATTTTAAACAATCCTCTGCAGCATGTCACATTCCTGCTCCGTACTGAGTTAAAGCTCCACAGCTCTTCATTCAGTCAGGTAGTAGTCGGAGACACAATGCCAAATGACTTCAGACACTTTGCCTTTTATTTTATGTACAGTTTAATTTGCATGTTTTATATTTTTATGGTGCTTTTGTCTCTGGAGCCTGTATGGGCAACATGTTCTGTTTACAAGAGCTGAAGGACTTTGTATACAAAGGTCTTACAATCAAATTGATTTAAATAAGGAAATTGTACCAATTTGTTTATTTGAACTTGCATGTAAATGTTTCTTATTGAAAATGACGAGCTGTGGTTCCCCGGTCTAATCCAGGGCCAGACTTTATGTTGCCGCTGCTGATGGTTTGTACGCATATTAACAATTTTGTCTCTTCTCTAATGGAACATTTAATTCAGTGATACGTTTGCACAAACTAGGACACAGAATCATTGAGTGCTGTGATATCTGCAGGGTGGGACAGTTCAAGTCTTGATTTTTGTATTCTTTGATAGTCAATAGTTTTCAACTATGAACATGAATTCAGGAAGGCATTTGAGTTATTTATTGTTAGTTTTGTTGATTCCTTATATATTCTATAAGGTAGAAGTATCATGAGGATTTTATACTTGGCTTTGAGGGGAAATATTTGCTGTTTTGTGAAAGTTGAAAGTCACTTACACTTAAGCCCGCCGGCCTTTAATAAGATTAGTTCCTGCAATGTGCAAAACTCAACTGCCCGACTGACAACCACAGCAGTGTGCCTCCCCAAACACCATCAACAGATCCGAGTGTCCACATTCACGATATGAAAACCCCAATTCCCTGCAGAGTGGGTTGAAAAATGATAGTTAATGAATGCAAGCAAAAATGTATGTAACCTACATAATCAGTTTGTGCATAATTTACAGAAAACAGTTGGACTTGGTGCTAAGGCTACAGTCACTAGAATTTACTTGAATCCGTTCACACCACTGCAGACTGTTTTAAGCTCAAGTTAGAACTTAGAAATATGTTTGCTGCTTATTTCTTTAACTAAGACCAAAATGTGAGCTTTGTTTTATGCCCCAATATTCAAGACCTTATCTATTTAACACTAATGATGCTCTTAAAAATGATTCAGTCATTTTGAATTAGTCTTTGAACAACGCTCTAATGTAGCCGACATACAATTAAAATCAGGAAAATGTTTACTTGGTGACGTAATATTTTTGGGTATGTTAAGCATGTTAGATTATCTGCAGCCTTTTGATTTACTGTTTTATTTACAAGGTTAAAGGGATTGTATTAGTCACACTGTTAAACCAAAAAACATTTACCATATACTTGAAAAGGAAAAGCAGTGAGAGATAAAAATCAGTAATTCTTTGTGAGGTATAACAACTTCAGCCTCAGATTTATTTCATTAAAATGTCTATTGTTGGAATAAGAATTGTTTTTAATAATTTCTTATTTTTGGTGCTGCAGACTAGTTAATCTGGTCATTAGTGAATGCTGGGTGCATTTATGATTTACTACGTTTCAAGTTTTAATGGAAATACTTTGATATTTCAATAAATCATCTACAATCAAGGCATGTGAATATAAATATGACAAGTCATGTGTCGCTGGCAGTTTAAAACATTTAATAAAGACAAATACAAGTAAAGTTACAGTTTGGATTGAGACAGTTTTTCATTTATGTTCAGTACAATCACATTTTATTACACACTTCTGCTTAAAATGTCAATGAAAAACACCAGGATACAGCTTTACATCAGTGCCACAGAAAATCGCTTCATTTGATCAAGTGCAGTCCAAGTATTTGGACAAAGACAAATTGTGTTTTATAAGATATGAAACAAAGGTCAAGCACCGATAGTTCTCTTCATTAAATTGTAAAAGACTTGTACCTTGTTTAATGTACAAGTAGTTATCAAGTTTCAGGACAATGCAGTAAAAGAATCTTAAACAAGACAAGGCCACCAAGGAGTTTAAGGCTAAACAGAATGACGTTAACAGCCCAAATCAGTCAGATAACCTCAATCAACTGAGCAGGTGCTTTTCACTTACTGAAACCAGACTTAAGGCACAAAACCCCAAAATAAAAAGGAATCAAGTGATTTTATTCACATTTGTGGTCCTCTAAAAATGGAGACCGTCTAAAAAGGATTTAAATTCCTCAATGCTGGCACTTGAATAGTGTATATTATATATATATATATATATATATATATATATATATAATGTGGTGCAGAACAAAGCCAAGAACAAATATGTCTCCCTCCAAATACTCAACACACTTCACTGCAGGTATACAATATAGATATAGATGAAAACAAGTGCCCTAATAGTCCCTTTCCCTTCAAAATCCTCTTCCCTGAGAACAATTTACCATCAAACAAGTGATAAGTGCCAGTATGTTACATTCAGCAGCCTCCATCATGGCTCAGTAGGAGCCATTAGTGATGAAAGACTGGAACATGTGCAAGGCTGGACCTGGAGCCCACTGAGGAACCATGTGACCTGCACCCTGAAACAAGAGAACAGTGGGATTTCACTGCAATGCAACCACACCATCAATGTGAAACAGGACAGCCATGCTTCTTGTGGCACAAACTAAAAACACACTGGTGGGTTACCTTGACTGTCAGGAAAGTGAGGTTTCCATACTGCTGATAGAAACCAGCAATCTGCTCATCATGAAGCCAGGTCTGGTACCGAGTGGTTGCCTGAGAACATTCATTTAAAGTAGTATTCAGAAGTGCATCTGCTTGTAGTTTAAAAATTACATTTGTATAATCTTTCCTAAAATTAAAGTCCCTACCTTCAGGCCGAGGTCTTCCACAAACCACTGGTCTCCCAGGAAGTTGCAGGCCATGTCGGTGTCTCCGTTGTAGACGAGCGCCCGCAGGCCCAGAGAGAGCAGTTTCAGATACACCTCCTTCACTGTTGGGTACAGGGTGCGGTATTGCGCCCCAACGTCATCACTATCAATGAAGAATAGGTTTAGAGTACATTATGATCATGGTTGACGTGTTCCTAATTCCACACAGAAAAGAGGAGAATGCCTCAGTTACAAAATAACTGGGAGCAGTAAACCGTGTTATTGTTTTTGCCATAACATCTCCCGTTTGCTGAGGCACCTGGTGGATGTGCACACGTCGCCTTTAAACGTTGTTAACAGCAGCGACACAATCTGAATGCTTGCTTTAGCCACGCTAGCTGCAGAGCTCCTCTGGTGCCACCATGAGGTTGACGTTTGGAGTGAAGCTTCTCAAATAGTGGATGGACTGACATGAAATTTGGTACATCAATAAATTATTGTCCCACTCAGGATTTATTGAAATCTCTTCGGTGATCCCCTGACTTTTCATCTAGGGCCATTATAAAAAGGTCATCATTTCAATTTGTACAATACCTTGGTTTATGACCAAATATTTGCTAAACTAATGACATTCCCCATCAGCCTCAGTTGCCCTTCTTAGTTTATTTGACTAACCTAAGGAAACATACCTTCTTAAAATCAGCAGGTTAGCATGCTGATGTTAGCATTTAGCTCTGCTGTGCCAAAGTGCAACTACACAGAGCCACCTAGTCTTGTTTTACTGTGATCTGCACACTTTTTCCATTTAGTCATTTAATAAAATTGCTGCATTTTATGACTAAATAATTGATTCACTGAGAGTTAAATGCACATGTACCAAACTGTGGCTTACAGGTGCAAATGAGCATTCTTCCTGTGACATTGAGAGGTGAGATGGTCAGGTTATTGTGTCTATAGACTGAGAAAATATATAATCTTTGACGTGCATGTTGGACAGCTATGGATTAACCACTGCCAGACATTTTTTTTTGTATCTTTCCGTAGACAATTTGTAGTGCATACATTAATCACAGGGAACAATACTATCAACAAGGAGTCACAGCAGCCTTTAAGTGTATTAGTGACATCACATTCATTGGTTAGCTGAAACATACCTGCAGATGTCCCATGGTGGCAGTGCATCTGGAATGTGCAAGGCTTTCCTCACGTCGCCTCTATTCAGCCAGTTTAGCTGAGCCGTACTGTTGATGCAGGAAGGGACATCTTCCAGAGACACGAAGGGAGACACTCCATCTGAAAACTTCATTAAAAAATAAATAATCATTATCGCCACAAGACTATAACTTAAAGCACAGGTGTATGGGCGAGCGGCACTCACCTTGTGGGTGTGTTGATGTTTCCTGTAGTTCTTAAACAGGTGACCCATGGTCCTCTCGTAGCCTCTGTGGAATCTTCTGCCACCCTCGCAATCCAAGTAAAGGGCATACACATTAAGCCCGCTATTATACACAATACCAAAGGCCACATTGACCTGAAGGGAGACGAGGACAAAGTAAAATCTTAGTCATCAGGTAGCGCCCAGCTGAATTGTAAAGAAACAGCGCACACGTACCAGCGTATTGCAGAACTCTGAGCTGGAGTTGTAGAAATTACAGGTCCCCTTGTCACAGCAATTTATGTTCAGATCTCGCCACAAACTGCACAGAAAACATAGCTTTACAACGGCATCCACATAACTTCTTGTCCACCAGTAGCACGAGGCCCTCCACACGCCATCACTTACATTCATTTCTGTGTCAGAATTAGAACTTCCAAAGTACATTGTGGTGTTTTTCTTTGGACTTCTAGCATTCAGCAAAGAAAAGGACTCTTAAGAGAACATTAAAATACTCCGCTGTTCCTCCTTATACAGACAGGCATGGTTTCCTTTTATATAAAAGTAATTCACAATCAGAAGGCATGCCTTTAATGGGACTTGTGAAAATGACTATGGCCTTTCAGTTCTGTGTTTTGAAACCTCATGTTTGTCCCAATGTTCCAGGGAGAGGTTATGCATGTAGTGTGCAATCATTGCTAAATGAACCAGGGGAACACACTAGCTTCTGTTGGCATTGCAAAGAACCACTTACTCGTCTCCAAAGAGGCCGTGGTAGTAACCAAAGTAGATCAAGGCTTGGTCATTGAGCGCAAAGCTGCTGAGACCATTTCCCACTGAAAAGCCCTGCAAATAAAAGTGTATTCAGGATAAATGTTGGCATTTAGAATACATGTCTTCTTCACTGCAAAAGTATCTTCTGCATTTCACAAAAAAACATCTCGATAATCATGAAACTGCATTCTGGTGGTGGTACTGATACTGAGCAGTGGATGGTGCTGATGAGCAAAACATCTGAGGCTCAAGAGAACTTTACCTCAGAAGTGAAGAAGTATTCCGCTTCATTACTTAAGTAAAAGTAGCAATATAACCGAGTGATGAGTGTAGAAAGACTTTGTTACAAGTCATACATTCAAAGTTTTACTTGCGTAAAAGTAGAAAAGTATGACCATCAACATACGCTTAAAGAACCAAATGTCTTACTATGCAGAATGGCCTATTTCAGCATCACATTTTAATATCATTGAATTATTATTATTAAACACATTAATGTATTCATTGATGTTAATGTTGCAGCTGGGAAAGGTGGGGCTAAAGTTGATTACTTTATACAGAGAGCTTGTGAATTCAAATAATCGGATCTTATAATACTTCAGAATGTAGTTGGTGATAATGTATTGTATTATTTATCTGAAGAGTGACTGATTAAGTTATCAGACAAACACGATTAAAAAAAAGACAACATTTTCCTCTGAAATGTAGTATAGAATTGCAGAGAAGTCTCACCTTGAAGTTGATTTTGGCAGCTCCAGTAGCCACACGCAGGCTGAGGGTTGGTGCATAAATTCCACCATAACTTTCCCCAAAGATGAAGAACTCATTTTGAGTGAAATTTGGGAATTTGGCAAAGAAACTGTGCAGGGCTTTGTAGTTATCATCAGCAACCTAAGAAAAGAACACATGAAATGGAAAAGACTGTTTCTAATCGTGTCTATAATTTTCAAAGCTATAGCCAGTCAGTCCCTGAACTCACCTGGTCATCATCGGTGGCATACTTTTTGTCATCAGAGTAGGAATATCCCACTCCTGCTGGAGATTCTAGATACAGCACATTGGCAATCTTGTTCCAGCTGAATGTGTTCTCATACAGTGTGGCCCCGTTGTCATTCACCTGAAAATGAAATTCAACAATGCCAATTCCATCAATTGTAATATTAAGTTCAGTGTGCGCATATAGTTTTGTGCACAAAGTTAGCCCGCTCACATGAAATGGTCCATTCTCTGACAGGAATCCATCCAGCGAGCTGCAGCCTGGGCCTCCATTCAGCCAGAGCACCACAGGGTCTTTGACTGGGTCCCTCTGAGAAGTCACAAACCTGCAGGAGACCAGGACCAGGGTTAGTTACAGACTGCATGACAAACTGAAAAGGTCCCACATGCCTCCACTCATGGCGCTAAACAGAAGAGGAACTAAGTGAGGCGTACTGAGAAGCCGCAGTCGGTTGATGTTTCTTACCAATAGTGGAGAAACTTTCCGGGTCGTGCCTGGAGGTGACCCGACCACTGTCGATAGTTCGGTTTGAACGACATACCTGGCAGGTGGGTCACCTCATCAGGGGCGTACTGAGCCCGGGAGACGAGCGGAAACACGGCCAGCAAACACACCAACAAACCAGTCGCGAACATCTTTGAAATCTACCCCAAACTACACAACGAAGACGTGGTTTCTTTGCAGCAACTTCCTCAGCGGCTGCTCCAAATAAACAGGACTATCCGGAACGTCATATGACTACTCCTGTCACGTGACCAGCGCCTGACTCAACGAAGCCGGTAGGTGTGACGTGTTTGAAGCAGGTTTATTGAGTTATCATCATCATTTTGTAATTAAAATCCGTGCACCTATGGAAGCCCATTCCTGCCAGCTAAAAAAAAAAAAAAATGATTCACAAAAAAAAATTATATATATATATATAATATATATATATTTTTTTTTTTTACTTTTTCTCTGTCAGCAAAAAAGAAAAGAAAAAAGATGTTTCCAGTTGCTGTTTATTGGTCGCCACCTCAGCCACATTGGTTTCATTCTTTATACTCCAGAGCTGCTTCTTGCTTAACATTCTATTCAAGGGTGCGTTTGCTCAGTACAATCCATGTGAAACATCATCTGTATTTCATGTGTTGTAAAGCCACGTTTTAAAGAAGTCTTCAATGTACTCACAATCCATTTATATGTCAAATGTAGAGTAGTAACCTATGGAGAGCTGCTTCTATGACTGTTGTGTTAAAGTATCTCATAATTTCGACTTTCTATAGCAACTGGAAAAATCTGGTCAGTGTTATGGTTACAGATGGATGCACCAACATTTTTTTATTTTATTTTTTGCTGTTGGAAAAAAGTAAAATAAAAAAAATACAAAATTATTAGAATTATTATTATTTATTTTGTGGGTGGATTTTTTTTTTTGTGAATTACATTTAATTTTTTTATTTTAAGTTACTATTTTTTTTTTTGTGATCTTATTTTTTTTATTTTTATTTTTTTTTAGTGATCTTTTCTTTATTTTTGCTGGCAGGAATGGGCTTCCCTAAGTTTATATAACAGAATATACAGAAACAAAAACTTTGAAACACAAATTGATAGAAATCACTTTAAACTAATTTTAAGATAAACATTGAGAAATAAATACAATCACTAGTATCAGTTAAAAAAGTAAATCAGAACAAATAACAGTTCTTTAGAATGACTTCAAATAATGAGTTTAGGAGCACGTCCCTCGATTACCAACTGAGCAATGGCCCCAAACAACACTGATTACCTCCATGGTTTTGGTAATTTAATTAATTGCAAAATATCTGAGAATAACACAAATATGGCAAACAAACTTCTGAGTGTCACTGGACTAGTTTTAAAACTTAAAGTAGGTGGAATACATATAAAATAAATAATTAAGTTAACATATCTTCCGGGGTGCCCTTTTAAACTTGTGTAATAATTTTAGTGAGAGGGGATTTTATTGTGGTCGCTCAAATGGTTGGGCTTTTATTGTGAAGGCAGGCTGCTAGAAAAAATAGGCGCCTAACTCCACAATAGTGGGGGAGGGACAACAGTAAAGTGGGACAGTGGACATTGGATTTAGATTGGATGTAAACTGTGGATACGTGTACCTGCCCACGTGAATCTCAATTTAAAATCTATAGTGTCTGCTTTAAATACTATCAGTTGTCGTCGTCTGGACTGCTAACGTCAGCTTAGTACCGTCGGCAGCAACTCTGTAACGTTACCGTTACACTATCCAGGTGAGTTAAAAACTGTTATTTATCATAACTTCCACGCTTTGTGCTGAGGTCATGTAGACAGCCTGTTCGTATGCGTGTTTAAGCGCGCTTTCTAACAATGAAAAGTTACACGATAAAATAAAAAATCTGTATTTGTAAACAGTGGTATTATATTAGCGATGAAAGACGGAAAAGATACACAAAATGTTAGTGTTTCCGGTACAAACCTTTCACGATAAATCTGCGTCAGAGAGAAACGAGCAACGATGAAAGTAGAGACAAGTACGTGACAATGTTGTTTTTCCCCAAAAGTGTTCCTTCCAAGATGTAACGTTATTCAAATCAATATAAAAGTACAAATTGTGGCTCAAACCCAGATAAGACTTTTATTTTGAAGAACAATATTTCTGTGTGTGTGAAGCGGGCTCTCTCCAGGTGATTCAAACATCACAGAACACGGAGGTTCCGGGGACTCATTGGATCTGCTCTCACGTGCAGGAGAATGGATCTTGACGGTAGCCCACATAGTCCAGACGGAGAGACCACCACGCCAGACCCCAAATACCAGAGAAGTCGGAGGAGCCTTACTGTGCTCGCCACGAGGTTTGTCAGCTTGTTACAAGAAGCTGAAGGCGGTGTGCTGGACCTGAGAGACGTAAGTGAGCTTAGACCGGTACAACAAACACCGATCTCATCGCTGGAGATGTTTCATTGTATTTGGACAATGAATGAAATGACACTTTCAAATAAGATAATTAAATAAGAGATTGCAATGTGCACCAGCAAATAAGACATTTTTATAATGTTGCTTTTGGATGCTTTGTCAGAAATGTGTATGTTAAATGTATTTTTAGTGCAGTTGGCGCTTACTTGGGTTTTCTTTAATTGACCCGTGAATGTGTCGGTATAGTTGGCTGAGACACAGATCGTAGAGTAAACAAAACTCATCAAAGGATGAGAGAGAGGAGGCTCAGTGGGCTGTTTAATCTTCTTACAGGCCATCAGGGTCCTGGCTGTCGGAGAGAAAAGGCGAATCTACGACATCACAAATGTTTTGGAGGGCGTTGGTGTGATTGAGAAAATCTCCAAGAGCATTGTAAAGTGGAAGTAAGTTTTTAACTTTGCCCTGTGTGCATGCATCTGGGTATGGACGTGTGTCAAAGAGTGGTGCAAAATATATGTTTCACAATATAAATGTGCTTTTTGTTTCTTCTTTAAGTGGCACATTGCCAGGAGAAAATACATACAGAGTAACCAACAGAGTGATGGCGCTGAGGGCGGAGCTGAAGGACTTGGAGCAGAAGGAAAGTATGTTGGACCAGCAGAAATTCTGGGTTGAGCAGAGCACCAGAAACACAAGAGAAGACTTCAGCGAATATCCTTTGAACAAAAACATAGCAAAGAGTGCTGCAATCTACGTGTTTGTTTGAAATGTGTTACGTTTTCTTGCTTTTATAGTAGAGTTAAAACTATAGTAGAAAATAATGTGGTATTTTAAAGTGAACCTTGACTCGAATCAACTCTGACCTATGTGAATCATGACGATATCTGCAACTGCTTCAGCGGTAAGTTGCATTTTTTTCTGTGTACATTCTTGTGTCGGCACATTTTTATTTTTTTTTATACAGCAAATAATCCAAATAGAGGGGTGGTGAGAATCAGTAGAGTTTCATGCACAGCCTTGCCCTGCTTTTTGACAAATGTCTCCTCAGCAGACGTCTTCCTCCCTCATCTCTGCTGCTGTTGAGTTGCACTGATTGATGCATCTGTAGGAAAACTCCAGAGATTCAAGATTAAAAACCAACAGTCTCTTCTAACTTTTCAAATGTACACCAACATATGTGGACATTGGGGACTTCTCATGAAGTCGTCGTGTGAGATAAATCCAGAGTTAAAAACTATTATTACTCTATGATTTCTATGCAGTATCTAGAAATGTGTTCCAGGAACATTACAGCTCTGAACAGTCAAGTTGTAGAATTGTCAAAGTAGATTGCTGTTTAGAGTCAAATGATGTTTTCCTAGTTGGCGTGATATCAACACAGCTGGACGAACACAGCTGTATAAGTTAATGATGGCACTTGCATCACGACAACGGCTGACATTGTTTCAGTTTGTTCATGTAGAGGCATAAAGAACCACTAACATTTCTTCATGTACAGACCAGAATAAATGATTGTCCTTTGAAAGGATTTTCACTCTCTTCTTATTTTTTGTTTTTTTCAGGCAATACTCTCTTGGCAGTACAAGCGCCATGTGGCACACAGCTAGATGTGCCCATTCCCAAAGCTGTAAGTTCTGCATCAATTGAACCTAGTGTAGTTTCTTTGCTTCCTTTTAAAACCGATGGGATGATTTCGTATGTGCATAAATCTTTTTTCAGGTCCAGAACTGCCCAGCCAAGTACCAGATCTATCTGAAAAGCATCAATGGACCGATAGATGTTGTACTTCTTAACAAACTCTCTGTCAGCTCTGTTCCTGTCGTGCTGCCAGTCCCGCCGTCTGCAGAACTTTTACGGCTCGCCAAGTCAGCCATGTCTACTTCAGACGTGACCGAAGGCAGCATCGCACCGTGTCAGGCTTCAGCTAATATCAAACATGGCACCAAATCTAGAAGGACATTCATAGAGGACATGCTGCACCTTCAGCCGTCGTCACGTTCAAATGCCGAGCCGAACAGAACTGATTCATCTGAATGTGAGTGCTTTAGTTAGTACAATTTCTGAAGTGTGTTTTTGTTGAAATAGAAACCGAAGACTCCATTTTGGCTTGAACTTGCTAGTAAATTGGCTCACTCCTGCTCCCTATCTGAACTGAGACGGCAAAAAGACAGACGTGGAGCTCTTCCTTCATTGAATGAGTTTATCAGTTATCGTGGTGGTATCTGGTTCTGCAGTGTCTATCTCTGTGTGCTTGATGATTTCCTGCATAGTCTTCATGCCTCATGCATGCTTCTGTCATTGCTGAGGGCTTTTACATTGATGTTTTTTTTCCAGTGCGAGATTTATCAAAAGAACTGCAGGACCTACTACGCCCGACCAAAGGTACGGCCCTTGTTGTATCTCTGAGTTATTTATGTTCTTTAGATTCTTATGTCAGTTTATTTGACTGTATACTAATGTAGAAGTATGTCTTCCCTCATTTTGTAGCAATAATGAATGCAGATCTGCTGAAGAATCTTATAGCCTCTGATGGTAAGTGTAGTTTATGTCTCACTCCATATATATATTTTATTTATATGTAGAATATTTGTATTAATCATGGTTGCCTCTGCTTTTCAGTTTTTTCTCCCCTCTGTCTATCTCCACCCCCACCTGAACAAGAAGGCCTCTCTGACCTCACTGACACTCCCATGCTCAATGTTTGACCATAAACTTCTTTAAGGACTTCAAAGAAAGCAGTTTACTCCAGAAATGTACAAAGTTGCCTGTTTTTTAATTATTTGATTATAACAAATATTAAACGATTTTCAACATTGTGTCTACCTCATTCATATACTGAGATGTAAATACTTTGCAATTTTATACAGTCCAATACAAACAAAAGTAGGATTCATCCTCTGGGGAGCATGAATGTCTGCACACAATGTCGTGCCAATCCATCTGGTATTTGCTGAGATATTTCAGTCATGGCCAGTTCCGCCTGATCTCCTTGTGAAGAGGCTCAACAGTTGTATTTATCCTCCTATAGATTGTGCCTGAATAAGGTGAAGTGGTATTTACACATCATTTGAGATGCATTTGGTTCATATTATTCAGTATTAATAGTAACTTTAAGTTATTGTATTTCACGTAGTGGTATTTAACCACATGATATTAAATGACAACACTACCCTATAGCCACAGCCTGTTCACCCTGCTGCCATCTTGCACGAAATAGAGTCAGCTGCACCTTCGACTAATGAGCGGCTTCTTTCCTCAGGCTGTGAGAGCCCTTAATTCATCCTCCACATATAATATAATTTGGGGTTTTTCTTGTGTAGCGAAATGGGCCTACAAATGCATTTTGTTATGCAATGACAATAAATTAACCTTGAACTTTGTGAATTACATATTTTCTCTGCAAACTAAAGATTAGGGTGTGCCTTAACTATTATGCACATCAAACCCACTTTTTCCTGATATTCTCGGTTTTTGTAGCTCTTAACGAAACAAGCTGTTTTTAGTAGGATAACACAAGATGATTTATTCTTTCTGAAACACATATATATACCTTATATAAATTGGGGGGATAACAGTCATGGATATTTTAAAATGTTCATTCCGTTGTATAAAAGTTACTTGCCTATATCAGTGCAGCCCCACAAGACAACAGTCACCCTTCATATATCTGTGTGTAACATTAAATCATCAGCACCAGAAAACTAGTTTCCTATATGAAATGTGAGCGACCATCCAACGTCTAACTGTATCTAAATGCAGCTATTAAACATTGGATGATTTAGTTTTTTGATTTATGGTTAAAATTAAATTAATTAATTCTTAAAGCTGCCAACGGACCAACTCCCAACTATGTCCTTGGGTGTCACCATCATTTCAAGTCTTATTCACATTTTGTATCCGTAGATATTGACTCAATTGTACAAAAGTTTTTTTTAGTGCATTGCTTCCCCTTTAATAAACACAGTACCCAGTCAAATAGATACATTGTAGTCAAAGCTCTCAGGGACAACAGATGAATCTAGCATTGTGTTTACATCTGGTACAATGCATTTATTGTACACTGTCCTTAAATACCCCCCCCCCCCCTCGAGGTATCTGACCACACAATAGCCACGTGCTCGTGTTGCTACGGCAACGCATGTTTGAAACTCGAGGCTCGGGACAGACTTCTCTGTGTGCTAACTGGTGTGCTAGCTAGCTAGCTTCTCAAAACTATCAACACGTTGTGCCGTCTCAGTATTACACGCGCAATATACACACGATGGTAAGCAAAGCGTTTTTAAATCAATTCACAACAACAATGGACGTTCATAGTGAGCTCCAGTAACGTTGAAAAGCTTGTGCTTCTCGTGTGTTGTCCATAGACTGTAGATGTATGTATATATATACATACATATATATATATATATATATATGTATGTATGTATATATATATGTAAGTTAGATGAGCAGGTGTTGTCATGTTACATTCATGAGAGGCAGACTGGGGTTGCTACTTCCCCACAATAACAACATTAAATATGAATTAAAAACATTAATAGAAAGTAGTTTTTAACTTGTTTGTATGTTGTTGACTTTTGTGCAGCCACCCAAAAGCAGCAAACGCAAAGGCTCAAGTAAAAAGCCTGCAAAGGCAAGAACGCCCACACTGATAGATGGCTTCACCAAGGAGGAGCTGTCCAAGGAGCAGGTCAGAGATTAAAGCGGGGTGTGTGTTGGTGTGATGCTTGGATATTCTATGTCAGGAGAAAAGAAAAGTTTCCTTTTCAAAGCGATTTGTACATTAAATGGGTATTTCAGCAAGTTGGTTTTGCCCTTACATACAACTGGAGGACTCCCAAGAGACAGGTTTAAAAAAGAATGGTCCAAACCAATGCAGCAGAGGCCGAGATATCTTGACTTTGGGTTCCTAGTGTGGGTGAAGTTCTCAAAACACTGGATACTAAGTTACCTGAAGCATCTTTTCGTAAGACCCTCCCTGTCTGGTGAAATGCTCATCAAATTTAAACTCCCCACTTTTTATTGCAGGCCTTTTCTTATAAATTGGTAATCTCTAGGCCCATTCCTAGATAGCCCTGAATCTGGATTATTTTTCTCAAACTTTTGTCTGGTTGAAGGTTGCAATGCCTTTAGTTAATAAATGTTTTGATTAATTATTTTACGGTGTAACTTTGTTTAACTTTGTTTAAAATATAATATAATATTTTGGTTTTTCTCTTAGCTTTTTGTAATTTGTTGACAGGGATGTATTTTAGTTTTGTTTTACTGTATGTCTGTTCATATATTAAGATGTATATTGAAATTGATATAATTAATTATTCTACAATTAAATACACTTAAATATGTGATTTACAAGAAGTGCAACTACAATCAAATCACATCATTTTAGAGTCAGAAGCTGAGATAACAGCTACTGATACTAAGCTATTTACAATAACTTTACAGGACTAGTTTTGTTCTCCATCATGACTGCTTATTTTATTTACTGCAAATATGCATGCTGTGTTCCTCCAGAGCCACAGCAGACATTATATGTCTGATTTATATTACTGTTATAAAACTATGAACTAACTGTGAACTAAACATTGGACTTTGACATTTACAACGAGGATAAATGAGGTAATTGGCTACATGGTCATTGTCTGGCTCATATGCCCACACTAAAATACATTTCTGTATTTCAGCTGGAAGAGTACATCGTGCGCCTTCGAGAGGAGCTGGACAGAGAGAGGGAAGAGAGAAACTACTTTCAGCTGGAGAGGGACAAGATCCACACATTTAGGGGGATCACAGACAGTAAACTAGAGGAGGTCAAGGCTGAAAAGAAGAATTTTGATAAGGACATAGAGGAGGATGAGGGGCGCCACCAAGTAGAGATCAAGGTGAGGTTAATACACAGGTGTATTGCAGTTATAGTCGAACTGCACCCAAATTCACAGGCTAGATTTTGACCACGTCTTTATTTTATGCCATAATATGCCGTAACAGGTAACAAGGATCTTTAAATGCAGTCAGTAGATACAACCTTTTTTTGATCCACAGCCAGTGTATTTTTTTATCCTCAGTATCCCACAATCCATTGTGCATCCGTAGTTTTTTTTAGTGGCATGTACCGGTTGTCCTCTCAACTTTAAAAGTCAGGAAAAATCACGTGATTGCTGATTGGATTCTTTTTGTTCAGATACTAGTACTTATTTGTCATTTGTTAAGCAAAGATTATCCATTGACAGATGTAAGGGATAAATTAATTTTACAATGCACATTTGATTCATTTTTTTCCCACCAGGTGTACAAGCAGAAGATGAAGCACCTCCTGTGTGAACACCTGAACACAACCTCTGAGTTAAAAGCAGATGGTTTAGTCTCCACACAGGTGGTGCAGGAGGAGCAAGAACAATTAGAGACCGAGCTTCATAAGGAAATGAGGGCAGTCATGGTCGACATGCAGGAGCTTGACAATGAAAACCTTGTCGAGGAGCTTGAACTGGTTTGTAGTACACACTATTATTTTCTACACGTAAAGATCTGTGGATTTAATGTGTCTCTTTACTTTAACAATTGAGCCGCAATGCTACAAAACACCACTTTGGTTTTTATCTCAACAGAAACACGATGAAGAAATGACTAAAACAAGTAACAGGGGGGAGAAGCAAATTGCAGGTAAAGAACTAATCTCATTTTGAGTCGAATTCAACAACCCCGTGCTGTCAGAAACTAAACAGGAGCCCTCGTTTTGTAACGCTATTTGAGTAGAAATCCGAGCCAAGTATGATGAAAAGATGGAGCTGCTACAACAACAGCTGGACAACATGACAAAAAATAAGACCAGTGAGAACGAAGATCAATGGAACAGCCACATCAACACTCTAGTAGAAGACCACAAGAAAGCATTAACTGAATTTGAAGCATTCAATACTTGCTTGGAAGAGGAACTGAATGTGAACGATTCACTCAAGGTATAAGTGCTCACATTCAGAGACATTTCAGATGTTTTGTTTACACCGGCAACACATTATTAATTTAGTTATTGATGAGTATGTTGATTTTTTTTTGCAATTAGAAATGCCCATGATCCAGCTCTTTTTTTTCTCTTCACGTGGCTTGTTTTATTGACTTTTCTTAGGAAGAAATTGAATTGATGGAGAAGACACAGAAGGAGAAGAAAAAGTACCTGTCCTGCCTGTTGCCGGAGAACAAACAGATGGCTGAGCTCCTCTCAGAAGTCTTAGAGGAGAGCGCGGAAATTGAGGGAAAAATTGAGAGAAAAACGAAATGCCTCGTATTAAAAAAGGTTGTTGGTGTAGTATATGTGGATATTTTTTAAACGTGTTTGTGGTTGAACATTTCTGCACTTACATTTATTGCTGCCAGTGTCTTAATTGTTCCTGACATGGAGCATACTGTACACGGGCACAAGGTCAAATTGTGACACTTGTTTTTGACAGGATGAAAAGGTTGAAAAAAAGCTGGATGAACTGAAACGGGATTATGAGACACTGGAACAGACATTCTGCAAGGTAAAGGCTTTGATTGAGTTGCGCTGTATTATGTTGATACGTTGGAATGTTAGCTTGATTCATGTACACCTGACGTGGCCAAATGCTTGTTTTACTTTTGAATATTTGTGTGAATGTTTTTGCATTTTGCTTTTGTCTGTGCACATGTCATACAGCTTCAGCTAGAAAGGGACGAGCTGTACAAGACGTTCACTCAGAATATTCAGCGGGTGCAGCATGAAGCAGATTGGAAGAGCATGCCGCTGGAAAAGAAGCTGAAAAGCCTGACAGACGGCCTGGAGAAGACGCAGGCTCAGCTCCTCTCTGTGCTTTCTGCCTCTAACATGGACCGAACTGCTCTTGATGGGGTCACTAACACAATTGAGGTGAATTGTCTCTTAAATAATGTGTGTTTTAGTGCACATTGCCCTCTGTACAAAAACATAAAAGAATCATGTTTTTGCTTGTAGAAAAATCTGGACTCCAGTAATAATTACATCAAGAACTTGGAGTATAAAAAAGCTCAGCTTTCCCAGGTAAGAAGTGTGTTTACTTCCGGGAAGTGTCATGCATTTGTCAAATTAATGATGATGTTATATACAATTTTGTAGTAATATTCATACTTGTGTGTTCGGTCAGGCCCGTAAGGATTTGCTGCTGACCTACGAAGCTCGGTGTGGAGGAGCTTTGTGTAAAGCCATTTGAGATCAGCTGATAACTGGGAAAAGTCTGTAATTGATTTTGGGTTTGCCCCAAAATGAGACGCAATGAATCCAAAGACTGACCCCCCTTTACAGTAAATCTCACTTTCTTTGCATCTGATTCATTAGAATCTCAACCGTTTCTCATATTTTCCCTTGTTGTAAATGTGTTTCTTCACTCCATTTGAACTAGTTTGTTTAAGAAAATAAACCATTTTGGGATGTTTATATATTTTTCTTTTATTCTTTCATAGATAGTTCATAGTAATAAATGTATTTTTGTTTTGCTGTGTCTGACAATATATTATATTAAGATGTATAATGATATATGAAAATTAGCCGAGAATTAAATACATTTAAATATGTGATTTAAAAGAAGCTTAACTTAATAGTCAAACGCTATAATGGCAGTTGCTGATACTGTTACTGATTGACTGAGCTAGTTACAGTTACTCCATCATGGCTGGTTTTTCATTGCTGTAATTTGCATGCTGTGTTCACAGAATCATTAAAGATTTTATGACATCATCGTTTTTGCAACAAACAACAATCAGAATATGGGCTGCTCTGACGTGGTCTGTTAACAGCGAGACGTGTCTTACGCATACCATTTGTAATGCTAGGAGAGCCATGCATGCCTTTTTAAAACCTCCAACTAGCAGCTCATATATTTCAATAATATGACGTGATGTTTAAAAAGCATTTTCAGCAAACCAGCAGAGAATCTGCTCTATTTAGGCTATTTGTGCAATCTGTCTGTACTTCAAAAGTGATGTGTTTATAGCCCGCTATAAGAGAATGTACATGACTAGTGTGGTTAAACCTCTGGTTAAGTCCTTTACAGTTCTGGTCATAATTGTTTCTGTAATCAATTCTGTAATTATGTATCAGAATTACAGCAAGTATTTTTTGCATTTATATTTTGATATTTGTGTTCTCAGAATGGATAGATGTACATGATGGTGATTGTGGCGTTGATGTCACTCAAACTAGTGATCATTCTAGCTCACATTAGAGGACACTTATACACAAATCGTATTGTCTAGACATTAATTTGTGCATGAAGTGGAACCAAATTCTTAATTTGAGAACTGATAATTACTGCTGGGAAGGAATGTTCGTAAGCAGTAGCAAACATTTTCAGTTACCACCAAACACGGATAATTACAATTTAATTTGATTGATGGAGTATGCTCGACACTATCGTTAGATTTAATGGAAAAAACAATCCAGTTGCTGAAGGGTGTGTTATTGTCGAGTGGTTACTACTAAAACATTGTTGTAAAGTGAAGTTACAGTATGTTATGTTTTTGGATTAAAACTATTACAACAAGAGATTAATATTACGCAAAATAAATAAATTCTTCAGCTTTTAATGCCAGTAAATTATGGCAAAGATCATCTAACTTTAGGGGTAACTTGAGGTATTTATCGTATATTTCCACTGGAAGATGGGGGCTTAAAAGTTGGACTCAAACCAAGTATTCCAATCTCAACAGCTAGTTTCACCAGCTGATTGCTGCCATGAGTTTCCAGCAGAGAGAGAGAGGAACATATGAGGTGGATCCAGTTTCTCATTGAATATTCCTGTGGTGAATCGAGCCCTGTTGCACTGAGTGATCGCTGTTCCCTGCTGTATCAATAATACAGGAGGAAGATATTGTCCCAGTGCAGGCCACAGTATCATACAGCTAAAGCAAGTGGAGGGAGGGGGTGGTCCTTTCACTCAGCCCTCTTGGGTTTCAGGGCCTGCAGACAGTGGTCTGACTCTGGGGAGCCGGCTGCTGCGCCCTTGCACAGGGCTCAATTGTAAGTCTGCCTGACCGAGGGATAAATGTGTCTAAACAGTGACAGCCTGCACAGTCTCTGCTGGCCCGACCCCGTTGGTAAGACTACACCCCCAACAAACCCAGAGTCACGAGATGGGTCCCAGCTGAGAGACGGCTCAATAGGGAATCAGTCAGTGGGAGACATCGGACAGTTAGAGAATGGGATAGATATCCTGGGTGTGATTAACATGATCCAGATTTTCACCTTGTTTGAGCACCTTGTTGAGTGCTGTGACCTTCCTGTAGCCTCATGATGGCCCAAAATACTGAACTGGGAACACATAAACCAAAATACTGTACATCTAAATACAAGCAGTGACCTTAAAGATGGAGAGACATGTCGTACCCAAGCTGCTCTCTCTCTCTCTTTTCTGTACATTGTCATAGAAAATGGCTAAGCAACATATGGTAGCATGTCAACTATATGTAACTCATGAAACATGAAGACAAGCATCAACCCTAAACACCAGAGACAAAAAAGGCAAGAGCCCCAAACAGCTGAGAGAGAGAGAGAGAGAGAGAGAGAGAGAGAGAGAGAGAGAGAGAGAGAGGACCCAGGTGGGAGGGGTGCAGGAGGAGAGAGTGAAAGGTAAAGAAAGTCGGAGTGATGGTGAAACAGAGTGCCACTCAGAAAGAGGTCAGCTCTGAGCGTGTTGACGCCGCTGAGTTAGAGATGCTGGTAGAAGCTTGAAAGGATACTTAAAGAAGCGAATGGATTGTACTGTTGGTGAGTTTTATTTTATTTAGTTTGTTTGTTGTTATTGTGAGTTACCACTGACATTTAAAATACTTTAAACAGGGAAAGATCCTTTGCTATTCTTGTCAAACTGTGATCTCTTAAAGAACTGTGTATTTAACTGTGTGTATGAATATCTTGCCCCATGTTCATAACTTTTCTTTGGTCACTCTACATCACATAAGGACCTACCTGTTATAGCCTGCGTCATCGTCTCATAGTGAAGCACATTACCGATACTTGTTAACCATGCAGTGAGAGTGGTAAGGTGACGTGGTGGCCAGTCATTAAGGTTTAATATCCCCTCTCAATTGAGATACGTTACTCCTTGAGTCTACCGCATTGCTGGACATGAAAAAAAGACATTTAAACACAGGGTTTTGTTAAATCAATAGGAAAAACAGCCTGAAGGGAAAGATGGGACACCACTGTGTCACTGTGCATGCTGCCATGAGATGAAGATGGCAGAGAAAGGGCCAGGGATGGCCACTCTTACATTCACAAGCATCATAGTTTGTGTTGTTTTACTGGGACAAGGATCCGCTAAGAAGACAAGTGAGTGAACCATCAAAACGTTTCACTAAATGCAATATTTGTGTGTTTACTCATACATGTGTTTAATACATGATGCTAGCTCTAGCTGTCTCTTATGGGACTCTTTCAGGAGGTGGTAAGGAGGACCAGAGAGGTGCCATTCTTAAGGAGATCATTTCAAAATGGAGTACAGGAAGTGGCTGGAATTCTCAGAAAGCTCCTCCAGAACCACACAAGGACCAGTCGGTGCTCCCTTGGGTGAGGAATATCATGGGGAGCCTAAAAACACTTGGTGTACTTCCCAGCAAGAACCTGCCTTCATTAAACAAGCCAATTGACAGGCACCGTCTCTCGGGCTTCCTCTACAACATCTCTCTGTACCTCCAAGAGATGGGTGCTGAGCTGGAGGAGGCACCGGCGGACGAGGAGCAGCTGTGGGAGAAAGTGCTGCATTACTTCCTCCAGTCTGAAGGGAGTGCTGCACTGAACCAGTGGAACGGCCGGGTCCCACCCCGACCCAGCGTCCGAGTGCAGGACTGGTTTATGTCTCTGAGGGGAAGCCCTCACTGGGACTGGCTTCTGGGGCTGCTGCAGAGTCTGATCAGTCTGTCAGAGCGTCAGTCCTACCGGCCTCTCTTGACTTTCTTATCTCAGAACTGGAGGACAGTGAGCGCCGTGTTTGAAGCTGCACTTCAGGCTCTGCTCAGTGGGACCTACGGTCAGGCCAGTGCAGGCCTGCAGGGCTTCATCTGTGCTCTAAAGGGTCGTAGTGACTGTGCCTTCAGTGTAAACTGGCTTCAGCAGCTGCTGCGTTTCCTAGAAACACGCAGCTGGAAGCCTGTTGTCAGTTTACACCCAGCAGGGGAAGGTGCTGAACACAGTAGGAGCTCAAGTGTATTTGGACGTTTAAAGGCCTTCAGCTTGCCTCTTGAGGCCATGAGGCAGGATGGGTTGTCTGGAAATGCATCTCTGGAAGATGCGATGATCGCTGAGGATGATCCAGACTCCATGCAAAGCTTCCTGCTGCAGGCGTTATCCCGTTCAGGTGGAGGAGAGCGAGGTGGCCACTTGGCACAGGAAAATTTAGCTCTGGTGCAGAGTTTGGATGGGCTGAGGAGCGGCCTCCTGCACAGGGTGGGTAGTTCTGTCTACGGTAGCCTGAGGAAGAAAGTGTCACGAGTTACCATGGCGCTGCTTGATGATGTCAGCAGCCTGGTGGATGTACCACAGCCCAATGCTCGGGGCCGATGCTCAGTCGGTGAGTATGTGGAGCAGTTGGCCTCATAAGAGATAATAACTCGTTGAAATTAGACAAAAAAGCAGAGTTAAAAACTTGGCTACGCACACAAAAACAGGCATCATTAAATGTTGTTTAAGTTACATGTAGTCATACACACAATCTGATTATAAAATCATTAGCTAATTATGAAAGAGCATCCTTCAGTTATAGTTCACATGGCAGATGCTGCTGTATGTTGATACACTCATACATTTATAGCTTTGCTTCAGAGGTTGAGTCTGAGGAAAGATAGTGTGCCTTTAACTCAATAACATGTCAATTCAAACGTATTTTAGGTTTAGAAGTAAATCATGCAGAGTTTAGAGTGTATTTAGTGTCATTCACAGAGGAAAAACCCTTGTTAATAGCCTCATACGTTTGGCCCTGGTTTCACCTGAAAGCTACAGGAGAGACAGTGACAGTGACTGACACTGCTTTAAAATCTTTATAATCATCCTGGCCGGTGAAAGCATCTGTTGAAAGCCCTGCTAATCTCTTTATCCTCTCATTGATGCCAGTAACATTATATCTTGGGCATTGTTAGCTGAGCCGCACTGTACACCCGGCATGGCTGTGTGCTGCAGAAGCAGTTGCTTTTTCCACCACTCGTTCTCTTTGATTTTCTGTTAATATTTGCTTTTCATTTGTCTTTTTCAAGGTGACCTTAGACAACTGATCTTATGGTAAGGTATTTTAAACCACTATATGATTGCAGTCCACATAAATGACAGTAAATTATTAGATTCACATTTCTTCCATTGTTTCATGTAGGGGGATAAAACATAATGTGACGTGGAACACTCAAGCTTTGGGCTCCCGGGCTTTTCCAAGCTCACTCCCATTCCTGTCCTGCCCCCCCGCTGAAGCAGATGAACTAAGATCACGACTAAGACCGGCTCAATCATCTCCAAAAAAAGGCCCCTCTGCACGAACAATCTCCAAACAAAAACACCTTCATGACCTCTCTACCACACCTCACCTCTCCCAGCTAAACCCGCCACAAGCAGGGAGAACGAGAGAGAGCTTCAACCAGCAGAGAGAGATTGAGTACTCCGCCTCTATAGAAATCCTGGAGGCAGCGTGTAATGAATCCATCCCAGGCTTGACAGGCGTCTCCAACTTCACTGTGTTCCTCTACTGTAAACTGTTTGAAGGGGAGAACGGGTCAGTTAATCCTGCAGAGGCCCAGATGGGGCTCGACCTGCATGCCACGTGCTCTGATGCAGCTTGGTACCTGTCTGCTGCTGAGGAGGACTTCCTTTGGGTTCATGTCTGCAGCGAGTTCTTTGCCCATGAATTCAACAACACGGTCTGTGCCAACTCCTCTTTCTGGCTGCAGAGAGCACAACAGGTAATAAATACATTTTTTAACGTGTTTTCTGGTGACTTTTTGAGGACGTGCTGTGTATAAGTACTTGTGCATTGCTTGTTTTTTTACTCATAATTCCTTCTACTTAATTTAACTTTTAACTTAAATATTTGCAGGCTGCGGTGACAAAGGACTACCATTTTTTTAACCTGACAAGTATAGACGACCTGTGTGTGCAGCTGACAGGTGAGGTGATAGAAAGTCCGGTACTCGATGAGAGCTGTGTGGCCCAGTTGGGCAACAGGTTGCTCAGTGCCCAGGCTTTCAGGCACTGCTTCCTGCCTAACAACTCCGTCCTGATCTCAGCTGTGTGCGGAAGACAGTCCCCTGACTCGCACCAGACCTTGCCAGAGGGCAGCTGGGCCGCGGCGTACTGCTCCAAAATCCACAACTTCTCCCATGTTGACACCGTTGATGAGACTTGTCAGTACAGGGCGTGGGCCGTGCATCATTTCACCAACTCCACCCTCCTGGAGCTCTGTGAGCAGACACATGGACTCAGAGAGTACATTTGTCTGAACGCCACACTCTTCAGTCGGCTGTTAAGAGCAATGCCTCAGTTTGCTGATTTCTGTGCTGATCTGCAGGCAGAACTGGAGGGCAGGAAGTGCCTCCTGCAGAGGTTTTTTGACATGCTCCCGGCTCCGTATGAGTTTGACACATCGCAGCTGTGTGTGGACCCGGCTCCGCTGCTGGTGGAAGCTCTACACAAGCTGAGTGTGTGTGAGGTTGAGGGAGGGGAGCGTGAAGGGTTTTTAGTGGCGCTGGGATACGTGTTGCGAGTCCTGGACTTCATGGTAGGCCTCTCTTCGGGTCTGGATGAGGGGGAAAGAGAGGCGAGACAAAGTTTGGGTCAGGCTATCCTCCTCTCCAGTCTCCTTGACAACACCTCCTGGGCCACACTGCAACCAGAAGCCTCCATGAGTGTCCTGCACACCGTGGGAGTCTTCCTCCGCAGAGAGCAGAACGTCACTCTAAAAGAGGATCTACTGAGCTGCTTCAGTGTAAGATAGCTGACTGGCACACTCACACACAAACACATTCTCACACACACACTATGCAAACAGTGAATAACTTGTTTTTGCTGTTACATCAGCCTGTCTTGTGGGACCTCATCCAGCGGGACGACAACTCATCTGCTCTGCGGTTTCTGCTGCAGGTAGTGGCCTGTGCAGCTACATTCAAATGTAAACTTCAACAACAGATCAGTTCACTGAACTTTATATTTAGGTGATTCACTTTATCTCACCAGGAGTACCTTCAGATGCCAAGAGACAGCATTCGCACTCTGGTTATGTCTGCTGAAAAAGATGCTGTCAAGAGATTTCTCTCCCATATGCATCAAAGTTGGGACCAGCTACAAGTTGAAACCGGCCAGGTTTGTTTTCAAACTCCCAACAAAACACTGAGTGGACTATTATTGACATTTTATATTAAGCTAATTGTGCAGGGTTAAATCCCTCTTTTGACTACGGTTCTACTCTATTGCGCTCTCTTGTGCTGTATCTATTTTATTTGAATCTATGTCACAGCCCATGCATAGTTAAAGAGGGCCACATTCAATACAATCACTTTCTGTCCCGCTCTTTTGTTTTCTCTGTCAGGCGTCTCAAAAAGAGTTGCAAGCCATGGAAACAATGACTGCTGCTTTCATCCATAAGTTCCCCCGGGTGACCCCGGAATTGTTTGTGGACCTGTCTCAGTTCATCCCCTTCATGTCTGTCTCTGACATCATGAGCTTCCCAGCCTCCCTGATAGTCAACGACAGCGTGTGAGTCACCGACAACAAGAAACAGTTGCGTTTAGTTTTGATATATCTTACTGTCCTGATGCTAACAGCTTCTGAGTTACTCTTTAGGTTGACTGCCATTCGTGACCACAGCTCAGAGATGAAGTCACTGCAGAAAAAGGCCTTTGTAAAAAGACTCCTGCAGTCGAGTGTGGTGGGTGATGTCCCTACATGGCCACCATACTTTCTCATTTCCATCCTCCCGCTTCTGCCTTACCTGCCAGTCAGTCATTTTCAGCAACTGACATCACAACAGGTAAACATCTTTACATAACTGCTGTATCTCTCTCACAGACAAGGTCAGGTGATTAGTAAATCCATTCACTGTGGTTCTTACATTTGTACAGATGACAAAATAAAGACAAAATCGAAATAAATATATAGAGAAACCGATGCTTCCGTACAGGACACAAGGACCAGAGAATGGATTTATGAGTATAAAAGATGACTGAATCACAGTCACCACAACCCAGATAAACTCTTATGTGATACTTTGAAGAAACAGTGCGTTACATTTAGTTTTTCCTTGTTTTAACATTCTATCTGTTGTCTCCTTTAGCTTACTCCTCTGGTAGAGTTGCTAGGCAACGGCAGTCTGGATGGTGTAAGGGGGCGCCATGTGCTCCGGACCCTCTTCAGCAAGAAGAATCTGACCAGCGATGACATGCCGAGGTGAGACCCAGATACTTTGTGTTTGTGATCACTTAAGACACTCAAAGGTGAGTCATCTGATGGACAGCACTCCAATATGTTTCCACAGTGATGGTTCATATTCAGAGCTTAAGTCCTGCAGTTGATGTTGATTTGTATTTGTGTTTGGCCATGGTGCTCTTTTTTAAACTAAGTTTAATCATCTCATGCTTGATATACTTGAGATAGATGTTGTCCCCTGTTGACATGACCCCTCAGGTGACTCAGAGACTGTTTCTTGACATCCACGATTGGCACCAATGAGTTAGGTCATAGTTTTGTGATGTGTGGGGCTGTACAAGGTATGGACAAGTACCTCATAGCTCTCTCTCCTAATTATCTGTCTACTATTTAATAAAGGAAAAAATGCCCCCAAAAAGAGACAAACGTGACAGCAAATGTGGTTTTGCAGGTTAGGGGTCCTTGCATGTTACCTGGATCCCGTGGAACTGGGTTCATTTCTTCAGGACTCAGCCGTGTCCTCGGCTCTCTGGCAGCAGCTGGCTCAGTGCATGTCAAAGGGGTTCATCAGTACCAGTGGCAGGGTAAAGCAGCACATGCTCTTTAGTCCTTTGCAGAAAGTCTGCTTCAAACCACTCACATCCTGAAAGTCTTTCTCTGTTTAATTGTGTTTCATGGACAGCTGTCCTCTTGGTTGATACCAGCTGTTGAGACCCTGAACGTCAGCAGCATGTCTCCCCCAGAGCTGTCTGCCCTCAGCGGTCTGTTACCTCAGTTAGGAGCTTCCTTCCTGCTGTCGCTCCCCTCACAGCTACTCCTGGAAATCCTCTCACAACCAGGATTACACAGATATTCTCCAGCACAGGTTAGCAGGGAATTTGTTTTTCTTGTCATTGTTATCGTTGATGAAGTTGTTAATTGCTACCATAGTAGATATTAGTAAGCCATGAATGTGTAAAGATTCATTGCATTTCTATTAAACTTTCTAAGTTTGATTGAAAAATCCCCCAAAATCCTTTCCCTAAGATGCTAGATGCAACTATGATGCAACGCTAAAAAGAAAAACTAGCCGTGAGTGTAATAGTCTGTGGGAATTTTTGTCTGTAGAACTAGAATTAAGGGGAGACAGTCCATTTGAATAGGGCAACACATCTACTAATAGATATCACCATGAAACTTTCCCAGTTGACGACATAGCATACATTTAGATAATTATTTTTTTCTGAAAATGAATGTTTAAATATGCAAATGAGGCATTATCTTATCATTAGCTATTAAATATGTGCTTATCTGCATACATTTCCAGAACAGAAATATGAACATTGGCTAAAGCCAAGTTCAAAATTCTTGATTCATTTTGTTGACATATTAGGGTCAAAGGTTTTTACAGAGGGAATTTGGGATTTTATTTGGGATTTTATTTTATCACCTTTATCAAATCAGAAAACACTGCCAACAGCCATAACACATACATTTAAAAAAAAGTAAATTTTTGCCTTGTTTCTATAAAGAAGATGTTCTATAAATCAGATTGTGAATGATTTATGAACAAGCCTTCAATATATAGATAGGAATAGGAGTCAGAGAAAATACTCTTGTTATGTTTTGTAAAATTACACTAAAGGTGAACTAATAGATATCACTATGACTTACATTAAGACAATTAGTTTTATGTGTTACAAGTTTTCTGAAATTGTATGTTTAAATATGCAAATGAGAGCTTATCTAATGCTAACTTTTGGTCAATTTAGGAGAAATCTACAGACACAGATAAACAAAGTAGTAAAATAACAACCTAAATATGTATTATGGATGTGCTGTTTCCACTAGTCTGAAAGAAGACATGTTATGAAAGCAAAATAGCCCAAAATGTCAAAATTGACCAGTGCGTTAAAAACAATGTTTTCGCCTGAGGTGTCCCGCCTTAATTAACTTCCAAGTTTCTCGAGAAAAGAAGAGGATAAACATTGATTGAATATGTGACCAAAATATATAAATATGAAACACTATTTTTGTATGCATGTGTGTTAATTTTTCGAATACTTTCCTCAGGCTTTTCAAATGTTATTCAAGATTTCAAAGGACACCTCTGTAAGTATTTTCAAAATAGTTTGTTTTGCTGAATTTCAGCCAACTGCACTTTCATCACTGTGTTTCTCTTCCTGCCAGCTCACCATGGAGAAACTGTGCAGACTGAAGCCGTTACTCTCTGGTCTCTCTACTGCTGTGCTTGAAGACCTCCATTGGCCTGAGATCAGTGAAGCTGAACACTGCCAGTGCTGGAAGATGTTGTTAACCGAGCTGAAGCCCGCTCACAGAGCCATGCTATACGATGCAATGCAGGAGGTGACGCAGCTATTATCTGTCTTCATACGACACTTCTCTTTTATCTTTTCATCCCTCCTTGCAATTAGCTGTGGCTCACCTTGTTGTCACATTGACACAATAGAGGTGCATAGGATCATATTTCATGATACAGATACAACTTAATGGAAAATGAGTAAAAACAAAAACCTGTGGCCTGAGATACATTAATCCAATCTAATGTAGTATCCATGCTGATCATGCACAATGGTTCCAGAGAGTGTTCATATCATCCACATGTACAATCTGATTTGTGTTGCCTTTTAAGGTTTTTTAAGTTTAAATCGACAGTGTTTTTGTGTGTCAACAGGCTCTGCACAGATACTTGCAGAACATCACTCAGCAGGCAAACTGTCTATTACCGTTCGTCCCTCTGAGGAAGCTGACAGAAACCTTAAATGGAGAAACAATCCTGAGAGATGTCAGCCTGTACAGAGACATACGCTGGTCGCCACAGCAGGTGCACATTTGCCTTTAACCTACCTTTGTGTGCTACTTCACACTGCATTGATATGACAACAATAGGTTGTCAGTTCTCTGACTAAAGAAGAAAATGTTACCAGCTTCGGTCCCATTAATCTGCAACTCATTGGATATGCTTCAGATGAGCCTTTCAGGATATTAATACTCCACACGCATCAGCTGCCATCAAGCTAATTAGTTTGGATGTAGTACAATGGTGTGGAGGAGTGTAGCATAAATTAATAATGGCTACCTTGAAGGGATTTTGTCACAGCAAAGAATGTGTTTCACATCCAGTTCTTGGCCTAACAAGACCTCAGTCAAATCAATAAAGATTGCCCTTTCGGTCAGGAGCTGCACGGAAATATACTGTGACACTTGATATAAAAACATTGTATTTGAATAACTTTAAAGTTAAATGCTTCTGCACGCTGTGCACCCTATCCTTTTATAGTCAGTTTGACGAATATTTTGCGAGATTATAGTGTGAAATGAATGCCACTGTACACACATACAAGATATGGTATCTAATGTGGTACAGTCGTATCAGTGATATACCAACAGTGTTTTTCTGTCTGTAGCTGAGTTGAACTGCTTTTCAAGAAAAAAAAAAAAGTTTCAGTGTTCATAAATAAGAAACAGTTGGATGGAATAAACAATACAGTGACAATTTTACTATTCTTTAGAGTTTTTACCAGTGGTGAGTCTGATGCTCAATCTCATGTTAATCCACCTATTAAATTCTGAGAAGTTTTAATACTCTGGTCTTGATCTGAGAGTGGCACAAAATGAAAGTTTATGGAGCGTTTAAAATGGAGACAGTTCATCCTCTGGGAAACATGAATGTTTTAGCCTAACACTGTTTTAAAGGGAGGGTGATGGTCTTCAGGATCAATCCTCTGTGAATTTCTAGGGTGCCAAATACCAGGAATATCAACTTTCACAGCAGTTTGAACAGTCATTTAGAAAATGTCTTGACATCCTTAAAGTGATATTTCACCCAAAAGCTTTAAGCATCGAACACTCACCCAGTTGAAAGCTGGCTTGTAAAAGCACATTCATTTTATTTTAATGGGATTACAACATTGAGGCACTCACTCATAGAGACTCAAAACAGGATCAACAGATTCACACAGCATAAGCAACTTTTTTGCTTTTTCTAGTATACTCAGTATGTTAGTAATACTCACACCTTTGCCAAAATGTGAGAAAATATCGGTCGGACTTGTGTGCAAGCACACGTGTCTAAAAGGAGCTAAAACATGCAAAGAAAAAAAAATACAGATACAATTTTATAGCATCTACATTTTGATTTAACTTATTTGATTAAAATGTTGTGTCAAATGCCGGGTCTGACGCCATTTCTCTTTTTTTATCTGGACAGGCTCAGCTTTTGTTCAAAAAGATCCACAAATTTAAAAACATTACCAGCAAGATGGTGAGGTAAGTAAGGATGTATTGCACCAGAGCATTCAGATCTACCATCTTAATCATTCAGTCCTTTTACCTACAGACGGAATTAAAGATTCAGAAGTCTCAGTCAATTTCAGGTCTGATACTCACTCAATAAACAATTTAAATAACAACTTCTCCTTTACTTGTAGGGATCTGGGTCATATTTCCAGTGGGATGAGTTGTGACTTTCTGAGGCTTTGGAGCAACAAGACAGATTTTGTAGAGCTGCTTCAGTTTGTTAGTGAGCTGCCTGGAGGCATAAGACCTGCTCTGGTGAGGAACAAATACTTTAGCACTCCTCAAACTCTTTATAGTCTCTTATACCAGATTCATTAGTTTGTTGTTTATATATTTCCATATCAAAATGCAAAATCATGTTTCATTCTAACAAGTTCAGATGTGTTTTGGCTGTGTTACCAGCGAAAATGTATCGTAGATGAATTGAGGGAACAACCTGAAATCAACCTCAGTGCTTTGAGTCCTGGGTTTGCTGCCACTCTACCGTAAGTATCTCTTTACTAAACATGAACTATTTCACAGTTTATCCAAAGTGAACTACATTTACGCTTCTCTGCTCTGCTCTTTTCCAGCGTGACGATGATAGAGGACCTCTCCAATGCATCCTTCAGGGCCATTCTGGACCACATTCAGGCACACTTTGCTGATTTCCTGAGAATGCCACATTACAAGCAGACAAATTTAGCCGAGAAGGCTGTAACCGAGCTGGTAAAACACCAACATCAACTATACAAACACTGCATTTACTGCATATTCTTACATGATGTGCAGGACTTGACACATTGCTTTATTCAGGTAGAAAAATATGATCAGACACCAGTTGGTGCATTTCATTTATAAACAACATTAAGTTGAAACAGAAATCCTAAGTTAACCTCGGGGTTATTAAGATGATAAACCAGCACTATGAGCATTCAGAACAGGAACTCAGAGATGCTGTTTCTGGTAAATTAAATCAGCGGTTGCGTCAGTGATGGTGACTCATGTATTTGATTTGTATTAACACATTAATGGGGCACAAAAAAAAGCTACATTTATTGGTTCAGGCTTCTTAAGCACACACACAAACATGCAAAGAGAGAAACAGATGGAGAAAGAGATTCAGAACATAACTTGCTTCATCCACTTAACGGCGTTTCACACGAGTGAAGTCATATCAATGTTAAATCCCTGACTGTATGTGATGCTCTGCAGGGCTCCTATCAGGCTGAGGGGGAGATTGATGGCACCACCCTGGATGTCCTGGGGCCTTTGCTGCCTTTCTTGGACCGGGACAGTTTGTCTCTGGTGGACAGAGGAGCGCTGGCTCTGCGGCTGGAGGAGATGAGAAGCTTCTGCCTTCCTAAAGAGGCTCTGAGAGATATTAGTGCGCTGCTCACTCAAAAAGACCTGCTCGGGTAAAAAAACAAAAAACATCTGGAGAAACAGTGACATATTATGGTTATGACACCTGGGTCAATAATATGTTGAGAGCTTCATTTCCATCATTATTTCTAAAAAGTAATTTATTGGCTGCACAAAAACAACAGGAACAGTTATAATTCACAGAGGTCTTTTTTTTAAATATATTTTTAGGGAAAAGCGAGCAAGCTAAACTTGAATCTGTTATCACCATATCAAGCTAAATGCTAATGTCAGTATGCCAACATGCTAACAATGACATTGTTAAAATGCTGATGTTTAGTTGGCAGAATGTTTACCATGTTCACCTTCTAAGTGTGGCGTGTTTGCGTGCTACCATTCACTGATTATCACTAAATACAAAGTACAGCTGAGGCTGATGGGAATGTCGTACCAGGCAGTGATGATTCCTATGGGAAGTAATGATTGATAAGTTGTCCCTCACACATAAACCATAAATACATAAGTTATTGAGAACAAAACACCTTCTGCACCTGTTAGTGTAGAGTGGTAGAATAAAAGGAGTTGAATAGCAATCTACAATACATCAAATGATGGACAGGAAAACAGACTTGCATTAAGATATGGATTACATAAAACAGCAGTAATGTTAAGCTTTGTGTACTTGTTTGTCAGGGAGCCATCCAAATGGCAAGTTGGGGATGTGGAACATTTGGGCAGGCTGGTGTTTTCTCTCTCAACAAAGCAGATAAACTCCATCCCACTGGTAAGCACACAAAAGCATCAACCTAAGCAAATCATTTATTTCATTACACTTAACTTTACACTATTTTTTAAGGCATAGCATGATGATATGTGTTTCCTCTGTGCAGACAGTGTTGAATAAAGACACAGTGGAGCAGGTCCTGGTGGGTCAAAGTCACTGGAAGGACAGTGTGGTGGGTGGAGTCTGTGTGACTCAGTGTATGGACCAGCATCGTCAGAGACGGCTGACTCAGAGTCTCATTCGAGGGATTGTCAAAGCACGGAGCAGGAGGGCAAAAGGTTCAATACATATTTGATTGTAACTTGTAGTGCTGTTGTGATACTGTAATGCTTTGTGTAAGTTTTCATTCCTATCATTGCGCTGAATTCACTGCTGTCTCTTCGAGCAGTGCCAGTTCCAAGCTGTGCAGACATCAGAGGGACGTTTCCATCAGCTTGGACATCCACTCAGCTCAGCCGTATGTCACAGGAGGATCTGAAACAGTGCCTAGAAGTTTTCGCTCAGGACCCTTCAATGAGCTCCGAGCAGCGCCGAGCACTGTGGCTGAAACTCAGGAAGGTCAGTAAAACTGCGAAAGACCTCAGGAAGCTAAGAATGTATCAGATCAGATCATCATGTTTCCTCAAAGTGGTGCAGCAGTTCTTTCCCCCTCTCAGTTAAGATCTTGTTCCCATCAGACGTATCGAAACATTACAACACAATTCTTGATAAAATTGCATCATCCTTACACGTTTTGACCTGTGATGTCTGAGAAATGGCTGATAATCTCCAACCCTAAGAGACAAGGACAGCTGAGTAAAACATGTAGTGTTTTAACATCAACATAATCTGTGGTTAAAACACGTTCTGGTTCTTCACTCAATCCAGTCCTTCAGTCCGGTGAGAGAGCTGAGAGCGGATCAGGTGCTGGCTCTGGGCCCTGTGGTGACTGAGATGGGAGAAAGAGACCTGCAGGACGCCGGTCTCACTGATCTGGGTGTGTTGGCACATCTGGGGACACTGACAGACTGGAGCCCTAAAAAGGTTTGGAATGTTTCACTCTGATATAAAACATCAAGTGAATGAAAGAATCTCCTCCTAAAAACATGTCCATTCGTGTGTTTTTAATTTTTCCAATTTCTATTGTTTGTTTTTTACAGATGAGAGCGGTGATTTTAGGAATGATGCGGAAACGCAAACTGAAAGTGGAGCAGTTAACAGCTGTTGATCTGGCAACATTTGGCCATCTGATGTGTGGTCTCTATCCATCAGAAATCAAAAGACTGAGCCCCTACAACCTCAGGTCAGTCAAATACATGAAGTATAAACTGTCTCTCGCACACAACACTCAACAACAGCTGTTAAAAGAAGGCTCACACTCAGCAACGCGTCAGCAAATTCACTGTGACATATATAAAATACAGGGAAAATTGCATCAAACCAAAGACGAGCGTAAACAAAGATGAACATATACAGTCCAGAGGGGACAAAGACTGCTGATCTGGTAGTAAGTACATTTTGAACCCATAGTAGCAGTGGTAAAACGTATTCAATCCTTCTAAAGCTTTAGGTTTCAGAGAGTGTCTAACTGATTTCACATCCACCACATTCACCTGCTAACAGAAGTAACAGGAGGCTGGTGCACATTTATTAGCAGCACAACCCTCATAAAACATTTTGCGTACCCCCAGAAGAGGATAAAGTCCTAAATCATTTTCCTCACACTGCAGTGTGGCTGTCCTGTTCCTGCGGGAGACCTCCCTGCCGTGCACAGAGCAGCAGATGGAGGAGTTGACAAGCCGTTTGTCCAGATCTGAGGCCTTTGGTCCAGTCAGTGCTTGGGGACCAGAAGTGTTCACCGAAATTGGGACACTGGCAGGTACAGTAGAATATGATATACCTGGAGGGTATCATGTTTTTTATGATCAACATTTTTGTAATCGTTTTCTTCATCAAAGAGTGAGGAGGGTGGGAGGAGAGAACGACAGCTTTTGGATGGATAGGTGCAATTGAAAATATCCTAGAGGGTTTAAAAGTTTAGGAAGACTTTAACACTTCCTGTGATTTGATATGAGGATCATTAATTATCTGACTAGACAGTGTTTGTGTCTCTGTCCAGTGGGCTTGGCAGACCTGGTGCTGTCAGCTCTGGTACAAGAACAAGTGGAGGGAATCACCCCTGAAGCCATCGCCCTGATGTCACCAAAAAAGATGGCAGTGAGTTTCAACTATGACTTGTTGGCCATTCATTCAGGTTAACCTACAGAACAATGTTTGGCTTCAGAGTCATCTATGAATAGCACCATGGGGACATTTGGCTGAATTGTAACATTTAACTTTTACTAGTCTCATAAACTGTAAAAGATAGGAATCAATAGAAAATGAATTAAAGCTGAATTCCATTTAGCGGCCTAGTTTCAGGGTCCTGTTGTTGTACATGCTGGCTCACTGTCACATGTCATGACTAACTGGGGCACTTGAATAGAACAGAGCCATCATTAATGTTATTAGTAATACCTTTTCTACTATGACATGTCAAAATGATGGCTGTGAAAAAGACCTTTTAACAAACTATGAGCAGATATTTTATATATTTTTCTCCCATAAAATATGCTGCTTTGTGATTATCTGAAAATGATGTAAATAATATTTTTAATGTCATTTATTTTCTCACAATAATAACTATTGATGCAGTGTTTGTTCAGTGTTTCTATATACACGTGATATAGACAGTGCATCCTAAATATTGTGGTGAGTGTTTAATATTTAGAGTGTCAAAAAATATGCCAAAAAGTGTGATGAAATACAAGCAGAGTGCCTCCTCTCAAATGACAAAGTGTCCTGTATGAGTATAGTTAGTATGTGTGTTTGCTGTGTGTCTGTCAGGTGGTGTTCAGCGCAGTTCAGATGTCGTGGCTGAGTGCGGAGCAGGCGTGGGCTGTCACTGAGGAGCAGTGGGCTCAGCTGGACACGGAGCAAAGGCACGCTGTCGGACTCGCTCGATACGAAGGAGACGTCCTGCTGGAGCTGAGAGGTGTGTCTTGAAAAAAAAATGTATGGTGATAAAATGTCCTTTTAATAACCTCCTTCATAATGAGGCTGTTATATATTTTTTTATTTATCGTATAGTGTGTTTTATGAGTGCATATACTTTTATGATAATAGTCTTGTTTCCACTCATCAATTTGATTTTCATGTTGTGTTTATAAGGTGATGATAAATGCTCTTTTTTTTCTGCTTCCACAGGGAGAAACTCGGCTCCAGCAGCAGACAGCTTTACTACATCCTCACTGGCTCTGTGCCTCTTGTTGTGGCAACTCATTTAACATGCTGGAACGAATGTAATTAACCCTTGACCTCCCTTGGTAGCATCATATTTGTACTTCAAATAAATATTTTGAACTGTTCTGTTCCCTTTGTGCATTGGTCCTTTAATTTACATTGCTCTGGATTGTGCTCTGCTGCACATGTTTCACTTTTATGTCAGCTTGACAATATGTTAATAAGTGTATGTACTTGAACTCTGTATTATATGCTTTTTTAGAGCAATCAGAGGAAAGAATGCAATGATTCATTTTTATTTGACAAAGGGCTTTCCAAACTATGATATACATATGTGAGCAAACCCACTTGAGATGATATTTCATTGATTAATCTTAAAACATTTCCCTTAAACTACAGACACTGGGTTCTATAAAATACCTTTTAAATTCTTCCTTCTTTTACTTGTAACATTGGTAACATAACCTGCCTACCATCAGGACCTGTGACCTCCATGGGTACCTTCTTCTTTCTAGGACCAAGTTTGTTAATTTCATTACAGAAATGCTGTGGATTTCAAGTACAAAACGTGTCCTCTCTGACTGGATCTTTTATACTTCCTGTATGTTTCCTCAATTATAAACTTTTTAAACGTCTATAAGAGCTTATGTATTGTGTGGCATATGTGAGAGCATAAGTATGATTATTAAAATTGTGTTGACATGAAAGACGTAATAGTGAAGGGTACGATTTAATACCAGAATGATTTATTGACTAGCCTGCTGTGTCTGTCTGAGGATACACTAATCCCTCCTTGTGCATGCAGGTATTTTCCATTTCTTGAGTGTGGTACTGCATTCCAGATGAGTGAAGAAAACGCAATAATTACAGTCAGCCTGTGCAATAGTATTACTGAACTGGTACAACTACATAGTGCAACTTTTAAGCCTTCAGGTTTAAGACTTTAAGGAGCAAAACAACAACTAATATGCAACCCGTCTTCAAGGCAACAAGGAAACTGTAGTGTTCAAGTGCTTTTGTATGTTTTACGGTTTAAAAAAACAACGCTTGGTGAATTAAGCAGATTTTGAAAGGTTCTTACGGTAAATGGCATCCAGATACCACAGGTATTCTCAGCAGGATGATTACCAACCAGGTAAAGGGAGCAACTATCCCCTGGGCATTACACCCCCTTGGCCCCAAGCATGTCAATTGTTTTTCTGTTAATGCTAAGTCATTGTACATCTGTTAAAGAATCAGCCTCACTAAAGAGCAATATCAATAAAGGAGGTATCTAATTTTGTGGACTTGTGCTGTGTTGTTCTGATAATAATTAATTATGGCAGTAATTGTGCTCACATGGTGCATATTTCTTTTAAAAATAAAGAGAGAGAGAGAGAGAGAGAGAGAGAGAGAGAGAGAGAGAGAGAGAGATCAGGAAAAAATGACATGAGTCCCCAGGCCACACTTGAACCATGACGTTGCAGTTCATGTTGGCCCCCGGGGCAGCCCATATGGTGCATACTTCTGAATAAAGTTAACTTTAATAAAATTATCATAAAGTCTCTGATACACCTGGGACCAGTTGTATTCCAGCGTAGAAGTAGGCCATTGGTTGGGCTGGGGAAATACACAATGAAGCTTCCATGTATAGTCTACATTGTGCTTGGGTGAAAACTTGGAGGTGACATACGCACTGCACAGTAGCAGAGAGGAATGTCTGGAGGTCAATAAATGCCTCAAGGCTATTTTAGGTTGTGATCTGGCCCTAAGAAAGATGTTCATTTATTGTGTGTGTAGCCTACTAACAACTTCAGTTCTGTCAATGAATATGGCATTTTCCGGCATCATATTTGGCATCCATCAAGCGATTTTACGATAAAAACAACCCGTCAATCTGGTAATAAATATCTTATTTGGCAGTTGGCAGCCTCACTACAAGGATTAGGGTGATATGCCGCTTGTGACCAGCAGGTGGCGGTGTCGCAGCGCTGCTGGCCAGTAAGTAGGTGTTGCTTCGTCTCCACTTTGTCCACGGCCGTGACGTATTTCCTGGGGCTTGTACGGACCACTCAGCGGTACACCAGAGGGGTATCATGACCATTTATAACCAGCAATTCTCTCTTATCAATTTTTCAGTCGCTTCGCCGTGCCGTCGTCGGTCCTAACACCGCGGTCAGAGACAACAACAAGCCGGGTCGCGCAGGATGTAAACGGAAGCTGGTAAGTTGAGCGGATTGTAAGTTTCCCCGTCTGCACGAGCTTGTATTTTTGTAGTTTGGGCTGCGTGGTCGGCGAGTTTGCCTCTGGTACCACCGGGACCCTGACACCGGACAGGACAGGACCGCCCTGTTGTCTTACCGTTCCCGGTGGCTGTCAGTTTGTACGTGAAAGAACCGGGGATCTCACACTCACTCACTCACTCACGCCGAGGTGACGTCTACTGCGCCGCGTACGGTTTCTATGCTTGTTCCTGCGCGAGAGCGAGAGAAACAGATTGTGTCGTTGGTGCTCCCCACTGCTCGGTCGGTCGAGTGAGTGAGTAGTAAAATGTGAGGTCGGAAATGTTCGCCAGGGGTGGATGAGAGGGGAGGAAAAGGGGGAGGCACCTGCGAGACGGAGCAGGTCAGCCTACCAGCGGTGTTAAGTTTTCGTTAATCACGACACTTTCAGACACATTTGTCAAACCGAGGAGACTTCTTCTTCTTCGTCGGATCAGCTCCAGCCGCCACGTTATGACTCCGTGTTGTTGTCAAGGACTTTAACGTGCGAGGTGAGTCAACCGACCGCTAACTCGCTCCTATCAGCGGCTGCATTTAAACCTCTTAACTTTAGCTCACACGCATTAAAGTGTCTGGCGTTACAAACAGGCCGGAGCGAGAGAAGTTTCCCTGTTAACTGCAGTTAATGTCTCCTCCTTGTTGTTTACACATGCAGCAGCATACTTTTATTATTATTATTGTTATTATACGAGCACTTGGATTCCCTCGGGACTGAACTTTGACACCAGGAGCAATCAGTGCAGAAACCCAGCTGATGTTGTTGGGTCGGACCGTTTTGTTTGTCCTCTCCATCTGATGGACCTGGATTGATATGAATACTGACTTTCTGTGAAAAGCATCGTTTCACAAGTGAAACTGAGCTCCAGCTCTTTAGTGTCACTGCCCTCCTTGTGTTGTTTGTGCTTCCTACGCCCAACACTGTAATTGTACCTCTCCAGTGATGCAACGCGGAGCTGTTGATCATTATGGATGCACACTGAAACCAGGTTGTGTAGCCCCTTTGCATGCAAGTTGGACGTACCAAGTGCAAACACGGCATCTGAAGCACCTTGTGATAGAGTGTCAGGCTGGTTGTATGGTGTGATGATGTTTCAGTTGTTGTGAGCACGGTCTTGGCATCTATAGAAATGCACGTGCTACTTCTTATCTCAGGAAAACTGAACTTGGAAAGGCCAAACTCTATTTAAGTGTAATAGAAAATATGTGTTAATGCTGACAGTCACTGCAGGAAGTCTGAAGAAGAAGACGGATCGGGTCAAAACAAATGTAGGAAAAATGAAGATCAGACCACAGAGTTTTCTTTTTGTTGTTTGCAAGCACTTTAATTAGGCTAGCTGAGAGTGAAGCCATTAAACCTCCAATGGGTTTTACAATGACAATTCCCATTATAAGATGATTGCGAATACCATTAAATACTTTGAACAAATACCCTGTGATGATTTGGTCATGGTGACACACTTTTAAAACACTGAAACTAGTTTCCAGGTGTACATGTTTATTAAATAAAGAGCAAAATGGTGAAATCCTACACCATCGGAGAGGTAAAGATACACTGTAGTTATTAAAAGCCTTCATTCAGCAGGGCGGATGAGGTGTTGTATGAAACTCAAAGGCGTTTTCTGCTTCTTTACATCCTGAATAAAGGCGTTCATACTCATTGTGTCAGGATCTGGAGTTCTACAGTTCTTCCTCTCCAGAGGTGTTCACTTTCACCATTTTGTTTCCTGTTTTTCCCCTTCTTACTGTGAGCACCTCCAGACTTCCAACAGAGGTCCCACAGCTCTCACAGCGCCGTTGTTTTTGTTAATATCTTAATTAACAACACGTTGAATCTAATTCAAACACCGAAGTAGAAATGTTTAAATATCACAACTCTCGCTTTATATTCAGCTTGTAGTGAAAGCTGTGTGTCGGCCAGAGGCTTCATCCAAGTACAAAGAGAAGACATGTCTGTCTTCCTGTTTGCCTAAATCTCTGATAACTATCTTTTTGAAAACCGTAGAATATAAATCTCCACATGGTATTTATCACTTGAAGGACAGGATCCAGATCTAGAGTCTCTTTGTGAAACAAGCTCCTGTCTTGTAAACGCATAGAATGTTCGAGAATGAAAGATTTAAAACATTTAAGACTCTAATTTATACTTGTAGAGAAAGTCTCTGATGCAAGCTTTTAAGATGCTTTTCATTTAAATGCAGATTCAGATAACACTTAAACCGTAAGCACTCATTTGAGAATAAACATGTAAAACCTAATTTGGAAACCAGAACAGCAAACAATGGAAACATTTAAAGTGTAGTCTTTGTGATAACAATGGTCTGAATGTTGGATTACTGCATCTAACTCCACTAAAGGCCGTGTCTTGTAAAATAGAGGCTTTGTGGAGTGTTAGCCCAGCTGTAAAAGACTTTGTAATTAAGGGTAGTGATAATTGAACACGAGTACCTCCACATAGTACCCTGGATAGTTACTCTGAATAATAGCCGGTAGTCTGCTGCCTGTGTGACACGGTTGATGTTGATTCAGAAAACCTCCGTACATCACAATTTAGAAACTGAGGTTACGATGTATTTAGCTGCAAATGCAATGAGATTTTAAGTGTTGTTTATGGCATGTTGATCTAACCGAATGCTATCATGATTATTACTGTCACTTCATCAGGTGTACACACACACACACACACACACACACACACACACACACACACACACACACACACACACACACACACACACACACACACACACACACACACGCACACACACAGCTTGTTTGTTTTAGATCTCTGTGGGCCATCTGAGCGTTCCTGCACTGATGTATTGATTTCATGTGTGTCACAATGAGAGAATCTGCAATGATTCTAAGAAATGTGATAATGAGAAAGGGGTCATATGCAGAGATCATTTGTATCTCATTAAAATGTGAATAATAAACTGATGAGGTGTAAACTTGAGTTCGGTAATGAGGCTCTTATCATCCTTTTTTGGGTTTAATGATACTTGGCTAATTATAATTTAGTGTATTTTCTTCTGTTATATGATCACCGTCTGGTCTCATTTACTGTAGTAACACTAAAGACCACTCTTAGCGCGGCGCTCCAGCGCACAGTACAGTCGTTTGGCAGTTGCTGCTCTGTGGCGTGTGGTTCTCACGCTGACGTTCAACACACTGAGTGGCTGAGCGTCCTGATGAGGTCACAGCTGTCGGTGCTTTAAAAAGTCAGCGTGTGCCTGCAAATCAAACCTTCACCCTCTGTTTACCTGTTGCATCAAAGGACCAAGGACAACGTCGAGTGAGTTGTGCCACCAGATTTATCTCTCGCTGTCTTTATCTTGCTTGTTGTTTTATCATTTCCCAACGGATTTTAATTTAAATATGATTAAAACGTAAACAATTATTGGCTTAAATAGCCAGTTTGTCCTCAATTGTATAGAAACTGAACGGACGATGCAACAATTAAACATGTAATTAATGTTGGGAGTGGATCCTTGCTACTTAATTTCGGCTGATTTGTTTGTGTTTGCGTTTTAAAGAGGCTTAACTAAACAGGATGGAAGAATTAAAAAGGTGGTGGAGGGATTTGGGTTTTACTGAAGGTTGGCACGTTGGAAACAGTTCTACTTTGAGAGACACTTACGGCACTTCATTTGTCCTGCTTTATTTGTTAACATGTTGCTTGTTTAATATATATATATATATATATATGACTGGCAGAGATTAGCAGCTTGTCGTACCGACTCTCAGCCTCGCGGACCTGTAAAGTCCATCATGGAGACATTTACTTGTTACTTACTACACTGGTCATCAAGTCCTTCCAGTAGTTTTGAGTTGTCTTTTTCACTTTATGCCACCAAACATTTTGATCAGTTCCTCTACATGTATCAGAGGGTTCAGTGGATTTAAATATTGATTTGAATTGCCACTAATCAAACGGGGCTTCTTTATATGAAACATCTGAGGGCTGTCTGCAATGTAATGACGAATGCCATTAATACACATTAGATCTACACTACCTGTATTTGTTTAAAAAGAAGCCACAAATATATTATTTTAGTGTAGCAAGAGTAATTCTTACTTTAAGACCATTTATAACTTGTAGTAATGAATGCTTTATGACTGAAACGTTGCTTTTTAGTATACTTGAATTAGTGGAAGATGTATCAAAGCTGTGGGAAACAGTTTGTTGGTATTTAATTGTAAATGTAAACAGAAGAGTAGCCCTTCTCCAACAAACAAAACCTATATCCTAAGTTGTATATGTAGTACAAATACCTGTAAATGTGTAATTAAATGAAATAAAGTTCCTTATTCATGTTTTACGTGATGATTGAGGAATTTATGACCCAAAAGTGTCCTTTACAGCTGGAAATAAAACGGTGAACAGATGCTCAACAGGTTTGTGAATTTATGTCTGGTGTTTAAAGTGTATTTAGTCTGAAATATAAACCGGCAACAAAATGAGCAATTATTTTTAATGATGAATGTCCCAGCTACCTCTAAACTCATTATTCTTGCCTCACAACAAACTGTTCAGGGGACATTTGGGGAGCTTGTTTGTTCTCTTGGAGTGTAGCGTAATGACACAGTGAGTTAAATCGGAGTATTTTTTGTTCATCGCGTGGCCGGTTGATGTATAGTGTCTGGTGATGAGAAACCCTGTCCCATAGTAGACTGGAATCGGGAGAATAAATGCGACTGCAAACAATAGCAAACGCAGAATAGGAGCGCTGTATTCAGTCCAAGTCAACTCGGGGCTTACAATAGAGTTATTACTCAAAAAACTGAAGGTACTGCTGACCCGTCTGGCTTGAAACAACAGTAAGGAGGCACAATTGTACCACAACCTTTACACCATGAACTCTGGCTTCTGGAGCCAAACTCGTATGATAGATTGCGTTGTGTCTGATTCATAAGATTGTTTTAGAAGTTTGGGTTTTCCTACAGCTCGTCGATAACGACTCAGCAAGCTGCAATGAAAAACCCACGCTCAAATCAAGGTATTTAATGCTGTAGTCAAACATTTTTCCCCTGACACTTTAAGTGTCCATATTCTCTCGTTGGCCGCAGCCATTCAGTGGCTGTCTCAGGCATTTAAGCTCCACTGTTGAGTGGCCACTTCAGCTCGGAGTGAAACCGGTTCTGCTGTGATCCCTCGGCATCCAGGGCGTAGCCTGGCTTTTCCAGCCACACTTCTCACCTCTGCAGGCAAACCCGGTACACCTAAGCATTTTTCTTTCGTAAGCTTCATCTACCGGATCCTCCCACGGCAAATTCTGCTGCTGTGTCTGTGTCTGTGTGTGTGTGTGTGTGTGTGTTTGTGTGAGACCACAACACGAGGCCCGGCCTTGGCGCCCCGCTCACTGCTTCCTGTGGGATTATCAGATGCCTGTACTTAGCTGGGCTGTACGTCTGGTTCAAACTGCTGTCGGTGTGGCTGTTATTCCTCACGAACAAAACGCATTCAGATGTTATTTAATGCATTTTGTCTTTTTATTTCGACATGTCAGTATTCAGTACATCTTAAAATCTGGAAACAGTCACTCCCAGTTCATTCCCCCTATTACGGTTTCTTTTCCTTGTTTCCTCCAAATATTGAAGCAACTATAGTGAGAAGAACAAAACCTCACATTTTAAATTGAAAGTGTTTTTTGTTCGGCCTCTTGTGAATTGTTTCCCTCTTGGATCTTGACCTGTCCAAGGTTTACAGTGTTCTCTTGGGTTTCAGTTTTACAATCACACGAAATGACCGTCGTCTCCTTTTGTTTCCTGTCAGGTGAGCTGTGACTGCCCCCCCCCCCCCCTCCCTTCTCTCCGTGCACCTGCATGCACCGTCGGCAGCCCCGGCCCGTCGGAGAGACGCCGCGCTCAGAGACTGTGCTGCATTAGGAGAACCCATGGCTTCTGGCCCTCCGTGTCCCTCTGTAGGCCGCAGGCTCCGGCTCCTGGAGTTGCTGCTCGGCCCTCTGCTGGTCTTGCTGGTTTCTGGGCTGGAACCAGCACTGGGTCAGAAGGTCTACACCAACGCATGGGCTGTCCACATACCTGGAGGTCAGGAGGAAGCTCAGCAAATTGCCAGTAAACATGGGTTCATCAATTACGGACATGTAAGTAATATGATTTTTTTTTCTTTCTATCCTGCATTTGCATCGGTATAATGTTAAGCTATGAGAAAGCACTTAAGAACGCGGGTGATAAAGAGCCTTATGTGGACTAAACAGCTTGTCACTTCGTCGTTGTCATAAAAAAGATCTTTTACAGCTCATTGCGTTTGAACATTGTTTTGTGGCGGTGGTGTTGCAAGAAGCAGGGTGCCAATTATACCAATGCACTGATCAAACACATAAGTCACAACAATAGATTTTTTTCTCCACCCTGGTTGTTTGCTTGTTAGAGAACCGGTTATGACAATAGTCTAAAGCCACACAGCCACAACTACGTCTCCAGCTGGGAACAGATTCAAAGACTACTGAACCCTACAAAGGCTTCACAGATTTATGTTTTGTTTGTGTTTTATGTATTGATGTGGATCACACAGATACTGATATAGAAAAGATTCAGCTTTCCATAGTATAGACTGTTGTATTTAAACGCAGCAGAGAGAGTTTGAGGTGATTCTATGAGGTAAACTTCACTTGAGCCGTGGGCGTACACTAAAATCTAGTGCTCTCACTCAAGGCACAGCACTTCATCTCTCTGTTTAAAAATCATACAGTTCAGACGTATTTCAAATAATCGTAGTCACGTTGACACCGACTGGAATTCCCAAACACCAGACATGAATGATTTTATCTCCTGACTGAAGAGCTGGATCCGGCTAAAAACTCCGTTTCCTGTGTTTCAGTGAAGTCTTCCTCTTTAAGCACTTCCTGGTTGACCTCGGTGCAAACTAATTTGCCAAGTTAGAGTTGTAAGTTGTAAAGCTCGTTACATTAATTTAGTCTTCATTAGAAGTTGTTTTTTTAAATGTTAAGGATCATCTGTTCCTCGCAACTTGTGAAATGCAGCAGCGGTAGATCTGTAATTTGCAGATTGCACAGTATACCTTGAGGCTTTCAGACTTGATTACAATAAGTGTGACAACCCACTAAAGATGTGTGTATGTATAACATGGAAATGTGAAAGTAGTTGTCTGATAACAAGCGCCTCTTCATGCACATGTGTAATTCCATAGTCTCAGCACTTTTCCGTGTTCTGCTTTGCACCATATGGTCTTACTGGTCATGACCAGGAATGTTATTTACGCTCTGAGTCACAGCGTGCAGACTAATGAGTAATCCTCCACACTTTAATCCTTAAACTATGTATTGCCCGTGGACAGTGAGGACTCCACACACAGCAATTACACCCGTGTTCTTGCAGAACTACGTCCTGGATATACGAGAAGCGGTGTGGTTTGGCCAGTCTCAGCAAGTTGCTTTAAAAACATTTTATGATATTTTTGAGGGAAGGGAAAATGGGCTAATGTTTCTGACCAGCGCTAGTTTGACGAGCTAGCCTCGATACAGCGTTTAAGATGGAGCAATGGCAGAGCAGGGGCCTGTCTCACGGAGCAGGCTTAATAAAGTCATAAAGTTAGCTGGATAAATGCCGTTTAAAACCTTGAACTCTCTCAAATGTGGCAGGACAACAACGTCAACCAGAGAGGACTGTGAAGTACAATAAACAGACGTACCAAGTTTGGGCAAACAAAGTCTTCTTTGTCAACCCAACCACTACTGAATAGTCTTCCTATTGAATTAAGAGAGCACTAATTCACTTTAAACATAAGCTTAAAAGATGGCTTAAAGCAAACCAAACTTGCAAGAAAATCACGAGTCTGGCACTGCTGTTACGTACCCTCATTTTTTTAAAATATATATATCTGCTAATTTCGTAATGTATTTATCTGTCTCACTGTGTTGTATTTAGTTGTACTGTAGTGCTTGATGATGCACTGTATTGATAACATTAGCTATTATTATACTCATTTGTAATAGAATTAGCTCATTAGCTAGCTCTTTATATTGAGGTGGAAGCTAAAATGTTACTCGCTGTGCACTGTCCCTTTTTGTAAATGAATACAATATGTTCACAAATGACATATGTTCTGATGTGCATGTGTTACGCTTCTGGCGCCAAATGGAAAAAGTCATTTTGAAGTATCAAACAGAAATTCATGAGACGGATCTCTTTTCATTGCTCGAGGAAAGAACCACTTTGTGTATGGCCAAGTTATTCCTCTACTTGAGAAGGTGTCTCAAATTGATAAATTAATTTTCAAAATGAATCTCAACACCACAGTTATTATTCTGAATGTATTCTCAAATGTGAATGTTTTGTGGAGTTTCTTTAATCCTCAATTATGACGACTTGAAGACGTCACCGTGATGAGCATTTTCTTCCGTCGTAGACCAATAATTGATTGTTTTGAGAAAATACTCGACAGATTCACGGATAACAAAATCAATTGTTGGTTGCAGCCGTAATTAAGTTGACCTCTTTAGACGCAGGCTTCAGGAGGCTTTCTGTTGGACACATGCAGTATAAGAACTGGCAACATGACATGGCCATGATAGCCCTCAGAATAAATGACATGAAACGGTCACATCTGTCCGGCCCTCGGCATGTTATTGATGCATTCTTTCTGCTCATTAACTTTGAAAGGTGAGGTGTAACCACGAGTGAGGACAAAAATAAACGATGCTCGTCACTGCATTCCAGTAAGTCAGTGGTTAAAATGAAGCCTCTCGAGCTGGGAACAAACCAATCTGTTAAGGTTGTTTTGCCTACAGCCGTGAGGGAGGGGTGGGGGAGTTGCTGTGTGGCCAGGCACGGTGAGTCTGAGCTCTGCTGGTGTGTGCAGGTGTTGGCATTAGGCGGCAGTGCTTGAGGAGAGGATCAAAGACTGCAGATGGGCAGGTTTTACCGCTCTGATGATGTTTGTTTTTATCCGCCGTCGCTCATCCCACTCACACTATGGCGTCCATACCCTCTGTACCCTAAACATGTCGCATTGTTTAATCCACCATCATGACACATGCAGCATGTTTGTCATGATGGTGGAGACACACGGTCGTGTGTTACCCCATACGATGCTCATGTTGAGTCGATCATTTTCTCACGTGATTTTGCTTATTGGTGATACAATGCAGATTTAATGTAACGTAAATGCTTTTTACTGCTATGTGATATGTGTCTTTATCTGCCTGCATTATGCTTTGGGCTGCTGCTTAATGATTATTTTCATTATAGATTCATTGTTTTGTTTTTATAATGTCATAAATGCCCATCAGAGTCAACAACGGCAGTCAAAATCCCAAAGATGCTAAACTTTACTATGATCTAAAGATAATGAAAAGCACTAACGCCTCATCATTTTTTACTTGAAACGTGACCCGATATTCAATTATCACAATAGTTGGCGTCTAATATTTTTGTCAATTCACTAATTGTTTCACCTCGCAATTTATTTAAGTTGACTCATTACTGCCCTCAAGATGCTTTCCTTCAATTCAGGGACTTATTAAACGAGTTTTATTCAACAGTTTCGTCTGGTTTCTCCGTATTTGTCTGGTGGTAGTAGCAGCAGTAGCAATGGCTGTTTCTCAGTCCGATTTGCTGTGACCTGAAAGTAATTGATTGGATTGAATAGGAAGACAGAAAACTGGCTAGTCATCCGGCTGATGTAATGCATCTGTCCGTCCTTGTTGATGCGAGTTCTTTACGGTTGGTTTGGTGTGTCAGGGCCAAAGCAAAAGTCACTTGGAAGTCTCTTCCTTCTGCTGTCACTACTCATCAATCAAGGCCAGCTAGCCAATGTGACAGCGGGGTTGGTCGTTTGTCAAAAGAGGAAACTTTAAAGCAACATTTTCCGACAGCAGCAAGTCATGTAAAACCCCGATGCACCAACTGTCTCAGTAGAGTTACACCCCCTCTCTGCTCCATCCCTTACGCAGTTGTCATTGGGCTTTAGAATTCCTCCCGTTTCTCTCTTTGCAATAGGTGACGCCAGTGAAGAATATAAATATGAATGTACTTGAAATGAACCCGACTATCTGTTTTAAAAGTAATAGGTTGCCGTGACCAAGTGGTGTGCAAATGGGTTGCAGTCAGTTTGACTCGACTTGTACATTATAGGGCCATTTCAGAACAAGGGGAATAATTAAAACTAAGTTAAAGTAATAAAATGAAGAAAAGGCTGAGTCACACTGTGCTAAGTGGGTATTAACTGCCAGCTTGCATCTCTGGATGGTTATTTTACATTTTAAAGACCTTTTTTTTGCCCACATCATCAGGCTTGCGCTGCAGTTTTTTTCCGGGGCAACTCACATTTTGGTGCTACGTCTGGTTCAATTGCGCCTCCATTACGCCGGTATTTAAATAAATAGAGAAATGGGTTTAGAGGGACTGTTATTAGTAGTAAGGAGTGATTTGATAAGGAGGACTGACACAAGTTAAATACTTCTTAAGAATCATTATAGTGCAGTTTGTGAAATGGATCAAACGGCCGCAAGATCAAAGGATTAATTTGAAACTAAATCAGTTGGTTTTTTACTGCTACAACAAAAGCAGCCCTTTGTTATTTGATCTGTTCACTGCTGGTTTAACGGCGAGATAGATTCTTTTTGTGTTTTTTTTAGGTCAGTCATGTGTTTTGAAACATTGTGCCTCTGTGGCCTCAGGCTTTCACCATCTCGTCCAGCTTGTATGCAGCTCACGAAAGTTCCCTTACTGAAGATGACTCACTGAATATAGTGCATAGTCTGAATATTTAACTTGCTCTTTGCAATGTTGCGGGACGACTTTATGGCCTTACCTTGTGTTGCGCAACTTACAGCCTTTGGATTCATTGTATTAATCTTTAAACCGATGACATTACTGTGTTTTTATTGTTGAGAACTAAAGCTTCAAAATCACATTTAAAACGACTTTTAAATTGTGCTTTAGTGATTTCGTCTTAGTTGTTAACACTGTCGATGGAAGTCTACCTGCACAGAGCTTGTGTCATGAGGAAGTGTTGTATAAGAGGTGTCAATGGCACCATTTCGGAGAAAGTGTTTTTGTTTCCTGCTTCCTCCTCCTGGAATATGAAACAGGTTACTATTGTTCACTCATGAAAAAACAAGAATAGTGTTCCATTTACGTGACACTATGTTTAGAGAATGCAAAATACAACCTCTTATTTTCTTTGATTATTCTTAAACCAGAGGTGGAAGAAGAAATGTGAATAAATAAATACCTTAAACAAATGTGTATATAAGTCCTCTATTACGACTCTCACTTCAAAGTAAAATGGATCACTTCTCAGAAGCGTGTCACTTCCCCGAGCAGTGGTTTCTGTTACTAGTGTTGGATAAAACCGTCCGTGTTCATATTTAGAGGCCAAGTGCCTTCATAGCTCGCTCTGCTGGTCTCCCCCCCCCCCCCCCCCCCCCAGGGCTTTGCATGTAAGGGAGGATTGTGTTTGGCATACTGTGCCCCCACTGTACTCCGTGGCACCATCTTGGCCTATTTTCCCTCCTGTCTGAAGTGGTTAGCCCCTTTTTATGAAGGTTATTAATATTCTGTTCAGCACAAGATTAAAGTAGGAGCCAAAGAGACGGATATTATCTGTAGTTCTGATGAAGGCTCTCTCCTATCTGTAACTCATGTCAACGCACTGAACTTAAAGGAAAACCTCTGTCAGAACTTTGATCTAGCCCACAACAAAAAGAAAAGTAGTTGAACTTCTAATCTCTTCCTTCCACATTTGATTGGGTTTCCCATATGTTTTTACTTTAAATTAAGTCATTTCCCCATAGGGCCTGGCAAAATCAGATCTTTTCTTTGCCAAATGCCATAATATCCACATAATGTGACATCATATGCATGTGACCTTTTGTGCTTTTTAAATCATATTTCCATGCAAGAACATTTTAATAAATAATTCACTGACACGTCAGTAGCCTGATGCACACTTCATTTGACCAGGCTGTAACCGTCAGTATGCCGTTGTACAAGAAAAAAAACATTTAAAGCTATATTTAAAAATAAATAAATGTAAAATCCCCGACAATATCAAGTCTATAATATATAAGTCTAAAAATATAATTTGCCTCGACCAACTTTTCTGTCACAGTTGATTTGAATGTCAATGTCTAAATGTATATTTAGACGGACTTTGGTTAAACTATGCTAAGCTAAGCTGCACCACAACGACGGCTACTCGGTGAGCAGCAGGAGTTCTTCGACTGATGGACTTGTGGTCAGTTTTCAGTTTGTCCTTCTCTCAGAAGTCACAGCAGCTATTATTCTGTCTCACGTTATATTTGTCGTAACATGATTACAGAAGTCACACCCCATTGGCATGAGGAATGTCTCCATTTATTTATCCATTAACCTGTGTTGTCAGCATTGAACGGTTCCATTAATTGTATAGCTCAGATAAATAATGCAGTTTGTATGTAGTTTGCAAGGTGGAGGCGTGTTTTGTTGAGACGATTCATCCTTGTTGATACATGAAACTGTTTGGTGACTTGGAACCGGAAATAATCACTTTGTGAATGTAACAAAAGGTTGTTGAATCTCTGGTCTCGCTACTCTGTTATGAAGTTGTCGCTTCTTATCTGGCCTCCAAAAATTGGTAATTGTTTAAGCTCTCTACTGTGGAGACATTATTGCGTCAACTGCAACACCTCAATTTCGAGGCTCTGCTAAACTGTTGGTCCTGCTCTGCCTGATAAGGGTTAGATTATTTTTCAGCCTTCTCTCGGATGAAACTTCATTGCAAAGTACAACCAGACTGTATTGGAAAACACCAGAGATGAGAGGCTGAAGGGATGGAGTCCATAATTGGACTCTGGAAAAGTGAAGCAATCAATGGGGGGAAAAACGGGGTGTTGAATAAATTTGCTGGAAAATCTTCTGACAAGATATGATTGGCCCGGGAGGTGATTGGAGAAGAAGCTGCCTGCTGAGTGCTGAAATGAGCTGCTCTGCATGATTTGTTCAATCCCACACAGGTGTTTCCTCTTGTTTCGTGCTGCATTGCCACCGTGTCATCTGCCAAGAAGCTAGACTCACCAACGCCTGCACAAAGCACGTTTCTGTGCTTCTCAACCTAACAAGATGCTTTGTACCAAAGTGTGAAATTAACTTTTGAAAATGTCACAAAGACTGAGACTTATTTGCGGTTTTTTTTCCAGCAGTTGCATTGAGGCGAATAATAAGGTTCCCTCAATGAAAGCAGGCGTGCCATTTAAATACGCCCACATGAAAAATGAAAATGGCCTTTCTGGAATTAATTATTATTGTGAGGGTTATTATTAATTTATGCCCACTAACATTTGCAATACTTTATGCTCTGGAGGCGATAAAAAATATGTATTTTACGATATTCTAATGTAAACGCACAAAGAGCCATTAACTGGGAAAACGCAGCCCATTTAATATATCTGGGACACGTGGTGGACCGATGATTTAGAGTCAGCTGTTAGAGCGAACATCACTAAATCATTGTGAATGTGACAAATACCTCATCGTCACACGGTAAACACTAAAAGAAGGCTCACACATGACATGTAGTGTAAATGTCTCACACACACACACACCTGGACAGAAACCAGCTATTGAAACGGCATCACTGTTTCTATTCATCCATGATATGTTACTATACCCTGAGGGCCTTTCCAGGGTCCTTGAGTCAAACACACCAACTATATAGATTGCCACCTCTAAATATTTTATTAAGCTTAAGCATGTTTTGTAAGCTGGTTTACTTTCAATATCTTCATTAATCTTTAACGTACTGTGGCTGTGGCCTACTTTAGCCGATGAGAGCTGATGGCTCTAGCGGAGTGTGCAGCTCTATAGAGCCGCTGTAGCGCGTCCCTTTAGAGACCCGGGCTGCTTTGAAGTGCAGTAACGATAGCGCTGCAAACACAAAGTCAGAATAGTTGGACGTGGGCCCTTGTTTGGTGCCGACCAATTAAGAGGCTGGACTTTTTTCATCCAAGGGAGGGATCGCTTCTCATCTCGCTATGGTTGATGATCAGCAGAGTTGCTCATCTCTCTCTTTGGTCTCTCTGCCTTTGGTGCTTGTGTTGCCGTCAATGAGAGAGCCTCCTTTTATTCCTCGCTCCGGCCTCTCTCTCACACTAAGCAGACCTAGATCTCCCTTCATCTCGGTGCCAGCTGCTCTTCTTTGGAAGTTAATGAACTGCAGAGATTGACTTATCCTGTTTGCTCTACCGGAGACTTCTGCATTGAGAGGACTTTGGAGCCCATGTACCCAAAATGAAATCCTAAACCATTACCCCATCACAAAACAATGGAGCTGATACTGTGCATTAGAATAGATTTTGGATCATCTAAAATGTATGCATTGGGAAAGTACCCTTTCACTTTGATTTATCTTTTTTTATATTCGGAACAAACCTTGTTAAACCCTGTCAGCAAACTTCTATGTTGTGTTCTCCTACTTTGCATTGTAATGCAGTATGTAGTGGACATCTTTGTAAATGGTTTAAAGGTGCTCATTTCTAAATTCAGAGCGTATCTCATGCCTCCACACGGATCTCAATATGGCATCGACTGAACCAGCGGCTCGCAGCTTATGATGCAACAATGGAAACGGTGTTGACGGAGCTAACCATGTTCACCTGAGGGGGAACCGGTGTGGGGGGGGGGGTTTATCTGCTGTAAACGCCTCATGAGCGCAGTGCAGAGCGGGGACCGTGAGCTAACCAGTGGGGCACTTGCACAAAAAAAGCTTGTGCTGCCGACCCGGCTATGTCAACAAAGCACATAGAAGCTCAGATTACAACACACACACAGGGAGAGTGGCTTCTTTCTCCTCTCAGGTAGACATTCATCCACTATATCTTTACATAGATAATAGGTGTTTCATCCTATATTAATACTTTGAATAATGTATAGAAAACCTTTTAAGTAGATAAAAATATGACATTGCATTTCAGAAATCCAATAACTACCCGAGGTGAACCTGAATTTCCCATGTATTATGTAAGGCACTGCGGTATTTACACTGTAGTGGTATTCTCAGGAAACTTTGCTCGTGATTGTGGCATCTCATCAACCTCTTTGTTTTTGAAGCTGCTGATAAATTGGCCACAATCTCCAGAGAGCAAGTTGATCTAAAATAAGATGATGGAACTGGTCCTGAAAGACGTGTATGTCACATTTTACAAGATGAGTGTATTAATGGGATTCAGTCGCAGCAAGCTTTGTAAAACTGCTAAAAGAGGAATAAAAACAGAGCAGTGAACTTCAGTCTGTCTTTCTGTCATCCATCAGTCGCAGCTTCTTGGAGTCACGGAGCAAAATAGAGTCATGCCTACGCACTTCATACTGCTGCAAAACAAGTTGGGAAACCAGAGAATTGTGTTTGGTAGCTTTTCGCCTCAATCTTCTATGCACAAAAATAACACGGTTAAAGGTGGATCAAATGGAGCAGTCTGATCTTATGCCCAAATACGATGCTTTTTTTGTCCCTGAACCCTCCAGATGTTATGATATAAGGGATTTCTGAACATCCTTTTTTAGGTATTTTACTAAGCAACATGCAGGTAGCTGACTTTTGTAGTCTTTAGTTACTATATGTGTAGACACTGTATTTTTATAGAATAAATTCTGTTTACTGCCCAAAAGTTAGGATAACAGTATCTGATGAAAATGGCCCATTTCATCTCCATTTGTCACCACTGATGACATTCTGTTACCTTGTATGTGTTTATCTTTTTACATCAAGTTAATAATCAAAAGGCCACCGCATGGCAAACCAATAATTGCTATCTTGTCAAAAAACTGCCCCTCAGTAATATAACTAAAGGCCAACATTGCACGAATCAGTGTTACTGGAGACTTCCTGAGGATGACATGCATGTCTGGCTCCACTCATTCTCCTTAACAAAACTTCACCCTGTAGAGAAAGATGGTGGAAAAAAACAACAACAAGCTGGTCAGCAGGAGGCCATCCCCGGCCTGGAGCAAAGGAGTGAACACCCATATTGCCAGGGGTCCTGGGAACTGCAGCAGCAAAGGCCCAGCAGCACTCAGTCATTATTCTGCTCCCCCACAGAGGGAGCGATGGGGGCTGGGATGGAGCAGAACCACACACAGGTCACAGGGGCTGTAACAAGAGCCAGATGTTCTGAGGGAAAATACATGGACACGCATCTCTCTCTCTGGCCTTTATTCAATACGAGCACATGTACGCACACGCACACACCACACACGGAGAAGGTTGAGGTATTTCAAGAATGTCAGCACTGAAATGGAAATAAATACCTCCTTTTAAGAGTCGTATGTGATGCTTAGTTGTAGTTGGACTAATAGCAGTAGGCTGTAGTTTTTGCTAATCACATTTCTGCTCTGGAAATCAAAAGTAATTTCACATAATCATTTCAACTGAACAAGCTACCTCTTGTGGGTTAAGTATCTGCTTGTTAAATGTATTATACCTGTTGTGTAGCTTACGCGCATAAACAGCAGGGGAGTTGTCCTCTGCTGTTGTGATAAACCTTTGATAGCAAACCAGTATAGCTGAAACAGAAAAGTAAAAGATTCATTGTTTCACTTGTTTTTCAAGCAGAAAAACAGCTTATGCAACCTCTCAAATGTGTGTATTTGCTGCTGTTCTTTGTCATACATCACTGGGGACATCATTATTTTTTTAAATTAGCATTTGTTTGGTACAAAGCCACACATTTGCAGATGTCACCTTGGGCTCTGGGAAGTTTTAATGGATGTTTACAATTTATAATCTCTGTTTTGTGTTGGGGCGATATAGCCCAAATCTTCACGATATAGGTAACTTGATATCTCGACAATGATAAATATCTCGTTGTAGCAGGTTTTCTGGGAGGGCAATAGAATAAATTGGCTCGCGTGAATAAAATTCTTGACAAATGCAGTAGAGTGTTTTAAAGAAACAAATACTAAAATAAGGTTAAACTTAAGGTCCTGAGCTTTCTGGTGGGACTGAGAGTCTACATCTGTGTGAGGAAATGAACACATCCCTTTACAGAAAGGAAGCCGTTTCACGGGGCCGTTAAACAATGAACCTACCCATCTGCTCTGGTGACCACGTGATGCAAGTCTGGTGGTGCTGCTGCAGCTTCCTCAAGTGAATGTGTCATTGTTGCTGAAAACAAGGATGTTTGCGTCATGAATTTACACATTAGTCCTTCATGGTTTCTCTTTAAGTTTAATATGAAGGTCTAGCAGAAATGTCTGAGCTCAGGGGCCCAACAGAGAAAGTTAAATTGTTAAGTCGTTGGCATCTGATCTGGTATCAGATCCGTCTGTGGAAGTAGCTTGTATCTCATGTCATGGAGTAACGAGGACAGGACGCTCCCGTCTTTAACCAGCCACCCTCCTCATGGTGTCCACATGCTGGCAGACACATGCACATAATGTGGCCTGGGAGGAGGAGCGTCTGTTTGTGGTGCAATTTAAAACAGGCTTTGATCTGATAAGCCTTTTTACAATGAAAACAATGAGGTGAACATTTTAAAAGGAGCCTAATGGAGAATTCAGTGTGGGAGGAAAGCAGCATTTTTTTTTCTTTTTTTTTTTATGACTGCTGCAAGGGATTTTTTTTCTTTGTAACAGGACTCCTGCTAAGTTGTAACAGATCTGCAGTTTTTGAGCCGTTTGGTTGTGCTGCAGTGTAGCAGAGATGCTGGAGTTAGATTTCAGATCCGTATCACTTATAGAGCTAGTTTAGCTACACATGACAGGAAAAACAGGTTTCTATGCCAGAGGATTCTGGGTTTGTGTTGCTGGAGCATTGCATTTTAAATAGTGAACGATAATTATACTGTTATTCCTTATTGTGATGTACATGATGTACAAATACACCTGCAGTACGCTTTGTGTGCCTGCCAGTACACTTTGGACTTTGCACTGTGGTTCAATTCTAATCTAAGGAGCGTCTAGTTTCTCTCATCGGTTGTATCTTTTTCTATTTTGATGCAGGAGCTTTTATCAGCACCTCACTCACTCACTCACTCACACTCTCACTCTCACACACACACACGCACCTTTTTAAAATTCATTTTGCAGAGCTTTTCAGCTCTTCCAATCACGCGCCAGGCTGTTTCCTCCTCGCAGCATTGAACTCTTGAGTAGGTGCTTATTTGTTTTTGAATGTTTCCACTAATGTTTTGGTAACCTGCCAACTTGGCAGAAATGGTTCCCAAACTCGCTAGAGGTATTCTTTTCTTTTGATATCCTTTCTGAGAAGGGAGTTTTTGTTCTTGCAGGATGTTATATCATCTGTTTTATTGATGTGACAGTCGGGTCTATCCGCGTTCTTCAGTTTCTATGAAAGTCCTTAAAGTTGGGTAGTTTGAGCTTGACAGTCGAGCGACACGGGCTCTGAAACACCCACTTCTTTCTCCGTCATCTATCCATGTTGCAAAGGACGTGGAATTTATCATGTCCTGTGTACAGTATCCGTTGATGGCGCGTGTGCCTTTGAGTGTTCATGAATATTTTATTGCTGATGTAAGCTATGCATCAATGAGTTACAGTTCCCCCCCCCCCCCCCCCCCCCCCCCACCTCATCAGATGTTTGCGAAATTGAATCCCTGGTGCCTGCTATTGAAGACGGAGCTCATCTTCTTTATTGTGTGTGATGATTTTGCTGACTGAAGCCTGGCTGACTGAATTGGATTCCTTATGCAGTAGATTTCTAACTGTGGGGGTTTGTTGTCACATTGGGCACGATACAGTATGCACTTTTTGGCTGTGTGTGTGCGTGTGTAATGTGGTTAAATCTATAGGGCTGCAACTTATTTCATTATTGATTAAATTGTCTTTTTTTCTCGATTGATCTATATGTCACAAAATGGCCTTCACAATCCAAGGTGACATCTTCAAATCACTTGTTTTCAGGCCAACAGTCCAAAACCTAAAGATATTCGGTGCACAGTGATATAACATTGGAAAGCACACATTAGCATTTTGTCTTTATATAGCGAATGACTTACACTATTAATCGATTACCAACGGGCCCCTTAATGCCGATATACCTCCTCCAACCGTGTGTGATTTCATTGAATTTTGGAAGGCGTTCTTACTTGTGTGTTTTTAGAACAAATACCCCTTTTCGGCTTTTTAGGCAACATTCATTTACGTTCCTCTGGACATTTCTACCCATAAAGCTGGCTTTATTGCTCTGCATTTCAATTATCCATAAATTATGATCCAAATAAATGTTATCATATGCAGGCAATGTACTAAAGCCCATGTTGAAATTGGCTCAGGAGTGAACTGCCATACAACTGCCTCTCTCGACTTGCCATATTTAACACAATATACAGGAAACCAACTGCACAGGAAGCTCTGAAGAGGCTGTTTTGTGAGGAGTGTCCATCTGCTTGGATGCGTTTCTCTGAAGGCTGCTCCAGTTCATGGAATGTTACCAATGTTTTGGACGGGATACTGTGGTGGCTATAGCTGGTGAGCCTCAGTGACTCGCTCTCGTTCCCAGGGCTTGAGTCCAGATGTACACTGCTGTGGCACAGTGGAGAGACTCCAGCTCCCAGGTTTCCCTGAGAGTCTACTGCCGCCATTCATTGACTTTTCTAATACGCAAAGTAAACCAGGAGAGCTGCAATTATGGTGCTTTGGAAAGAGCTGAGTCCTGTGCTGACTTGAGCTTTGAGGGAGCTTTCCCAACAAGTGGCTTAAAGTGTTTAGTACACAGAAAACAGCCAGCCTCCCACTGCTTCCCAGACCTATAATACTAGCTGTTTATGAAAGAATCTCGCTCTCTCCCTCAACACACACAACACGGCCTGGAACCTTTTATTATCCTTATTTTGGTACCAGGTTGGCATGTTCGTCTATTTGGCGACTGTCCCAGCTTACAGCAACTCTCAGAGACTGGTGTTTCCTTAGGTTACAGGAATCATGCATTGTTTTACAACACTGAGAGAGAAATGAAGGGCAACCACAAACTACAGTTTGCCTTTGCTCATTCCGCTCTAGTAAATTTACGGAAAGAAACATATTTATCCCAAAAGGGATGAATATAGAGATGATTCAAATTCATTACAAATATCTGAAAGCTGAAAACGTTTTACAAATGTGGCTTGAAAATCAGACGGATCCTCATCAGAGATTTAGAGAATTTCAACAGGACAGAGTATCATGATGTTGATATTGTTGTCAGACTCTAGGAAACGGTTGCGGCTGGCTTTCCTGTCATTGTCCCGGCCACCATGCTGCAGCAGCAGCAGTGTGGTTTGGGCAGCCAGAATGATGAGTCCAGCAGTTTTGGCAGCTGGACACAGTCGTTGTGTTCCGAGCTTCAGACCGGACTCTTTTAAGAGAAAAGAGTCCGCTCCCCTTCGTGGAGTAGTGTGACCTGAAATGCCACCACAGGACACGCGCACACGCACACACACTTATCGGAAAAACAGGGCACACGATACTGGATGAGTCAGTGGGGTAAACAGTTGGTTGACTCAACATGTTTTTTTTGTTATTTCAAAATCATTTTAAAGTTTTGAGCCAACAAGGAAAGGCTTAATATTTAACTCTTTAATGATTTTATTGTGGATACATTTAGGTGTGTGTCACTATGGGCGGTAACTAAGTACATTTAATCAACCACTGTACTGAGGTACAAAGTTCACGTACATGTACTTAACTTAAATATTTCCATTTCATGACACTTTACACATTTACTCCACTACCTATCAGAAGGAAATATTGAGTAGGTGCTTATTTGTTTTTGAATGTTTCCACTAATACTACTAGTTCTACTAATTCCACTAGTACTTTTGAAACTACTACATGTATCTGGCAGCTGTAGTTAATAGTGACTTTACAAATTAAAATACTACATACAAAACATATGAAGAACTTTTAAGATGTGATTCTTTGCTAAAAAATGTACTTCCTAGTAGGGCTGGGCAATATGGCCAACATCTATCTCGATATATATCAATAACGATATCACAATAAAGCATATTTTCTGGTAATTAAATAAATCAATAGTCAATAACCACAAGGTAAAGCCCATTTTTGTTTTGTTTGAATTAAATACGTGACAAATGAAATTTCCTCATTTTATTAAGATCTTTAGTGCAAAATTATCCGCTTTTTTGAGAAATTTGAGTCACGATGTGCTTGTTTTTACAACTTTGATAACATAATTGTGTTTCACGATATCTTTAAATACGATATGATTCCATTGAAAGATGATTAATTATCACATTGAATTGTCGCCCAGCACTACTTCCTCGTAGTATATATAATTTGAGCTCGTGTTATTTGTTAGATGATGATTCGTAGTCCATTATCAAAGAACTAATCAGTGAATGTTTTGATGACTGATTGTTTTTTGTGGCATATGCTGGGAATTACTTGATGCCACCAAACCCTATGAACTGATGACAATGGTGTGAAATGTCGTACAGTAAAGTTAACAGCAGAGTGAGGGAGCTGTCAATCATCAGTTTGCACACGCTACCACGGTCTTGAGAAGAGAGCTACTCAGGCAGCATGAGTGATAACCGCTGTGTGGGTGGTCCATGGGTGTGGAGGGACCTGAACTGGAGCTCTGCTATAGATGCCTACTGCGTGGGTTTTGATTTATGGTTCAGAGTCAGATTTCACCCTTTGTCTTCTCCGCCGCAATGCTGGACGACATGTATTGTATGTGATCAGGCTCCGTTGTGCTTTAATAACATCCCCCACAGTAACTGAGTTTACTGTACCTTCATTCACTTTGTGATGTAGAGCGATGGCGGTTACATCTGGATAACCTTTTACATCGTCTCATTACTGAATAGGAGACAACTGCAATCGTTGTTTACATCCCTTCATTCACTGTAATGAAAACAACTGTGTGTTCTGATTCAATTTAAATTGTAAATGTACAGCTTTGGACTGAAGCAGTGTATTGTGATGTGATGTAATTGCACAGTGGGGGCAGCGGAGTTTTAGATTTAGAGTTTTTTTTATTTGCGCGGCTCTATATTGGGTTGATGCTTGGATCTTAACTCCCTTTGGAAGTGTCCACATGATGAAATGATGGCGTCGTAAGGTCACCGCCAGTACCCAGTCATTGTGTTCTGCTTGGCTGCGTTGTTTTCACTCTCGCCTGCTGTGAGTGAGATTGAGGAAGAGGTGGGGATGGAGGCTGGCTGGCTGGCTGCGCGCTCAGACAACGTGGACCCATCCAGCAATACAGGTGTGTCGGCCATGCCGAGCTCTTCTGTGGCCATCTTTACCAATGTCCCCTTTAGACCTGTGCCAAACACACTTGAGACTTTCTTCATTGTGTTAATCCAAGTTGTTTTGTCCTTTTTCAAGGTGTGTTTGACATAGTATTACATTACAGTCATTTAGCAGAGGCTTTTATCCAAAGCGACTTACAATTCAGATTCTAGTATCAAACGGCCAGACTATAAAGAAAAGAACACGAGCACAGAGGAAGGATACAGTTACCAGACATTGTTCATTGTGCTTGCCAGTGGAGAGTGCGTTGGCTGTCAGACACTTCAGTGACGACAACAACCAAACGGTGCAGAAAATCCACAGTGCAGAGAATGGTGAAACAGCTGGGAAAAATTAACATCTGTGCTGATCAAATCGGGTCAAGCACACAGTCGCTCCCAAACTGTAAAAATTCATTACCTGTACTCACTTTTATGACAACTTCAGTTTTTCTCTAAAACAGCTGGCTCCAAAGATTGTTGGAGTGAAATATTCACCAATATATATTTTGGCTCAGAGGTACACACTTAGCATCCATCTTGATCACAAGGTCTGTGGTCTGACGTTGAAGTTAGACAATTGAGCGAGGTGGACACTGTGGTCACAATTGCTTTTGGTAATTCATCTTGCATGCACAGCTCTCTCTCTCCACTCATATGTTACCTAAACTGTGTTGACATTGGACTTGATTGTGATGTTCTTTTGTGCCAGGATCACGCATAAGCAACACGCAGCTTAATGTCTCTACACTACGATGGATGTTATCTTTATGCTGGACCCAGCGCGGCTTCATTTGACAGGGAGCTGTAATAAAGGCAGCCATGTCATATGAATGTAATGCGCCTTGACAAGGCAGTGACTTTTCATTCTCATAATGTAGATGAGAGCAGAGTTGTTTTGCTCCGCGCTGCCGTCTATTATGAATAATCATATGTCGTAACTGGATTCAACACATCTTTCCCCGATTGCTGAATTATTTGGTTGGAAGAGCTCATTTGTTCATAGTGCCTAGGGAATGGAAATTCTGAATAATTTTGTTGATCGACACTCGCCCGCATAAATGAACACATCAATTCCAGATAAGGAGGAACAAAGCGTTGCAGTGTGTACGGCGGTAGCTGGACCCAGTTTGCTTGTGACTACTATGTTGATTTGCTTTCATGGGATTAGAGAAAGATAGGGTAAATAAACCGTGATGACCCATTGAAAAGCCCAATGCTATTTCTCTCAAATGGACTTGCCGCTTTCAGCTCATTTCAGCTCCACTTAATTGCTGTTGACAGTGTTTTCTCTCCTCTTCATTGAGAGTAAAAGAGCACCATACTGATTAATGTTTGCTCATTATTCTAAGGGCATTACCTGCTTTACCATGCAGCCTTGATTTCAAGCTGCAAGGACAAACTGCCCCTACAGTTTAACTCATCTGTTTCAATGCTGCATCCATTGTGCGAATAGTAAAGATGCCTTGTGTGGAGTTTTCTCGAAGTTTCTGTTTTTATATTGTTTCTCACAAAAGTGCATTGTGTGCATCCTTGAGGTCTTACAAAGAAGATGTGTCCTTCCTTCCCAATGAAACGATACAAAGCTGATTTTTCTCAAGTTTGAGCCCTGCGTCGTTTACATGCGTGTTGACTTCTTTTTCCCTTCCTTTGCTGGTGCATTGCTGTGTGTGTTGGCACATTACTGCCGCCTGTCAATCAGAGAAATAGTGTGAAAAGATGGGGCAGGGTTGTGTGTTGCGCCACCCAAAATGCACACATTTGTGCATCCTTGTGAGTGCAAACAAAACAGGCACCCGCATGTACATTTAAACATTGTATTGAACTGTGATTATTAATCTTCCTTTTTAATTGGCTTCCAAAAAGATGCTGCAAATTCCAGCCAGCTATTATATATTCCATAAGAATCTGGGTGTAACATGCTTTGCCTGTAATGCCGACTTCATAGATGTCTGAGATATTGGACAAGTATTGTAAAAAAATATATATTTATTTAACATTTGTATGTGTTTGCTTATTTCAGTACATTTATGTGTGAGCAGTGGCGGGATACATTTTCGGTGCCATCAATTTCTCGCCTATTGCTGCATGTTTATCTGTGATGAATGATGTTGGGACAGATTTGAGCAGGCGAAGGAGAAAAGGTGTGTGTGTGTGTGTGTGTTTGTGTAGTGGCCTAAAAGGCACCAGGTACTCATTATTGTGTAAAATCCACCATTAAGTCTGGGGAGGAAGCAGCAGCAGGATCTTGTCCAAATAAGATAACATTATAGACGGAGAAAGCTCCAGCTTGTAGTCGTTCCACAAGCAAGACAAAAGCAGTGCAGATAAGTAATGACTGATGACCCGGCTGGTCATTCAGCCAGAACGACATGCTCAAATTTGTTCCACTATCACCAAGTTGAGGTGTGCTATGCACACCGAACCAGAGCAGTTATGTCTGGTTAGTGTCATGTTTTTAAAAAGGCTTATGACACTGTGAAAGAGTACAGGGCAGTAGAAGATAAGTTGTGTCTACCCGAGGATGTATTGCACAAATCACCCATTTTATTGGTGCTCGCTTAGAAAAACAAACTGTAAAATGTTCCTTTTTTCCCCGGACTAACCAAATACTCTCTTACCCTCGTAGCCCTCCTACAACACACCACATTGTCAAACCTGAACCTCATCGGATCGCTGTGGTAACAAACAGTCTTGCAGGACTTCCCCTCTTCCATCTGTGCGGTGGATCTTGTTTTGTGATCCATCTTTCTTTCACCCCACTTCACCTTCAGTGCCGAGAGGAGGAGTACAATGAGTCGGAGGCTTTTTGCAGAGTGAGGGGGATCACAGGCTGTAATGCGTGCAGCCTCGGGCGTTGGCAGCATGTAGGACGAGGTTGTGCCTCAATTTAATGTGCGCAGTGTTCAGCGGGGACATGTTGGAATAACCAAACCAGCAATGATGAGGAAGAATACAGATATTTCCAGAGCGTGCAAAGTTGACAGATGCAAACCATTATCCTGGTCAATTTGATCTTTTTCTCTCTTTCTACCCAACAAAAATGCCAAATAAGATGCTGTACATTTTTTCTCTAGTGAAGGCATTTTTCCATTAAAAGGGAATGTCCTTCACCTTCCAATATGGGACCATTATGTCCTCTTCCCTTTTCTCAAAGTCACTCTCAAAATGCTGCACCTTCGGGGAGACCCTCATGACACTCCATTAAATTGAAGCGCAGAAGGATTTGCTACCTGTGGTGGGTTTAGAGACAAAAGTGCTTGGTCCTCTGTGGAGGGAGAAGACAGTGATGGAAATGTTTTCGGTGGAGAGTTGTTAGGAAATTAAGAGAGTGCAGCTTCCTCAAATGGCCCCCACGGTCCTTCATTGGGGTCAGAAGAGCCTGTTTGGTATTTCTGTCCTGCAGCAGTGCTCTAGGAGTAAAGAGGGACGATAAAATTAGATGCCAGAGTTAAATCTTATTAGCTTGTGTCCCGCTGGCAATCACCTTTTGCACAGAGTGTGTGTGTGTGTGTGTGTGTGTGAGAGAGGGCAGGTGGGGATAAATGCAACAGGTTATTAATGAGATGTTATATTTGAAAAGAAGACTCTCGCAGTTGCGGTACGTGTGTCCTTCCGCTCTCTGGATTGATAGCCCAAGTACTCCTTTACCAGCTTCAACACACTGTTAACTTTATAGAAAAAGCTTCGGATTCAGCCGCCAAGCTCCTCGTCGAGGACGTTACCCCGGTGTACTCTTCCTAAACTGGACTCAAAAATCTCCTCTCACCTCACCTCACCGCTTGAAACCTCTCATGTGATCAATTTTTAAACTTAAACAAAAATCAGGTGATAAGACAAAAAAAAAAGTCAGCCTATAATCATTTAATTCGGTGCTGTAATCTGCGGCTCTGCTCGTACTTTGAGACTCACAGCTGTATTCACGGCTCATGCTTATTCATCGGCGCACATTAATTCTGTCCAGCCCAGGATTTTATGCAGCGAGCTTTCATGTCTACTTATATAATGGCAGAGGGGCCCGGGGGCTGAGAAGCAGTTGAAATGGCAATGAATTCATGTTAAATCTTTTCTGTATTTCCCGTCACTGTCACTTTACTTTGTACTGCATGAAGCAAAAATGCGTAACTCAAAGGCAAACCCAGCTCGTGGATAAAGCATGTGTCATAAATATGAGATGTTCTGTGCTTAAGTCAGGATTTTATTTTTTTCACTTCCCATTCATCTTGCGCTTTCAACAGTTCCTTCAAGATGTACACAAAAACAATAGTTTTAAGGAGGAAAATGTATTACATGTTTACGTGTGCTGTTTTTTTAATGCAAGTTTAATTGTTTGAATTTTCCTCACAGCAAATGGGCTCTCTCTAAAACCTTAAAGGAATAGTTTGACATTTTGGGAAATGCCAGGCAACCAGTGAAAGCTCCTCGGAAGCGTCTGCGCCTGGCCAAGAAATAGTCCGACACATCACCTTCTGACACTTTTTCTTTTACGACATCAACACACAGATATATAGGGTGCGTCCGTATATAGTCACTCTGAATAACCGGCTAGTGTGCCAGAGCGGCTCCCTGTCGTAGAGCGGCTCCCTGTCGTAGAGCGGCTCCCTGTCGTAGAGCGGCTCCCTGTCGTAGAGCGGCTCCCTGTCGTAGGGCGGCTCCCTGTCGTAGGGCGGCTCCCTGTCGTAGGGCGGCTCCCTGTCGTAGGGCGGCTCCCTGTCGTAGGGCGGCTCCCTGTCGTAGGGCGGCTCCCTGTCGTAGGGCGGCTCCCTGTCGTAGGGCGCCTCCCTGTCGTAGGGCGGCTCCCTGTCGTAGGGCGCCTCCCTGTCGTAGAGCGCCTCCCTGTCGTAGAGCGCCTCCCTGTCGTAGAGCGCACTCTGTCTGAGGAGACGGTGCGGCAGAGCAATAAGCGCAGTGAATGTGTGAAACTATTTAATAAAACGTTTAGCTAAACTAATGGTTGCAATTTTCCCTCTTCCTAACGTTTGCCATAACCTATGTTTTCTAACTTATTTTCATAAGCATGTTGTTGTCTCATCATAATCATCCTCACGTCCTCAAAGCTCTTGCACAACAGAAGCTCTCTTTTTATTTTTTTATTTTTTTATCCATTTCAACTACCCAGGCGAGCTGATTTTCTTTTCAAAGCCCCAATTTGTTAAAAGCATTGGATTGGGAGTTTTCTGAACGCAGAATTATACCAAAAAGTGGGTTATAATTAAATTGGCACACTGTGTTGGCACACAATTAGAGCGCAAAATGCCTCCCCACTATCCCTATCTTTAAAGAATAGATTTATTTCTTTTAAAGTAGATGTTGTGCATTTTTACACTCCTGTTTTAATACACATTCAAAGCACAGATTGTATTTAGTATTCCCTCATGGTGTCTAAAGCAATCATACAGTTTCCACTCTCAGTGATAGAACCGAATCCCTCGTGACAGAAACCTGCTTCCTTCCTGTCCCACTCCAATTTCCTCCATCTTAGTTCAGCTGTCTCGCCTTTTCTAACACACACACACACACACACACACACACACACACACACACCGGGGTAACTAGCGATGGTTGCAGTTGAATTCCTCCACTAATGAGGATGAGCTCATCAAGGCAGCTGACTTCACTGTCTTTCAGAGGCCGTAGCAGACTTTTAGGACTGGAGTGACTTGTGTCGTATCGAACTAGAAAACCAAATGAATCTGTTGGCACCAACCATGTCATGCAAGCTTGTAGAGAAGGAGGCTACATGTTGGGGAACATCTGGCATGGCTCAAGAATCAAAGAAATATCCAAATGTTTAGAAGTTTTTGATACCCAATCCTAACATGGATTTTGTTATGGTGTTTCTTGAGGTCTTGGTGTTTTAATGTGGTATTTTGGAGGGATTTCTGATATTTTTTTTATCAATTCTCAAGTGGTAAAAGATTATTAAGTCTAATAGTATCGACCCACAACTTGCTGTAACAACTTATAAGACATAAGTGAGGATGGGAATGGCCATCATATATTTCCATCATAACGTTCTAAGCCCTTATACACGGTCACAATTTATTGTAATTCATTAAATTAATTATTGTTATTATGAATACTATTATTTCTGATTAATGACTATGACAGCTTGACACACAGTACTGAGCTCCATCTCATTAATAACTCTTTTAGATGATATGACACCACTGCTGATCTGCTAAAGATCCCCGTCCCCTAAAGAGACAAACATGCTCTATGGTACAGAGGGCCTCCCCTCTGTGGGAAAGGTGTGGTGGAAAAACTATTCAATAGTACCGAGTGAGTTCTGGGATACTGAAATAAGGAAACCTGAGAAGTACAAAAACCTTTAAAGTGTTTATTCTTTGCGCAAAGAAGACCCAATCATCACACAGAGTGCCTTCGTCGTCTGTGGGATGGAGAGAGTGAATCTCTCCCACTTCAGTACACTTTTAAAGGGTCAGAGGATCAAAACAATAGAGGGGGGGGGGGGGGGGGGGTTCTCCAAGACGTCTGGCTTGTTTCTAATCTACATATAACATAATAGCACCCCTAACAAACCATTTGCTACAGATCCTTTCCTGTACCTCCTGTGGTTTACCACCTCTATGTTAAACACTCATTTGATCTAATCAACATCACCTACGACAGTCTAGACTTACGACTAATCTAATCTAATCATGCACACAGTCCCTTCCTAGGAAGGGAGCTGTCTTACTACAGTACTAAAATACAGTAAAACATAGAATCAAGCATACAATCAAGTCAAAGTAGAAACATTATACAGCACAATGAAAATTTCCTATCACAAAGGTTAACCATCTTAGAAATTGAATTCCTAACGTGTGAACTTTCAATTATTTTGAATCTGATGATTGAATTTGAAACATTTTAAAATCTCAATTGATTTGCAGCAGAAACAAACTCTCTGTAAAGACGCAGAGTTTCTCATAAAGTAGGCCAGAGTGGAGTCACTGCATAAGTAGGGTTATAGCTCTTTGTAGAAGGGTGAGATGTGTTCATACTGCAGAGTTAACAGATATTTATCTACACAATATAATTAACATTCTTCATTTTTTTTAATGATTTGTAAAAAAATGCTAAAATGCGACTTACAGTATGAGGATTTTCTGATACATTTAGTTTTTATTTCTCCACACATGCATATAATAAACATTTTTAACATATATTTATGGGTTCAATTGGAAGAATAACATTGGTTCAGTGACACAGAGTTGGTTAACATTGGTACATCTCTACATGAACCATCATTCCAGCTATAATTTGGCTCCATTATTTAAGTTAAGTGTTGATGCGTGGACTCTCTTCCGAGGACCCCGTGAGTTTGATTATCGGGCATTCTCTGAACAGTTTAAGCCGGAAGACTTTTGCTACTGAAGGACGTTGGATTAGTGCGGCGGGTTTTGCACAGGCACTGCAGCGGCCTGGGAGGTAATTACAGAAAAATAAATTACAAAGTTTTAAATATTAATGAAAATAAAATGTTGCTTGGAGAGTAATGAATAAAGTTAAAATACCACCACTGCACTCAGAATGAATTAAAGAAAGGCCAGCTGTAGCACCAACATGCTGTGTTTTTGACTGGATGAGGAAGAAAATGTTGTGGATGGCTCGCATCTTGTACTTTTACTTTACTAGTGAAAACTGTTGTACATCAATAATTGTAATTATTGAGCAGAGCATATTATAGCCGATGAGTTGATTCTTTCTCGATCGATGGATGTCAACTATACTGAATGGAGCTATTGAATTGATGGCTGCCTTTGTTCTTCTAACAGCTCTGTCTGAAGACATGTACATTTGATTAGAAATAGTTCAGGGTCAGGGACACGGCTCATAGAAAGTCCATGAGGTGAATTCCACCACAATCCAACTACAAAGATCTTTATTTATCTCTTTGTTGTGATAAAGCTACTGAAAATGATTCTTTTGCAAATGTGACTCAAGCAGAGCAACATCCTGGAGCTTTAGCACACCAGCCTTTTGCCTAATATTGAAATGTAAACGTGTAGTATAACCTCGTATGGGTATGTGCACATTTACTGTATTTATTTTGGCGTTTGTTTGGGGAGTCAGTAGCCCCTTTCACACAGAGACTCAGCGATGCTGCAGTAAAGAAGATCTGCCTTTACGGCGGCTTCACACTGAACCAAACAACGGCTTCATAATGCCGCCCCAGTGTGTGATTCCAGAAAGCACGCCGGCACCACGGGAGCAATAGAGAGGCGCTATGTTTTACACAACAGTGTCGCCGCTCTGCCTTGCCGGGTCAGCGGTGGGACAACTCTGTCCCCTCATTGTGCCTCCGTACCTTTCACACAGAACAGCAGGACGGAGTAACTGTGTATAACGGTCCTGCCTGGAACTGGCTGTGTGAAAGCAGAGAGCTTCTGTCTTTGTATGTGTGAGTGTTGTTTTGTTTCTTGTACTGTGTTTTCTGTTTATTTATGTTAAGGAATCCCTTGAAAACCAGATGGTTTATCTCAAAGGGTTGAGTTGTCTACATGTTCCCTCTGATCACAGTTGGCTGAGGTTATTTATAAAGAAACCCTCTCAGACTGAGGTCAGACCGGCTCGGTCAGAAACCCTTTCGCTGACCTACCTGCTGATTGAAGCTCTGCTCGTGACTGATCGATTCTGTGAGATGACGTCTGACTCCACCCTCAGGCTAAAGTTCACATCTCACACAGTCTGACCCCTCTGGTCCAGCGGGGGAGTGAGTGTTTGATCAGAGGTCGAAGGGTCATGACTATTCTTTCCCTTTACCATGTCGATATGTTTTTTCTTTTGTCAAAGACGGATATGAAGAGAAAAATACATTTCAGACTAATTGGCCAAAGGGAAAATATCCATAAGCATGACTGATGCGTTTTCTTTTTATAACGATGAGGAAACAGAGCACGGAGTGATTACCTGTCTACTTCTCAAATGTATTGACTCTCCTGTAATTATGACAGTCCGCACTGACTGTGCTGTTATAAGACCGACGTAACTGCGGATGTGTGCGGTCTTGTGTTCGTCTTGTTGTCTTGTGTCTGACTTAATCCTCACAGCACCATAAAGACCTCACTGTGAGGAGTTAGTCATCTGAGGACAGCTCTCGTCGACCCGTAAGCTTGCAGCCCTGTAGCAGTTCTGCCGTGACGCTGTAAACTTTTTACACGCTGCTCATCCCCTCCATAAAGTCGAGTTGTGCTGCAGTGGACACGTTGTTGTGCTAATGCAGAGACCCCGGGAGGATGGAGAATTCAATAAAATAATAGTCTGCCCTTTTTAGTTAGTGTTTCACTGTGATCTCAGATGTTTACCATACATGCAAGCAGAATTTATCTTGGTACAACATTGATATTTACTGTGGACCTACAAGTTAATAAGTAGTACAAATGTCAGGGGGTTTGCCAGCATTGCATCCCTTCGCAGCATGATGTCTGCAAACAGTAAAGCTCCGCCAGTGTTGCCAACAAGTAAACATTTCCCCGAAATTATGCAGGCACCCTTTTTACCAACAATAAACGGAAAGCATGAGCTGCCTTTCATCAAATATGACTGATAGTGTAGCAGAACTGCAAAGATATGTATTCCCCACACACACACACACACACACACACACACACACACACACACACACACACACACACACACGCATCCACCATTCAGTTAGCTCTCTTCCACTAGAGGAACTTAACGATCCGTAACCTGGAGCTTCCCGTAACCTGCGCCATGTTTCAGGAAGCGTTGATGAAAAAAGCGTTAGGTTAAATGAAAACTGTGAGTTCGTTAACCTTGAGATGAGCAAAAACTCCCGACTAAGCGAGGCAACCTAACCTCTAGGTCAGTTACCATGGTAACTCTGTGAACCTAACCCGGTCGCTGGCATTTTTTTTTGAACAAACTCTGATTTTCTCTTCGTCTCCTGTGTATCAGAGGTTTACTTTATGTCAGAATGCTGGTTGCATATCTACTTAAGAGCGGTAACGTTAGATTTTCCTGTCAGTCATTTCTTTGAACAGCTCACATTTAATAATGCATCGCATTAAATCACCCACAGCTCAGAATAAATCCTTTGCGTGTCTTTTTTTTATAACGCTGTGACTCTCTGCACACAATACAGCTGCTAGTTCATTAGAGCAGTTCCACTAAGACGTTTATTGCACATGTGTAATCTCAGTTTGAATTGTAAAAAAATGGTATTTGTGACATCAATGAATAATTATCAAAATGATGTGATTAGTCTCACTGATGGAACATAATTCCTATAATATCAGAGATTAATATTTCTGAAGCAGCAGGATCGAGGTGAAGCTGCAGTTTTTCTTCTTTTAAATCGGCTGCTTATAGTCGAAACATGTTTGGGCTTTAACAGCATTTCAGTGACTGTGTTTGAATTTATTTTGTTTACCTGTGTAGTGAACCGCAGCTTCAGAGCTTCAGTGATAATGGCTTTTTTCATTCGCACAAGCTTAACTCAGAGTGAATATACTCAGAGTTGAAAAACTCTCATCAGCTGTTCTGGAATTGAAAAAAAGTTTTCCATCACAAGGTTGATCAACTTAGAGTTTAAGGGTCTCGGTCTTGTTTTGGATACACGCCATTGAAAAGACAAACATCATCATTTATATGCAGTGTTTGGTAGGCGAGCGCAGTTCACTTGTTGGACAGACAACAATGGAAAAGTATAGAATATTGTTTTTTTTTACATTCATGTGGTGACTTTTAAATGTCACTATCTTTGAATCGATAGAAGTGCTCGACAGCACAGTGGGTTGGCAGTTTCAGAAATTAGTGGGGAGAAAAAGGCAAAAATGCCCGGTTCGTTATGTGTTTTCCACCACAGGTACTAGAGTGTTTTCAGGACAATGGTCACTGATTTTCAAAACGGTCGATACAATGAAGGAAAATTGAGTTTAAAAATGATTTAGTCCCTATTCATAAAGAAGTAAAGTAACCATTCCCTGAAATGTTTCTCTTAATGCAAGACGAGCAGAAGGTCGGGTGCAAGGAGAAGAGGGAGAAGTGGTACTTCAGGGTTTTGCTGAAAGAGAAAGGTCCTCGGGCTTTGCCGCTCCACAGTCTCGACCTGAGGGGGAAGGTTATTTCATCGGGGAGCCACGAGCCGGGTGACTGATAGCAAGGTTGCAGAAGTGGGAATGCTAATCGTCGTCAAACAGCCGAGCACATGGCACAATGTAATCTGATTTAGATATTGAAGTCATTGGGGTATTTCCCAGCCATCCTCCCTACTCAAATGCACCATATTTCACCATCCTATTTAATCGACTTGTTTTTGTCAACACCATTTAATGGACTCATCTGACTTCTTCAGAACAATCGAGTTAAAGTGTGGACGGTGCCAGGAATCATAATCTGGTTTTATTGGATAAACACAGTAGAGGAATGTGGCCGGCAGCTTGTTGAAAACGGACAGTGTGTTGATAAATAAGGTAGCCTGTCTTTGCCTTATAAGGTTTTATAAATGCTCTAATTTATTCCTACATGATTTAGATGTATTTGAACAACTCTTCTGCACTCCAGCTACTACTTCACCTACACCTGTGTACACCGAAACCGTCTGTTTAGCTTAGGCTCAAGCATCAACGCGCATAACTTACTGTAGATGCCATTCAAACTAAAGGCTAATGTGTAAGGGAAGGCAGCATGACTGCTGTGGGACGAATAAAGAGAGGGGGGGACACAATGAGAAGAAACCGTGTGATGACTAAGTGTATGCAGAAAGGCAGACCAGCTGTACGAACCCATTTTTCAGGTGTGTGGGATTAGCTCGGTCCGCTCTGCCCTCCTAAACAGAAAGACGACGGTTATGTCCAGCTGCCACTGTGGCGGTTGGTGGCCCTGTCCTACCCATTCACACCGCGCTGAGTAATTAGGGTCCAGCTTCATTATATAAACAATTTGCTGAGCTATTTTGGGAGGCTATATCGCCTGTGCGAGTCTCATTTTCTCAGTTTATCTCAAGCCGCTGGTGCACAAACAAAATATGGTTAATGCCCTGCATTCCGATTACCCTAAATCAAATGCAGTTAATCTTCAGAACTGAAAGGAAAATGTGTCATGATTGATGTGAAATTTGTCATTATTGTTGTATCTGTACTTTAACTGGAGTAACGGCCTCCTCATGTGGATTTTTCAGAATCCACAGGCTTTGTTCTTGACATTCACGGCCCCATATGGAAAACAGTTTCATATCACTTTATTGCAGCCCCCAAACCTCTTTCCCAATTTGTCTCCAGACATTGTTTGGCTCTTTGTAAAACATAATTGTGTCAACAGTCACTGGAGATGAGACACCAGACCTTTTCGATAAGTGCTTTCCCACAAGGTAAATTTGGCAGGCGGGACAGCAAACAAACCAGCAGACAGTAATTTTCCACTGTCTGTTAACATGCATTTTAATGAAGTAGATGGATTAATGCCTCACCTCAGTAATGGGCCACTCGGAGAGCACCGGTGAAGCCTGTTCTGCTCTATCAGCGCCCAGCTTATCGCATCAGTAATGGTCACTCGCAAGTCCTGATCGCTCTGTTTCCACATGTTTTTTTTGGAGTGTCTTTGTCATTATTGGCCCTTTTTTTCCAATGGAAAAGCAGTAAAGCCCCACGGAAACATCGTAGTTCTGAGATAAAATGGTCAAAAACCTCAGCTCTCAACTGTTGTTGCTGACTGCCAGATAATGATTAAGCTGCAGGGAGAGACATTTAGCACAACTAGTGTGGAATACATGTTGAGTGTGGTAAGTGTGTGTGTTTGCATATGTTAGACACAGCTGAGTTGTTTTTAGTGCGAGTGGAACTCTGTCATCGTACGTGTATATCAGTGCATTTATGCACATGGACAAGCTTCTTTCTTGTCTATCTTGGAACAAATCTCTGTGTAGACTTGGTCTTTGGAGGGAGGTTGTTTCAAGTGTCCATGCAAAATGTTTTATCTATTCTAAAATCCACTGTCGAAGAAGTGTAGAAATGAGTTTGCTTTGAAGCTTTTTAATTATGTTTTGTAGTACATCATCACTATGTGATGTACAGAGCTTTTATTTTCTAATAAAAATATATATATATAATATAAAGTATTATACCCAAATGTCCCCACCAGATAATGATTTCATACATTACTCAGCATCCCCCTCCAGATGTTAGAGAGCCTGCCACACTTTTTAATTTGCTATATTCAGAAGTGAGGACAGCATTTAGCACAAATAATAAATCTCATTAAAAACCCAGCATAAATTGGGACTGAATTACAATCTGTTGATGCTGCTGCTGTTGGACATATTGGGGTCGGTATCCTCTCCAGTGGATTGCATCATGTGGTTTCTCACCGACTGATGAGTCTCGAATGAAGTTGTTTCTCTTTGATTTAAATTTTCTGACAGCAAAACCCGATATTTATCTCTTTTTTTTTTTCTTTTTTTTCTTCTATCAACTGATTTTGTTGCAGCCCAGGGAAACGTGTGCGTGCGTGTGATCGCGTCTAATACAGGCATGAGACTTTTCCGCCGTTCGGCGGATTTCCGCCGTTTTTAGAACTCCAGAGACCATTTCTGAGATCAGTGTAAATCCGAATTATTTTTTTTGGGGGGGGGGGGGGGGGGGGGGTGTTAAGAATACCTCCGTGGGCTCTGACGATCGCGTGTGAACATGTGAACACACTGTGACTCCGTAACTATCCGGAGCGCTTCTACTCGTATCATTGTCTTAATGTATGTGCTTGCTAACATAACGATAAAAAGCAGAGTACGTCGAACTGGCCAGCCAGCGTTTCTCCGATTGGAGTGAGACGAGGAGAAAAGGTGATGTCGTGATCTTCACAATAAAACATCTTTGATGTGACGTGTCGAGTCTTGTCCAATCAGCGTTCAGATGTCTACAGCGTCTTCATTTCCCTCCGTTACAGTTTAAGTTCCGTTATTGTTCAGACTTGCTGGTTAAGTTAACGTCCACTGCATGCGGAACTCTGTCGACTGTTAACGTTCGTCATTATCGCGAATTTGGAGGAAAAAACGTAACGTGATGAAACATGAAGCCCCCCCCCCGTGTTCCGGTTCAGTTCACGCGGTCACTCGTTAACATTAAACCAGAACACCGGCGGATCTGCTGGCAGGTTGTTTTTTTTAACTCAAAGTAGAATCAAAGGCCCAGATACTGATGAGATGATGAGGTCAAAGAGTTTAATGAAGAGGAGGCTGTTTGTGTAGTGCAGCTTGACGCAGGGCTGAGATGTGAGTGGAGCTGGGCCTGGATAAAGGTGGAGGTCTAAACAGACGTGAGTACAGCTTCCTGCTGTCACAGTGTTTTAAATACATTGATGAGGCAGGTCTGCTGAATGCAGCCTCTGCTCCAAGGAGATGAACTACAGCAACAAGGGCTCACGTGCCCTCTCATCACACTGTACACACTGTTCACTGTGATGATCACAGCCAGAGTAGATTATCATTTTAATTTAAATAATAGAACTGGATTGAATGCATATTAATTGCAAATAGAAGATAGGCCACTATTCTAACAGCTGTACAGTAACAGTAGAAGTTAATATGAAGACATACAGTAACAGTAGAAGTTAATATGAAGACATACAGTAACAGTAGAAGTTAATATGAAGACATACAGTAACAGTAGAAGTTAATATGAAGACATACAGTAACAGTAGAAGTTAATATGAAGACATACAGTAACAGTAGAAGTTAATATGAAGACATACAGTAACAGGGTTCAATGAAAACTAATCACAAGCTAACTAGCCAGCTGTTCAACTGGAGCTGAAATAGTGATAAATAACTGAATAATAAATTATTCTTTTGCTTAAAGAGTAAATATGGTCTTATCACTAAATGTTATTCTCAGAGTACACCAGAGTGCTACATTTTAAAGATCATATTTAAAAATGAAAATTCATGCCACCAGCACCCCCCCCCCCCCCCCCCCCCCCTAGAAATGTTGTGTTGATAATGTTCCTCCCTTTTCAGCATTTGTCAGTCTCATGCCTGCTAATAGGAAATACCTCACATCTACAAGATGGGCCCTGAAAGATGTATCGCCAATAGCTGCTTTTAAACTGTGCTAAACCATCTTTGGTTGACCGGATGAATCGACCATCAATGTTTCCTTTTAAAATATATTACTGTTGTATTCAGAGTTGCTTGATGGACCCTGCCACTCTCCACCTCTTTGATCAGTGTCCCTCCTCCGAGGCTCTTATGTGGACAGACACAACGGACCCACTACCTCTTCTCTTCTTCAGTGAAGAGACCGTCTGCTCAGCTAATGCCTTTTGAATGTCAGCGTTCATCCTCTTTCATATCCTGCATTTTCTTTCTGGTCTCACACTCACACTCAGACTCGTGGTGTGGAGGTGGTTCCACCTGTGAGCTGAACATCACTGTAAAGTGTGTCTTCCCTCTTGGTTATTGCCTCCCTATTGTCTCCTGGCTTTGTGTGCAGGGGCTTTTTGTTTGAGCCTGGCTGGAACCGGCCTGTTTACTGTGATTAAATGGGAGCAGAGGAGGTTGGGGGGAGTGAACCGTGACTCTCTTCAGAGTGAAGGAATGCAGTGCACACTGCAGTACCTTAGCTCTTCATCAACCTTTCCTGGGACTCGAAGCATTCCAATCACTTGACAACATATGTGTAATATTTTTTATCCTTTTCATATGTTTATGCTGCCCATAATTATGTTTAACTCTCATCTAAAATCTGTATGCTGTGGTCATTTTGTTTATGACTCTGGCCAACTTCATTTCTACATTTTCTCTATAGTGATAAAAGCATTAATTAACAATTCAGAGCATATGGAGCTGTTAACGCCGCCTGAAAACCTCGTAGAAGTTTGATCGATCGGCTGCTAAACATAGTATTTAACTCTGCATATGAAAACTGTTCCTTTGAACTAGAGGTCGATTGATAGTGGATTTGTACAGGCTGATATAGTGACGATGCTCTGGAACAAGTAAAAGACGAATAATCGACCGATACCCCCAAAGCTCTTACTATCTTACTGTCTTGTACAAAGAGTTATAGTATCAAGTTATATATTTGAGAGATACCTTTTTTGGGGAGAAATATACTTGACATGAATACCACTAGTCTGCAAAGTTTTAGCCCACATTTTCTACCAGTATCACCAGTAAAAAACCCATAATATATATGTAAAACGTAATTTAAAGTCTGTCGTCGTTCCCTTGGTCTCGATGCAGCAGTGCAATTTTGTCTTTAACAGTTGTTTAGATTATTATCAGGAGTTAATCACATCCAGGCAGATGTTTCAGCAAAAGTGGCCCTCATTCTGTGTATCAAGGCTCTATGCAAAACACTGGTGCATGTGTGAGTGGCAGCTGTGCAGCCATCGGCCATTTTCCACAGGTAACGATAGTTTGTAAAGCGTCTTATCTTCGCTGAATAATCGGTCGACCTCTACTTTGGACTTGTGTTTTTCTTAGTCTAGATTGGGGTTGCAACAAACCATTTTTTCCCACTATACTTATTAATCATTTGTTTATTTCTTTATTTAATAATCAATCGACAAACACCCCAAACAATTCTCTCATATCAATTAATCGGCTAATTGTTTTAAACTCTTGTGTAGACTCACAACATCAAGTCGTCTTCCCTCTAAAGCTGCTCAGCTCCTACGTGGAGCGCTTTTCTTCGCTCGGATAACGTGTTCTTTGAGGTGAAGCGAGTACCTGCTCACTGCTCTATTAATGACCTTGATTACACAGCGGTAATGACTGGACGCAGCACAGAGGATTATGGGTCACGTATCAGGTTTCCCACAGGGGAATACGTAAGTCAGTGTGGCGCTACCAGGAGTTGGAGAGGGCTATTGGGAATGGAAATGGAATTCTCTAATTGTGAGAACACTTTTCACTGGCTAATGGAGCCCATTAGTCTCACTTGGCACCACAGAATACAGAGAAAAATTATTTGCAGCCGCAAGGATGGGGAGAGATTTGTTAACCTCGTAGGACCTACGTGAACGTTTGCTATAGAGAGAAAAGGAAAATCTAAATCTAATTAAAATGATCCTTCTAAAATCTTTGATTTACTCAACCGTCCTGTGTTTGTGACATAGTAGTTTAGTAGTAGAGAACGAGCACGATCACACTCGTTTCATACTCCATTGACGCTTCATCAGATGTAGAGATATAATCAGATTACAGATTTAAATGTGATAACTGATCTTATCTCTTGATCTTTTCAGGTATTTGGTGATTATTATCACTTCCGGCATCGTACGGTGGTGAAGAGATCGCTGTCTGATCACAGGGGGACACAAGTCCGTCTTCAAAGAGATCCCAAGGTAAGGTGTGTGTGTGTGTGTGTGTGTGTGTGTGTGTGTGTGTTCATGGATGTGGATGAGGTTTATTGATGATTCGGAGTATGCCGTGGAGGAAGTGTGGGCACATTTCCTCTATTTGTAGTGTCATCCATGAGTGGTGGTTGTGGTGTCACCATTAGTGCAGCGACGGATAACACGGTCAGAGCTGCTTTCTTGCAATTTGGGAGGAAAATGTTACTGAATTATTTGGAGTGCTTGTATTTATTCAGCTTTTGACCCTGTAAACGCATAGTTTATCCTATCTCCTGAGTGAGTTTCACATGTTTTAATGCTTGTAAATACTTTTTTTTATGTTATCTTATAGTTACTAGCTGCTGTTTGGTTTCAGTGTAATCATTTGAAATATTTACTGTATATCTTATGCAGTAAGGTGCTTGAGCTCACTGTGTGAATTAAAAAGTGAGAAAGACCTGCAAAAACCTGAATATATCTTTTAAGCAGATAATGTAGTAGCTTTGGACCTATGACCTTTCATTATTTATGAACCCTAAATGTACTGCTGTGAGTCCATATGCAACCCATGAACCAATTACTAAACTTCTTATTCTTAACTCATGATATCAATGTTCAACATTATAGCTATGTATTCACCCATTACTATTATAGAGTATTATATATTATAGTGTTGTAATAGTAAGCTTTTTTTTTTTTTTAAATAAAAAGAACTTGTAGGACTGCAGCTACCAGTTCTTTTCATAATCAATTAATCTGTCGATAAATCGTTTAATCGTCGGCCCTATAACGTTAGAAAGCATTTTGAAAATACCATCACAATTTCCTAGAGCTCAAAGTCATTTCATCTAATCTGTTGTTTTAATCCAACAAACGAAAATTGAATTCATAGTAATGTAAAGACAGGGAAAAGCTGCATGTTGAAGAAAAAAATGTTTGGATGTTTTACTTTAATATTCCTTAAATTATCAACTTTAAATGTTTTTTTTTTAATAATTTCTCCAGTGGACAAACGATGACACTGATCCCATATCTTATAATGTTTCCCTTATTGTTTTCCATATAGTCTGTGGATAAGGGAGTCTATTGTTGGAGGGTTTGGTTTCCTCGGTAAACTCAAAAGTTTACATGTAGGTTTCAGTTGACAGCTGCACTTCAAAGCTGCTGAAGAGCTGTTAAATGTCGCTGAAACAAAGACAAAACAGTCACTAAAAACACCAAAAGAAAACAGCAGCCTTCCTTGCATTGCTCACTGACACTCGCTGTTGATGTGAAAAGTATTAATTGGAACTGCTGGCTGCTATTTATTTGTTTGTGCTCCTCCGTGGTTCACTGGCTGACGACATCAGGAGAACGTTAAAGTGTTTTAACAGAGTGCAGCAGGGCGCTTTTGACAGCTGGCGTGCCCCGCGCTCAATGGGTTACAGTGAACAATGAATCTGAAACGGCTCCGGCTTTATACAGCCAATGGTGATCAATTGACTCCAGCTCTGATGCAGCAGAGCTGCTCAGGCTCCTCCACTTAAGTCGGCGTTGGGTCCTTTGCTTCCTTACTGGTCCGAGTTGATTCTTGTGTTATATTTTCTCCTTCTCCTAATGATGAGGTCTTCCAGAAATGTGAGAATTGGGAGAAAATGTTTTGCACTGTTTGCACCATTTCTCTGCCTTCTCATTAGACTGTCTCTGTCTCTGTAATCTCTGGAAATGATATGAAAATGTTTAGATCTGAATTGTGTCCACCTCATTTCAGTTAAGCAGTGAATTTCAAGGAGAATTCTAGGGATTTAGATATATGTCCATATAAATATATACACCTGCAACTGCAGAAGCATCTTGCACGTAAAAACTAATCTACAGCCATAAAAACAGTGAATGAAACCTGCCTTAAGCTATCACTGGCCATGCTGTCGTGCTGTGCAGGTGCACACTGGGAATAGAAGAACTTCTGCTGGGTTTATTTGAGTCCATGTTACAAATGGTCCATCTCCCTCTTTGGGATTTCCTTGGAACAGACTCCATTTCCTGTTTTTGAATTCCTTTTTTCCCCCCAGCACCTTTAGAGAAAGTGGAGCATTACAGCTCCGGGTCCTCCTGTATGTGCAGGAGGGTCAGGTCAGTTTGTCAGCACCCACAGGAAATCACCAAGAGAGCTTTGCAAATGCTGCAATAGCGTGCAATCCCCTCAATTCTTATGTATAGACTCTCTAGGATCTAAACATCGATGCATTTCTGTTTCTGTGCTGCAATTAATAGTCTGATCAAAGCATGTATTGACCTGCTCATCATTGCACATTTTATTCACATTTGCATCAGCGGCTCAGTTTTTTGGAAAATGAAAAAAGATCTTTTTTAATGGGAGGATTTTTTTGTATTCTACAGAGATCCCGCAGCTTTTAAACTGGTTGAGATGAAGCCTGGACAAAAGACTCAGTGGAGTCTCTTTGAAGAGTGTCTCATTACTGAGAAAAACACCTGGACTTCTGCCAGATCTCATAGACGGGCTAACAGAGCCCAGTTAATAGGCTCTATTGAAGATGTAAAGCTCGGGTCTATCTTCTACCTCCATGCCCTCTGCCGTTTTCTGTTTCATTCTTTTGTTGTTGTTGTTGTTGTTGTGGGCAGTGTGCTTTGCTTCAGTGTTGTTTGGTTAGTTGAAAAGAAGAGAAGGAATTAGACTGACATAGTAAAGCAATGAGGTGCTCGGAACATTCATTTGTCATTTGTTTGAATGCTTGTATTGCTTGTTTCATTACTATTGCGAGACGAGTAGCAGTTACATCAGAAAGCCTTTAGTATGAATATGAACGACATCGCCCACCACTGATACGTACTATAGTTGATATTGTAATGATGCTCTGCTAGCGGCTTCCATTTGGCCTCAGAGGGATGAAGCTATTGTTTGTATAATGAAGAAGGACAAAGAAGTGGGTGGGACAAAATAAGCAGAGTGAGAAATCAAGTTGTTGGACAGATTACGATTGTCCACCTGGACATGAAGCGAGCAGCAGCAGTCTGTTTGTCAACATGAGTTTTGCATTGGATCAGTCTGCACAGTTTTCCATTTCCAGAGCCCGTTTATAATGAAAAGGTCTGTTTGTCAACTTCTGGGCTCTGTCTTCTGCACAGACTATTAAAGACTTTTCACATGGAAACTGCAAAATCGAAAATCGAAATGTTTATTGTTGTTCCAGTCCTGTCAAAAGTAGGAAATCTAGCTGAAAAATATGACTTGTATTGTTTACTTCAGGTTGACATTCAAATAGTTTGTATTATAGAATAGCATGCTATATTAAAATGATTGGTAAGTAATGTAAGGGTGCTGTCAGGGAAATGTAATCTGGTAACTCTTACAAATCATCAGTGCTTAATTTGCACTGTAATGATGTTTTCTTCCCACAAATGGAACTGAAAGTACTAAAATGAAGGTAATTGCTGTGCCAGTATGCAGCTTTCAGGATTTCTTTCCCCCCCAGAGTTTACTGATTCAGTATCTCCATTGTGTGTTTGTGAACACACCCAAGCCACTAATCTGTGCCATCATTTCCTCATGACGAGGACTAAAGCAAAGGCACGTCTCGCTGTGTTCTGATGGATATTTCCAAGAACAGTGTGTGACATAAAGACGACTGGCTGCACCCATTAGTGGCAAATAACCGGTGTCACTGACGTGTCTGCAGCGGTAACGAGTAGTTACTGTACTCAAGCTAATCTGCATGTGTGCTGGAAGGATATGGGCTTTGATTGAGCAGTCATGGTATTACCTTGTCTTCTGTAGAGTGTTGAAGCCTGACCCTCTGGTTTGACTTTAATGGGCAAGTGAAAAGAGGAACAAATGCATCTTGAATATCGATAAATTAACTCCAGTTTTGATGAAGATGTACAGTGTTGTGGCTGCTCTAAATGTTTCTTTCACCAGATAAGAATTGTTTTATATGATCAAGTAATAACAAGACCCTTAACAGACGATTCAAGTGTTTTTCATTGAATTTTAAGCGCATGCTGTCATCAGTAAATGCACTCCCAATTCTATATGTTGGCGTAATGTTGGGCCAGTCTGTCCTGTTAGACCGAGAAGCGTTTCTCTACATTCCTTACTCAGCTCCAGTGTGAATAGAAGAGGTCACGTTGTCGGCAAAGGCATGCATAATATTACAAAGTAAAAATGACTTGCATATGATGGTTTTGTTTATATGCAAAACAATACCAAAGGGAATTGACAGCTTACATCATGCTTTGCAATGATAATGAAATGGTTTAATGGGCGTATTTGAGGCAATGCAAGCTACACACGGTGCAGTAAACAGTCTGTTGCCATGTGCATTAAACATAACTTCCTGTGTGGACCCAGATAACAAATATTGCGCAAAGATTGTGGTTTTCTTTTTTTTTTTTAATGTTTGAACGACATCATCATGGACATTTATCACAGCAGAGCTCCAACCTACGTATGTGAGATAACGAGCGGTTTCACACAGGATTAAATGTGCGATTTGAAAAGATGAGGAAATGGAAGAGGGGAACTCGCACACACACCGCCTTATGACGCAAGAGAAAATGGCTTGTTTCTGTCTGACTGGAGATCACACAGACTAGTGTAATGACGCTGAATTTATTCCCTGCATACAGTGTTTGTCACTCACACTGTAGGCCATTCAATCAATATTGTCATTTGCTTTAAAACAGAAAGCCAATATTAAAGCCTGACTGAGAGAAGCATGTCAACAACTGTCAAACTAATTAGATGTAGTAAAAATGTTACTTATGAATAGCTTTGTGAAACTCAAGGGAACTGAATCCCTCCTTTTTTTTTTAAAGATTTTAAATGTAATGTACATATTTATTGATTCAGTGAAGATGAGATTCAGTAGCCGATGTGATGGCATTCATTTTTCATTTAGCACCATTTGATTCAGTGCTACGAGAACAATATTGATTGTAAAAAATATTTGTTTTGTCCTCTGCATCGGACCTGCTGCAGCGCACATCACAGTTAAGAAACAGAAATGTCAATTTTGGCATTATAATAAGAATTGCAAATATATACAGTATGGGCACAAACGTTTCATAACCGCTTCTGACCTGTTGTTCATTTCTCTGTGACCTGCAAGAGACCACCAGAATAACATGCAGAAGTAGGACACAAAGGTTTTCATCTTCCAGAAACAAAAAGTTAATAATGCCAGTTTAGACATATTCTTGATGTTTATTCAGAACATATACAGTAAGGATCCCAATGGCGAGAACATGGTTGGCTATTTTCGTTTATCTCCCATTTCCCACGTTTGGTGACATATCGGTGTCTGTCAGCAGTAGTTCTTTGACTTAATGTGTCGGGGGGGGCCCATAGCTGTGTTGTGCGGACGTTCATTGTGAAAAAGCTGTCACATAGCTTTGTGTGTAAACTGCCTTCCTTGCACCTCACAGGGCTCACCTCATCTTCCCAGTAAGAATCCTGGATGAATCGTGGTGGAAACGTCTCCTCTACTTAGACTGATCGAGCCTCAAACACAAACCGCTCCGCTCGAAGGGAAATTATTCCATTATGGCATTTATATTATGGAAGTGTCGAATTGGCATCGCTTCAGCGTAGCAGCTAATGTGACCTTCATTACTTCTATTTTTTTTTTTTACTCTTGTGTCTAGTGATCTGCAGAGGCAGAGAGAGAGAGAGAGAGAGAGAGAGAGGTGCTGTGATTTGGTTGTCCTTCACATTAGGTGCTCCGTCCTTGCGGCAGGCAGTGTCTTCGTTCTCTGACATTTTCTTTTCTTTTCTGGCGTTTCTTGCTGTACAGCGAGCACGACTCTGCAGAGGGAGTGAGAGATGCAGGCTTACTTTCACTGTATGCATTCTGCCTCTTTCTGCAGGAGCTCGCTCATCATGAAAGCCCGCTGCCGACTGCGGTGTTGTTAGACTTGTACTGAATTTGTACCTCTGCGTGTATATTGTTAGTGTGCATACATGTGTAGGTGTACCCATGAATAAGCATAATAGATTCTGGTGCATCTCATTTGACTCTAATCCAGAAGTTTTAATTAGTCCCAGGCTGCTCTGGACTTTATCAGCAGGTCTCATTAGTGAGGAGTCCGTGGTACCCCTGTGCCTCTAATCTGTCTGCTGTCATCCCGCTGAGAATTTTGATCTCTATTAATTTATTTGACATTGCGACCCTCGTGTCCACCACATAATTATTTTTTGTTCTGCTCTTTTTTTTATATATATATATATATATATGATGGTGAGCAGTAACCTTTTTGGATGCATTCTCTTTCTCTGTTGAGCATCACCTCACCTTTTTGTTCGTATCGCTAATGTCTACATGTGTATCTCTGTGTTTGTGCTCTCCTTGTTTAGGTGACTTGGGCCGAGCAACAAGTGTCGAAACGAAGGAAAAAGCGGGATGTCTTCGTAGAACCAATGGATCCCAAGTTCAGAGACCAGTGGTACCTGGTGAGTATTCAACATTGGGGTGTGTCTGTGGGACATAAGTCATGGCTGCACACTGGTTGAGCTTTTTATCCACCCGAAGTCAATACACGTAATTCAATTTCTGGCTGTGATTCTCCCCCCCCCCCCCCCCCCCCCGAGTCAAAAGACAAGCTTGTATGAATCCAATATGCCGCCTTAGTGCGAATGCTGTTGTGTGTCTTGTTTGCAGAACACAAAGCAAAGTCTAAGTAACTTTACTTGAAGGTTTCAGTTTGAACGATAAGCATTAACGCTTACACACAGTGCCTTTGAACTCTGAATTGCATCCCAAAATTGGTGGTTTACTTCAGTCCATATAGCAACAGAGACAGAAAGTGGAGGTAAAAACAGAGCTGATTCACCTTGAATCGCTCTTGTTCTCAGTTGATTGATTTTTCCGTTTGACTTGAAGAATGTCACTGATACGTTGGCCTGTTAAAAAGCAGCAGTAACGACCCCTGAGATTCTCTGTTCGGCTCCACTCTTCCTTCAATTACTGCGAGGGGGCTTCAGGCGGAAATAAAATTCTCGGTGATGCAAATCAGACTTGCATCACCAGTTGTTCAAAATGTCTGTGCTTTAACAGAGGCAGACAGACTTCCCCAGTGTGTTGGATTAGTTAGTGGCAATTTGAAAGGCAAATGGGTAGATGAGAGGCTGCTGCCTGGTTGTATTAATGTGACTAGATGTGAACGTATGGCAGAATCTATTACAACAGTTCATCGTATTTCACTGACATTAAAACCTGCCTGTGATACATATGGATTTATGCAAAATATGATGGCATTTTAGTATATTTAAAGCTGCAGATTATTTTCATTTTCACTTAATCCGCCAATTATTTTCTTGATAAATCCTTTTGTTCTAAAAATTTTTGGAAAACTGCCCAGAACACAAATGGATGTTTGTCCAGCCATTAGTCCAAAACCTAAAGATATTTCACTGACTATCATACATACTATCATACATCCTCACATTGGAGAAGCTGGAACCAGCAAATGTTTGGAGCATTTTTTATTAACTCTCTTTTGATCAACTATTAATCGTTGCAGCTCTAGCCTCTTTGCCGGCACATAAGGAAATAACAAATGTTTGATGAAAACAAATGTTAGTGAAAATATGACCTACGTTACTGTGCTGATATCTGTGAATATGAGGCGCTCTGTGGTCCTCGTTAAAGAGATGCTGAACTTGTGTAAGTGGGGAAAAAATGTAATTAATTTCTATTTATAAGTGTGTGAGCTTCCCATGAGGTTGTAAAGCTCATTAAAGCACCAAATAGACTAGAAAACTGGAGCAACACCTTCGAAATTTTCAGATCCTTTCCACTGTTGGGATCAGCTGAGCTTCTTTTAGAAGAATACAAATGTCCCTACGTTACAAAGAAGACGCAAACAACCTCCATTAGGTTAGCGTTAATCGTGATGAAGCTGTTGATCGTGGACCGGTCATATACTGTCCAAATATCTACACTTTTGATGAGTTAAAATCGTTTGAAAAATGATCGTTTGTGTATTTTAGATGACAAGTTGTCGTGTTAATGTGTGCTCAGAAGTGATGTTTTCAGGTAGCAGGAATGTGCAGGAAATAAGTGTGAACCTCATTAAAAGTGAACCTGGCTGGCCCACGGAGTGTGGGTGGCTTTGTTGGCAAGGGTGTCCTTGGTGGACAGATGCTAATTGTCAGCATCTGCTGTTCCAATGAATATTTAATATTTTTCAGATATTTATCTAAATGATGAAACGTGATAAATCGTGGGCAAGCCTCAAAGCTGTACCTACTGTGCGCTCACAGACTTGAGATGTGTGGAGAAGAAATGCTGACATTAAGGAAGAAAAGGACTCCCTTGATGAGGAATATTCAAAATGAAGCCCTGCACATGCCTCTCTTAGATTTATGATACACTCGGCGTGTCAGCCACAGAAGACCTTTCTCCAATTTGAATCAGCATAGCAGATCACAACATTCAGCTTCAACTGATTTTCCTCTTGATTAACTGTCAATGACCTTACAAGGATGAAGAACACACCTCATCCTTTTTATGATAGACTGCACTTACAAGGGGTCTGAAATCTGAGAGGAAAATGTGTCGGTGGTACATCAGAGACATTATGTTTAACCAACGGTGCACTTAGAGAAAGAAGAGCTTTGAACTTGATGAAAGACAGACTTGACATTCATCTTGACCTTTGGTCAAAAGCCATAAGCTTATCAAAAAGCATACAGAATGATTCCGGTGTGCCGTGAACCACTCCACCTGTGCTTTGCTTGGTATTAATGCAATAAATGCAAGCATGGCATTGATGCTGTCAGAGTCGGGATACTCTTTGTAAGCAATACCGCCTTCCCCTTATTCAGAAACTTTAGTTTTTCACTAAGAAGGTAGAACTGAAATTCAATAAGCTGCACATTAATTAGATTCCATCTAAGTTATTTGCTTTCTCCATCCTCAGTACAACATCAACCACCGTGACTTGAATGCAAAGTCTGCGTGGCAGTTGGGCTACACAGGTAAAGGGGTGGTGGTGTCCATCCTGGATGATGGAATAGAGAAGAACCATCCTGACTTGATGCAGAACTACGTGAGTATAACTTATTATGTTTTCCATGGAGAGGCTGTTAATGCAGCAGCAAACCGAATGAAGATGAGAACAGATTATCATATTATAAGATTTTGAATTACAGATAGTGTCGTCTTTGTGCTAAAAGTGGCTGATTTATTTTACGAATAATTTCCGTGCCGACGGGTTCTGTGGTTTAAAATTTGGCAGATTTGTTTTAATACTTGACTGTACCAAACTGACTATCTGCATCTTTATTCAGGACCCGGATGCCAGTTACGATGTGAACGATGGCGACCCAGATCCTCAGCCTCGATACACGCAGCTTAATGACAACAGGTAGAAATCCACACACACAACATTTCAATTTCCGCTCTTCTCTCTGTCTGTTGGCCTGCTCGGTGAAACGCCCATCTGTGTTTTCTAAATGCCGGCTGTGAGGAGGACATGTCAGGACGACATTAATTTGTCCCCCTCACTGTAAACAGGCCTATGGCTGGGGCACCGTTTATGGGAACAAAACTAACTAAAGGCCATAGCCTATGGGCTTCGTCCAAGAGATTTAGATTTGTAGCCGTTTAGCGGATATTACTTTGTAAAAATGGGCAATAACTAATATGAATCCTGCCCCCAACTCCGAGTATGTGGATTTGCTCTGGCCTCCTAAATCACACAGGCACCAGCGGGGCATTTCTATAGCAGGGTAAGTAGACTAAATCTACACTAGGATTAAGGTAGTATTTGAATAAAACCGCTTTAATGCAGTGGCCTCTGCAGATGGCATTAGGAGTTGTTTACCACCACAGTGATGTCTTGCAGAGAATTGATTGAATTAAGTTCATCAGCATTAATGAAACCGAGCAAATCTCTTGGCTCTGGAGGGTCCTTGCTCGTCTTCCTTCATTCCAACTGCCTACCTCCCGTCTGACTTTAATTTCTAATTCGCTGTAATCTTATGTTTGTGGGGCACTGGCCTGAGAGGCTTTTTTATCCAGAGGCTCACCATGATTACTAGTGATGGGCATGGAAGATGGAAATCAAACGTCCCCCGCTGAGGCAGGGGCCAGGAGCAGGCACCATGAATATGGAGGCCCGGGGGATAAAGAGCTGCCAAAACATACTGTATCTATGCCAATGTGGCATCAACTCCTTAAAGGCTTTGTGAAACATATACGAGGTGGAGGCTGATTGTAGGTAGAGTGTGTCATTATTTTCATACTTAAAAGATAGAATTCTACTTTGGAGCAGAACCACACTCGCACACACACACACACACACACACACGATTATCAGTAAAAGTTTTGATAAACATGGAAACAGTGTAAACAATATGCTGTCGCTTTGTAGTGCAGCCCAATGTTTTTAGGATTCTGTGCCAATGCCTCAAACTGTTTTCCCCAACCACCATCAACAAAACCCTAAATGGTGGAATTTCTTGTGCAAGAATGTGGGAGAAGATCCCTCCAGCTCTACAGATCCGCACTCTGTGCCAAGGCACGCTTAAGCTCTTCTGGTGGCTCATAGTGGCCCGGAGCCCAGCTGAGACACTTACTATTGATGTTTCCTTCATTTTGGCTGCCCCTTCCTTCCAACCCTCGCTCACCTCAGCCCTTATCTCTTGCCACCCAGCTCTCTGTGTCTTCCTTGTGGCAGGACCAATGGAGAGGGGGCATATTTGTGTGTGTTTGTGCCTGTTTCTCTTACTTTACACCGGGTTGGTGCAGATGCATATGTAAACAACCTGTGGGCGGGATTGAAAATGTGAAAGGCTGTGTGAGACTGTGTCTGTTCCCTGCAGAAAGGCCATCTCTGTTCACCTCCATAAGGCCTCCTTTCTTTCCCAGCATACGGGAAGCAGTGAGGATGGCTCAGTAGCAATGTGGCCATTCACCCTCATGTTTATCTAAGACGGCATGGGATCTCGATGTTTCACGGTCCATCCTATCAAAATGGTTTCCAAATATGCATTTTCTGGATTAAACCTGGCCAAACTGGCATGGAGTCTTTTTTTTTTTTTGTAATACTCAATTCAGTGCCTCCTGATTTAGATCGAGGCTAGCTCTCTGTATAAAATATGGTCCGAATCACACTATTCAACATGTGCAATTAACATGCAGAATGTCATGTTCATTGCACATCAATCATTGTTGGTGGTGGCAGATTTGTTTTTGATGATGATGATGATGATGATACACAGGAAAAATGAGGTAAACTTACTGAACAAAACAAAGGGCAGTGCAGACTCACTACAACGTCTATTCAGAATTATTTAAGGCACCGCGATGGATGGCGGGACCTATTTAACGGCAGCCTGATTAATTTTTACCTGACCCTACATTAATCTCTCTCTAGACAGTTCCTTCATATTCCTCTCTTTACCATGCCCTATAAACATCGCCAGACGTTTTGTCCTGAAGGCCAGCTCATTAGTAACCTTGCAGAACCATTAACAGACTTAAGAATGAGCAGAGCAAAACAGTTGTTCGGATTTACCTTTGAGGTTCAGTGCAACCCAGAGACTAATGAACAGCAAAGGCTACATCCACGGCCTCGAGAGCCTCAATGATTTAAAAAAAAAGAAGTAATTAAGCTAATGTGAGAGAGAAGGGAAGGGAAAATGTTGTTTGCCAAACTCTGGGTGAGAAGTGGGTGAAGATAAAAAAAGATCAATACAAAGCTGGACAAGTGCATATGTCACAATATATCATTGCAATATCAGACCCTATATGATGAAATGGTTATGCTTTGCTCTCAATTTAGTTCATGTCCAACTTGAAAGTCTTACAGAAATCCTTTTGATATTTGATTGATTGTTTATTTATTTTCATGTCATGTGCCCAACCCTCCTGGGTTTACAAGACACTAAAGATACAGCTGCAGAGGCCAAACATTTCACTCCATTACCAAATTACAGGATATTGTGCCTCATCTCCCAAGATTAGCAAATAGAATCTGCCACAAAAATAGATTCCCTTCCTGAAGCACAATAGTCATCCAGCCAAAAGAAATCAGGAGCCAAGTTTGTGATTGTCAAGGATCACCTATCATACGGGGGGGGGGGCACCTTAGAGGATTGCTGTTTTCCGCAGCGCAAGAAAACCTGCAGCATCAGTGGCACATCTTTATATAATAAGCCAAATAGCTGCTTTTGTGACATTTTGGTTTTCTTAATGCTTTTTTTTTTTGGCCCAGTGCAGGTTTGGGTGAATACCTTGCACAACATACACAGGCACAGTTTGGATACATCTGTATGACAATAGCATGTCTCTTTAGCAAGCCTCCAGAGAGACGCGGTTTAGGTTTTGCACAGTGATAATGGTTCTGCCAGCTGTGACTATGAATACTGATTGTGTTTGTTGGCCTCAAGCCTGCAGCTGACTGACGTTGCTGTAACCTGAGTTGGTCTCTGTGCCTAGATTCTGCCACGGGGCTTGTTCTCGCTGTAATCGGAACAAGATTTTTACTGAAATTGCTCTTTGTTCACCTTTATCTTCTATTATCACCATTGCGTATGACGACAATGTATCCGATGCAAAAAGGTGTTGTGAAGTTTATTCAAGAGTCTCCGGTTCCTTTTTCCAAGAAGTGAGTGACTTTTTAATCAAGGTTTTTCTTTTTTAGAGGGATTAGTGAAGGCATCAAAGTGTTTTAAATACAAAGCATGTTCACACTGTAACTGTAACTGCTGTTGTAAGCGTGTTGAGATGAAAACTGATGCTGTAAGCAGTACAGGTATGCACGCACCACTTAGTCTGTAAATGGATAGTTTCCATTATGTTGTTAATGTTCCAGGCACATTAATAGACTTTTGCTTCATTGCGTTTTGTTTTGGTCTGCTGGAAGCTTGTCTAAATTAGAGCGTTGGGTTATTCATTGTATCTCAGCGTTTCGTGTCCACAGACGAGGGCAACATGATGGTGCTTGTGGTAAATTAAAAGATTTTTTTTACAGTGATATTTTAGTAATATAAAAAGATATATTCACTCTGCATAACGAGCATATCTGAAAGGGTTTTACAAAAATACTAACCAAACTACATCTAACGTAAACAAAATGTATTGCGGTGTGAAGAAACAAAAGCAACTTCCCAACGTTTATGTTTAGCGAGTTCGTTTCATTTTCAGATGATCACGTGATCTTTGCACGGTATCAAAATCAAGACTCTTAATAAACAGACTCTTATCCACCCTTAAACACTTCTTGTTGTACAGCCTGCTGTTATATCTTGACTTGGTCATTACAGCGTGCTTGAGTTGGTTCACACAATTGTGGAAGGACATCAGGTATTAGAAGGGATAGCGAGCATCTTTGCAGTTAATGGAGCGGATTTTCTGAGTGCAGTTGAGAGTTAAGACTAAATGAAGTCGGAGAGTCCTCCAGTGTGTCGGGGAACATATTGGGTAGATATTACAGCAGTGATGATCAATACTCTGTGTGACTTGTTCACAATGCTGTACTTGTAGTGACACACGGCTCTTTAACCCTGCAGACAATGTCTGGGAGTGGTTTCACCAGAGCACTTAAAGTGAGCCTCTCCTGTGCTGTCCCCTCTTGAGCCTCTGGCCTGCAGGTTGAATCCAGCGTTTGGTTTCACGTGTCGGCACAGCAGAACACTAGCAATGTGTGCCTACAGACACATTGAGGACATTCATTTGCTCCGCCCTCATGGTCAGAAGCCTGGTAGCTTCCTCAGTCATCTCATTGTAACTGACCATCCTGTCGACAGATGAACTCGGAGTCAAAGTTTCTAATTCGCCATGATGTAATTCTGCATTTGGGGATTCTTCATGAGGTTTTGGGTGTTAAAAGCTGATTCGGTTGATTACCAATTTTTATTTGGTAGAACAAAACTTGGGTATCATAGGTCGAGATTAAATGATTAGCTGATACATTTATTAGTCGATGGACAGAAAAAACTTTGCAACACTGTTGATCAGGGCTGTAAGAAAATAGCGATACACTTGAGCATCGCTACTTTATGTTTTGTGAAACTGTATCAATTCTCAAAAACACTAACGATTTGTAATAGTTTACATGCAAAGATTCATGTCAGACAGTGGCTCAGAAATGGCACAAAGAGTCGTGTAATGATGTTACATGTTACAGGGACTAAATGTGCAAACGCAGAACCCACTGTTCTGATTGCATACAAAAGTAAACGTTTTTTATTCAGATGGTATGCATATGGTGGTCTGTTCTTTATAGTGTGATAGTTTTCCTTACATTTTATTTAAAAATTGCCTGCTTACAGGAATATGTTGAAGTGCAACCCCCTGTATCATGAAACGTATTGTATCGCCAGATTCTTTGCCAAATCACAGCCCTAGTTTTGATAATCGTTTACGTTCATTTTTAAGCAAAAAGTGTTGCCAGCTTTTTTTAAATGTAAATATGTGTCCGTTTCTTGGTTTTCTATGATATCATATGGAATAGATTTTAATTTGCCTTGACATTAGAGACTCTTTAAGTTTCACTTTTACAAGATTTCACCAAGAAGCTTCTTCAAATTGACCCGAACAGTGAGTGGGAGCAGTAAAAGCATATCTTCTTGTATCCATTTTATCTCTCTCAAGAAAAATCACTCCCAAGAGCATGATTATGAAAGTAGCTCTTGCATAATAAGATTCAGAAACCTTAAGCTTTACCTCTGTAACAGCATTTGTATGATATGAATCAGTCTACCATGTAAGTAAGTGACTGTAATGAATGTGTCAAAGGAAGATTTGGGAAAAGGCTCCGTTAAACACTGGAGGTAAATGCCTGTGCATGCCCGGCATCCCATCACAGACACCTGAGCTGCTCCTTATCATCAGCTGCATCTCAAACATGGATGCTGTAGGACATACGACTCCCAAAGTAAACAGCCCAGCACTTCCAGGAATGTCAAGATAAGGCTCTCTGGAAAATCACCCAGATGGTGTGTGTGTGTGTGTGTGTGTGTGTGTGTGTGTGTGTGTGTGTGTGTGTGTGCTTTTCTGTCTATAAAGTTGTTTTTATTAGCATGCTGGACCTCGGCCTCCATCTAACTGGCGTCCTGTGACACGTTGGATACGTGGTGCCAATGTTGACTGTGGCATTGACATTAACCTCTGCCCTCTCCGCTCATCAGTGTGTCTAAAGAGATCTCGAGGGGCCAGCAGATGCATTACAATTCTCTGACCTTCTGTCGTTAAACCTGTATCTTTAATGAAAGCAGAAGTCTTAACGGTTATTAGAAATATAGTCAAATAATTATGGGTTATGGCCTCTGTGACCTCAGACATAAAATGCATTTCAAAGTAGGTGATTAATGAGTTCTTTAATATTCATTAATAGCAGTTTTGGCAGGCTACCGTCAGATTCAATGTCCATATCCTGACAGCAGATAGAGCCTATTGTGTCGGGGGAGGATGTCTGCTGCTGATGTGCTGTTTTGATTCTTGTGTTTTTGGTTTGGCTGGATACCCAGAGTGCCTTAATGGAAGCCTGCTGGTATAGATGGTTCCTTCAGTAGTGAAAGTCCACGGTTTCTGTTGTTTCCTGATGTGGCACAGTGTTGCCCTGGCTCCAGCATTCCTGTCTGGGAATGGCTGCACTTCAGTGGGGGATTGCGCCATGGTTTGAAAGGCATTAAGAGTGCGTATCCATCTGGCGGACCAGGGGAATGCACCTGACTGGAATGTGATGATCAGCCCCTCTGTGCTGGCTTCTTGGAGCTCTTCACTGCGGTGCCTGGAGCTAGGTGTTACTACAGAGGCTCAGGCTTAATGAAAGACCCGCTGTGAAAATGGCAAATCTAATTCACAATTTTCTCCCATGTGTGACGGTAGTGTGCCGTCTTATTTCCCTTTTTCCTTTGACTTGATTCAGGCCTGCAGTTATTCCAAGGCTACTAATGCTAGAGGGCCATAAGATAGTGTACATAGGTCTCCAATCAATGGCTGGATGTTTTCTTTTAGACAAATGGGAATTCAGATTTATTTAAAGGAATTAAAGCCAAGAACCTGTCTCCACCAGTTTGTTTTTCCTCCGTCTACAGCTCGGTGGAGGAGGGAGCATGAACTCTCACAAGCAGCCGTTGTTAGACATGCACACTACCTGCATGTTTATTTAATCATACATGTATAAATGCTGAAATGATGTGTCATTAGGTGAATGACACTTAAAATGGTAAGTCGTTTCCTTAAGCATACCTCTTACTTTCTCATTCTTCCTCTCTAGACATGGAACAAGATGTGCAGGAGAAGTGGCAGCTGTAGCCAACAACGGGATCTGTGGAGTCGGTGTGGCCTACAATGCCAAGATTGGAGGTAAGGTCAAATAAAACATGCGGATGATTGATTCGATCTCACAGGTGCAAACCCTAGTTTCATCTCAGTTTTTCTTCTTTGACAGCCAGAAATGTTGAAATACTTGTTCGGCAGCGCCAGTGTTATTTTCAGCCCATTTCCCAGGCACAGCATGCCACGGAATCTTTCTGAGCATCATCACAGATGTGATGTGGATTGCCAATTCACTGTAACTGTATCGGTTTTGCATGGAGTGACAGTATTGGAAAAAGCACAGTGGAATGCAGTTTCTGAAATGACACGGTGCCATAACGTTGTCGGAATCTGTGTTAAGTTAATGTCAAAATGTATTACTCCCAGCTTGTATACAAGCTACACCAAATGGCTGATTTAAACTCTCTCCTACTGTTCCAGTATCCACTGTAAATCGGTGCAGAAAAGAACCATCATATACACTCTTCAATATGAAACACAAAATGCACCTGACAAAGTGCTCGGTAAATGTATTTAGAGGCGTCGCTCTAAAGAAGTAAGAGGGAGAGCCTCAGAGTTTGACTGCAGTACTGCAAACACTGTCTTCATAGTTTGTTGAAGGGAAAACCCCCTCCATACGTTTTGTTTTAAAGGCTGAAGTCAGATCATCAGAATACACATTTGACAGGGTCTTGCTGACGCCCGGGTCGTGATGTCAGTCTCTGCTGCTCTTCAGCATCACATGCTTGATACTCTCTGTCTCTCTGTCTCTCTCCTTCTCTTGTCGTTTTATTCAATCGACAGAAAGTTGCTACTCAAATGTGAGAATTTCTAAATCTTTGTAAATTGAATATTTCAGGGTTTTGGACAAAACAAGCATTTTGAAGACATCACATAGTGCTCTGGAAAATTATAATATTATATATTTATAAAAAATAAATAAAAACCAGTCATCTACTGTACCTAATACACTGACTATGGATAAGTGTACAAATCCACTTCAAAACATCAGAACTATCCCTTTAACTGAGACATTATTGGCAGATTAATTGATAATGTGAATAGCAATAACAGTGCAAATTGGAGATGGAGAGAAAAGGGCATCACAGCTTAACTAAATATGATTTTATTTGAATCAACTCCCTCACTTTGTACTTGTAATGTGCTACCTTGTTTTCCATTGAGCTTTTAGTTGTGGTGGTGTGAAAAGTACACTAAACACATGGGTCCTGGATTTGGCCTTACAAGGGTCAGACTTTGACTGCAGTGCCACAATTAATTCTGCACTATTAATGGAAAACATCATTAGATGAAAAGCAACAGTTAGACAGTGACAGAGACTCACAAACAGGCAGAAATCTGCTCATTTATGAGAAGATACAAAATATGTGAGTTGGCAAAATATTGTGAAATATGAATTTGTTTGTTCTAAAAATGATTTTGCACCCTGATGGGATGTTTGGCTTCTGCCTACAGGGAGGGAACTGTTTTTGTAGTTTCTGTTCCCATTTTTCAAAAGAAGCTGTTTGATATTAACAAAACAACAAAGTTTATTTGTGTTCTTTGTTTCATTATAAAGAGCCTAATTCTTTTATTGCATGCCTACTTCTAGCTCCTGAAGTTTGAACCCTGTCAGAATAGAGCCATAACTCTTTATGATCTCCAGATGGCCAGTACGAATATACCACATGGCATCAGCTTTTCTATCATAACAAGTGGGCTGTGTGTGTGTGATCGAGTAGGCGGAGCAGGAGGCGGCACAGTGTTGTTAAAACCTTCACTTTTAACCAGACTCAAGGATCTTTTCCACCAGTAGAATCAGAAACTAGAATACAAAACTGGACAGAAACTACATTTCTGTCCAAGCACATTGGGAGCAGTGTTTGCATACATGGACATTAAAGCTGATTCTGATCTATCACCATCGGATATCAAAACATTTAAACTAAGATTTGAAAAAAGACACAGATTTGTAGTGTAATCTAAATTTCCTTCAAAACTTATTTTCAAATGTTTGCACCCTATTTCTCAATTTTGAAAAACATTTCAACTCTTAGTTTTAATGTCTTGATATGTGACGGTAATCTAACCTTATAATTGCCAGTGATGTATTTAAGTTCAAGTATGAAATTTCACTTTGAGGCAAGTTGCAGTGACAAGTTGCAGTGACAAGTTGCAGTGACAAGTTGCAGTGACAAGTTGCAGTGACAAGTTGCAGTGACAAGTTGCAGTGACAAGTTGCAGTGACATGCCAAACATTCACTGAACATCAAACACACGACAGTCCAGGTAGCGCTGAACAGCTGGAAGCCCGACACACAAGCGTTATTCTCCAGAACATAAAACAATAAAAGTCTGGAACACAAATTGCCATGTTAAAACCAGGCGAGTGCAGAAGCTTCTGTGACTCCTCTGCACTCACTTGCCCACTTGACTCCACGCCAGCTGCCGTACTGCAGCTCATTATTCAGCCAGGAGACGCTCCTGTGAAATACCCCCCCATTGTAATTTCAAACAATATTCCAATACATACGTTTGTCTGAGATAAAGGCCGTCCTTCAGGTCAGCCAGTTCCTACCAGTTCCACAAAAAGGAGCAGTACATTAAACAGTACTTGGTTACTGCCGTTGTAATCTTGTCAGAAATTTAAATGTTCCTTTGTTTTACTTCTTGTTTCTGTCAACTCGCTGATGATCTTCAAAGAAATAGTTCAACTCTTGGGAATATAAGCTTATTGGCTCTCTTACCAAGCGTGTCTGTCTGTTAAGTATTAGTCTGCAGCTTCATATCAAACTACATCGAGTTGGTTTTACTTATTAACTGTATTCTGTTGGTTCTGAGTTTATATTATACGTTTGCTCAGGTATCGTTATAATCTTACATTTGTACTGGCTCTGCTATTTTTATAATCTTACTTTTATACTCTTTTTGTATTAAGCTCAGTTCAGGCCCCTGCGCAGGCATATAGTCACAGACATAGGAATAGTCGAATGAATCATGCATTTCATGAGGTCTAAAATTAGGTAGGGACGAGTTGGGACCGGCAGAGATGTCCTAGGAAACAGGATGCCCTTTGTGTATGGACGCCGGGACCAGCGCATCTTGGGTCACTATGACCTTCAGATGGCTGTGATGATGTAGCCAGAAGTTTGGCAGGAGCATCAATTAAAAAGGAGGGGGGGGGGGCAACTGAGACAAAGCCGGGGAAAGATCTAAAGCTACAATCCAAGCAGCACATAGGCCCATACACAGTAGATGCATAGATACTGAACCTTGGACCGCATCCCAATTGAGTGAGTATGATGAGGAATGAGGACCAGTAGAATCCTCTGACAGGTGTCCTTTATGATATTGATTAATTAATAGACCAACTGTACATCTCATCGGCCCAGCTCTCCCACATGCCCCCGGGGAACAGGATCCGAAAAATCCCTACTTCATTCATGATGAACGAAATGATTGTTTAGAAGATTTGAGAGCTGATGAGTAAGGGGAGGGGGGGGATCATCATGAATGTGGGGTGGCGAAGTATAAAGTAATTCTTTGTTCTAGTTGGTTGAGTCCGGACAACTCGATTTGCTTGTATTCTGTGTAATACAAATAAACCTGCGCGAACTGAAGAAACTTCAAATCTCTCTTGTGTTCTATGGGTGTTCGTTACTGAGTTCCTGGCAAGAACGCAAGTATCGCTCTTCTTATCTATCTCTCTGTAAGAAGGCACATTTTTTACATAGTATAAACTATATCTGTATGAAAAGGAAATCTCCAAAATTCTAGAGAGGCAAAGCATGATGTTCAATTTTTAATAAGCAGTTCAATTTTTGTCATTTAAAGAAATACTTAATCTACTTGAGCTTTAATATGTCCTGAGAGTTAATGGGCGGCTCATGACACTGCACTGTGCATTAACAACCTTGGTCTTTTGGAAGAGGACTGGAAATATTTGAGTCTCCTCAGCAAATCACATGGCCCTCTCACAGAAGTGCAGGCTGCCATGGAAACACTAGCAGCCCAGTGCCTGTTTGACGCTTTTGGAGGACTTCAAAGAGCCAGTGCTTGGTTGCTTTAACCCATATAGAGCAACATGGAGTAACCGGCCCTGCAATGCAACAAAGAGGAACATTTGTGTGATTTTTAGGCGTCTATGAATTCCAACCACTCTCTCTGTGGTGGAACGTTAGGACAAGCACCTTCCCTGCACAGGGGTGTGTGTGTGTGTGTGTGTGTGTGTGTGTGTGTGTGTGTTTATGTTTTACCTCTGGAACAGCACTTTATCAATGATTACTGACCTCACTGGCTAAGTTGTTCACTTCCCTTGAAATAAGTCTGATTCAATTTACAGTCGGACAGTAACACCAATTTCACCCAGACATGAAGAGGAAGAAAACTAATGTTGTCTTTCATATTTTTATTTGGATTTCTTTTGTCTGAGAAGTCTGCTGCACACTTGAGGAGGCAGTTCACCCACAATGCAATTGATCCCATTTCATTTAGTTTTTTTTTTTTTTAAACGAGCTCAAGCGTCGAAGCAAATCAATAGAGATGACGTTGATTTACATGGTGGGGTCCATCAGAACGTCACAGTGGATGCACAAATACCCAACACCAGCAGCGTGTGCTGCGTGTCGGCTGTACAAATGCACACAGACAATGTACAGCATTGCAAACAAGCTTGTGAATATGCAAATCCAACGACACAGCAGTGTTGCTTTGTCCCTACACATGTCAAACCTTGCTAAGCACGAGCACACAGTCGGGTAAAACTACAGGGCTACAACATGAATAATGTAGCGTCGAGCTGCTATCCATTCCCTTCACATCTCTTTGGTTCTTTGTTTATTAGGTATTCAATTTGATATCAACTTTGACTCATCACAAAAATAGTATCTATACCCACTAACGAACCCTTTCTGTTCTGTCATCTGGTGTGATGCAGGTGTTCGTATGCTGGATGGTGAGGTGACCGACATGGTGGAGGCCCAGTCCCTCAGTCTGAATCCCCAACACATCGACGTCTACAGCGCCAGCTGGGGCCCAGAGGACGACGGCAAAACTGTCGACGGACCTGCCAAACTCGCCAAAGAAGCCTTTCTGCGTGGAGTGACAGAGGTGTGTGTTTGTGAATGTTTTTTGTGGGACAGGAATTATTTACTGCCTGTGTGTGACTTCCTTTCAGCAGTCAGTAATTGAACTGTTCAAGCATGAGAGAACACAAGCGGGAAGAACAAAGCAATTTTTGACCCTGACAATTATGAATGGAAGGGAATGTCCTCTAAAAGCCACCAGGGAGGAAAATCTTGGAAAATGAATAGAAGCAGCACTGACAGACATGAAGTATGAAAAGTTTTGTCTTTCAATATTCATTGTTAGTTGAAGGGCGCTTTTTAAACGGCCTGCTCATCTTTTATCTCTCCGCTTTTTCACTCAGTCGGCATGTGGTCTCTTCAAGTGTGAATTTTAAAAGAAGATTGAAAAGAGATTTTTTTTTTTTTTTTGTTGAATTCCAACCAAACAGTTACTGGAGCTTTGAATAACATGACAAGCATTTCTAATCAAAGGCTTCCAAACAGAGATATTAGGGGGGGATTTTAAAAACTAGTCTGTCAGTAATTAACAAAATAGCAATCTGAATATTAACCAAAAAGGGGACCACAGCGCCACGTAACCAGTCCTGTTGTTGATGATGGCAGCGCTTTTTTTTTAATGCTCGGGGGGGCCGTGTCTTATATAAAAAATGAACAAGTCAACAGATTAATAAGCATACAGATCACACCACAGGCTCTCACATCGGCACTCCATGAACAAACACAATCATCCAGCTAACTCTGACTCTTGTTATAGAGCAGTAGGATTCAAGGCATGTGCCGTAAAGCTGATTGGGACCGCTGACACTGACTACTAAGATAATTGCCACAGTGACGGTGCTGTCAGATGGCGGTGTGGGTGGTGCGTATCTGGTTTTCATCAATGCAGAGAGAGAGAGAGATGGTTCTAGTCAATACAATAAAGCGGCTCTTAGATGGAAATGATTGCACTTCAAAGGCTGAGAGGTTGAATGATTTGTCACAATGAGCTGTTGTCATATAGTGCCTTTTTGTATTGCATTGCTGTCATGCCATGTATAGCTCTTTTTAATTTACTGAGTGACCACCCCGGCCTCTGGGATTTATGCTGCATTTTAATGGGCCCATTTTGAAATGAGCCCTGAAACAAATTTGCCGTTCTATAATCGGGATTCCTATTACAGATTGAATGAGTCATTTTCTGGTTAGTGTGGTCCAATGAATGAATGAATGAGAATGTGGGTCTGTGGTTGTTTTTTTCTCTCTGAATGTCTTGTATATTCTCCAGGGTCGCAGTGGTTTGGGCTCCATCTTTGTGTGGGCTTCTGGGAACGGAGGGAGGGAGAAGGACAGCTGTAACTGCGACGGCTACACCAACAGCATCTACACCCTGTCCATTAGCAGCTCCACCCAGAACGGCAACGTGCCCTGGTACAGCGAGGCTTGCTCCTCCACCCTCGCCACCACCTACAGCTCGGGGAACCTCAACGAGAAACAGATAGTGAGTTGTGGCTTTCTTTCATTCCCTTCCTCTCCTCCTGTCCCTCACATTACCTGGACTTCTGCTTCCATGTCTGTGGTAAAAACGGAAGGATATTTATTCCAAGGGGAAGTTTACGTGAACCCCAGCTTCTTCATAGCTGCTGACAAACACGCTATCCTTGAGGTTTAACAAACATGTAAACCCATTGCCTTCCTCTTACTACATTAACAAAGCAAATTTGATTTCAACATTTTGAAAGCTGCATTTTTTACATTCATATTTACTTGCTTTCAATCTTCATCCTCCTGCCTTCGCTGGCATCAAACAATATAAAAATGTCTCCTTGAGGTTTAAGGTCTCCTTGAGGAATTTTCTGTAACGCAATGTCAAAAAGAAATAGCAGCCAAACTGCTTTATGGCAATATTTACAACCGTTGAATCAGCTGAAGCAAACGGGTGTTTTTCTATCACGGAGAGGGCACAACATGAGGAAACGTGTCCCGGAGTTAAACTAAGACAAGAAGCACTTCAGAAGAAAGTCAGACTCGGACAAGATAATGAGAACAACCTCGTCAAGTATACAATTCACACAGGAGTGAACAAAAATAGGCTTTACCATGTGGTGATTTCATAAAGACTATTCATTTATTGAATTACTAGAAAACATGCTCTGTCATGATACATATTGTTATCGAGATATGAAATGATCTGAATAACATATTTCGGCCATATCGCCCCGCTTTAGCGCATTGCTGTGTTTCTTAGAGGTAGATCCCTGTAGATCCCTGTAGATCCCTGTAGATCTCTGTATAGATCTCTGTATAGATCTCTGTATAGATCTCTGTATAGATCTCTGTAGATCTCTGTAGATCTCTGTATAGATCTCTGTATAGATCTCTGTATAGATCTCTGTATAGATCTCTGTATAGATCTCTGTAGATCTCTGTATAGATCTCTGTAGATCCCTGTAGATCCCTGGATAGTGTGAAACCTTTGGCAGGACGGTGAATCGTATCACCCAGGTGTGCGTGAATGTGCAGACAAACTGGGGCTAGATAATGAGAAAGATATTTTATCTCTTTAGATGCAAAGTTTCTAAACTCGTACTGTATATTAAATGCATTTACATTTTGTACATACATGGCTGCAAGTAACAATTATCTTAATTCTAGTTTAATCTACCGTTTATTCTCTTAATAAAGTGATTTGTTTGCTCTCTAAATGGTCAGAATATGTCTTGTTCTATTCGACCAACAGTCCAAAATCCAGAGATTGCAGCTTGCTATCACAGAAAACCAGAAAGTATTCACATTTACAAAGCTGGAACCACTGCCTTCTGTTCTTGAATAATGACTGAATTGATTGTGAAAATAGTTTCAGATTACTGTTTATCTGAATGGACTTAATGATGAATGTAATCATAGTTTCAGCTCCATACAAACAGCCCATTCTGAACCTCAGCTCGACTTCTTCATTCTGTCCTGACTTTACTTCTTCTCCATTCATTCAATCTTGGATTAAAATAAGTATGAATTGTGAACGGCTGAAACTCCATCTGGCAATCTGTTGCTGCTCAATATTCTTGTCACAAACCCAAAATCACACACGCACACGTCTTTCTTTTTCTAGCATACAGTCTAGCAGCCAGGCCGACCGGACGGACAGCCTATGACATCTCCGTGACATGTGGCTGGTCTCTTAATGCATCAGTGCTGTACTCATTTAATTGTGCTGTCACTCATGAACCCAGGAATGAAGAGATGGAGTAGAAAAGACATCTGGGGTTCTGCAAGAGCGAATATGTTAATGTCTGTTTAAGGGTGTTTTTCACTTGTATTATCCTTCTCTCTCAATTTAAAGAAAGCTCCTGAATGCATAATTAGAGCATTGAAGTCAGTCCTGCCACTGCATTTATTAAGAGATCAGTTTCTGGTCAGCACAGGGAGCAGGGTTTTGACTCCAGCTGCTTTTGTATCGGTCTTTTTCAGTGACCTAGATTGACCTGCCCTGTAGGATTTTACCGTCGGGGATTGAGGGCTTTTTGCAAAGCAGTGTTCTGTAACCTTTATCCTTCCCGTGATCATTTTTGCTGAGTACAAACATGCTGAATCTGCACCGCCTTGCTTTGCATTCATTCAGCTGCAGAAGTTCACTCCTGGGAAGATGCCCAGTACAACCACAAAACGCTCTGCTGGGGGTCATTGAGGAGATTTCTACTGGAGCAGTTGATCTCACTGGTAGTTGTTGAGGAGGAGGCAGAGCATAAGTTATACGATTTCCCTGCTTTGATTTTTTTCCAGCTGGTCCAGCGAGCCGTGCGGAGGATGTTTTGCTCTTAAGTTCCTGCTTCTTTATCTGTTCGGCTATATCCGCCGCCAGCAAATACATATGAGATAGTAAGCCAGGTAGTGATGGAGGGTAAAGTTGTTTGCTCACTTATTAAAGGAGGCAAATTCACAGTTATGAGGTGACCAGGATTTAAAAGTCTTGTGAATGTATTTTTCAATATTAAGCCGTGAAAGTTTAGGATTTGTGATACCGCCTGAGGACGGACCAGAGTTAAAAAAAACCTGAATTGGAAGAACTTTTTTGTTTTGTCGGAGCTGTCTATTTCAGCTTTCCCATGTTCATCTTCCATAGGTGACTACAGACCTCAAATCAAAATGCACAGACTCCCACACAGGCACATCTGCCTCCGCCCCGCTGGCTGCTGGGATCATCGCTCTTGCCCTTGAGGCCAAGTAAGTGCTTATCACCATTTTCCTGAGTCTCCCCAAGCCTTGCACTTCTCTTCAGCTTTGCAGTCTCATTCGAAACCTTCCCCATCTGCATATTTCTCTGACCTTTTGTTGATTAAAATAATTGTAATCCCATGAAAAGAACAGAAAATATAATCTGTACAGAACAAACTCATGATTAAACTGTGCTGTGATTATTCTAGAGAAAAGATGTTGAAAAATGATTTTAGTAGCCCCACTCTTATCACTTTCTAGCGTGTAGTTAGAAGTTTTCTGATTGCAAATTGGTCCTTTAGTGGCAACAGCTAAAATCATTTTCCAGCTTTTTTTGGCACAGGTTTAACACTCTTGTATTAAATGAGGCTTTAACTGCAGGTGCTACTTGTTTATGCAGCCATTCTGCTCGATTATCCCTTTTTATGAATTACTTTTTAACCCCTCTGCCTGACAGACTTGCAGTGCATTAACAACAACAGCACTAATCATTCTTACCCAGTCACGCAGCGCTAATGGAGGGACAGACATGAACCTCAGAACAGTGCTGAAAATGAGTAGTTAGTCTTGTGGCAAAAATAGTGAGGCGATTGCAATAAAAAATGATACCTTTTTAAAGTTAAACCCAACTGTGACCTCCTGTAACCCCTTTTTGTCCATTCAAACCTGCATGGCGGCAGGCAGGATAACCACGTGACACTTTTTATAGGCAGGAATTGAGTTCAAACACATGTTAACTGAAGATTTAGTCTAATTCAGGAAAGTATGCGACTGGTACTTCATTGTATTTATTCAGCTGTCCACCTGCAGCTTAAGACTCTAGGACGTATTGTCAGAGGCGTCTGTTTGACCATGCGTGTCTCCCTGTGTGTGTGTGTGTGTGTCTGTCTCTCTCTTTATGTGGCTGTGTGTGTGTCTTTGTGTGTGCTTGCAGTAAAAATCTGACCTGGAGGGATATGCAACATCTGGTTGTACGAACTTCTCACCCTGCCCACCTGCTCACCAACGACTGGAGAACAAATGGGGTTGGGCGCAAAGGTACAGCAACTCCTTCCAAGTTTTCTTCGGCCATCTGCAGTGTGCAGATGCCTCCGAGGCTCATTAGCATGTTATGATTCTAATAAACCAAATTGTAACTAGAGATGCAAGGCCCTGGAATTCGTTGTATGAAAGCTTAAAATGTAACTGTAACTCGTCTATAGTTGGAGCAGAGCGAGGATGCTGATCTCAGCAGGCCAACATTCATGCGTCTGTTTCCTCTCTTGGTCTCTGCAGTTAGCCATTCGTATGGATACGGTCTACTTGATGCCAGTGCAATTGTAGCGCTGGCAGAGACGTGGACCAGTGTGAGGCCACAGCGGAAATGTGTGATCACCATGGTCAGTGAGCCAAGGTTAGTACATCTCACACACACACACACACACACACACACACACACACACACACACACACACACACACACACACACACACACACACACTTACAGCTCACTCTATTTATCTCACCACCATGATTACAAGAGTCTTCACACATTACAGCTACCGCTTAAAACAAATCTAGTTCAATCTAATTAAAGGTCATTTGTTTGAATGAATTTGAATGCAACCCACACAGCCTAATCCTAAACTACATTTTAGAATAATGTTCTGTTCAGTCGAAGGTGCCTCCGCTTGCCCCACTTGAGTGACGAGCTGACATTATTGTAATGCAGTTGCATTAAACACTCACATTTATATCGGCTAACAACCTTACCTTTACCCACAAACCAGAATATGTACTCACTTTAGTCCCAGATGGTTTGTTTCATGATTATCTGCTCAGCGTGTAGAACTGGTTTTCTCCATTTTGTGTTAGCAAAGAGCAGAACAACATTACTGATAGAGCAGCAGGTCAGTCACTGGATCAGATTGACTGTATTTTAGGAGCACTCCCTACTGCTGATTATTACAGGTTGAATATTACATTTTTTGCACATTCAAACAGAATTTTGGATTTGAAATAGAAAGTGTTAGCCCTAACATACAGTATGTGATTTATGTTTTTATCTACAGGAGCATGCTCTGATTTTACATACACAGCGGTTTACTTGGCACGTTGAGTACTATTTAGCACTTAAAGAACAGCTTGTCGTCTTTGGCGCTGGAGGAAGCTTTCTAAACTGTGGAATAGTAACCAGGATGTCTCCTGACTGTCTTAATCTGTCTCTTCTGAGTCCAACTTTTTGAAAGTGCAATACTAAATCACTGGAATACCCATTATACCAGAAAAGAGCATCGCTGGCATAAAAAAAACGTTTTTACAGGAGTGTCCTGGCTAAGATAGCAGCATATAGAGCACAGAGCTAGATAACCATTTAACACAACTTTATGATAAAAAAAGGATGAATGTGATCAGAAAAAATATGTATTACTGATTCAAATAATAGTAGTCAATATACCATTAGAAGAAATAGCAGAACAGAATAAAAACACAGCTGTTGTATAGATTTGTTTTGACGTCGACTCGGTGTGGGATGAAGCGGCATGATAACACAACCTGGATGTTTGAGCGATAAGAGACGTTGACGTTGCTGCAGTGACACGTTATGTCTTCATCTGCAGCTCGGCTCAGAGCTCCGTTAAAATGCTCCGTCGGCTTGACGGGGAGCATTTAAAAGAGAAATATTAATTTGTCAGTTCATGCGTTTGCTTTCGCGGTTAAGACTGTAAATTTCTCCTTCTCCATTTGATTCCTTCTTTTCCTGCTGTCACAGTCTAAACACAGCCTGACATCTCCTCTTCATTATGCGCTCACTGTCACTTCCCTCGCTGGGTTAGAGGTTTCTCTCTCTTTCACTGCAGCTATGAAGGCGCTCAGAGCAGATGGTCTGAGCGCCTGGGAGCATCAGTCAAGGCATGTTATTCAATTTACATTGTAGGTGGTTAGCTGGCTCACTTATCCAGACTGACTTGAAATAAGTCAGCAGGTATGTATTCAGTGTCATTCTCAATTATATGCAGTGATTATATCTCACAGTCTCATTACAGATTGATCAAAAAGATGGAAAAACAGCAGTACTGCACCATTATGACCATAATCACAATTCCTTCTGCCATTTACTTGTATAACAGTTAGATGACGAATAGATAACTTTGGAGTTTTTAGTTAAGTGTTGTTCTGTTTGTATAAAGATTTCTTTATAGATTTCGAAGTGGCAGGAGTTTGCAGATCATTGATTTAATTTGCCTAACCTTGAGTTTTCATTTGGAAAAATGGATTGGGCCTTAAAGCATGAAGTCTCTGCAGGAAAGCTCCTCTAAGCATGTGTCTAACCAAATAAGTGAGCACACAGGCATTGTTTCAATAGGTATCCGAGAGATCTGTTGTCTGTTGTTTCAACATTAAATGTGGCGGACAAACACCCAGGTGTGTGTGTGTGTGTGTGTGTGTGTGTGTGTGTGTGTGTGTGTGTGTGTGTGTGTGTGTGTGTGTGTGTGTGTGTGTGTGTGTGTGTGTGTGTGTGTGTGTGTGTGTGTGTGTGTGTGTGTGTGTGTGTGTGTGTGTGTGTGTGTGTGTGTGTGTGTGTGTGTGTGTGTGTGTGTGTGTGTGTGTGTGTGTGTGTGTGTGTGTGTGTGTGTGTGTGTGTGTGTGTGTGTGTGTGTGTGTGTGTGTGTGTGTGTGTGTGTGTGTGTGTGTGTGTGTGTGTGTGTGTGTGTGTGCACTTTGTTCTGAAAGAGGATTTAGCTAATTTAGTGCAAATTACCACCGGGATTGCCACATTTAGTATTACTGCAAACTGGAGTATTAAGAGAGTTGGAAGCTCTGACAAATGTTTTCAAAAAGTGATTTATGATCTAGAAACACTCCAAACTGCCAAATGGATGGCAATTCCTCCGGTTTGGCTGCCAGACAACTGTGCAATGTTGTTGGTTTTTTTGGGTGTGTTTTGTTTTGATGACACTGAACAGAGAAAACGTGTGTTATTCTCCAGGCATCGTTAAATTTTCAGCAATAGTGTTTCCAATCATCACGGAGGTGATTTTCACCTGTAGCGGCGACTGAAATGTTGATGACAAATAGAGCCAAACGTGTCTCCTTTCTTTCTTGATCATTTGCTCTACAACAGCACCACACAAATGCTTCTCCCAGACCTTAAATCACAGTGTGCCGCAGTGGTCAAATGTCAGCAGCCATTTGTATACATTTCCATTTCCTTCTCTCATGTTTTTTTTTGTTTTGACTGCATTGCTGCCAATTTGCATCACAATAATAATGTGGACATTGACTGTATGACGTTGTTGGCATCTACTGTGCTGTAAATGAACCTTTAGGACTTTTCCCATGTGAGGCTGCTCCAAAGGTCAAAGGCGTTTATGTAATCCATCATGAAAAATGTATCGCACCACCTTGAGTCACTAAAACTCTCAGTCTTCCTTTGTAGATAATTGTTGTGGATGCGTGTAATCTCCTAAGCGGGGGAGTAAAAAGAGGTGGCTGCTTTACTTCCACAGAGGACACCGGTGCTACACGTTTGTGAGACGCTAATCCTGTTCAAGGCCACTAAGTCTCAAACTTTCACACTGGCCCGGAGCCAAGCGTCACACTCGTGCATTTATCTGGAGTGTAGATTATTCCCAGCTCAGAACCAGCCAGTAATGATTTTAGCAGCACACACACAACCTACAACTAACACATACCGCTGTCTTCATGCGTCTTTGTCATACGTCCCTTCTCGTGTTTGACAGGAACATTGGCAGCCATTTGTCGATCAACATGAGCGTGGACGCCTGCATCGGGACAGACAGTCACGTGACGTGGTTGGAGCACGTTCAGGCCCGGCTCACTTTGTCCTACAACCGCAGGGGGAACCTGGCGATCCACCTCATTAGTCCTGCCGGCACACGCTCCACTATGCTCCACCCCAGGTACAAACACACCAGTACGCATTCACACAGACAGAACCGTGCATGTTGGTAAACACAAACTGTTTACACTGCCTGCTCTTGATTCTCCTGCAGGCCTCATGACTACTCATCAGAGGGTTTTAACGACTGGGCTTTCATGACCACCCACTCCTGGGATGAAAACCCCACCGGGGCGTGGACGCTGGAGATCGAGAACGTGGCTGGTGCCAGTGACTACGGTAAAGCATCTTTGTCGCGAAAGATTCAAGAAATTAACATTTCGGTGGATTTGCCTCCATGTTTGTGTGTTCATAACTAGAATTTAGTCCCGTCTTAGTTTATCTTTCTTTTGGCCGTATTTGAAATTGGGATAATGATGCAAAATGATGATTATTATCATTATTGATTAAAGCTAGTCTGAGCAGATGGAGTTTCTGGTGAACCTGCGTGCCGTAATTTGTTTCGTCGGATTTCACGGGGAATCGTATTCGGACCTGAATGTAGAAAAAACTCAATATTCTCACTGATGGTGTCTTGGGCTCATTTACGTCATATAAACGTGTCAGTATTAAATTGAGGCCCTTTCATAGCCAGTTCAAAGTTCCTTGTGACCCTAAATTTGACGACTACTTTTGTAATTGAGTTTTTTTTCAGTCACAATCTTCATTAAACTGTTTTTGCCGTTTTGTCTGAAAGCAGTATACAACTTAAAGATACAATTTAAAATGACATTGAACTAACAAAAGCAGTAAATCCTCACATTTAAGAAGCTGGAGCCAGACGAGAAATAGAAATTGTTAATTGATTTTCAGTCAATTGACGAATCATTTTATTCATTTAAGTAATAATCTAGAAGATGTTCATGTAAATAAATGTCTGTTAAGTCCTTCTATCTGTCTGTCGCCGGATGAGGTAACACATCGTGAGCCTCTGGCCCACTGATGAAAGCCCTTGTATTGCAGTATTACAAACGGGGCTGCGGTCGATTGACCCATTAGGAAGGTTCCCAACTGGGTGAAATGACCTGTACGTGTCTTCAGTGGCAGCTCTGAGAGAGCTGGTCGAATTCTGTAAATGCTAAGGAATGTGCTTCAATGCTTCCTCTTTTATCCCTTTTAGCAGCGGGAGCACTGGACCATCCTTTCTTCAATTGTTTTTCACTGTACTACATTTTTGAGTGTTATGAATTAAACTAATTTCAGCAGTAATTTACATAAACATGGTCGCGTGGTGCAGTATGCGTCTTAACTACGAGGCCCACGAGGACCACATAGAATGACTTTACATGAACATTAATCTGTTGAGTCTAGAGTTTAGCTCAAGGGTTGAGGATTCAGTGCCAGGAGATAAGAGATCAAGTGGCTTCTGTGCCTTTTGGTTCTCTTTATAGGAGCTGTGAAGCTGACTCTGAAAAGCTCTGCAGTAATCAGTTTTCTTATAGCAGGGAGCATGATGAAGCAGGGGAGTGAATATTTCACCCTTTCTGTTTGTGCTTGCATCCTCCGACAACCGTCTGCGTCTACATCATCCACCCACAACACATTATTCAGAAGCCAAGAAAACTCCCAAAAAACAGATCTCGATTTTTCTTTTCAACTAAAAAAAGATATATAAACGCGTCGCACCTCCCTCCTCGGCAAGAAGAGATGGAACCTCTCACAAGTCCCCACACTTGAATGGTTCTTCAGAGATGTGCACTTTATAACACTCATATTAGGCACAGAGTGAAATCATGCTGTCTTTAAATGGTAGCTCATTTCAAGGAGTCATTTTATGCAGAAAATCCAAGAGTCTACAATGAGAAGAGGGTACATTTACTAAATCCACCCTCGGGAGTGTCGGAGCCTTTCTGTTTTTGACAGGCCTGCTTGGTCTCTTGGTTCATTTGTTTTTTTGATCTCCTCTATCTCTCCGCTCAGGCACTTTGACCCAGTTCATCCTGGTTCTGTATGGCACCGGTTCAGCATCTTCAAGCTCCTCTGAAGAAGCTCAGCCTGACAATGGCAACTGTAAGACCTTGGACCTGAGGCAGATATGCATCGGTAAGACTAGCGTCTCTCGTCCACAGTTTGTTCCTCACAGGAAGTCGCTGTCACAACAGCTGATGTGGGGTCGTGTATATTACATGTTGAGTCATGTTGAGATGTGACATGTGAGGTGAACGGGATGAAATATTATCCCCCTGTGTGTTTAGTCTGCATTGCATGTCAAACAAATGAAGATCTAACTTCTGATTATTCTCTATAAACACATTATGCATTCACATGTAGAATCTGTGGGCATCGGGACAAGATTTCTTTGCATCAGATTTTTTTTGTTTTTGTTTGTAATATGAGAAGTATTGACCAATCGCCATCAAGCAGGCTTTGGTTGAATGCAGGTAAACGGTCCTTGTGGAGAGCAAAAGAGGCAGAACGCGTTGGCCCAAATGCAATCTGGGAACCCACCTGCTATCGTCTGACGATAATTATTATTGGTTTAAAATGAGCTTGTAATCTGGCTACATGGGAAACGATCTGGTCGGACGTACACGTCGTATCTCAAATCAAACTCCAGTCTTGTATGTTGCTCATCGGACTGTAAGCAATGAGCAGCACACAGAGAAGGAAGTCTTGGTCCACTGACTACACCGCAACCCCAGAATAAAGCCTTTTGCCCCCAGAGGGTTTATCCATCGTCAGACCGATAGCCGATGGGTTCAGAGATTGACTTCTGATGAGATGAAATTAAATTTTACTGCAGGTCCTTTTTTAATAACCTCATGTAAATGAAATGGTGCCCATATGGCCGTCTCCTACCCAATCCAAATACTGCTATAGGCAAGGTCTACAGACACTACTGTGTATGTCCACCTGCATGTTGTCTGAACAGTGACAGTCTGACCCCTACAGGCTGTCAGAGGTACCGACATACTAACAGTGAACAGAGTTTAATTATCATACATTTGACTATCGTATGTTATGATTATCATGTAGTAAACAATGCTTTCTGAGTTGGGGATGACAACTACAGTTTACAAGTATATTACATTTTCCTCCTTCTGTTAGCTCTCACTCCTGTTTCCAGCTCTATTACCCCCCAGCACCCAGTCTGTTAATTGCCATTACAGGCAATGGTCTGCATCTGGACCGCCTGCATATGGAAATGCCTCTGTTGACTTTAACATGCTGCTCTCAGCACATAAATTGCAAATCTTCTTTCGTCATCAGTTTTCTTAGTTGAAAATGGCAACTTAAAAACAAAATTGCCCTGAAAACTTTGTCTCACATTTACCGAGACAACCCGTGGATGAATGAATATAGAAATGTCAGACGTGCTCCACCATGTTAACTGTGCCCTCTGAGCCTCGACTGTCTGGGCAGGAATCCTGCTTCTGTTTTTTGGTTGTCTGACTCATATGAGGAGGTGCGAGGTGCGTGCGTGCAGCTTTTTATTTCAGTTTTGTTTCTCTGTGTTACAGAGTGCGACGCCGGCTACTACCTCTTTCAGCAGGGCTGTGTGAAAGAATGTCCGCCAGCCTTCTCAGTGGGCTCCCAGCTCCTCAACTACACAGTGGGAAACTTTATACCACCAACCTCCATCCCAGCCTGCCTGCCCTGCCCACCGCCCTGCCTGACCTGCAGCAGCCTCAGCCCCCGGGCCTGTCTGTCCTGCCCCCCTCACAGCTCCCTGGACCCCAACTCCGGCACCTGCCTGCACCTCCAGTACATGCGCGAGTCCCCCGACAGCTTCATGGTGGGCCAGGGCAACACGGGGATGCAGCTCCAGCTCAGCTCCCGGCTGCCTATCACCGTCGCCGTGCTCAGCTGCATGGCCATCATCGCCACCTTTGCTGGCACCTTCCTGCTGCTGCAGCTGCGCTCCGGCGCACTGATCAAGCTGCCCTCTCTGGAAGCTGGCGGCGGCCTCGGGGGGAATAGGGTGGTCTCGTACCGCGGCATCCCGACAGTGTGGGGGGACGAAGGGGTAAATACAGACTCTGATAACGAAGAGTTTGACGTCCACAATGAGAGGACTGCCTTTATCAAAACACAAAGTGCTCTTTAATGCCTCCCCCACATCCCCCCCTCCTGCTTTTAAAGTCTTCTCACCCTCATTTGTCTGATGATTCGGAGCTGTGGTAACAACCCTCATGCAGTCTTTTTCTGGTTTTATCCGTCTTCCCCGTCTCTTACTGGGCTCTCCTCTGAGGATCTGCTGTGGGAGACCTGAAGCCGCTGTCTCTCTGAGCTTTGCTCTGTTCATACTTGGGCGCTTCTCTCTATTGAACTGGCTCTCTCCCTCCTCTTGCCCTCGATAACTAACAGTGTCCGTCTGTGCGGAGTCCATTTTCCCCTCCAGTTCCTTTTTGTTCCAGTAAACAATTGATTATTGTTTGCTTCTTTCCTTTTGTTTCTCTCTTCCCATCAGTTTCCGTGCAGTAGCCAGACGAGATTGTTGTATGCGAGGAGTAGAGCTGTGTGTATGCGTCTGAATGTGTGCGTGTCAATCGGATGGGCAGTGTACTGCCCTTTGTAGAGAAGCTGAAGCTGGTCCTGTCACATTTACTACTTAACAAAGTGATAACAAAACATTGTATTACGAGGCATGAAATCGGATTTGGAAGCATTGATTCTCCCTGAAGTGTCGTTTAGTGACATCAACGTCCAGAATCTGTTCATAAAAGCACCGCTTATCTGTAGCGATGCACAGTGCATTTAAAACCTGCACAAATCAAAAGTCTAATAGTTGTCATGGAAATGTCCAGAGTTTAATGGTTTACGATCATGTGTCACATGTCGGATAAACAACACAGACTATCTGAGAGCCTCTCTGCTTGTTTCTGTTCATGACGAGATAAACAAAAATCCATCTTCCACACAGTCTTTATCTGTGTAGTTATTGTTCTAGGTGTGAGGGGGGGGTGGCTCTTATTGTACACCAAGTCTGGAAACATCTCTCTCAGCTCTGGCAGAACAAACTGTGAGTCACACGACTAACAAAGCTTCTTCCAGACTTTTGGGATTCAAGATGGACTCAATTCATCTCGGTTTGGAAACTAGTACGATAATTGAAAAGAAGAAACTAAAAACATATATATATATATACACACACACACACACACACACACACACACACACACAGACTACTCACTCAAACCTGAGGCACAATCCCTTCCAGAGGCATTTAATTTCTGTGTTTGATGTGCTCTCATCCCGGGGCTGAGAGAGAAGCAGCGACGTGCTGATCGGACCCAGAACAATATGTGACTGTTGAGCACAAGAGCTTCTCAGAAGCAGCTGGCATGTGGTGAGTTACCTGTGATTGAGTCCTTGACAGAGCAGACGCAGTTAACAATACATCAAGGCTTTCCCTTTCGTCAGAGCACATTAGCACTACAAACGTACATCAGACGCACCTCGTATCATAATGACTGAAACGTGTGTGTGAGAGTCGGTTTACTGCTCATGAACAATGTCCGTCTGCCCTCTGAAGTGACTGTTTCCTTTCCTCCTTTGCTTCATAGTCTCTGCTCTCCTCTTCCATCTTGAATGTTGTTTAGAAATCCTACGTGGAGACTCCACTTGTCATCAGTGTCTCTGCTCTTACCCTACAGTCTTCATCTAATCTGAGCTTCAGATTATCTCTTCTCTTGCCAATTAATTATATTCTGAATGATACTGCAGCACCTATTTATTCTGAGGTTTTAATCATACCTTTAGGGAAGTTTTAAAGTGATTCTTTTTCTGGCTGGTTATCATCTAAAATTTGCATCTCATGATTTAACCCAGTGTCGCTATTTTGAATCCATTTGATCTCTTTTTCTACTATGTTGAAATTGTGATTCTTTTTTTTTCTTCATTTCCAGTACAAAACCAGTGGAACTGGCTGAGAGAGGTTGTCCTTTTGATGACGTGCATACAAAACTGCCGCTGCTCATCCTTTTCTTTAAAATCTACCTCTCGTATCATTCGGCAAGGCTTCATACGCCGCTCGAGGAGCTGTTGAATGATTATAGAGGTCAAATTATACGTAGGTCGGATATGACGGCGCTTGTTGGGAAAGATTTAGGAGGATAGGCATGTTAGTCAAATTTATGTTTCAGAAGAGAGACGAGCAATTGTGATTCAGAAACTGTAAACCTGCTGAGTAAACTCTTATCTCTCTCTAAATGCATTTCCCCACCTGGCCTTTAAAACCTGTTATTGACAATAGAATGGGTAGAAGGATGTCCGAAGAGCTTGTGGGCCAGCGTTTAAGAGCTAAATCGATATGAAATTGTTCCGGGCATTTTTTTCCCGGGCGGCTCCATCAGGGGTGAAGACCTTTTTGTTCATAAGTTTAGGTCACTGACAATCAAATCATTTCCTTGTTTTGAGGGCAAGAAGGTGCACAAGCACACAAGACTTATCAATTTTAATTCAACCACTTTTGTTGCAAAAGCTTTCTCTTGAGGGTATTATTCATAAATATTCATAGCTGAATGTGATTTGAATTGCAAAAGCTTGTTAAGAGAGAGACGAGAATAAAGGGTTTCAAAACCAAATACCATCCGACATCCTGTTCAAAAAGATGGAGAAGATTGGTATGTGTGCTCTCAAACACGGCACTGAGCCAGGAAGCTTAATTCATCTCAGATGGCTAGTGCAGGTGTAGCACATTTGGCTTATCGCCGCAGTTTTCAGCCAGGAAGCACTAAACGGGATTGGAAACCAACGCGTATTTAGAGAAAGTGCCCTCAAAAAGAACAAAGGTGTGGCTGCAGAATGAACGTGTGCTGCATAGCTTTGTGTCACGTACATTAGTGCCGACTGCCATTTACGCTTCCATTAAGTTTGCTAGGATGCTAATTTAGAAATGTAATAACTACAGCCTCAGACTTGAGCCACGGAATCTTATTGACTTCCCAGCTCGGTGTGAAGTGTGTAAACAACAGATAATGGGCTAATGCGCCACCAAAATTGCTTCCATAAACTATTTTGTTAAACTCTGGGTGCTAAAAGTTTGCTTCTTTAGAAGAACTGTAGTGTTAGACTTTTACCAATGCAATTAGTATTGATGCACAGTCTTGTCAACATTATCCATGCTGCAGCTCCCCTTTCAAAAGATTTCTATTGCTTCCAGAAAGAATAGAGTTTCTCCTGAAGTGCAACATTTTGGGGGTGTTCAGACAAGTTCCTGTGGCCCCCTCGAGTGCACACACAAAATGATTAATGCATCTTAGCTTGATCTTCTATTTGCCACAGCTTGAAAACTGAGAAAACTTTAAACTGATGAACCCGGAGCTTTGAGCGGTTCAAGTGTTCAACTTTTAAGAAAATCCTGAATGCGGGCAGCATTAAGGAGCTCGTGCTTCCAGAGCACGGGGAGCTGCTGAACACCATTAGCAGCCAGCTCACTCCTTTCACTGCAAGAATGTGATGGAAACTACACACTAAAAAAAAAGAAAAGGCTCTCTAATTGTGCCAGTAAGCAGCTCATCATCATAAGGCTGCCACTTCACGGGCACTAAAGTGTGAAGCCTTTTAATGTAGAGAGTAACAGAAATGTTACAAAATATATCTTCTCCTCGCAAATTGTCTCCTCTGGCTGTAAAGAAAAGACTCGATCATGGAAGTGATGGAGGCTTTTTTTCTTTGTACAGCTGATTTATTTCATGTGGAGCTCGACGTTGCTTCAGTCCCGCCTTAGGATGTAGTCGGAAGTGATCAATATGAAGCCGGATGGATTTAATAGGAGCAAGATGGATTTAATAGGAGCAATATCTTTGGCATAACCAAAGACAATCATTTTAATGCTGTCTGTTTAGTGTAACGACGTGTTGCTTTCAGGTTGTCACAGTCCATTGACCCCTTTCACTCATGTTCAAAGTGCTTTGTTGACGTCATTCTGTCACATTCTGTCAGCTCAGCTTTTTTTTTTTTTTTTTTTTTTCTTTTTTTTTGGACACCCTGTATGTTCAACAGCTGTGAAGGGAGGAGGCAGAATGTATCCCATCTCCACTAACTTAAGGGCTGAATCAGATCTGCTTGTTTAAGTATAAATGAAACACTTGGTGGGGGGGAGGGGGGTTGTTTAGTGGAGCAGCCTCAGACGACTCTGTTGACCTCCTCCTGCCTCTTCGTGAGGTTCCTGGCTGCACACAGTACCTTACAGGTTTGTGACCTATGAATAATGTACAAGAATGACTATCTTACATGGGACATAACTCTAAAATAAGGCCTATTTTTGTACTATATGAATGGTGCAGTGTAATTTTCTTGTAATTTAAAGATACTTTTGTTTTTCTCCTTTTATTTAATTGATGTCAATTATAGATTCTACTAAAAAAATAAAGATCTATGCAAATTTGAATGTGTTTTTATTAACTTAAATGCTCCAACAAGTAAATATGACTTGTGTAGGCTGGTGAAGAACTAAGATCACTCACTCAAGAACCAGAACAACGGTGTATTAAAACTCTGTTACAAAAGTCACAAAAGTAAATGGGCTCATTCTGCACACAATTGGCCCCTGCGACTGATTTACTACCAAATATTACATTATTAGATGTTCTACTGATGCAACACTGTGTAAACTGCATTATCCTGTTAGCGTAATAGCTTTTTCTAAGCTAACAAAAACACTATGATTCTTAGTTGTAGGTGATTATATACTAATTAAAACAAAGTTATGATTAATATAATTCCATTTCTGCCAATTCATCTCCCGAAATGTTAGTTTCTTTCAACATTTCCCTTAAAAAAAAAAAGAAAAGAAGAACTTGTCTTATGGTGGAAACATGACTCTAGAGCAGGGATTCCCAAAGTGGGGTGCGCGAGCTGCCTCTAGGGGGTGCGCGAGAGGAAAAATGTAATGGTGGTCTAATGGTGTAATAATTAATATTAAATATAATTTAAAAAAATGGAAGTGTGCTTTTTTTGTTCTGTCGGCCCCTTACTACGCGAACAGGACAATAAATCTTCAGTTGCCCCTTTGTTCGGTTTGTGTTCACACTGCAACATTTAACAGCGGACTACATCTTGTAAACAAACGCCAGGCGCGAGCAAAGCAGTGTTTCCCCTACCATTGTATTAGGGGGCGCCCCGCCTCTCTGTATCGCGCACGGCGGAGTTCCGCCCCGATCACCAGCGGACGGAGAGCGCGCATCGGAAAACACCACCTGAAAAGTTTGTGTCCGCACCCCCCCCCTTGTAAACCTGTGGGGGATTGGGGGTGCGTGACTGGGGGTGCGTGACCCCGGTCGGAATGTAGAAGGGGGTGCGTGGCCTAAAAAGTTTGGGAACCGCTGCTCTAGAGAGAGCAACGCTTTGGTCCAAATTTAAATATCTTGACAACTATTTGATGGATTGGCATGAAATGTTGTCTTTACATTTATGGTCCCCAGATAATATATATGTACTAATCCTCTGTGGTGTGAAGTAGGTAAATTACACAAGTACTATACTTATATATATACTTATTAGGTATAATCTTAAGGCTCTTATACTTCATGGGAGTATTCAGATTTGATGCTTTCTTATACTTCTACTCCACTACATTATTGACACCCATAGTTAATACATCAGGTGAACTCGGGTGAATCTTTCACGTGGAAGAGTTGCTTACATTTTATTTGGCAGCTTTTCTTTGGTTTTAGCTCAGCAGCTCTTCGTCATGTTGATTCTATGGTTGTCTTTGCATTTGCAGAAAATGGAAATACTCCAGTTAAATATAGCATACCTTAAAAGTGTATTCAAATACAGTAGTCTAAATGTAGGCTACTAGCTTCCCACCCCGGTAACTTCAGTTATGTAAAATGTTTTTCTTCAACGTTTAGTAAACTGTGACGGTGACGATAGACATTGTCCGGTACTGTTGCTACACAGTTGTCTCTAACATGCAACTCTTTGTAGATACTGCATCTAAGCATTAAAGCAGACGTTTCCTTTGCGGTCTGTAAAATCCGACTGAGCTGCTCTGCGTTGTTCAGTGTATTTCTGTACCCGTCTTCATCCCATTTTGTATAATGAATGTATTTGATGATGTATGGCTGGTGTAATCATACTAATGAGGTTACAGCAGAGAGGCTGCATTCAACACCAACCAAGTCATAAATACAAGTATTGAAGTGAGACTGAGTCACACTGTGGTAAAAAGAAAATGAGAAGTTATTTCTTAATTTCATGCAACAAACACCATCGGCAGTCGGTTGGAGTCTAAACGCGATAAGCAGTGTGCTTATAGAGATAACACCCAACACACTGGGTGTTGCACGAAGTTGAACAGCATTGAGCAATGTATTTCAATTATTTCACCCCCCATTTAAAAAACCTGTACCTGTCCTCATCAGGCTTTCAGGTCACCTACTGTGGACATTTATAACAAACTATTAAAAGCACGTTGATTATAATAAATACAAATATTCAATTGTGGAAGAAGTACCCTGATCATTTAATAGTAAGTACTTGTAAAAGTCATGCATTTCAAACGTTACTCATTCACAGCAAGATGTACTTAAAGTGTTAACAGTACATCTCCTGTGAGTTGTAATGTATCACTGGAATGAACTTACTGTTGCACAGATAGTTTTACTGTTGTACTTGGTTGAGGATATCCAGTTTAATGTACATCTAACTCAGAATCAGGAAAGTAACTACAGCTGTAAAATAAAAGTACTGATGTAAAAAGTACAATATTTGCCTCTGAAATGCAGTAAAGTGTAGTATAAGTATAAAGCAACATAAAATAGAAATACTCAAAATTGTGCTTTACGCCAGTAGTTTAAATGTCCATAGCTACATTCTACTCTTAAACATATCCTATGCTTCTGATGCATGCATTGCTAACGATGTCTGTCTGTCTGCGTGTTGTTTTATGCATTTGATCTGACTGTTGCAACACTGGCAGGTTTGGGGTGTTATTGTGCCACTAAAGTTGTTTCTGTATTGAAAGCAAAATTACAAATAAATGCACCACCACGTTCAAACAGATATGAGGAAGTGTTGCCTCACATGCACCGCTGTACTTTTTTTATTTTTTTTCACAGGGAAGTGAAAGCCCCTGAAGGCCACAGAGATAAAACTGCTCTTGGTCATTAGTAGGTGCTTTCAGCTCTGCGCTCTTCTTCTGTCACACTTGAACACAACGGTGCTCGGACTTACTGCTGACAACAAACACTCGGCAGGGAGGAGAGTTCGACTGTTCAAAAGATGAGCTTTGGAGAGGACCTGCGATGCCCCCAGGCACACGCAGCTGTCATTCGGCTGCTGGACTCAGAGCTTCACCTGATGGAGGTCATGAAAAAGTGGATGGGTCATCGAGCTAAAAGTGAACGAGAGTTTTCAGTGCAGCTGCACCACATGGCTGCCATGGCAGAGAAGCTGGACCGGCCCCAGCCTGGTGCAGGACAGGACTACATCAGCCAGCTCAACAAGGTGAGATCTTATAGATCATTAAATCATCAACGGATCATCACAGAATTATGCACTCCGCATATGGTCATATTGGAACAAAATACTTCCCTAATCAAGTTTGCTGTCAACACAAATGTGTTTAATATTCAGAGCATTGAAAAACAAAAATAAAGTGCATTGTGTGCCACAATTTTAGTATCCTAAAATGAATCTGTAGAAGTAGTTTTTATCCTCAATTTATTTGAGGTACAAATATAAGAGGATTTGCTGAAGGCAAAGGTACCAATAACCCTAACCCCTTCAGTTTATAAATATATATGTTCTTTATCCAAATAAGGAAGCACTTAGAAAGAGCATACCACCACAAGAAGATAGTTTTTTTCTACTTGCATTTATTTGGATTTACAATACATCTAATCTTCACATTTACATGGATGTCAGACTCGTGCCCAATAAGTCCAATACAACCTGTAGAATATGTTGCTGTAGTGCTACCTGTTAGGGAAATGTCAACGTTTTCTAATTTGCTCAGAATTTATTTGAAAGCTGTTTGCAATCGCCGAATGCTTCCTTTAATTATTGCAAATAATGTATGCTTATGAATGCAACCTTTTACAGGAAGCATTATGACATAAACCCAATATGGAAAGAAAACCCTTTTTCTGGGTGCTCCAAATATCTACCAAAGATCGGATCACATTGATTAGAGAAGAGGTGGAAAAGAGTTTTGTTCAACAAATAAATAAAATCTAAATGGTGTAAAATGAGTTTGGATAGAAAAACAACTATTTTAGTTCTGCACCTCACAATCCAGGAGTTATGAGCCAAAAACACTTGGTATATACATGTTAAATACATGTTAAAAGACACAAATTAGTTTTTGGCCCATGGTCTGACTTTCATCAAAATGTATTGAAATCTATTGAGTATTTTTGAGATTAACAAAGAAACAAATCCACATCCCAACGGAGGATAAACCGTGTGGAGAACTGTTGTTCTCTGGACTGAATGACCTGTCGCCCTGACCTTTTACCCTGTCTGTCAGTCATGGGGAGTCCTGGTTTCTCAGACGGACTTGCTCAGTCAGGTGATGAAGAAGCACTCTGATGATCTGCTGGATGGTCCCATCAGCAAACTGACGCTGCTCATCAGAGACAAACAGCAGCTCCGCAAAACCTACGCAGAGCAGTGGAGCCTGCTGAAGCAGGAGCTCAGCAAGGTGTGTGACGAACACACACACACACACACACACACACACACACACACACACACACACACACACACACACACACACACACACACACACAGTCGTTCTCATGACTTTTCATTACATTAACTATCCTTAAACCAAGTTTTAACCCTAAAATGATTTCCGAAATGGGTGTGTGCCCATGTTCCCATTGTGTCCCAAAAAAAGGCATGTCCCCACAAGTATGGTAAAACACGCTTACACACACATAATCTCAAATATACAACCATTTACAGATTTCTACTTTCATACCAAAAGGCAGGTGGACCACATGTATACAGTCAGACGTGCTGAAATCAAGCTTTTGACTTTTTTGGTATTGAACTTTGATTATTGTTGCTATTTGTTTGATATTTTTTTTGACAGACCCTACACAAAAAGCCAAATTAAACAATAATATCTTGCATATATTCTTAAATGAAGAAAGCACTGCTGGGGTCTGTGAACTAATACTGCTTAGTTACATTGTATTTGTTTGCATTTTTAAGGATGATATACTTAAAAATCATCTTGCATGTCAGTTGTTAAAGAAGAAATGCTGTTGGACTTTTGAAATAGCACGTTGAGTTATTGTGTCAAAAAGTTCAATGTTATGTCAAAGACAATGTCGTCATTTTTACTACCTGGTCCAAACATATAAAAGTACTATTATGTGTTGGCGGAAGTTGTCGTTTTAAAATCTATTTGTTGATTTTTCTTGAGTCATCTTGACACGCACATGAGCATTGCAGTCGCAGCATTATAAATAGACAGCAGTCGAATGAAATGAGGTTCCATAGACTGGAAACAGTGTGTGTGCAGATGCATTTTTTAATGCAATCTCAAACTGTTGGCTGCTCCACACAGTTTTTATTACCCAATTACATCAGGGAAGTGATGTGCTCATTTCCAGTGATCCATATTGGGTCGCAGTTTGGCCGTCTGGCAGGCAGGCAGTTTGTTTATTTTAATTTTCTTACTTTATTGTGCAGACAACAAATTTGGTTTTGTGTGAATAACTGTGTGGCACAATAGATATATCTTATGTCGTGATTGTGACTAAACAAAAACGTCTGACATGCTAATGTATCGGTTGGAATTCTAAAGTATTTGCACCGGCAGCTCAACAAAGGTCAGATCATTTCCTTCTGTGTCTTCTTCTCTCATGTTTGTTGTTCCTCTGCAGTGAAATATCTCAGAGTCGGTGTCCACTTCCTGTGACACTTCACACTCATTGAGGCAGCTTTTAACCACACAAATTCAAAGGCTTCTGTGAATATAGCCCAGCCTTGCACTAAATGTTTTCCATCTGTCTGTGTTTCTGTGTGCTGCTTCAGGTGACCCAGACAGAGCTGGAGAGGCTGAAGAGCAGCTACAGACAGGCAGTGAGAGATGCAGCTCAGGCTAAGAGGAAGTACCAGGAGGCCAATAAAGGTGTACATACAGTAACTTTCTTCTCTGAGCAGAATCAGTTTCACACTTTATTTACTGTGCAAATCTGAAATGTGTATTTCCTTCGTGACACAATGTGTTATCCTCTGTGTGTGTGTGCACAGATAAAGAGCGAGACAAGGCTAAGGAGCGTTACATAAAGGCTTCAATGAAACTCCACGAGTTGCATAACGAGTATGTGCTGTCTGTTCGAGCTGCTCAAGTTTACCATCAGCACCACTACAGTCAGATCCAGCCCGCCCTGCTCAGTGCACTGCAGACTCTGCAGCAGGAGATGGTGCTCATACTGTAAGATTGCATCTACTACACTGTGTGTGTGTGTGTGTGTGTGTGTGTGTGTGTGTGTGTGTGTGTGTGTGTGTGTGTGTGTGTGTGTGTGTGTGTGTGTGTGTGTGTGTGTGTGTGTGTGTGTGTGTGAATGAATGACATTACTTCAAAGTGGTTCTTTTTACTGTTTACACTCAGTGGGCTGATTTACATGCATACACACACACAATATACACAATATAAGAAGAAAAAACATATTTTAATTAGGACATATGCACATGCTTTCCCCTATTAAATCAACAGTGAACAATAAGTTCTATTTTTGTAAGTGTTATGTTCATAATATTTAGTCATGCATTTGAGAGAAGTGATGACTTTTCCTTGTTTGCGCAATAAGAAAACTTAGATATGCAAAATCGAAAATGTTACTTTCAAATGGGAAGATGATGAAAATGGAAAGCATAATCTGAATTTGGTGTTTGTGCATGCTGTAAATGTTAAGCAGCTGTCAGATCTCAGATGTCACAGCTTGTTTAAACACAGAGTTTGCATAACAGGCCCTGCTTGAAACAAGAGAAATATAACAAGAATTCAAACATTTACTTTATTGTGCTGTAGAGTAGATTTTCATCGTACTGATATAAATTAATCTGCCACAAACCAACCTGTACATTCTTATGTTGTTCTTTGGAAACATGTAATGTCCTGTACATGTGGTTGGGATGTTTGGCTAAAACTTGCAGAAATGCTCCTTGAAAAACTGACTTTTCCTTATTCTGTTTTCATGTGGCATCTCTGACCCAGGAAAGAGATCCTGCAGGAATATTTCGACATCTCCACTTTCCTTAATCATGAAGTGGTGCGGATCCACAGGGAGATATCTTCTGCTATAACAGCCATCGATCCTGACAGAGAATACGAGAGCTTCATCCAGCAGAACCGGTAGACTGAGTCAACATTTCAGATGTCAACAATGCAGTCATGAAAGCTAACCCTGCAGAGCAATGATACTGTGTGTTTGTGTTCACAGGTCTGTAGGGGAGACTCCTGCTTGTGCAGAGTTTGATTGTAATCTGCTGGAGGACACTGAGCAGCTCAATCCTAGAGAGCTTGAACTGAACGACCTCACGCTTGAGACAATCCAACACAAGTGAGAACAAACGACGCAATCTCATCCAGATGACCAGACTAATTTCCTTTTTTAGTGTCTAAACAACTTCCTCCTCCTAAAACTCCCTGCACTTTTTCTTACCTCCTGTTTCCTCTGACAGTTTGGCATCAATTACTTCCTCCCCCTTGTGTTATTTCTCCTCCTCCCAGACTGACTGCGGTTGAGGAGGAGCTGCTGTCTCTGGCTCGGACTCTGGGTTCTCAGCAGGCCGCGGTCGAACAGCTGGAGCTGGAGCTGGATGCAGAGTGTGAGGGTGTCAAGAAGGGCCAGAGGTGAGCGGCCCACAGACAGAAGCAGAACCAGTGAGTCTCTTAGAGGTCACTAGAGGAGGTTTCAAAATAAAAACACACAACCTTTGGTTGCCATGAAGACAAATTACTGAAGTTTGCCTCTGCGGGCGGTCCTTCCCGTCGGGAGAGTTCCGTATGCTCTTGGCTGGGCAACAGCTAATAACTAGTGTGGTCTCAGGGGGCTGTAAGTGCCTTATGAATTATAATACAGCGATATGGTCAGAGTTCTGGAGCTCGATCCCCCTCATTTGTCTTGGTTGATGAGGCTGTCTGAAGGTGTTAGAGGTTTACAGTCCTGTGGGAGTGATCCAGTCATTAACAAGCTCCTGGAGGGAAACAATGTGTGTAGTTATTCATTTGTTATGTGGTGGTGGTGGTGGTGTTGAGGTGAGTGGAGGTTATGCTGCCCTTTCGTTTGTATTTTGAAGAAACATTTTGTAAATCAACAGTGGCATGCTGTGTGAGGTTGACCCAGGGTGACCCCTTGTAGCTGAGGATCTGTTAACCTGGGGAAATTGAAGACTGAGTACATTTACTTCCGTGGTTCCTACTCACCGTCACTCAGAGATCATACAGAAATATGTCATAAAAATAGTTAAAGGTTTATATATATTCAGTTTAAGATCATAAGTATATAACAAAGAAAAGCAGCAAATCCTCACATTTGAGAAGCTTTGGCAGTTTTATATTTAAAAAGGACTGCAACAAGTATCATCCAAATCGTTGTAGATTCATTTCCTTTAGTCAAATGACCTCAAACTATCTGACTCACTGAACACCTAGCATGTTTGCAGCATAGCAGTACTTGTTGGTTTCTGGGTCTCAGGGCAAATAATGGAGGTGCCAAGCAATAGCGTGTGCGTTGTACTTAATGGGAGCTTGGGAGGCGGCAGGGAACATGCACAATGCACAGGGAGGGAGGTTGAAGTGGTCAATGGGGGTGCAACAGCAAACTGTTCCCCTGGTGACCTCTAGCAGGTTAATCCAGCATGCACTGGCCATTCCTGTACTGTTGAATCTTGTGTTTATTACTCTCGCTACATCAGCATTTGTTTAAAAGCAGGCTCGTTTCACCTCACTAGCATGACTCTTAGATCATTTAAAGGATTACTGGTCTTACATGCTGACAATCCACGACAAAGGTTGACTAAGCTGTCGCCAGAGAAGCTTCTGTTACCCATTTGCACAGACAGACTTCTTATTGATGTCTCTGTGGTCTTGTGCTGTCTATTTGCAACACTTGTGTTGTTTCATTGACTTGTGCAACCCTTTGTGTTGCTCACACTGACTTACTGACGTACTGCTGCTCTCTGCTTCGTCCAGGGTCTACCATTTCAGCAAGAGACATGCGATGGAGGAGTGCCGGCAGCAGGTTGCTCTGTCCCAGGGCATGAGAGCCAAGCTGGAGGTTCAGAGGCTTCTTCTGAATGAGAAACTGGACCAGCTGGGCTCCAAAGAACCTTCCTCTGCTCTGAAGCTGGACCCAGACACCGTCTCACTTTCGTCCAACTCAAGCAATGTATGTTCTCTCTGCCAGGGTCTTTCTGGTCTTTTTTAGCGCCTTATCTAATTAGAGCATGAAGCCTACTGGCTTTAGTGACCCTATGCCTTTTCCTCTAGCGACACCAGTTTTTAGGGACATTTCTCTACAAATATTGGATGCATTACCAAGAAATTTGGTACAGATATTCATGTTCCCCAAAGGATACTTTTCACCGAGCACCACCATTATTGGTCAATTTTTTGCTTTAGGACCACAAATCTTTGTGTTTAGAGCTAATTAGCAAATGTTAGCATGCTGACACGTTAAACTGATGTGGTGAACCTGGTACAAGTATTATACCTGCTTAACACCAGATTATTAAACTTGTCATTGTGACATTAGCATATAGCTCAAAGCATTGCTGTACAAAAGTAAAATCTCACGGAGCCACTAGTGTGTTTGTTGACTTATTAAAGTCTTGTTTGATTTTGTCAAGTTGAGTTCAAAGTCACCAATTTTGTGAAAATGACTCACATTCGACCCATGTGACTTGAGTCCACACCTTGTTTAGTACTGTCGCTATTCCTTTAGCAAATCAATGACTAATAAATTAACCCACAATCAAAACGCTGCTTTATTCATAACTAACTATATAACTGGACCTTACAAATAGATTTCATACAAAATAATTATATAATAGCCTTGCAAGTCTTTATATACTTCTCGATGTTTCTTGCCAGTTATTTTATATTTTTACTGACCAGCTGTGGATCTTTTCTTTTTTTTAGCAGCACAGCCCAACTCCCTCCAAACTCCTCATGGACGGGATCATGAATAATCTGAGTGTCCTGTTTAAACCCAAATGTGAGGTAGGTTAAACACTGAATTACAATCAATTACCAATAGTTACAAAGATCAATGAAAGAAAGAGTACAAGTGGACTGTTTGGCATTGCATTGTACACAATGAACAATATCTGTTTCTTAGTATGTTGTTGAAGGACACTTGATCCAGTTGAAAGACACTCATGCCTTCTCACTCTTCCACCTGCCTGCTCTTAACTTTAACTGCAGTGTGTTTTTGTACACTCAAACCTCTTACCACACAACAATCAATTCATCATGTTTTGGAGAAAGTGTATCCACCGCTGCAATTCACTCAGGCACATGATCTGTCTTTGGAGTTTGGTGCTCCTGAAAGCACTGTTGGACAACGTCAGCTTTGACGGTCAAGTCGCTACTTTCGAAACGCTGCCTGACCTAAAAGCCATTTTACATTACAACGTTTTATCATCGCTCACAAGACGGAGCCATGACCCAGCTGTGCTGCACACAAACCCTCTATAGTAAAAGGCCTTGTGCAGTAAGTTTAGTGTCTGTAATGCACTGGACTTAAGGCCTAAATTATTTGCTGTTTTTCTTTAACTGTGAACTACTTCTTGCTCTCCAACCCTGTGGTTCCCCGGAGGCATGGAAGGTGGTGCAGTTAGACTTTAAAGTACTACAGACTCTTCTTTGAAGTATCTCCATATATTCTCTGCAGAGTCACCCTCAAATCCATCCTCCATCACTTCGTATTGTTTCATTATTCATGTCAGCTTTAAAGATTCTGCTAGTCTCTCTTCCTACCTCCAGGTGCCGCCGGCCCTCACCCTGTTGCAGGAGGTGGATCGTCCTCTGGGGCAGCAGGAGTGGTACCACGGAGCCATTCCCAGACCGGAGGTCCAGCAGCTGCTGACCAATGACGGAGACTTCTTGGTGAGGAAGAGTCAAGAGAAACAGGGTTATGTGCTCTCTGTGCAGTGGGAAGGATCCTGCAAGCATTTCCTCATTCAGAACACAGATGTAAGTGAATCAATAAAGAGTTGTAGAAGGAAATCTTACATTAGACACTATGTGTTTCTGTGTGTGTTTTACGTCATATCTTTTTGAATATGCATGCAAGTTTTGAATAATCAAGACCACTGATACGGCCAAAAAGAAGTTTCCTTCCAAAATTGTATAAGAGAAGACTATGAGAGCTTTTACATTTTATTTTCTGCAAATGAAGCAGAAGGTTAGATGATTAGAATGAAAACACGGATACAAGAAGTTATTTTAACAATCCAACAATTTAAAAGACTTTTTGTTGTATATGTTTTTTTCATTATGTTCTCAAAGTTTTTCTACCTTCTGTAAGTTTACAAATTGGATTTTCCGTCTGTAGAATCTGTATCGTTTAGATGGAGAAAGCTTCCTCAGTATCCCGCTGCTGATCCATCATCTGCTATCCTCACGACAACAAATCACCAAGAGGTCTGACATTATGCTGAAGAAACCTGTTCTGAAGGTACTGCTGTAACACTATTCAAACATATTCAAGTGCTTCTACAGTCGTCACAGATAAACACACAAGCAGACAGAAACCTGCTCTCTAATGATCTTTCTGTTCTCTCCTTTCTTGCTGGTCTCACAGTTTAAAACAGCACTACTTTATCTCTTATTGTTCATTTGTAACCCCATTAGGACAAGTGGGTCCTGGAACATGATGATATTATCTTGGGACCCCTAATTGGACGGGTAGGTAAACTTAACATCTGTTGATAGAAATGTAGTTTTTTATTTATTACTTTAATAAGGTTAGCTGTGAGTCCATGTGTTTGTCTGTCTCTGAGTCATATATCTCAGTAAAAAGAATCCTGTAAGTTGACATAACAAGAGGCCAGCTCTTCATAATTGGTTCGATCAACCAACATGATTGCCACTTTAATTTCACATTTTATCGAGCATATCTTAAATGAATACTTACATGCCCACATGGACATTGACGGAGTTGTATTGTTTGTTGTAACGGTTTCTCCTCTGGCTGCATAGAGATCACGTCTGAAAGAGATGTCATTGTAAGTGAATGTAAAGCTAATATGAGGCTTCATCAGTGTGAATTGTGTTGCTTTTACTCTGCTGTGGCTCAGCAACACTGTCCTTGGAAATACAAGAGATTGATTTTTGTAACTGTGGAAGATATCCACTCGGTCAATGTAATTCAGACTGCTGAAGTCTCATATTAGCTGCCGCTGGACTCTGGGGGTCGTTTTTACCACAGAAGGAGGAGTGTAGATTTAGTCCCCCATCACTCATGAAATCACTGACATCATTTAGGAAGGGGTCTGTTCATGGCTGGTATGGACCGGAGGAACAGTTACAACAATCAATACACCTTTCTGTAACCTATCCTTCATTTTACCTGCCAAGTTTTCATAGTTTGAATACTTTAAAGTGCTTAGAATTGATTAACATTTTATCTAAAATTGTCATAAAATTGTAACCTCAAACCAAAGGGTTTGTTGGACAGAACAATCTGAGACTGAACTTGAACTGTGGATTAGTTATGTCCCCTGCTGTGTTAAAAAGACGGTAACTAATGCTGGTGTTTATACCACACAGGGTAACTTTGGAGAAGTGTACAGTGGTCGTTTGTGCTCTGATAACACTCCTGTAGCGGTGAAATCCTGTAAAGAGAACCTGGCCCCAGAGCACAAGAGTAAGTTCCTGATGGAAGCCAGGTTAGTACACGTACACACCTACACACACACACACACACACACGCAACTACACACAACTACACACAACTACACGCACACCTCCTCTCCTGTGCTGTCCAGGATCCTGAAGCAGTACGACCATCCTAACATTGTGAAGCTGATAGGAGTGTGCACTCAGAAACAGCCCATCTACATCATCATGGAGCTCGTTCAAGGTATGATCCTGCGGGACTCTACCTTCATATCTCTCAGCATGTTTAAACCAACAGCTTTGATCTTTATTTGACCGTTATTCTCTATGTGTGTGTGTGTGTGTGTGTGTGTGTGTGTGTGCACATTTCATAAGGTGGGGATTTTCTCTCCTTCTTACGGCGTGAGGGTCACAGTCTGAAGCCTAAAATGTTGGTCAAAATGACAGAAAATATAGCGTCTGGCATGGAGTTCCTGGAGAGCAAGAAGTGCATCCACAGGTTGGTCAATCAATAAATCAATATTTGTACAATATTAAATGATTTTTTTGGGATGGAAAGCCACCATGAATTGAACACACAGGAAACATAAAGCACAGCAGAGCAGTGTGTTAGACAAATGATGGTTCTGGTGAAAATACATCAGTTGCATATCAAAACATGTTCATTTTACATGAAGTATGATGTCGTTTCTACAACAACAAGTGAGGAACAAGCTGTGTGCAGATGGATTTCAAAGCCTTTAAGATACATAATACAGAACTCAATCTACTTCCCTAACATAATGTCAAACAACTGTTCAGCAAACTACACTTTCCCTGCAGCACTTCCTCATATTGTTTGTGCAGCAGTCAAACAATCAATTCAAAATGAGGGAAAAGAAGATTTCTTAAATAACTGATGGCTGTTAAAGGGGAAGCTGGAAACAAGCTCTGCTGGCTGACCTACAATTGTTTTTCACTTACATTAAAAAGACAGCACAACCATTAATTCAGCAGCGCATTACATTCCATTCATTTGGCAGAAACGCTTCGTATAAATCAGCTTACAATAAATGCATTCAAACAGAAAAGAAGCAGAGCCTAATGTTCACAAATAAACCTCTAGAAGTGTTCAGAGAGTTATGGTGCAGTGGGAGATGTGTAGTGACTCCTGTCCTGACTCCAGTTTGACTTCAGTCCACAGAAAAGAGCCTCGACTGTCCTGATGAACATAATATGTTGATTAAATGCAAACAACCTTAATGCATATTAAGATTATGTGTTCATTAATTGCTAATTTCTCTTTATGATAAACCTTTATTTGTACAGCAACTTTCATACATAAAATGAAGCTCAAAGTGTATTAAAGTTGTATTAAAAACACATTCAAAACATTAACATATAATGGTTCGCAAAGAAACACTTTAAAATACAATAAAGCGAAGCATAAAGTAAAAACAATTCTCGGGACCTTATTGTAATGGGTCCCACCAGCCGAGACGCCACATTGAGCCATTGGCCCCTTCCCCTACTTCCTAACCTCCTACTTCCTGCGCCCTTGCTTGAACCACATCCATCTTCGAACTCAGCCTTCATTTTGATCTCAACTACTCGCTGTGGTGGCTGGTAAAGATAAGCAAAACCTTTTGGATATTAATGGACTTGTTATTCCACAGGTCAATGACAAGAAAAGGCTGCCTCTCTATACTTCTGTGTCCTGACTGTTGGTAGTATTGACAGAGAGATTAGTAATACGATTTTAAATCATCTGCAAAAGAGGCAGGGAAGAAATGGAAGGATGCTGAAATGACTGAATACTCGTTATAATGATACAAAAAAATGGGATTTTGTACGTAATCTAAGAACACACAAAAAAAGGTGTGCTTTCAAAGCATTAAAAGAAAAATGAGAAAAAGCTGAGATCAAGATTAATGTTGTGAAAACATTCATAATGATGCAACCTGAAAGGGAACTGGGACATTATAGGGGGTCATTAGTTGAGTTGGGAGCGATTGTGGTGCTTTGAGTGGAGGCATCAGTGGAGGTTGTCAGTGCTCTGGAGAAGATGTGAGGTTGTGACACCCGGCTCATTACAGGAGCACTGTGCGGTTTGCCCAGTGGGGACAGATCAGAGCAGGCGGCTGGTAGCTGCTCAGCCTGTAACGCTGCATGTCAAACTGCCTCACATGTAACACTTGAGACATGACAGGAACGCCTGTTCTCTCGCTCCTTGTAGTCCCCTTTTTTCTTTCGCTGTTTCTCATTTTTTCATACAGATCATGATGCTGTTGTGTCTCCTTTGTATCTTTTTTTTTTATCAGCCCCTGCATTCATCCCTCTTACTGTGCATCGTTCTCCCCTGTCTCGTTGTCTTTTCAAAAGGGACATGGCAGCAAGAAACTGTCTGGTTGCACAGCACAACCTGGTGAAGATCAGCGACTTTGGGATGTCCCGTCAGCAAGATGATGGTGTCTACTCTGCGGGGGGCGGCCTTAGACAGATCCCTGTCAAATGGACGTCTCCTGAGGCCCTGAACTATGGTAGGCTACAGCTGTTTCTGACCTGCAGTCATAACCAGCAACACTTCTGTTTCTCTCTGCCAGTAGTCAATTGAAAAACATGCCTGTGCCTTTGCCAATGCTGCCTCCTGCTGGTGTTTTAGGTCGTTTTACTACAGAGAGTGATGTCTGGAGCTTTGGAGTTTTGCTGTGGGAGACCTTCTCCATGGGAATGACGCCCTACACGAGCATGACCAACCAACAGACACGAGAGGAGGTGGAGAAAGGTAAAGACTCTTCAGGCAAAATAAGCCAAATGTCGTTTTTTTTTTTTTTATTTAGGAATATTCCTTCTCCTCCTTTGTGCCTGTTTCTGAGACTGATGTCTTTTTTAGATTCCACATGTTTCATACAATGTGTTCAGTGTGTTAAGATGTCTCGATGTCTCTTTTGACTGTCAGGATACCGTATGCCCGCTCCGCACGGCTGCCCCGTGGAAATCTCCAGGATTATGAGCGGCTGCTGGCAGTACGACCCCAGAAATAGACCGTCTTTCAAGAAACTTCGGGTTGAGCTCAGTACCATATATAGCAAAATTACGTAAGACAAGCCTGCTGGTTGGACATGTACTGTAGACTAAGTTCATTTTCTTCTGTCCGTTTTGATTTGGTTTGTAATGTTGCATCTTCTTTTCCTTCATAAAAGATGTTAAAGTCCAGTCTGAACACTGAAACAGATCTCTTAAAGACATGCAATTTGAAACAAAGTGTTAAAAAAAGCCCTGATACTAAACTTGTTGTGGAAATAAACTTGCAAATGGAGATTTAAGGACTTGTAAAATACCAGTGAACCAGTTGATGGCAGCAATCTTGTTTTTTCCCTTCTTGTGATGTGCGTCTGTTTTTTGTTTCCTCAAATAAAAGGACAGGCCTATTTGAGCTGTATGTTAACTTAAAGCTGCTATAATCAATAATTGTACCTAACAACAACAACAAATAAGAACCAGAGACCATCTAGCGATAGGTTCACATCCCCCTTCCTCACTTCCCACCTCCTCCCTACTTGCGGCCCCTTTGCTCGGACCACAATCCTTTCTCCTCCTGACCGTCATTTTGATTTCAACTACATTTCTTTAAAGGTTTGTGATGCCAAATTTGGTGTAACAAAATCAGACAGAAAGAAAAACACCTGGCAAAGTATTTAAAACCGTGTCTGTGATACTTCCTGCTAAAGTAGGTGTCTCCAGGAAAACATTTTGCCTTGATGACTCACACACAGACTCACCAGGTGAAAACAATTCGTCGCTGTCACAACTGGTAGTGGAAGGACAGGCCTGATTGAGCTGTCTTTGTTCTTAGGGCTTCTATAGTCGATATGTTTTACCCAAACAACAAATGTCACGTGTAATGTGAAAGGGGTCCATCGTAGTGACAAACTCACAAAGAATTATCTCCAAAATCTGCAGTTCCCCTCATCTCTTAGCAGAACGGACCAAAACAAGTGTAGTGTCGGAGCATCTGTCTGCTCATTGTTTTGGTTTTATGACCCTCAACTTCACTGTTTTGGCGCACTGCTCTCATCACTTCCAGATGCAGCAGGCAACTGTTTTCATCTAAAGAAAACCTGTACGTGTGTGTGTGGGTTAAAATCATTCATTTTCTAAAGTTTGACTTATGGCTGAGTCTGTTTAACCAGAAGACTTCGTAAAAGTTGACAAGTAGCGACTGTAGCAAGCACTGTTACCGTGGATACATGCTTTTTAATATTCGGCACTAATTGATGTGGTTTTGTTGTTGACTGGTCAGCCCCGTTAAACCAGGTCTACCTCCCAACTCGTAAGATACAGATTGTTGGTCAGTACCCCCCGGTGTCTGATACAGACCAAGAGATGGGTGTAAAGATGGGTCAGACAAACACAGGACTACTGTTTGTGTCCTGAGCAAAAGTAAATGTTTGTCAAATGTTACATTTGATCTTGTGACTCGTTCGTCAGTCAAGTTTACGTCAACCACGCTCTTTTCCTAAACCGAAGTGGTTTTGTTGCCTAATTTCCTGTGAAGACAGAATGTAATTTATTATGCACTGTGCATGTAACGAGGGGAATTTGACATGCCGTCCCTGCCAAGTCCAACACTGACACTAGAGGGGTATCTAGAGCGTCGTAGCTTGGAGCTGATGACCGCTGACCAAGTGTTGGTATTTGACGAGTTTGGAGTGAGAATGCGTTGCCCTGTTATATACTGCGGACACCTGTCGGGTACAAAACTATTTCTTTTAGTGGCCAAGGTAAAAAACTATTTAAGTCAACATCTTGTGTGAAAAGAAGTAAAATAACCTTGTGTGATGTTCCTCCTGGTAACCCTATATGGACATTTATATAGCATTTCTTAGATTTTTTGGTTTATAGTTGTTGTTGAAAAGCATGATTATTATTTTAGATTGTCCCAAATGTAGTTATTTTTTGACAATTAAGTCAGTACCCCTGACCTCCGGTAGAGGAAGACAATTGCATTCAGCAAAGAAAGAATTCCTTCAAGACAAAGAGAATTTATGACGCAGAGAAACTTTCACAAAAATTCTTTCAATGGGAAGCTGCTTTCTGTTTGTAGCCTCGGAGGATTATTACCATGTTGAAAACAGAACATTTAAACTGTAACGTGACAGTGGAATAGTAGCTTTCAGCTGAATTCATACTTATTGTTTTTGGTTGAAGAAACAATTACACCTTAAGCTAAAGATACACAGTCTGAAACAGGACTGTGAGGTTTTTTTCCTCATGCAAGTTATTTCAGTGGAGTACTCTAAATATAAACTTTGTGTTAAAGATTGGGCAATTTGTAATCGGGCACAAAATTCTCTTTCTCTCTGTATGAAATGTAAAAGATAATTGTGATACTTTGACTTTCCTGAGCTTACAGCTTTCTTCAAGCTGTAAGCTTGCAGGTTCAAAGTTTGACACATAATTAAAGTTGATTTGTGAATCTGTAATCTCAAGCAGTGGAGCGTGTGTGTGTGTATCCAAGCAGCTTTTTAACAAACAATGGTATCCTTTTGATTCCTACAACAGATTTCTTGCACAGTCGACTAATAACACTGTGGCTCTGTTTGGGATGTCTCAACAGCTATAGACTTTTCCCCCGACAGACATTTTGACATGCCGTAGCAGAAAAGGCACAGGTGTATTTAATAATAATAATAATAATGATAGCTGAGTTCGACTTAGCTTAACTAAGTCCTGGAATTGCACATGCTGAGCCATTGTTAATGTTATTAATTTCCCCTGTACTTTTACTGCTTATTACATAATGCACAAAACTGTAATTACACTATGTATTCATTGTTTTCTTGCATTATGTGCTGATTATTGTGTCATGAACTTTTATTACATTAAAATGCTAAATTATGAGCTTTCATTACATTCAAATATTACATTATGCACAGTTATTATGAGTTGCTACACACGGTTAGCATGTTGATGCTAAATAGTCATGCCTTTGGTTGTGCAACCCTGTGTTGTAGGATGACAGTTAGATGAACCTTGAACTGTAGGTATGTTGACATTCAGTTCAAAGCACAGGTGGGTTAGAAACACATGACGAGTTAATCCACTAAACTTTCTCCATTTTGGCCCTTTGTCCACAAAAACCTTTTTGAAAATGACCTCTCGAGTCCAACCTGCTCGAGTAGATCAATTATCAAATGCCTACAACACGTTGTAGTGTGGACAAAGAAAACAATGATGTAAGCCTGCCGGGGGATGTGTGGCAGTACGTTTAAGAAGCTTTCACATGCAGCCTTCTCTGTGATCATTTTACAGGAATAGTTCATTTTGGAAAATATGCTTTTTTTCGTTTTCCTCTTTTCTTAGTTTTTGTGCTGCAGCATTCTGGATCGACTGGAGAGTCTTAAGAGATGATTAGAGCAGCCTGATAATGAAAACATATCCCAAGTACAATTTTGAGATACTTGAGTCTTTTCTTTTCATGCCACTTCCTACTTCTACCCCACTACAGTTCAGAGGGAAATATTTGCACAGAAGACATATCAAGAGTTTGCCTTTTTTTGTATGTACTTTTACTTTTAATACTTGAAAATATTCCTGAAAAGTTTCCTGATTTCACAGTGTGGTATTGGTACTTTTATTGTCAAGGATCTGAATACTTCCTCCACCACAGGTTCATAATATGAAAAGGCGAGTTTGTTCAGGAGCAATTTATTGTTAATTAAAAGTTGTTTAATGAAACCCAGAACCTGACTCTGATCTGTTTATCAACTACAGTGTATTGACCATTTTAATTGACTATACAGCATGACACTTGTTGAGCTTTGACAAGCTTTGACACATTTGGGGACAAATACTGAGGCCATAGAACCAACAGATACATTTTCTCTCAGATAAAGTAATTGCACAACTTAATTTTGCTTTTATTGTTTGCAATGTATCTGTGTAGCCTACACTGAATCAATGAAATGTATAGTGTGTTCCAGGTTGGATGTAAAAGACTAAGAACAAGGCTTTCAAATGAGTTGATTAATAGGCTTGAGTCATTAAAATACTGCAGGGGGACCGTGGCTGGACTAGAAATAGTAATTAAAATTAGGCAAACAAGTTTTGTTTGGTCATTCAATTAAAACATAGTTCTCTGTTATTTTTCCGGACGGTGTCAAGGTAACATAAAAACATAAAAACCTCACCCTAACCTGGAGTCTCGGGCGTTTTTCGAAACAAGGCAAGTGACATTGTTGAGTGACACTGACATGTCTCATCACGATGGCTGCGTGGGTGTGTAATGTCATGGAGAGGTTACATTGAATTGATACCCATCTCTGTGCAAATACTGATGCTTGCACAACTGTACCCTCTTAAATGTGCTGGGCGAAGATCGAAATTGCTCTTGTAATCATTCAAGCCTCATGTGAAAGGGATTAGTATCATGAGCACAGATAATCCTTCTCATATTCCACTGACATGTCATACCTACATCAATCTGAGATTAATCCTACAGAGAATGAAAACATGAGATTGTCACTGTAGAGGTGCTGAACTTTGAAACAAAATGACTTAACTTCTTTTTTTAAGTTAACTAAATGAAAGTTTTTGCAGAACTATGAACAGAAAATGAAGTGCATCACATTAACAACTCCTAAATGGAACAAATAGAACTCTAGACTGAACAATGTCCTTGGTGAGTTCTAATTATGTATAATTGATGTCGTGTACACCCACCCAGTAAGGCCTTAAAGTTGACTCAAAGTATTTTCTCAGATGAAACATAGCCACAGTGAGGAAGGTGTGGCTATTGTCACTAATCGCCCATCTCACCGAAGCAAGTTGAGTGCTCAACATGGTTTGTAATTTTAGCCACCTCACCGGTCTAGCATGTTCTGTAGCTCTTAGTTGTCACATGATTTTGAGGCTTGCGTTCGTTTTTTATTTGGCTCCAAGGTAACAAAACATAGATCTGAAACAATACATAAAGAGTAGACCAAAAAAAACCTCCTTGAATTTAGCTGCTCTAGTCCGGCATTGATCGATTAATGAGTTGACTTTGGAAATTAATTAAACTCAATTAATACTTAATTGTACCTGCATATGCATTGTCTTTTAAATCACAGATGTTGTTACGTGTCTGTTGATGAGTTACTTTGCAAATGTAATTTATTCCATGGTGTTTACAGACTGTCCAGTGTCATACATATCTATCTCTAACATGTTGGCTCATTTAATGCTCATTTAGTGTTCACAAAAATACAAATAAAATGTAAATGTTATAAGAAGTCAGTGTGCATCCATACTAGAAATCTCATACATCTAAATCCATGAATTTGATGCAGAATAACCAGAAAGGTTACTTTTAAGCAACACTATGCATTTCTGATATAATAAGTGTCCCTTAGCTTTGTTTTTTAAGTTCAATTTTATTTCTGAAAAAGTGCTTTAAAATGGAAAAAACAAACAATTAAAGCACAGGAAAGCAAAAACAATAAATACAACCATAAAACAAAGTGTGATAGAATAATGTTAATCCACTTGTAAAGATCATATGGTTTCAGTGAGGCGCTGATACCAGATAAGACGGTGTGGAATAAAACCTAAGAGAATTAAAGAAAACCTAGATTCAAAGATCTTTGATGTCACAATTGCCACATTTAGATTAAATCGTGATCTTATACGAGCGTATAGTTGCTCCAACATAACTCAATTTAAAGTTGCAGGCTGAAAATACCCAATAATAAAAGATGAAATTGGCTGTAGTAATGTAGTCACATGGGTCCATTGTTGCACAGAGTCACCTGTGAGGCTGATTGAGCCACACAAAGCAGTTTGCACGTGCGTGAACTTGAAGTCTCATGATGGACCATGTGAATGACAAACAAGTATGGCAAAGAAAACATGTGTCTCATCTGCAGATCGTAACTCAGTGGTTGGAGGTTATCCGAGTGTCAGATCGTCTTTACAGTGTATAGCAGTTCTCTGTCACCAAGACTGTCTGACGCTCGCATATCAGTTCGGGCATCTGGTTGCATGTGCTGATATGTTCTAGGAAATCCTTTCTGGTTAGTCACACTCCTCTGGCTGCTCCAGCTGGATTTCATCAAAGTGCAAAACACTCATTGAATAATTATTTCACAAGCTGTGTTGTAGAGATCAATTTCAGATGATTGACTGGCCTTTTATATATCTGTCACCTTAAAGCGTTGTGCTGTAACAAGATGATTTATGTGATGCATAATCATTCCAAAAAATATTGTTTCATTGATGTGGGAGGGAATCAATCATTAGATGCATTTTTCCGTGCATTTAAAGTTGTCGATGTCAAATTATTTCTCAAACCCACGCCGATAGAGAAATATGCACATTGAGTTTTCACACTTAAATGAATGATATATTTGAAGAGCTTAATCCTTCCTGTGGCTTTCTTTTAAGTGATGCCAAAGGAGCAGGCGTAATGGGATAGGCAAGTATTTGTTTTGTAGGCTGAGGCGAAGAAAACTAAAGAAACGCTTTGTTGTTTGAATAGCTTCAGTGCCCTGATCTGTCTCACTAACCTGTAGACTGACAGGTGCACATAATCTTTCTTGCGGCATCATTCCAGGTCTCTGTGCAGCTAAAGCAGAGCATGCCACACCATGTGACAGGAAACATTGCTGAAATACCTCCATCAGATAAGATCTGAAGACTCCACTTCGTCCATCCGTCACATGTTTAACCACTCCGGGGCTGAAATGAAACGATTTAACTGCCTCAACTCGTTTATAAAAAAATATTTATATTCATCCTGAAAAGACAAAACAGCATGATCACTCACCTGCTTTACCCTCTGCAGCAGTGATCCATGCTCAGTGTGGATGCTTTCTGTGACCGTGCTGTTTAACATCATCTTGTGATTGAACAACACTCTCCATACAAATGTAAACTTTAATTCACACAATAAAATGCACCCGTTCAGTACAGGACTCAGCACTCAGTCTTGTATGACCAGTGGTTTATGGTGGGTAATGTTAGCGAAGTTTGAAATCAGCCAACTTGGAAGTCAGGACCCACAGAAGGGTCACAAGGTAAATCTGAAGTGCTGCCATTTTTTTTAGCAGAAGAGGAAATGATAAAACAAAAAAACATACAATTCTGCTACACAAAGTTTTGCCTATTTTTTTTCTTTTTCTTCTTCTCTAAAAAATATCACTTTTAATCACTTTTTGGTCAAACTGGTGACATCAGGTGGCCACATGTGACTGGTGATGAGGAGTCGCAAGCAGAAAGGTTTCCCAACCTTTTTTGTTTGACATAGATATTGTGTCTTGTATCTGTTACACTACACTTTAGCATTTAACAAAAGTTACAAGAATCACTTTATATTAAATTACATCTTGTTTTATTCAGCACAGTAAATATTTATAGACTACTGGTTTTCTTTGCCCATCATTGGTGTACTCTTACCAGTTCAATGTAATACTACAAGACAATGCAGTACATTAAATACAGTGCAAACATACTGAAAACACAAGACCATAATATGGTGGTACTGATTCCCCAGATTTGAGCTGATCAAGAAGAAGCCTGACAGACCAGAATGCCTCTTCAGTTACAACGAAATGCCTCTTCAAAAACGAACAATGTGTATAAAGAGGGTTTCAGTGAAAATACATCAATAACCAAATAAAGCCTGCGTGCGCTGGGTAATCGCTCGGCAAGCACAAACTCTTGCATGAATAGCGTTAAGATCTGCCTTGATGCAGGTACAGTGGAAAGGTGTTAAAACATCTCAAAAGGACCACAGCTTCGGGCTGAATCTGCTCGCATTACATCGAGGAAGGATCAGAATATCCTGGGTGTGCAATTCCCCATCGTTCTCACGCCTTAAAGAAAAGTGCACGGCGTTGTTACACCATGATTGGCAAAGAGGGCAAGTAATTATAAACAAAGACCCAGTCCCACATGATCTGAATAACCCTGCATTCAACTCAGGGGAATTCTGACATTCAGCTGAAATGATACAGGAAAAGTGAAATGACAGCAAGTACCAAAGAATGAGGGACACAATAAGTCAGTCTGTCATGAAAACATAAAGTAAAGACTAATAAACCGAATGTAATACTGGGGAAATGAATGACTAAAACAATCTAATACCTGTTTTGTATTTTTCTTTGCAGACCTGCTAAACTTAGTGATTCATTGCATGTGATATTTGGTAATACGTACAAATACAATAAACGTGGGTTAGGTTTAGGGTTATTAAAGTAGATACTGTAAATCAACGTTTGACTCGTGAGCACATGCTATAATGTTATCAATGAGGAACATCTCTTCAGTGATACATAACCTGTTGTGTTACGTAATGAGTTGAGATAGAAAGCAGCTATCTGGAATGTTCTTAGTGTCACAAAGATTTAAATGATGGCTCTTTTCACTGGAATCTCTTCTGTTAGATAGCCATCACGTTTGGAAAAAAACCAACAGAACACAAAGTACATATGAATTGTAGGAAGAGAACACAAACGGCCACATGATGCGGACAACCGTGTCTCTGCTCATCGTACACTATAGTGACTGAGCTCGGTGGGACAAAATAATAAATACAGATTTGTTCTTATTGAGCCATCACTCATTTGGGGGGGGGGGTCATACTATTTGTGACTAATATCATCTCACTTCCTCTTGTCTGACAGTACAGTATGTATGCTTTTTTTACCACTCATCCAACAGTATTCCCCAGTTATCTTAATGGGTCCTTAAACGAGACACTTTACCCTCAGCTGCTCCAGTGGGGAGAGAGATAGAGAGAGAGAATGGTCAGCAGCAGTACAAAACAATCAGTTAAAGGTTGTAACGAAGTGTAAGAGATAGACTCAATTCACAGTTTTACGATTCCTGTAATAACACGCCTCCATTCAAATCACAACTCTGGTGATGATGTTTAGCGTAAAGCCTGATAGACAGGTGTGTTCACCAAAGGCCCAGTTTAACGTGCTCACTGAGCACATGGCTGAAACTCATTCAAATCACTTCGAATACGGGAGAGTTAACAAGTCGAGCAAGTCATTATGTCAACTGCAGTTGCAGGTGTTGGATTTTGTGACTGAATATCTTTTACTGTTACACCAAGACCTGATATTTACCATGTTTCTGACTGTGTCCATTGTCAAGCAAATTCAAACATGTTGCACTAATGGCTAGAAGTGGCCACATCACAACATGATGCCATATTAAGTTAGTCTGTAGAGCAACATTTTGTATCAAGCACTAATGATTACTTCATTTCCTGCTGGTAATGAGCGTTCCCAGCTTGGCCTGGCTTGTAGAAAGACAAGTAGGCAGGTACAGTAGGGAGTGGTTTACCTGCTAAGGTGTATCCACCCCCTGTATGTGAGTGAATAAAAGCAGCACACCCCCAGCCAAAGGACCACATGCATGAATATATATATATATACCTGCTGAGAAGCTGCTGGAAGTCACATCCGAGCTGAGGAGTGATCGGAGCATCATTAGAAGAGAGTTATCATCATGGGGAACTTTGTAGACTGTATGAGAAATTTCTTCTGCGGACAGAAGAACACCAATGTTCGTATTACTCTGCCGGCTGTCTGCTTCATCTGGCAGATTGCTATGATTGTACTGTTTGGAATTTTCATCCGCTATGATGAGGAATCAGACGTACGAAAATGGATAGAGTTCAAAGAAAGTCACAATATCACCAGCGACATCGAAAATGACTTCTACTTCAGATATCCCAGTAAGTACAACAATATACAGTGTGTGAGGACATGTGTCTTGCAACAAAGGAGTTGCATATCTAAATGCAGGCTTTGCTTTGCTGATCCTGTGTCAGTGATGTTGGCCATGCACCAACATTTTTTAATTTATTGATCGACAAAATTAAAACATTTTCTTACAACTGCAACAGTTTAAAACCAAATTGTAGCAATTTGTACTCCGACTTCACTCTTCTCAATTATGTCTTTGGTTTGTGTGCACGGCTGCATCGGCATGTTAGAGCTCATAAAAACATCACGAATTATTATGTAAGGAGGCTGTTTTTACAACTATAATTAGATTGTGATTGTTAAAAAGGCAAACTTGTGACACTTGCTTTCAAAAGGTACTTGGTTGCATTTGTCTGGGCTTACTTTTGACCCTCTGGCAATCTAGCACCTGTATTTCCAGTCTGATGTAATCTTGAAGTTCTCCATCCGCAATTATATCTTAAAGACGGTGATCGTTTTAAACGGATAAAATCTCAACATGCAATGATAAATTACAAATACAAAATTGAAGAAGCTTGTATTTAACATTCAGAGCATTAATAAAGCAGCAAACAACTATTTGCTTTTGCTAATGATATAATGGTGGAGGAATGTTTACCTGAGCAGAGAATGAAGTCAGTCTCCCTCTAAGTGTGTTGTTGTCACAGCTTCTCCTTGCTTTGATGACAGTGCTCTTCGTGCATGGCTATAGCTCATGTCTGCTGCTCTGCACTACTCTCATATGTAACAGTTGACAAAGCCGTCCAGACCGACAGCATCGTTGTGGAAGCGTAGCACCCCCCATGCTTTACCCTTTATGTTAACACTGTTAGCTCTGTTAGCACAGTTAGCTACCCCTGACATGTTGAGAACCGCTGAGAGGCAATCTTGCAGAAACAAGAAACTTCGATTACATAATTTTATTTTATTATTTCATTTAAATGAGCCTAAGTTAATTCAAAGTAGAAAATGAATGTGCTTAATTTCATGCCATTTACACAAATGTGTTTATTTTCCTCTCTCCAGGCTTCCAGGACGTCCATGTCATGATCTTTGTTGGATTTGGTTTCCTCATGACCTTCCTGAAACGCTACAGCTTTGGTGGTGTGGGCTTCAACTTCATGATTGCTGCCTTTGGTGTGCAGTGGGCTCTTCTCATGCAAGGCTGGTTCCACGCGCTCGACCCCGTCACCGGAAAGATCTCTATTGGAGTAGAGAGGTAAGGCATGCAAAGGGAACAGCATTTTATGCATCGTCAATCATTTAAACTGGACAGATGCAGGTATGTGCAGGTTATGTCACTCAAAAATGAAGAAAAAAACCACATTTTTTTTAAAGATATACAGAAAGGTTTCACCATGTTTCCAGGTTCTTTTGTCTTAGTTGTCACCATGTCAAAACTTATTTTGTCTCGTGGCGTCCCTGAGACAAAGCATTCTTGTCATGGCAAAGCCCTGTACAATCTGTTAAATGCAGATTTGATTGTTTGATTGTTAAAGTTTCCACTTACTCAAACTTTTTTCTTGTTATTTTCCTTTTTTTCCTCACAGTTTGATCAACGCTGACTTCTGCGTTGCCAGTTCTCTGATTGCCTACGGTGCCCTCCTGGGAAAAGTAAGCCCTGTCCAGCTGATGGTTGTCACCTTGTTTGGCGTCACACTGTTTGCTGTGGAGGAATACATCATCCTCACCCTCCTTCACGTGAGTCTTACAAACACAATCATCCCACTGGAAGCTTTATTATTGTCCAAGGAGTGAGAATATTCCCTCAAACATTGCAATTTCTTATTTTTTACTGCTTATTCACACAGTGCAGAGATGCTGGTGGCTCAATGGTCATTCACGCCTTTGGAGGGTACTATGGTTTGGCCATCTCCTGGGTTCTCTATCGCCCAAAACTAAACCTAAGCAAACGCCTCAACGGATCCACCTACCACTCTGATGTGTTTGCTATGATTGGTGAGGGATTTATTTTTGACAGTTCAACACTTTTAGTGTTTTCTTTAGGACGTAGTTTATCTATAATATTTGACATTCATCATTGTCAAAACACGCTTACTTGATTGTAAATGTGTTGATCTAACTGTGGTTTCATTGACTTTATCTTACCTCACAGGTACACTGTTCCTGTGGATGTATTGGCCCAGTTTCAACTCAGCAATCACAGACCACGGCTCTGGACAGCACAGAACAGCCATCAACACTTATATCGCCCTCGCCTCCTCTGTGCTCACCACCGTGGCCATCTCCAGCATGTCTGACAAAAGAGGAAAACTGGACATGGTAATGCCATGTCACTGAAAAACAACACATCTGCAACCTGTCATTTATGTATTTCTCATAACTAACATACTGTTTTACCTGACAGGTGCACATCCAGAATGCCACTCTGGCAGGTGGTGTTGCAATGGGAACAGCAGCAGAGTTCATGATCACTCCTTATGGTTCTCTAATCGTGGGTTTCTGCTGTGGCATCATCTCCACCTTTGGCTACCTGTTTGTCACGGTAAGCCTGCAGTCTTTCACCTCCTAACTTTTATTCTGATTAGAAATCTTGAATTCTGTCTTGTGGCTCAGATGGAAAGTTAAAAAAGAGGAAAAAGTGGCGTGAAAAAAACTAAAAAGGAAGCAGCATCAAAAGGAGAAGTCAAATAAAACCAGTTGTGGGTTGTATAACAGGAAAACAATAGGATTATAAGAAGTGATGACACATTAAAAGGGCAGGCACTGTGTAGACTACTTTCAAAATTAAATGTAAGATGGAAACAGTCCAGTGAAGCTATGCCAGGTGTTACGACACACTTCAAGGGTTAGCAGGTGCAGACAATTATTGTGAGGAGGCACGTCTGTGTTTTCAAATGAATGTTGTAATGAGACACTTCACATGACCTGAATAAAGGATTTTTTATTAAATAATTACATAGAAATTACACGTAATTCATTTTTAAAAGCGGATTCTGTGGCATTTTAGAGAATTTTGAAAAAGCATTTAGTCCATGGTTGTGGGGAGGTACAATTTACACATCAGTAATTAATGTATGATCGTTTTTCTCATTCTCAGCCCTTCTTGGAGAAATACCTAAAGCTCCAGGATACATGCGGTGTCCACAATCTGCACGCTGTGCCGGGGATGCTCGGCGGCTTTATAGGCGCCATTGTTGCTGCATTCGCCAGTGAAGAGGTCTATAGCAGGCAGGGGTGAGTGACTGGCACACACACAGACACACACACCTATAACTACAAATACAGAAAACCTGATCTTTGTTGAGTCAAACATACTGAGGGGAAGCACTAACTGACATGGAAACACACACCCAGACAGGCATTGTTTTCATCTAATCATGCAGATTAAGCAAACATTCGTGGGATTAAAAAGTTTATTTTTCCGTCCAGGTTGATCGAGACATTTGACTTTGAAGGAGAGTTTGCCGACAGATTGCCAGCAACACAGGGAAGCTTCCAGGCTGCTGGCACATGTGTGGCTATTGTATTTGGACTTGGTGGAGGAGCGGCTGTTGGTGAGTATGTCAAATGTGTTGAGTATTACTTTCAGACAAAGGCAAGCAGTTATATTTCCATACAAGGCACTCTGTTTCAATGCTTATGTTAAGGTAACCAGAGGCATGATGATATTTATTAGCACCTAAAAGGCTGTTTACAATTTGTTTTTAAAGACCTCTATTGAAAGGAAACTCCTCCAAGTGAAAAAATATGAAAGAAAAACTGCCAAAATGAGAAATTATGTCAATTGAAGTAAAAAGGGTATGTGTCAATGTTAGTGCTTCTGTGTGTTAGGAAACATTTAGTTATTTACTAGGATTACAGAGCTAAATCTTCTGGCAGGAAAACATTCCTTTATAAAGTGCTTGTTTAGCAGCTCAGGAATAGTCACATGCAAATTTCCTGGGATTTTTACACTGACTAAATTGTATTATCTTCAGTGCAAAATAGGTTTGAACTACTTTTAAAAACTTAAAACTGAAGATAGAAGTCTTGTTTATGTGCTTTTTTTTCTGTCTTCAAAGGTCTCATTCTGAGGCTCCCTATCTGGGGTGACCCTGCTGATGACAACTGCTATGATGATGAAGTTTACTGGGAGGTAAGAGGGCTTTTCTACCACTAGATGGCAGTGGCGGGCCGTGGATTTTATACCTGCTGTCCTACTACAGTTGAATTACCTCCTAATAACCTCATTATGACACATCAATCCAGCAAACCTGCAGCGGATCCATGCATTCCACCACACAAGAGCACGAGCCATTCAAATATTATTCATAAAAGCGACACGATAGACAAACGAACAGTAGTAACGTTACTATGTGAACTAACACACGCAGTTTGTCACTTACCGAAATTTAAAGAGTTTAATCCCAGTACACCGTTTCAGTTCCAGTAAGAAGTCCTTCTCGATTCATGGGCGCCAGTGATGACAGTCGAGCCTCCCCAGTTGTATTTCGCAGGTCTTTCAGGTCTGCGGCAGGTTCGCAGCGGGGCCGGGTTCCCTCCTCCGCCGGGGTACCGGCCGGCGCAGACCGCACGCCGGGCCGCGGTTGTGGAGCTGTTTCCCTGCGAACGTGTTCGTTGAGTTGTAGATCCACTCGAGTCTCTCCAAAAGTTTTCAAAAGCACCGTAGCTTGTGTCCTGCCGTGCTATGGCGTCCTCAGGTTAGCGTAGCGTAGCTCCAAACACCAGGAGCTCAGTTCAAATGAAACACATTCCCAGCCATAAAATGTGCAACGCTTCTCCGACGCTGTCAGCCAGAAATACCGTCAGGGCTGCCAGCTGTGGGGTAGACTGACCATTTCTTACTATGTCCAGATTTTCCTGAAATGTCCTTTCTTGAGAAAGGCGTTATCAGTAACTCCGCCACTAAATCCGTTTCTCTTCAGTCATTGAGTGTTCAAAAACAAAGCTCGGTCAAAAAATAAATAAACTACACCAAGCAAAACCCTACAAATGTTATAATTTCTTCCATATCTTTCAATTTGAACTCTTACTACTCCAACTAAGCTCTGCTGGCAAGTTAAATTTCGTTTCACTTTAGTCACGTGCTCGCCCACTGACCAATCACAGCACACTGTGGCAGAGCTGCACCTGGACATGTAATGATGACATAGTTGTAGGCCGGCTAGTATGGGGGTAGCGGCTGCTGACACTCAAAGAATACGCCCAACATGTCAAACTAAAGATCTGATTGGTTGAACACGATGACAATCAACAATATCGTCCCCATTCACTTAAACGGCACATGGAAGCACTTGTGAGTCTGCAGGCCTCGGGCCTCTCTTCTTACCGAGACACAGAGGTGAAATCTGATTGGATAAAAGCTCTACTTAAGACAAGCTGCACTGGAAGCAGAGCAACTGAGGAAGACAGTAGCTGTGCAATGAGAAAATAAGATAATGGGAAAAATATTTTTATAAATTATAATACATCAAAACAAATTATTATTATTATTATTTTTTTGTGATTCTGTTTAGGCCAGCACGGCCTGCCACTGCTAGATGGTGGTCTTGTCCTTTTTTTAAGTGAAAAGACTGGACTATGAAATTACACAGAATATCTGGCTCATGATCTGATCCCCTGTGTCTGTTTCAGGTTCCTGAGGATGAGGAGAGCATCCCTCCTGTTTTGGAGTACAACAACCACATGATACACAAGCACCAAGACATGTAAGTTCACTCACACAGACAACGTCATTTGGTGCCTTTTCTCTTGAAATCTCTTTAAAATGTGATTTTTTTCTTTTTGTCCGACAGATCCGAATCAAACTTCTCTGTGGAGCAAAGTTAGAAACATCAAGTCCCTCATTTCACTTTGAACTTGATACAGTTGTGAAACAACAGCAGCCACCAAAATGTGCACTTATACAAAGAAAGGAACACACCGGCCCTCTGCCACTCTTGTCTCGTACCTTTTACACCTGACAGATTTGTGAATGATTGGAAGCTTAAGGTTATGATGGTGGCAATCAAATAACTCATAAATGGAAAAATTATTCCCAATCTGGTTTTATTTTGAAGGAAATTTTAAACTACATTTACTTTCTCTTTCATTTTGGATGAAACTTTATATGATTTGCAGATGCTTAATGACTGTAAAATATCAGGTTCTGAATCCAAGCAGCACAATGGGAAGTCAAAGACACTTTGTTAATGCTGTGAAAAATGATTACAATGCACAGAAGACTTGAGAAACATTTGTACATCAGCTCTAAAGCTCTTATGTCATGCCTTTTTAAATTGATGAAATGTTTGCCATTTTATTTCTCAATAATGAAGACTGTTGGTGAAAAATGGTGTATAAATGAAGGTGATTAGTGAATAATCAAAAGTATTTGTGCAGCCAAATTAGAAAATGTTTGAGTTGTATCTTGTAGTTATTTCTTTAAAATGATGTATAGGTTTTTGTAAGCTGTGTGTACATATGGTTTAATCTTGCATATTATGGTCATAACTTGCTTGTTCTTAAGGTGGAAGTTTTTACTGTAACTATGATACAATTTTCAGCGATTTGTTTGCTGTAGTGTTGAATGTTATAGGAAACCTCCATATACTATATGTGATTGTATGTGACAACCTGCTTGTTGTCTTCATGATGTATGTACACATTCATAAATCACATGTAACTGGAATTAAACAATAACCTTATATCATTGTCTATACACCACCTTTTTTTTGCTCAGCCCCTATGATAAAAATTACCACAAACTAATTGATACATGATGAATCTTTGCTTTGGGCCCCCTGAGGTTCTGAGGCCTGTTGGTAAACCAGCCTTGGCTCCAACCGTAATTAAGAACACAGTTTTTCAAAAGTAAAATAGAGTTCAGTCAGGAGAGACAAGTCAGATAAAGAAAAGATAATTGTTTATTGTGAACAAATGATATGTGATGATAAAGTCTTCAGAGTCTTTGGCGCTTGGACTTTACAGAGAGATTTGTAATCGAGGGGCGTCTGCCCTGAGCAGCAGCAAGATAAATCCCCCCGTGGAGTCCAGACACTGGTGGTGATGGTGGCTGATGAAGCTGATAAAATGATGAGTTAATGAAGCTGATTAATCTGCGCAGATTTGGCGGAGATGGGGAGGTGGAGGGTTGCGTAACAGCAGCATGAACGTACTGAAGGTAGAGAGACAGTCATATTTAAAAAGAGACAGCAGCAAGATGATAGGCCAACGATGTAATTGTGTCGTTGTGCTATTGGATAGAAGAGACCAGCTGATCTAGACAGCTGATATCATGATCAACAGCCTCAAACAATAACAGCAAGGATAAATGAGTGTGCATGCGTAACTACGGGTTTAGGCATGCAAGAGTATAGTCTTCCTGACTGAACTTACGCTAAAACTTCATTTTGAATTGACTTGTTCATGTACACTACACATTTACAAGTTGAATGAAACTGGACATACTTACAAATACATTCACACCTGTAGGCGAGTCTCCAGTTCACCTAACCTGCTCGAGAACACAAGGAGACCTTGCAAAACTGTATCCGTACTCTTGCTGAATGACAAGTGCTAACCAATTCAGTTTGGCATCAAATCATAATAAAAGTTATCTAGAGACACTTCATATAGAGCAGGTCTAGACCGTACTCTACGAGTAATAGAAACCCAGCATTCCCTCGTGAGCAAGCAGTGGGCAACAGTGGCAAGAAAAACCTCCCCTTTAACCAGTGGAAACTTTGGGCTGCTGCTGTCTCTGTCTCCTCGCTCTCTCTCCAACATTTGCAATAAACCAAACAACTGTTTTTCCTGTTATATGGAAGCAACATGGCAGCAAGAAAGTGTCAGCAGATAAATAAGTGTCCAATAAAGCACATCAAAAAGTAAGCCGCCCAAAAAACCTGATCATAGTTGGCAAGTATGGCACCACTGTGACAGCTCCTGTTGGTGCCTTGGCAACAACAGTTAAAAATACTTCTAGCCCTACGGCAAGAACAGTGAAGATTCCTGCTCTCACCATGTCAAAAACAATCTAAATGATTGTCGTAGTCATGTGGAAAACAGTCACAATTGCAGCCAGCAATGACAAAAACAGTTGAGAAATGCCTCCTCTTGCTGCGGCTGAACAGCACCAATTCTTGCTGCCAAAGGAGCAGCTGTTTCATTTTTCTCCAATAAAGCGGTGGCAGGTCCTGGAGAGTGACTCAATGAGCATGTCAACTAGTATTTGGCCAAAAAAGTAGGCCAGTATGATGGTGACCTTAACCTGTGTGTAACCGATGGCAGTATCGTTGTGTTAGTGAAAGCTGCTTTTATCAATAAAACAGCGATAGCGATGCTGGGATCTGGTTATGGGTTCAAACTGTGTACAGTAGAGTCTGTCTTTTTTACAGAGCACCGCAAATCTTGTCTTATTAAGGGAGCTCCTGGGTGAAATCTTGAGGCCTTGTCCCCTATTCACCTGTGCTGCTGGTCAGGTAGCTCTGTTACTGGTAACAGTTAGCTTTGAAGCCTCTGTGGCGACATTTCTCAATTGGGACATAATGTCTGCTCCAAGAGGTGAAGAATAAATTCCCCTTTTTTTTAAAAAAAAGGGGAATTTGAACAGGCAATGAACAGTTTGAATAATATAAATATGATATCGTCATTACAGACACATTAACCCACAATAGACAGTACGATGTAGATGGATTGTGATTCACTGAACTTGTATAGAGAAGCGTGTATCCACCTCTTCACAAAAAAATACTGTATCTACTGATAAATTAAGGTAGTCTGCTGTTATTGTTAATTTACGGCATTAACTGTTAATTTACATGCAAGGGATGAACATTTAACTGTATGTTACAGTTATTATGAAATACTGTAAGATACCGTTGAAAATCCACCGTAAATGTACAGTAATTGGTTAGCTCTGAAGTGTTACGTTAAGTTACTTGACCATGTGGTCTAACCAATATGAAACATTACTGTGTAGTTTAAGTTGGATCGAACATCTGACCAACTTACCATTCATGCGGAGTGACTGGTTGTGTGTCCACTCCACCCCATTGTTACAGGTATGTCTACCTGTTGAACTGGTGAGTATTATGTTGCAGTCAGTGGTCGTTAATGGGGTGTGGGTACTTAGGTAGATGGATAGATGTGTAGATAAGATAAGATAATCCTTTTTCACAGGATCACAGCAGCAAAGTGGACAGTGCACACAAGATACAGAGTAAAAAAACAAGAGCAACAAGTAATATAAATAAGTAATAAACAGTAAGAATATCAACTAAGTACAAAAAGTACAAAAAGTACAAAATCCACAGTAACTAAGTATAACTAAAAAACTAAAATACTAAAATATTATATATACAGACAGGATATTGTTATTGCACAGTGTGTTTCTATTGCACAGATTTGTTGTGTTTAGGTGTACTCTTATACCTTTTATATTCCAGTGGGTTTTTGGCTGATAGGTGGGTATACTGTAAACTTCCAGAAACATAGTTGGGTACCCTCCACAACTCTACTACTGACTGCTGTGTATGAAGTTTGCTGGTTAAACTATCAGACGTGCTTGAGTGTAGGCTGCCGACAGGTCTGCTACACTCCATTATCACCACAAGGTGGCAGCAAAGCAAACATTTTGGTTGGAGAATCAGGATATTTTATTATACTGTAAGAAGATAATAATATGATAGGAGTTATTATTGATTATTGTCATTATAGATAATTGTTATTATTGTTGATGGAAATTCACGATTACATAGCCCAGAATATGTTTTTATTTCTTCTTTGTGTTCTTTTTATATGATCAGTGTACCACTATGCGATCACAATATAAGAGTAAAACACCTAGTATGGGAATCTTATGTGCTGTTTCATCTGACCAACCTTCCATTCATGCTCAGCAACTGTATTTGTGCATGTGTGCCATTGTTACAGAATAAACTCATCTGAATGCCTCATACATTCCAGCTCCTGTAAACATTTGGGATTGCAAATAAATATATCAAATAAATATTCTAGCAATCCTATTTCTATGTTATTTCCATTTTCAAAAATATATCTTGAGAAATCTTTAGTCTTGGGTTGTCTCTTGAATTGAAAATAATATAGACTTACTTTTAGCCTCACAAATATTAGTTTTGAATTGTCTTGTTTTAATTAATCTTTCTCTTTTCTTGTACACTGGTGGTATACAGTTTGTTGTTTCTGATATTCATAATAATAAGTCCAGGATGCTCAATGCTTAACCTAATGGAATGGCTTAACCTATAGCTTACTGGACATACAACAATAATACATGTGTATAGCTCTTCTCATAACCATGTTTTCCAAAAGCTGTTATTCTCTCTATTTAAGGAGGCTGGTTTGATAAGATAACTTATTCATCTCACAGATGTCAAACAAATAGCCCAGACCTGTATAATTCCTGTATACCTCCACAAGGTGACATTATGAGGTAAAAAGTGTGTGGGAATAATGTATGAATAAGTTTTAGCCCTCTTTTATATCAACACATCTGTCCTTAGAGATAAAGACCTGTATATGATTGTGTGCGTGTGTGTGTGTGTGTGTGTGTGTGTGTGTGTGTGTGATATGTCAGTGTTTTAGTGTATCAATTACAAGTTTTAAAAGAACAAACAAGATTAAAAAAAAAAATCCACGCAGACAACAAAATGCATATATGATGATGCATATACTTAACTTCAGCAGTACACATTACAACCAAATTATCCCAACATTTAAAAATATATATTTAAATGTTTGTATGAATTATTGACAAACAACACAAATCTAAATTGCAGCCTTGCATGACAGGACATTTTTTATACCCAGCTGATAATTGTAAATATTTTATTTAAGTTAGATCTTAGATAAAGTTAGATTAGTGACTATATTTACCTTTTGTGTATTCTGACACTGTTTCCAGTGCAGTTCCACAACCAGCGACTCTGACAACTCGAGATCTCTCATGTAGCATCAAGTTTAAATGCTGCCGAACTGATGCTCCTTGAACGAGTGGAGAGATACCTTCGTCTCTAAAACATCATTAGTTGGCTTCATTTTGATTTGACTGACATTCAAAGTGTGTTCAGTCTAAGAGGGTTAAACTGTGAGCCAATTGGACGTCCAGCTCCTTCAGGTCATCATGGGCTTGCTTGTTGCCTCCAGGGCTCCGGCCCTTCTGCTCCCTTTATTCTGATGGTAATGAAGCCTGGACACGCCAGTCAATAGGGTCATTTCCTGACCATTCACTGTGACATTAATGAACTCTCAATACACTGGGTGGACATGTGCTTTGTGCTGGTCTTGTCAGGTTGGCTGGTGGTAGAAGCTTTATTGACTGAAGAGGTCTCTAAAAAGGCCTGATGGGTTTAAGCAAGTTAACTGAGGGTTTATCTATTAACACTCAGCTGGGGTCAAATACCTTATAGTCTGTGTTGTTATAGTACAATGACACACACACCATTTACATGGTGTCATACCAGGCGGCAACATCCGGTATGAAAAGTGAAGCCAATGTGGAAGTGCCTTAAACTTAAATAGCCAGCCGGGGGTGACTCCTCTGGTTGGAAAAAACAAAGTCCAATTGTATTGTAGTTTTTACTTTGCGTGGCTACTTTGTGATTGACACGTCGCTACCACAACGTCGTCCGTGTTCTCGTCTTAAAACTTTAAGCCTTTCACAGTGTGTTTTCAGTTCATGAAAGTTAATTGTAACCATTTTGGTCGCCTAAAAATGTCTTATTCACCATTGGGTTGTACTTAACTCCACCCTCTTGTGTCACTTCTGATTGCAAAACAACAACATGGATCATTTTTAGGAGACAAAGCTGTGCCTGTGGAGGGAGCAATATCGAATTCATGTAAAACTACTGTTATATTTCTATATGGGGGACAAAAAAACAGCGAAAGAAAAGTAATTCCCAGCATAATCGATCTGTTTTCACAGTTTCGGCCCAGTTGAAGATGCCGTGAGGTCAAAACCGGTATGTACCGGTTATACATATTTATACTTACAATTGTATTCCATAGAAGTCATGAAGGAAGGTGTGGCAGTTATTTCACATCCTGAGGCCTGATGGGAATTTCAAACCAAGACAAAGTACAGCATGAACCTGTGAAACAGCTTCTGTGAAGCAGAATCAGGTGCTTCTTAGCAAACGTCAGTGGTAACACAGCACTGGAGCACACTCATTTGATGTAGCTGTAGCTTCATCAGAGTCAAAATCTTTTCACCCAAACACCAAAATAATCAGAATTTGACTGTGATGAAGATTCAGTGGTGTCAAGATGTTTGTTTTAACTGTCAATGGGCTACAAATCAATCAGTTCGCTCCAGTTGTTTAACCTCTATAAATAGACAAAGACAGATGTAGACCTTTGGGATCTTGACTCAAATCCAGTGTTTTCAGACACTGCAGAAGTTTCCTGTGATTTTTGATGACAGGGTCCAATAGGTGAACGATGGATCCACTGTAACAGAGATGTTTCTCTTAAATCATTGTGCGGACAGGCCTTGCAGCAATTTGATGCTGAGGAGAGTGGACGCAGCTCCTCTTGTGAATCATATGACCCTGGGGAGTGTGTTTGTGAAACCACTTGGTCTGCCATTGTCCTCCTGGGACTGGCCTCCTTTGAAAAGCTGCAGAAAGCCTGTAATCAGATTAAAGGTTGCTGGGAAAGGGAGGAGGGATTTTTGAGGAATAGCGAAGAGGTCGTGGAAGTTCTCTAATCAGTACCTGCCATTGAAGTGCAGAAGAGGGGCTAAATAACGCAGCAGGAGGGGAGGCGGGAGCCAAGCTGGAGGGACAAATTGGCCTGTTGTTGGAGGGGGATAATGGGACAATGAGGGAGGGGAGTATAATCAGTGAGTATAGAGTGGGAGAGAATAGGTGCAATGGGAAAAGCAGGAGACTGAAGAACTCCAAAGGCGGTAGCCTTGTCCCATCCTGCCCTGGCAATTATATCACCTTTGTGAGCTGATTGGAGCAGGCTGCGGAGTCCATCTGGGCTTTTAGATGGACGTAACAACCTACATTTTCTCACTGTCCTCGCCAAGCGGTCTCACCGGGCTACTCAACAAGATACCAGCGGCTCTTGTGATCTAAAAGAAACTCAGCCACTCCTGAAAAGCTCCTGCCCCGTCTACAGGTCCACAACACCTAATTGCCACATGACATTGACAACCGTTAGTCACATCCCCATGCTTTCTCCAAGACTATTTAATTATGTTATCTCGTTAGAAAAAGAAACACACAACATTTGTTGTTGATGCAATAAATTGTGTAAAGAGAAACCCCTTCATAGAATTAACCTCCTCACTGTCCAGAGCTTGTAATGCCGATGTCATATCACCAGACATCCCACTGAGTGCTGAGCTCCACCAATCTCCCTGTAGGATCCTTTCTGTTATTGTGATCACTCATCAAACGTCCATTGCCCGAAAAAACAGGCATCACTAAAGGCCAATCACCGCTTTTTTATTCAGTTGACAAGAGTCCATTTATTGGGGTCAAAGGGGAAAATCTCAGGGGGGGACAGCCTCTCTGACAGTACTGGTGAGGAGGAGAACCAGAAAAATCACTATTCATAGCAGGGGAGTGCTTTGATTTTGGCCACAAAGGCCACTAGTTCCCTGCCTAGATTGAAAGAAGTAGAAATCAGAGCTGCTTTAAAACATGTGAGGAATCCAAACTGAATGGTTTAGCTAATTAGGAGCTCCACCTGCCCCAGAGCCCTGATTAGTGCATAAGAGATAGTATTTGATTATTATAATAGAAATAAAAATCCTAACATAAAAAAAATGTTTTTCTGCTTGTTCACTGCTTAATGACAATATTTTCATACAATTAAACAGGACTATAACATTTCACATTTTCTTTGCATAACGGTTCACATGAAGAAGAGCAGGAAATGTACTCGTGCCAGGGTTTTTTAGACAGGCAAGAGAGGGACCTTATACCAGTGTGCCCTTATGCACCTTAAAAAACATAATGGTGTTTCAGAGAGACTAATAACAGAAAAGAGATGGTTTTGAGTAGTAATGGATAAGAGAAAGGAATTGTCAGGAACTTTGAAGGTGCACTAAATGAATACACTTGTTTGGGTCTGTTCAGTAGTATCACTTGAACGTGCCTCAGGAACACATGCACTCCTTTGTATCTCTCATTGGTTTAATAATAGTCCCACACTTGAGGATCATGTTTTCCGATATATCAGATGAATTGATATGTTGTGATCTGGACACAAAAATGCTTTTGTGGACCGCATAACAGCTTTGACAAAACGTAAGACATTCTCACTACTATGCTGCTGCGGGCGTCTCACTGCAGGCTGGTCGCTATCGGCAAGACTGTGCTGCAAAGTGCATGTGGTCAGTCTGTCAGCACCTCCATCTTTTGGGAGTTTGTGGTTGAAAGGGCCTTACCTGTGGCATGTCAGTGCTGGATGTTTGAGTTTGCCTTTACAGAACATGCTTTAGAGCTCTTTTACAAACATATACAGAGATGCATGAGCAGACACATGCAGACACAAACACACTGATAATACAATCATCTAAATGGGAAAGGTTTTGAATTGAGATGTTTTTGTAACTAAATTTCAGCCCACGTGTAATCTTCTAACTGCTTCAGGGGTACTGAGGGAGATGCGTGTAAAATGGACAATAAAGTGAGTTCAGTGAGGTTAGTAACGGTATCATATAGAGAGCCTCTAGGTCAGATGAAGGAGTGTGGAGGGAGCAATATCGAATTCATGTAAAACTACTGTTATATTTCTCTAGAACAAAAAAATATACTTTATACTCCTCCTCCATGGGACTATGATTTAGAGACTAGCTGCACAAAATCAGACTCATTATGCATGCCGACTGTGTACCAGAAGCAAACATACACTTACACAAGTACACTAGAACATAACACAAGCCTTGCAGGTAACTTACTGTATCTTCAACAGAGACAATCAGCTCCAAGTTTAAGCTGATGAGACACACTGACAGAGAGGGGGCAGTAATCTCCCACAGTCCATATTGTGACAAGTGCAAACGAAGGAGGTAAAGTCATGGAAAAAAGGAGGGAAAGAGGGGGGACAGGAGAGGAGGGGAGAGGAATGATTATCTTGGGAAGGGAGGGTGTTTGGGTGAAAAGCAACAGCATATGTATTGTTGGAGGCCCTGACTCGCCACCCTGGAGAGCTCCCTGTTCCCACGGTTTTCTCAACAAACAAACGCCCCACCCCCCCAACCCCACATACACACACACACACACACACACACACACACACACACACACCACCATGCACCCGCACGCAGTGGTGATGTCATTAATTACCATCAAAATGAGCATGACAGCAAGCAAGTGTGCGTGTGTATGCCAGTGAAGCTTTATGTGTGTGTGTGTGTGTGTGTGTGTGTGTGTGTGTGTGTGTGTGTGTGTGTGTGTGTGTGTGTGTGTGTGTGTGTGTGTGTGTGTGTGTGTGAGAGAGAGAGAGAGAGAGGGAGATGTAGGGAAAGAGAAAGAAAGAGACCATTGTCCATTCTGAAATAAAGAAATCTCCACTGAAGCATTGTAAATGGAAAAGGCAGAAAAATGGACCAAATTTGTGGATCTTTGAGTGAGAGCTGGGCTGTCGCATCTTGTCAGAGCCTCACAAAACCTGATGTGCACACATTGCCCTGCCTGGCTACAGAGACACACTATGGCCCTGTGATTGTGTGCTCTCCTGATGAAATTCAGCCTTTCCCTCCCAGCCGCACAAACACAGGGATCCTGGTTTTATGAACTCTGTTTGTGTGTCCGTGTACGTGTGTGTAAATTAGTTTTTTGGTCAAGAACAAACTTAATTTTCAGGCCCTCATAAAAGCAGACATTTAGTATTTAGGTTTTAGCTGTAAAAGTAGAACCATTGGGTTAGAACACAATTTAGGGGGTGATTTGGTTCATGTTGGATTTTTTTGTGCATGTGATTCGCAAATTAGCAAAAACTGTTAGCATCAATCTTGCAGTGGTATCTGTCAGTAAGGTGGTCCGATTAGTCCCTGCTGGGTTCATCTCCTGTTACAACATTTGCATCAAATGTGATCAAATCCACCACTCCTCTTGCTAGTGCCTACTTTGCACATATCTGTAAAAGCATGTTTACATGTATACACTGTACGGTCGTATACTTGACTATACATTTTTATATCCACTGCATTGGAACATACTCAAATATTTTGTTGCACTCAGACTTAAGATGATGAAGATTACGGGTTTGTCTTGATGCTTTCATGATTTGTCACTTTGTAATGTGGTCCAGAAGAAACTATTTAATTTTTACTGTATTTTTGCAGTTGAAATGAACTTAAGCCCCACATTTGTGACCAATGAACACTGCAGTTGCTTATTATACGATAAAAAACGGCAGCTAAATGAGCTAATTGCTAATGTCATCATGTTAACATACTGACAGTGACAATGCTAACATGCTGATGTTCAGTGGGAAGCTTTACCATGTTTAGCATCTTACTAATTAGCACTAAACACAAGGAATAGCTGATGGCAGTTTTTACAATTCATCCTGGGGTGAGTGAGTTTGCCCACCAAATTTCATAGAAATTCCTTGTAAAGTTGTCAACACAAAACCACAAATGAGAGTAAAAGTCAGGGGATCACCAAAGTCAGTAGGATTCATTCTCTGGGAATGATTACATTCTGTTCTAAATCTCATGGCAATCCATATTTGGTGAGATACTTCACAGCCTGAATCAAAAGAGGTGGAAAGAGGGGACGACGTTACCATTCCTAGAACCATAGCATGGCTGAGAACGTCAACTGTGTGTGTGTTTAAAACAGGAATCTAAAGCACAGAGATGAACGTCCCATCCCGAGAGGCTTTTTTTCTGGTTTGGCTGAAACACAGCTGAGACGTGGCTTGGTTGTTAAGAAGGGAGCAGAGAATGGTACAATTCTGCAATTCAAGTGTGAAACACAACTCTCCAAACTTTAGCTGCTGTATAGAGTCCAGGTTTATTTAATCTCACCTATAGTACATTTACAAAACTTAAAGTGATTGCTGAATCCAAAGCATTTTCCTGTTATTATATTGTATCGTTAGTATGTAGATGTGTGTGTGTGTGTGTGTGTGTGTGTGTGTGTGTGTGTGTGTGTGTGTGTGTGTGTGTGTGTTTGTCTGTGTGTGTGTCAGCTCTGTGTTCTGCAATTGTTTTTTGGCACGGCATGGATCATTGTATGGACCTTCATTAGAGATCATTAGTTTTTTACAGAGTGCGCCTCACTAAACTCTGGTTGTGCAGTGAACCAGGCCGTGGACTTAGATTATTATCGAATGTGCCGCCATGAATGCATGGCATTCCACCTCATCAAAGTTTGCACAGATAATTGCTACTATTTGATCTCCTCTATCTGAAAAGAAACCGTGTTAATTAGAGGCTTTGATTGGGATGTGAAGAGAAGAGAAACAAATGTGGGCTTTGTTGTCTTGTACACATTTCTCCTCTCATGGGTTTATGTATCTGCAGAGCTGGAAGGTTTTTGTGTCCCAAACTTTGATGAGGTCTTTGTGTTAGAACCAGTCCCATCTCTGTCTTTGGGAAAATATCCATGTGTGCCCCATCCTCCAAGCTCATCAGCCATCCCAGTGAGCTGAAACAATGCACTGCATTGAAGAACTGAGACGGAGGTTTGAAAGTGCTTACATGTATAGTTTGCTGTTTGCATGGTGAGTAATCACCATGTTTTCAAAAAGGTTCTGATAAGACTTTCACATTTTACAAAACTAGCTAGCAAAACTAGTTTTTCACTTTCTTATATTTTTTTTTGGGGGGGGTGTCACAGAGCTAAACATCTATTTTTCTCAAAGATAAATCCCTAGTAATCTTTAGACTTTTTATTTTTGTATTATCTTGTATTCACAGTACATAATGCATCCATATTTCTCTTGTATCTCCAAACGTTGCTGCTTTGAGAAATAAAGTTGTGCGTTAAATATCACATCACAGGATCCTTCACCAACTTGTTTCTTCATGTGGCTTCAATCTCAGCAGACATAACTTTATCATACGCAGTTGGTGACCTTTGCGTGCACGTATAGTGTGTTTTGGTCTGCATGTGTGAGGAGGTAAATGAAGGCGAGAAGGCATCAATGAAAGACCTTGAATGTTCCAGCAGGTGGTGCCACAATGACACAGGCTGGTCATTTATTCTGTCAAACACATTTCTTTACAGCCAATTTCTTTCAATTTTATTTCACTCGATTTATTCAGGCTGTCTGTTGGAAGATACAATGAGTATGTCTCTCCTATTCACACCACTCTACCGTGTGGTTCAACAATGAAGAGCTCCACGGAAGCGCCAACCCGCCCACCATTTTTAAACATGAGAAAATTGTGACTTGCTTCTCTAAACTCATTAGTGACTCTGAAGTGACAAGAAATGTGAAATCTTTTCAAACTAAGGACAAGCAAATCATTTGATTTTAACCTATAACACAGATTTTAGTAATATATTCAATTCACATTAATTCCAAAGGGGCTTTATTTGTATGATGGTTTCAAGAACAATGTTGCCAAAGCATCAAAATACAATTTGTCATTAGCAGTCATCACAATGCAGCAGAGGATATCACCCCACGAAACATTTAGACTCACATGGTGGAGCCTCTCGGTACGATATCACCACAAGTTGTCAGGAGATGCTTTGCTCAGAGGTGACCGGCCACATGGCTGGTTTGTAGTACAGTATATATTTACAGGGAGTAGCAGTGGGAGGAAGAGCTCTCTCTTCCTCTTTCACACTCACACAAATCCAGTTTCATCTCATTCATGCTGCTGAATGGACTCCACTGTCAGACACTGTGACTCGGACTACAAATTGAGCTCACTGTTATTTTTAGTGTCCTGGGCTTTTTCACTAGCGGACTATAAAACCTCAGTTTCAAGTAACTTATTAGGATGGGTAATCTCCAGTCTCATGTCATTTTTCCTTGTACTATGAGTTCAACTACCTCCAATTGACTAGAAAGAAAAGTATGGCCTAATTTGAATGATAAATTCACTATATCCATGTCTAGTATTTTCATTTGACTCAGTACATAGATTAAATGTTCAAAATCTAATAAAATAAAGAAACATATGTTTTACTTAGAACAAACACACATACACAAAATGCACAGCTATAACCCCCGTATGTCCAATTAATTAAATTGACTCATTTTAAATTAGAACAGTTACAAATAATTCAAGAACACGTCTTATGTATTAATAATGTATGAACATTAAATTAACCTTTTGGGGTAATGGCATGTTTCTTGAGCTGAAAGAAAAGTTAATCATTATGGAAATAGCGAAACATAATGACCTGTGATTTGTAATATATCCAAAAAGTTCATGTTTTGGGCTAATAACATAGAGAAAAAGCAAAGTGTAATTCATATCTTCAGATCCATCCATCTGGTTTGGAGAAACACTGTGTTTTCTACTTCAAACATTTCATTTGAACCTGTTTACATAAATATGTACAAGGAACACTGACTGTCTTTAGAATGAATAGCCATCTTTAACGGCAAAGTCATGCAAGACAAGGCAGTACCTTGCTAATGTTTGTCAATGGGTTTTATGTTTAATTACTTTTGTTTTAAAATGTAATTATAGGAAATTAAGCTTTAGTAAGTATCAAGAGCCCACTTACATTTTTATTGTCTAGTTCAGTAAATGATGACTCAGTCAAATGGCATTTTAATTGGCAAACCCATTAGCACGCATGTGGCTCCTGTGTTATGTTACATGCCCTGACATGCGCTTGGTTTTGTGGATAAAATATATCAAGTTATCACTGACACAAAGTCATGTCAATCAGCCAGTTGAACAAAAGCCGCTGAACAGAAGGGAATGTCAATTTGTATCTAAAATCCATACATTCCAGTATTAAAAAAAGTATTAAGCTGTGTTCTTTCGCCTTCGTTATTGGACAGGATACAGTCACCACCTCATGAAGATGTTCATTGTTTTTGAGGATGTAAAACATACTGTTTCAAGTTTTCTAATCATACTAACAAGCTTAGAGTCTGTATCGTGGTACCGATAACCACACAGTGACACTGATACTACACCGATATGTCTGCATTGCTTACCTTTCTAGTAGAGGTTAGTTGTGTGCTTGCCAAATTTTGACCTGGACTGAGTTGCAACAAGAAAACAATATAACACCTGCATACCTGTAAGTCACTGTTGCAGTCTTGTTATATTGTATCCATTCTCCTGAAGAGGTCCCTGCAGCTCCTGTGTATTTAGGAAGTCTGTGATACCTCCTTTAATAACTCAGCACAGGTGCTTCTATAGGTGTCATTTTGAGAAAATATGTTCCAAACCTCACAAGGCTAGAAAAGAGAGATTGGCTGACATGATGTACTCCCTCAAATGTAAAGAGAGATAAAATGGGAAAGAAATAAGAGACGCTTTCAAGCTGCTGTCATCAGTGGAGGCGTTTAAGGAGTCCAGGTTCATTTTAGTACATTTAGTACAACACAAACTCTTAGCTGTTAGTCTATAGCTACACAAAATATGGCACAGGTGCCTATAGAGGTGTACAAATCAACTGGTTTTCAATAGTTTTTTTCTCTATATGATATGTAAAAATAGTTTTGTTACTATAGATTCACCGATGGCTCCAGCTAGGTGTAGGTAGAGATGCTACTTGTGAGCCACTGATGCATCAGTCTGTTTTATCATGTTGTTCTTCAGCTGTATATCTTTGGTGAGATTTTCGTCTTTCTTCTAAATCAAAAGACTGAATAATAATAAGTTAAAAACCTTTTCTAATTATATGGAATCTGGGCTTATTTAGCTGCTGAAAAGGAACTTGTAGGGCCACAGCAGCCCGTTAAATTTGTCAAATAAGGAGTAGTGCAGATGAGGTGAGAAGCAGAGAATGCCTAAAACAAACTGTAGAGGGGCTCCAGCAAAACAGCCAGGGGCTTAAGATATATTAAATTACCATGATTGGGACTTAGGGCATGGTTAAAGCCTGTTTGAGAGGCTGGGGAGCCTCATAGCAGAGCTATTCATGTCTGGGGAGCTGGGTCAATAGGTTGGGGAAGTTCACAGGACCTGATTCTATTCTTATGCAAACGCAGAGTACAAGACCTAAAGCTCACTGAGTTGGAAGATATAAATGACTGGAAAATCATCTGCAGCCCTCCGCAGACACAAACCTAGTCTACAGCTGCCTACTCATCATTCATGAGGCAGAGTGACGACGTCTGAGTTCATGTTTCACTTACTTCTCCCAAATTTACATGATGATGTTACCGAGTGCAAAGTTTGGCACTTTCACATGAAAGCTCTGAAAAACAACAAGTATTGAATCCAGTTGTGTCTCATGGAAAATGCCTGTACTTCATATTGTAGTTTTGAAGCCGTGTAATGAATTGGGATGTCACGATAAGTATTAGTTTATTGTCGTATAATAACAGCGCATTAAAAGCGTGCTTTGTTCTTTGCAGCGTAGCATGGAAATTAATTTCTTAGCTTTGGTGAGTAATGCGACCTGTGGTGGTACCACAATAGACAACATCTATCTCTATCAGTTGACAAGTGGAAATCTGAGCAGAATGAATGAATGAATGCACACTGAGTGCCGTGAGAGAGAACACCTGCAGCCAGCAGCTCATGAGTTCCTCTGGTCAAAGATAAATCAGGCGTTGATGCTCAAACATGATCAAATCAAATGAGAAAGGCATTAAATGGTCAAAAGTATGTTGACACCCTTATGTGATTGTTCAAAAATCTCATTCCCAAACCATGGGCTTTGATATGTGGCTATAACAGCCTCCACTCCACACTCTCAACATTTTGGATGCTGGCTGCAGGGATTCGCTCCCATTCAGCCACAAGAGCATCAGTGAGTTCCGGCCCTGATGTTAGGAGGTCTGGCCTTGAGGTTGAGGTCAGGGCTCTCTGCTGCAGGCCAGTCAAGTTCTTCCACACCAAACTTTGATTACCATTTCTTCATGGAGCTCTCTTTATGTATTGTGATATTGAAACAGGAAACATACATCCTGAAATGGTTGCCACAAAGTTTGAACCCCGCTTAAATATATTACTGTTCACTGCTGTAAGCTTTTCTGTAACTGGAACTAACTGGCCAAACCTTGAATAATCCAAAAATATATGATGGATTGCATGATTGAACATAATGTTATAGTAATGGACATAATGTTGGATTAAGACAGCACTGTGATTAAACTCACTCTGCACTGTCACCAAGAAATATATTACCGTTTGTGATTAAAAACAGAGAAAACTGAGCATGACCTTTGACTCCTCTAAGACCCCCTGGGGACAAACGTTTACATCATTTTTCCTCACAACACAATTCTTTCTTTCTATCTTTTTTTTCTTATATGAGATAGACCTACTACAATAAAATATTCTCCCATTAGAGAGTATAATCCTACATTATATCGGGTTTTATTTAACGACGCTGGATTAGCTGTAACACCCGAAGCATGAGAGGAACACACGCGTGTCTGTCGGCTTGTGCCGGGTCAAGTTGTGTCCCGGGAGAGTGAAAGGTCACGACTCCCTCCGTCCAGCAGCAGATTGAGCTCCCTGGACATGAGGTCGTCACATTGTGGGAGGCAGTTTACTAATCTGCAGCTAAACACTACAGGCTGTTTGATGAATAGTGATGTTCAATAGTTGGTTTATAATACCCTCATGTGAGATTACATGGCATCTCTTTCATTGTTGAATAAGTGAATGGTTGGAGTCTGTTAATGTTTCCCATTTTATTATTATTCTCTAAATTCTAACACACACAGAAAACATTTACATCACATTTTTGTCTTTTTGATGAGACATTTTTAAAACACAGTGTGAAACGATGCAGTCACGTTATAGTCTTGTACATTATACGTTATATTTACCAAGGCCTGACTGAATTGTTTAATCATCGTCATTTTTGAAAGCTGAGGCCTTTTTACCTGTTTGCCTTCTGGGCTTTCTGCCACAAATCTCCTTAGGTTAAGGCAACAAACCTACTTGGTTAGGTTTTGTTGAAAATCATAGTTTAGTAATAAACCCTTTCTGGCAGAAAATCCGGAGGGCAAACTTCATTTCTTTCTCCATACTCTGTCTGGTGTTTGTGAAAAAGTAGCGTAGTTACTGTATATGGGATATTTAAACAGCACTACAATGCAAACAATACAGTATGTGGCTATTTTACTGAATAGATGTGTCTCCAAATGGCTCAAACCGTAAGCACTTTTTAAGGTGCCACACACACACACACACTCACACACACACACACCTGCCTTTATGAACTGTTTTAACACGGTAAATAATAACACATCATCATATTTTTTCAACATTCATTATATTGAGTAAGGAGCAAAACATCAATCGTCTCGATTTAATAATCTCAAACGCCATTTATATAAATATATCCTTTTTAGAAATTATTCTCAAAAAGCAAATAAATAACAGTCACTACCATTACATTTAGAGCATTTTCTTTTTCATTATCAAAACTGCTGTTTTATGCAAAAGTTGAATGGTCGACCATTTCTATATGAACTATGGCAAAAAACTGTATTTGCAGCCTAGTTGCACAGAGACAGAACCCCATGCACTGGCCTGTTAATCCAATTAACACACTGATAAGAGCTCTGAAGATCCTCCACAGGACGGCAGCATCAGCACCATCGGCCCTTTTCTAAAAACGACAAAAACATAAAGAATCTGAATCAGCTCTGTAATTCAACATTGACATTTATGTGCAGGTATAGTCAGATAAAATGATGTCCACTCTGAACATGTCCACTTTTCTCAAACTGGTTGCATCATCTAGCACATGCACTCTTGTCTTATGAAGTTCAGGCGAGAGCTTGATGTGAGATCAGCCCTGCAGCCATGCCGCTGCCATATTCACCAAATTATATATAAAGAGGTTCCAGGACAATTTAATCCCACTGGGAGACATGGTAAGACCTTTTCTTTGCCAATTTTCACCCTCTCTCTTATTCAAACCTCCTTTTTCTTCCTGCAGCTCCACAATGCAGGATTGTGCTTTCTCTTTTTTTCATGTTCTCTCATATCTTTTCTCGGTATGGCTGCCACCCCTGAGCCCCTCAGACAGCATGCAGTTTATGCAAATTATCAGCCTTTCATGCTCAAAGTTGAATGAGACCTCAACAAAATCTCCCTCCCCCCCGACACACACACACACGCACACACACACACACACACTTAGTTTGAAAATGTACATGTCCTCACCATAATTTCTTTTCATTTCTGTTTTAGTTTTCTAATTAGAAATCCTTTAATTGATTATTGCATCGCAAGCCCTCTGAGGCAAATTTGTGATTTCATATGAATTAAATAAATGTAATTGAATTGAATTATTGGGCTCTAAGAAGAGAGGAAGATGAAGAAGTGTGTGTGGGAGGAAGGTGGCTGGCCGTGTAGGTGAAGAGTGATGTTAATTTGAGGATGGATGGACACAAGACATGGCTGTGAAGGAAGAGAGAGGCGTGCAGTGTGTGAGAGGATGATGAATGTGAAATTCTTGGTGTTCCCAGAGTCTGGGTGGTGTTTGAAAGGCCTGTGGGGGGGGGGGGAGGGGGGCATGTGCCCAGCTGTTGGGGGGAACCTGAGTCTCTCTCTCTCTGACAGGCTGTCCTTTTCACCAGTGCATAGCCGGGCCGTCCAGCCTGCTGCCATAACAACGCCACAGGCCCTCTGTCATAGTTACACCAGACAGTCACTGCAGAGCACAGGAGAGGGAGGGAGGGACGGAGGGGGGAGGGGTTAAGGGGGAGGAACGACAGGAGTGAATGTAGAGTCGAGACATTTCCACCCATGTGAACTTGAACTTGACTGACAGTCTGACCGACTGGCGGGGGGGAGAATGGAGATCCATACCTTAGAGATTTAGTTCCCACAATACTTTTATATGTTGTGAACGTTAAAACAATCTGCTGTATATATCATGAATTAACAAATGATTTATTACGAGTAAATCTTGATTTGTAGCTTGTTTGGGATCGTTTTAAATTAACATTAGGTATTATGCAGTAAAAGGTTCCAGAAAAGCAGAGACAGTTGAGATTAGGACTGTTAGAAGCTGCAGCTCATTAATAATGTACCTAATATTTTCAACATCTCAGTCTTTATCTCCATCTATCTGCCTCAGGGTCGGTGTGACGTGCTTGTTTGCTCCAGCCTAAAGCCGATGAATGGCGACTGGTCCACATTGGGGGTCTTAGCTGCTCAGACCCACTCGACCATGGGAAAAGAGGGAGCTGTAAAAGATCCCCTGTCGCTGTTACAAAGCCAAGAACAAGCTATAGCAGGGTAATCACGTTTATCCCCAGATTAAGACGGGATCGCAGCTGTAGTATCCATGTGGGGGGACAGGGGGCTGCAGGGAACGTAAAACATACAACGTCCTGCCTTCAGGAGAGCTCACAGTGGTTCAGTTCTACACAGACTCTGGTACTGAGATATGAGGCTGTTTGTCCTGTTTGGACCATGGATGCCTGGATCATATTCTGTAAAACCATGCTTTGTTCTGGTGAGAGCAAGGTCTCACAACAGAAAACAAAACGGCTCTTTTGAAGGATGAGACCTTGCACTCTACACCACTCTTTGCTTATCTATCGCTGGTTTGATTTTACAGTCTGATCTGTGTATCATATCGTCTTCTTCTCTGTTAAAACAACAGTTGCAGCCTCTGTTGCCATGCGACAGAGACTCAGAAACATGTCTTTCTCTAATGCTGCCAATTGTTTAGTATTTTTAGTGCATTTACTCTTTTTTTTAAGTTATAAAGGAAATCAATAACGGATAGCTTTTATACATTCATCAGTGTACTTCAATAAAAGTATCCATTCAGTGTATTTTACCGTTAGTGACAACATGTGTTGAATCCTTTGGGTTTCAGAGATTATGCTGTTGTTATAAGGTATTTATAGTTTATTTTATTTGATTTCATGTTGTATTGTCTCCTCTTGTCCAGGTTCCATTTTGGATACAATGAGTTCATTTTGTTTTTGTTTTCTTACTGTTTCGTTTTAAGCAGCTGTCTTATGTGTGAGTTTCCTGTGATTTGTTGTTTTGAGATTTCATATTCGTCAATCAGCAGCAAAATGTGTTCTATATTGAGTTAACTCTAATATGAATCAAGTAGGATACACATTTGACACCTTATTCTTTTTCATTAACGCCGGCATGAGAACACACACACCAATACACTGACGGTGAGAGAGTCACTCGCAGACATAAAGAGGCAGGAAGACAAAGGAGTAACTTTTTCCAGGAGACGCTCTCATGGCTGCAGTGCTAATGCAGGCATCTGCACTGTCTGGTCTAACGCGATGTTCCCACCTCACTGCCCGGGGTTTACTGCAGCGCCCTTTCACATATACAACGTTAGGCAAAAGAAGTGGAGGACCTTTGTCAAGTGCTCCTTTCACAAAGCAGCAATTGTGTGGTGAAGCCAGGATCAGAATGATAATGTGGACGCTGGCTGCTGTTTACCAACAGGTCTCTTTGCAGCTGCAGTAGACAGCACCGACATGTCTGAGAGGGCTGCACTGTGCTTATGTATCAGGTGTATATTACATGATGCATACTTGTAGGTCACTTATTGATTCACTTATTTATGAATGGCTCATTAATCCTTTTTTTTCAAAAATAATTTTCAGTAAGTTCCTCAATTTTGTATGAAATAATTTGTATCAATATTATTATAGACATCAGTATACTTGTGCATCGATGCACAAGTATACTGATGTATAACTGAGTCATCTACACAAAATGTTTGAATCTTAGAATAAAACCATTTTTTAACAAACTAATAAGGCTGACTAACACATGTGCAGTTGGTGGTCACAGTGTTTTGCTGTATGAGCTCATATTATCACCCAGCTTCACACCTGCCCCTCCCCCCCAGCTGCTTGTCTAATTACGGCTTGGTGTCTAATAAAGGAACAGTCACCCTTTTATTTTTCAAGCCGTGGCGTAGACTATAAAAACCAATACTTGCCTTTGTCATGATAAGAAAACAGCAACGTTTAAACACAGATTGTTACATAAAATGTAGGAAGCACACGTGGACAACAGGCTAAGAGCATTATCAGTCACAATATAAAACTCTGGAGAGAACAGGGATGTGCTTTGACTGATTTTAACTCAGTAGTCTATAACTGCACAGTATTAACAGTCTCTTTGTGCAACATTTGATTGTTTCGAATTATATGACAACAAATTCTTAAAAAAAACAATTCAAAGCTGGAATGTCGCTGCTTAATACATTTTCTCTGGAAATGTTAAATTTTTTTAATAGCCCGTGGGAAATTACATTCTACAAAACAAAGTGTAGGCCTCCACACGGTGGGTTTTTGTAGGCTGTTTTCAGTATTTTAAAACTTGAATGACAATTGTGTACCTTTGAGTCAACAATAAATGAAGGCTTCTGTTTTTCCTCACCAGAATTTAAAACCTGGCAATTTGAAGACAGCTTTTCAAAAATATTTTCGTTTTTCATGTTTCATACAATTAACTGTTGACAAATTATTATACAACTTTGATTGTTTCAGGGCAGGTGGGCTGGGTGCTGGGTGCATTGGGGGGGACATGGACTAATGACTTATTTCTGTTTCACAGCCCTGGCTGAAGGCTAACTATAGCTGTTTGGGTGTGTTTTATACATTTTTTTCAGTTTTTAATAGCCTACCTAGCATTTTAAAAGATATTTGAGTTAAAGTTTAAGAGCAAAGTAGATGACTACATACTGCACCTTTATAACACATATTTAATGTCAATAAAATCGACTGTCCATTTTCTTGGATTATAATTGCAATATTCATATTGTGTGTGTTCTCCAGACAGGCTGCCGATGGAGGGACATGCGGTGTGTTGCTGCGCCTTTAAATACTCTCTCTGCTCCCTCGTTTCTATGCAATTATGTTAATATGCGGAGCTTGTCTGGCTTCTATTCATTATCGGCTGGAGTTGCGTGATTGTTTCCTTTATTTCCCATCTGTGTAAGGCCACTCATGTTTTGTTTTTTTGGCATGCCTGCTTTATTCCACAGCAATGGTCTGGCGGAGAGACCAACAGAGAGCGCGCACGTCTGATACAGACTTTCTGCAAGAGGCGTTTATGTTTGCAGCGCATTGTCCTGTGTGAGCTTCTCACTGTCTCAACACTGCGGATAAAACACTCCGCTCTGTAAGTATTTTTGATGATACAAATGTAATTGTATTGAACAGTATGAGTCCACCTGACACAAGTAAGCCCGCAGAGCGGTGTTTGTAGAGTAGAGACGAATGGAGCGATGTTTGAAGTGGAGGTGAAGGAGGGAACGTTGCTTTTGTTTTTTTCTCTATTACATATCATTATTAATCAGTCCTGAATGCTTATTGAAAACATAGGCCTCCTTCTCCAGTTTAACTTCTTTACTATGTTTATTGATTCGTTAACGAAAACAAGTAGCACTGCTCCAACCATTGTTTTACTCATCACCCTGGCGCTTTGATGGAGATTGTTGTTGAACAAATATGTATTTCCATGTTCATTGTTCATTGGACAAATTCGAGGTTCTGTACCCGTTACACGTACAACGACTAATAATAATTAATAGTCTACATTAATTAATCTAAAGATTCTACCAAAGCATATTTACAGACTAAAGGCCTGTGAGTCTCTGATAAGAAAGAAGCGTAATCAGGATGACGTTTTGAACGAGGGCCTTATTCAAGGCCTAATAAGACTTGTTTATCTGTATATTTTTTAAATAATTATTATCAAATCATTTCTGTAAATGTAAGATTACAACATTTTGGAGCATTCCTTTGAAATATGTGTCTTTTTTAATGACTAAATAAACACAGACAACACACAAAAACATCTTGTTAAGTGTTTTTACTTATTTTTTCATTTTTATCTGCATATACTTTTTCCTTTCTAATACAATCATTGATTTAGATATCTTTTTTGATATTTGTATGGGTCTGGCATAAGGAGGATACAGTCACATTGGATCTGACAGGTGACTGCATGCTTTTAACAGTTTTTAATTACCTTAAAATGTCCAGCGTTTGGAAAATAACACATATCAAATTAGATATCTGTGGATGTTTTACATTTAATTTACTTTTAATATATCATGCTTTCTATAACAAGCAACAATTAATTTAACTTGCAGAATTTGAATCAGGTACTTTTTGATAAGAACAGTCTACTTGCTTATCAAAGTTTAGGTTTGCTACAGTTTGTTGTCTCTCTAAATTTGACTAATTGGAATTATTATTTCCCCACTGGTGACATTCGTGGGATCCTAGAGGTGTCAGGTGTAAAGCAGCTGCTTTAATGAAATCAAATGTCATGAGATTGTCTACATCCAAATCACTGATTGTTTAATTCCCTGTTCAGTCACAGTCGCATGTACATGTACAGTGATTCATTGATTGGCCTTTGAAAGGGTTCAGTAACGTGACCTCACTAATAAGCTACATCTCTTATAGTGAGATCACACCACAGAGGAGACGTGTTGTAAAGGACAGGAAGGCTTAAAGACAGCGCTGATTAGGGAGCTGATAGACAGCTAACGATGGACCAATTAAAGCGCCCTGCTATGTGCCAACACAACCATTTTAGAGGCAGCAGGGAGACTCCCTCAAGATGGCTTCCATATCGACAGCATGATGTTTTGGCAGTGAAGGAGGCTGACCTGCGATATCTGACGCAGGCCTTTCTTTCAGAGCAAAAAAGATCACAGCGATGGCCATGTAGATTTGGGAAAATGTTTTTAGATTTCCTTTGCATTTCTAAAACCTGCTGTAAAATTGTTGGCAGTATATATATATAATTGTTGCATAAATCTGTGTCTGTCAAATAATGCCTGCAATTACATTAAAACATGCTGTGTCATTCAAAATGAAATGATGTGTTCTCTTTCCTTTTGTTGCCTTGCTTGACAGTTTGGACCAGTTTTTTGGAATAATATTATATTGTATTGCATAAATGCAGGACAGGGGTTTGGGAAGCTGTGTTATTTTTTTTTCACAATGAAAATATTGGATGTTTAAAATGTGAGTTCTGGTTTACAATCAGAAATGCTAAATCTAATGTTCACTGTGGTTAAAAGCAGCAAAAGAGGGACACCTGTTTTGATACAATTATGGAAAGGCATTTATGATGTAATGCAAGAATTTAAATTGTGAAAAGAATAATATCTATGTTTAAACTTATAATGGAAGTTATAGATTTAAGTCATGCTATCTAAAGCGTTTGAGTTTATCAAAGCAATAGCAACACTGAGCCAGAGTTAACTTGGTTTAGTGTGTTTCATTGTTTTAATGTTTGTTCAACAGAGGCTTTGGGGACAACTCAACAGCAAGAACTATGATGCAAAAACGAGTATCAGGCATCAAAAGTCTGTGTCTAAAGGAAGTGCGGGACAGCAACATTCATTTGTGTTTGAATAGATTACAGCAGGGGCCCTTTTTGGAAAGTGTCTGATTTGTTTCAATAATGATTCCCATGTTCCCCTGTTGGTCTCAGGAGACAGAAAACATCCTTCAGAAAAGTTAGTTCTGTCTTTTTATGAGTCAAATCTCACAGACAGTTACGTAAATATTTGAGCTGATATTATCAGAAATCTTATTTGTTTCCGGCCTTCCAATTGAAGTAAATGAATGTGGGACTTGGACTAATAATTGGTATTTGAAAGAAACCAACAAATTAAATTTATTGGAATGAGATATTTATCAAATCACTAAGAGGGACATGTGGACATAAGTGTTTAAGAAACTAAAATAATAAGCCTTAGACTTTTGATGCATTGGCCTGCAAACTAATAAATATATATATATTTAATTATCAAATAATTTAATTGGTATAAATTGTCAGAAAATGAAGTAAATAATGCCTTAAACTATTTAAAAAATCCAAAGATTCTCCATTTATTATCTCATTTGATTAGGAAAAGCATCAGAAGCTGGAAATGGGAAAACATTTTGAATGAAGAATAAGAAATAGTTGCTGATTGTTTCTCTGTTGTTCAACTTAATCAGCTACTTGTTGCAGCTCCAATTGTGAGTTATTTAAATTTTCAGATTAAAAAAACGTTAGTGTTTGATAACCCACCTGAAAATACCTGGTGTCCTCTTGTATGTGTGTTTTCTTTTGGTGTATTAACGCAGGAAGCTGAGGGTTTGGAGGCCATTCCTACTTTCGGTTATCTAGCTTTATGATGGACGATTAACACTCATACAGCTAGATAACCAAAGACAGGAACAGGATCCGTTGTTTGCTGTAACAGCAAAAGGTAAGTCTGAAGCTTCCTAGGAACAAAGAAAGGTATAATAGAGTTAATGTTTGTCGAATTACAGGCTTCATTTAACACTGCAAGGGCTTCAATAGCAATTTTGATTTTAGAAAACCTGAAATACCTCAATCTTAAAATGTCTACCAACTGAAACAAACTTTTTCATGCCTTTCAATCAAATAGAAATGTATTATTTCTTTTAATTTCAATACATTAAAATGCTTTATCCCTCTGTCAGTCACAGAGGGACCTACAGACTTTATGGGATAGCTGTAATTAATTCAATTGTTAGGCAAATACAGTAGCTAACTAATTATAAAAAGGTGGGGAAGATTGACAGTATATGTGGCTGTTGACACTCATCTTGTCAGCTCTTATTGCACTTTACTTTGCTACTTTAACAATACAACATGTACATATCTAGTTTTCAGTCTCTGCCTCCCACACTTTTCAAATCTTCTTCAAGAAAACTTCTCCTGCTTTGTTCTGAGAAGGGAACAGGCCTTTGACATTTTCATTAGGTATACATGATATTTCTTCATCAAAGCTTTGCTTAACAATACTATCACAAATCTTTGGGTTGTGGACACTTTCAGGATCCATAGGCCTAAGTGCTTGTGCCTTGTAATTTATTGAATGTGACATTTGTCATCAATCTCTTTCCTTTTTACAACCACACACTGCTACAATAATATCAATTAATATCACATTATTATGATGCTGTCACTGAGATGATATTGTATTCCCTCCAAATACATTTTGTTACAATTGAAATAACCAGTAATTCTTAGAATTCTCATATTATTATTATAATATATACCCTAACTCAAAATAACCTCATGATGAACTCGTGCTTTTCTTAGTCAGTAGGTCTGACATCAGTCGTTTTAATTGGGGAGTAAATGCACTCACAGCAGGGGTCACTTTCTTTGTATAGGATAAAACTCTCACACATATTACTGCAATTATGATAGCCTTATATGAATCAACATATTCGAAGGACAAGATACTGAAGACGGTGTTTGACAGGAAATATTAGGCTAATAAATCTCGCACTATGGGTTTTGAAGTTGCCTCTATATTGACTCAATCTACTGGAGGGTTTGTGAGTGGCTCTTGGTTAAACAGGCCTGAAGCTTCGTTGTTAGAAGAAGTACCTTAATGTCTTTATCAAACAGTATCTTATAGATTTACTACATGTGTGATTTTAATGCGAGAAATGTAACCTAGACATTCTAGCCCACTATGACTTTATCTATTGGTTGTGGCTTTGATTATGAAACATGTTTTAAACATTAGACTTGAATACAACACGGTTAAATTAATGTCTCTACTATCCTGGTCTTAAAATATGTCTAACACTAGGCCGATTCATCTGCATGCTGAGAATGAGATGCATTAGGCTTCAAAACATGCATGTAGATGCAATGAACAGGACGACTGAAGCCACAAGACTCACTTTCACATCGTGCCTCCTGTGTCCATGGAGACTAAAACATCCACATGCGGTGACGAGGACGGTCGGTAGCATCGTTCAGGCTCCAGATGTGCAGGACACTTGACTTTGTGTGCAGCCTCGCTCTGACAAACAGGTGAGCGCGTGGATCAGATCGATAAATCCCACACCCTCTGCCGAGGCTGGGTTTCGCGGTGGGTTTTTGGGTGAGATATCCTCGTTGAATTGTGTGTTTGTATCCGTGATCAGGAGGTTTTTTTCTGCAGGTCCGTGCATGAGCAAATGAGCGCAGAGATGTGGGACGGGCCGGCCTTTCATCTGCAGTGTGTAGCGAGTGTCTTCCTTCAGTCCGGAGAGGTCCTGAGGCTGCGCTGTGTCCTCTGACGGAGCCTCCAGTGATATGCTTTCACCTCCTCTCTGCCTTATTTCTAAATGCCCCCTCCTCCTTTTGCGCTGACGTCACACCGACGCCAAGTTGCTGATAACCAATCGCATGTGGTCCCACGTGTGTGTGTGTGTGTGTGTGTGTGTGTGTGTTCGATGTTCAGATGTAGCTTGCATTGTTTTAACTCTGTGTGGAACAGGAACCAAATAGGAACTGTAGCCCACTGTAAAAATATACGTTTCATTCTATTTTTCATTATCTATAGCTCAAGTGGTTTTAGTTTGGGTTATTTTCATTGATTCCAAAGATGGTATACTGTTCCGATGCCTGGGTCTTGGGACAGATAATGTCGTATGTTGTACAGATTGTAAAGCCCTCTGAGACAAACTGTGATTTTTGGGTTGTACAAAATACATTTATTTAATTTAAGGGAGTTAATGAATTGAAAAATGTATACTTTATATTCAAAGCCACTATATATAGAATTTAAAAAAGTCTGACCCCCCTACTTCCCTTTTTGGTAGTGAAAAATAAAAAAAGACACTGTGTCAGACAACAGTGCACAATTAGATTCAGTGCTGTGTGTTTCTCTCAGCCATAACTCGTTGTGTATTCTCAGTTAGCTCATGAACATCTTACAGCTCAAGACACCAACAACTATTGACTGATACATGTTAGCCCTCTGCCAGAAACGTGTATCAGGTCACCTCTGACTTGTAGTGTAAAATTGTGTTCTCATATCTAGGGACAAGATGCAAAACAGTTAACCAGCTCATTAAGACTTTGCTCTATACTTCACAACAAGAGTAGTCATATTTAAGATAGAAGAAATTACATTGCTTGGGCCATGATAAACGGGGGTTTTGTTGGTGAAATTTTCCATTTTACACTGTCCAACTCATTATTTCAAAACTTCTTAGAAGATTAACTTTTTTTCAGCTCAGAACAATTCAGGTTTAGTTTAGTCACTAAAATAGCTTTTTTTTTTTAGGATGAACACGACGCAGTTAGGACACAAATCAACTTCAAGATACCCTGCACCCCACCTATTCTGTTACAGTGTTCATAGTCCTGAAATCAGCCGTTCCCTACAGATAAACTGGATAATCTCTGTCCCAGAATAAAATGCTGCTCTCTTTCTGGAATGATTTGGACCTCATTGATTCTCTGCTTAGCCATCCCAAGCACCACAAGCATTTATAATTTATTAGATTAATCCAAAATCGTTTTTTCCATTTGTGTAATTATTTCCCTCATCTGTACCATGAAGCTCAATTGAATGAATTTATTGCTCACTCCTGTATATCTGCCTCAAATCAGCAATAACACTTGAACTCTTAATCCGGTTTGTTTTTAAAGATGCAAATATTTTATGAAGAATCCAAGTTTCAGTTCAGGGAAAGTAAGATAATAACATAAATGACTGCGCATGAGATGAGTACATAAATATTACACACTACCGCCCTCTTCTGCTCAGATGGTGTCTACACACTCCTATCTCACAAGATTGATTTGCTCTATACTCCATATGGAGATGATTGTTAAAAGAAAGATCCTGTCTTGTCCTGGCTGATTTGTCCTGTATGTAAGAGGACAGATGAATTGAGCTATTGAGAAGATGCAACAAATGAAGCACCATGTAAATACAGATCTAAAAGCTTTGTCTTCATTCTTTTTGGGGAATAATCATCCTTTGAGTCAAAAGTCATAGTATAGTATGTCGAAAAAAGTAATAAAAACGCCATAGTATACTGTGTTAAAAAAGTAATGTTAAACTATGTAAACAAATAAATAATTGTATAGTACGTTAAATAAATCATAAAATAGACAAAGTACAATATGTCATGAAAAGTAAAAAAAACAAAACCTAATAAAGTATGTTAAAAAAGTAATCTTATAGTATGTAGAACATGTTGTAGTATAGTATGTTTGAAAAAATATTTTAAAAAGTCATAAAATAGACATTAGAAAATAAAATCATCAACAAAATTCATATGGTATGTCAAAAAAGTCATCGTAAAATATGTCAAAAAAGTCGTAATATAGCAGGTCAAAAAAGTAAAAAAAATCCTAGTATTTTAAAGACTCAGTTTCTCATTATCCTTGTTTGAGATCTTAGGAAACTCCTCTAGCTTCTTTAACAGAGCGTTTTCTACCATTTCAGCTGAACCGTAGCATTCCTCCAATCTCTGCCAAACCATTTGGAGCCCTGAGCTAGCATTATGGATGTTGACTGCACGGATGCGTTTGGCCTGCTCCGCAGACTGTGGTCCTCCTCCCTGGGGCTGAGGTTCAGGTCACTGATGGAGTTGACAAAAGAGGCTTTCCATGCCCAGTAGTTCTCTGGTCTATCGTCAAATGTTAGGAGTCCAGAGCTCACTATTTCTTTGCGAATTAGGTATTTGGCTATGTCCGCTGTGTCTGACTGAACACGCGGAGTTGCTCTAGAGGGCATGAAGTGATTTGTACCTTCAGTCGGTGTAATGTGAGTCTGGAAGGGGCGGCGTTCTTCTTGGAGGAACTTCAAAGGGCTCACGTGGCTTTGCTGAAAGTTGGTTGTGCTCATGCTCTGGTGTTGTGCTGGTAACTCTGTTCATCGAGGACAGCGTATGCTTTAACCGCTTTCTCTCTTTGACCTGCAGGGTAGACCCTGACCAAGCATATTTTGGAGCATGATCGTGAGTCTCCACAGACTTCTGTGCACTTTGACATAACCTCTGGAGTTTCCACGCTTCCTTTTCAGATGTTGATGAATGTATTCTGTCATAAACCATTAGTAGAGTATGGTTTAAAAAAAAAACACACTGTGTGACAAATCAAGACCCACTGAGGCTGCATTTAAACAAACACCACACGTACACTAATCTGACATGTCACAGCAGCTTTCAAGCCTCATCTACATCAGCTGTGACAACATCGAAACTGACCATCGATTTAAAAAAAGGATTACAGAACAAACGCCAAGAATCATTTCCTGATTCTTGGTTCTCAAGTTGTGGAAGAAATCAATCATGATTAATCATGAAATAAACAAAACACCAGACCAAAGTGAGTGGCAAAAACATTTTAATATAAAATACTGTAGAAGGTAAAAAGGCTACATGATTAGAGAGGATCATTTTGTAATGACGCAAATGATTTACCTTGTTAACTTTCATGGTTGGCAGACCATAGACCTACCAATGACTGTATGACATGGATACACTTTACCTCACTGAAAGTGCTTCATATTGAAATCAGCAGGTGTTCTTGTGTATTACATTTGTTTTTTTTATACAAGTAAAAAAAATTAAATACAGAAACTAAAGAGGGCTAGTGTAAAAACATTTCAGAAACATAATAAACATCTATGTGAATGGTCTTAAGTAGCACAGTACATTCATGTTCAGACGGGATTCTTCCGCACATCAATTAATGCATTGTTTGAAGTCAGTGGTCCGATGTTGAGGCTGGAGCGGCGGGACTCTCTGCGAGACTTAACCACAGGCAGGGATGCCGGCCCACCCCAGGACCCCATACCAGTTTGAACTACACGGTTAGCAGGAACATCCCCAGCTGCTTGAAGCCATAACTCCTCCATGACAGCAGGTTCCTCTGTAGGGAGAGAGGAGCGTCTCCACGTGGACGGGAGAGGGGTGTTCACCAGCTCACGCATTTCCTCCCTGGACCTGGAAGGTTTGTCAGACTGGCCCGCCCCCCCGCCTCCTGGACTGTCTTCAGGGCAGCGGGTCAGCTTCTCCATGCTGCCAATGCCTGCTGGTTTACCATCAGATGCCACAACGGAAAGACAACACATGGCAAAAGGACAGTTAGAGTTGAGAATTACCCAACAGACTTGAGTGCTACGACTTGGGGTTTACTCAAAGCTTATTGAATATCAAAACAAATGTTGAGATGGAGATCTGAGGGCTTAAATATCTGAACAAAAAAAATAGGATGTGAGATGATGTACACTTGTGTGTAAATAAATGAGTAACATTCAGGTATGAACCAGGGCAGAGCAGATATAAGTTTGAAACTAAACAGCGTTGGTGTAAAGTAACTAAGTACTTCACAACATTTATCTGACAGCTTTAGTTACTTCAGATTGAAACTGTTCCATAAGTCTCATAAATAGTTAAATAAAATATGAATGCATATAAATGATTAAGTTAGAATTAGCTCCAGCTTGACCGGCTACATTATTAATAGCACGTTGAAGTAGGAGAGCTCATCCACAGAGCAGGTGAGAGGCTGCAGTGTGATAATGAATACTACGATCTTTAGCCTATTTAATAGCAGGTTTCACTGATCATACGCATTCATTTCCCTGGTTTCAAATTCTCAAATGTGAATATTCTGGTTCCCTTAGTCGTATGTGATTGGAAACTTATATCTTTTGGATTTGAACCGTTTATTGGACAAAACAAAGCATCTGAATATGTCCCCTTTGTCTGCCATTTTATAGACCAAGGATGGAGATATGGTAGTAGCTGAGAATCTATGTACGGATCTGAGAGACATGACTGATTATATCAAATGGAATTACCTGATGATTTGTGGAAGAGTTTTTGCACTTTTAATGCCAAAAAGAAGCATTGTATGGCTTAATAACCTAAATATCTGAAGCCATATTGCTCCAAGCTGTAAACACAATGATTATGATAATCATCAACAAACACTTTTATCTAATAACGCTTCTTCCTTTACCAAGGTCTTTTGGCTGGCTGCCTGAACCACAGAGCTCCCTCAGTTTGTTGCTTAGTTCCAGATGTGCTGTCTTGTAGTGGGTCAGCTCCTTGCTGAGGTTATGGATCCATCCTTCATACTGCCGCTGCCTCCCTGCCAGGCCCTCGTCTATTTGCTCTGTGGAGGCGGAAGGACACCCAGGAGAATCACTTTTATGAGACGATTATGAAAATAATCTAGCAACTTGTTTATATGAAGCTCTAGCGCAAGTTCAGACAGGAAGACTATACTCTTGCACGCCTAAGCCCGTAGCTTATTCACTATACATCTGCCATCACTCATGCAGGCACACTCATTATTTCCTTGCGTCATTGTTCGGGGCTGTCAATCATATCAGCTGTCGAGATCAGCTGGTCTCTCTAGCCAATAGCACAAGGACATCGTTAGCCTATCATCTTGCTGCTGTCTTTCTTTAAATATGACTGTCTCTCTACCTTCAGTTCGTTCAAGCTGCTGTTACGCAACCCTCCACCTCCCCATCTCCGCCAAATCTTCGCAGATTCATCAGCTTCATCATTCTATCAACCTCATCAGCCACCATCACCACCAGTGTCTGGACTCCACGGGGGGATTTAAATTGTTGCCGCTCAGGGCAATCACAACTCGATCACAAAATCTCCTCGTTGAGTTCAAGCGCCAAAGAATGTCTGTGTAACTCATTAACGCAGCATCGGTCATAATAAATGTGAACTACTAATCATCCACTTGTCTCTCCTGATTGAAATATACAATGTAGAAGATATTCTAACTAAAATGGTGAACAACTTAAATCGAAACTATATCCAGTGCAGACCAAAGAGGGTGGGAGCCACATATACACCAACCCTTGTTTTTAGTGAGAGATAATAGATAAGTTCTGCACCTCGACACTGCTGCAGTAGGAGCTGCACACTCCTCTCGTGTTCCTTCTGCTGTTGTGTGAGCCGGCGATCTGTGTCGAGTTGTGTGCGATCGAGGGCGTTCTCCAGCCACTGCACCAGCTTCTGCTGCTCATCCAGTTGCATTTCCAACTCAGCCAGCGCAAGCTGTAGCTTACGCTCCTCCTCACGCAGAGACACCACCTGCAGGAAACATTAACACCGTTTAGCTTATATATTGACGAGTTCAGACATAAAGAGTCATAAAGGTCTGACACCTCGCTCAGCTTTTTTATGAAAGAGTGAACAAGTGTTTCCATTCCAATTGGTCGTTTCATGTTATTGATGTTTAAATTGCATCAGTGTAGTGTAACCAACTAGTCAGCTTGTTTAAAAAAAATAAATACAATGCTGAAGTAGGTGAGAACATGGTAAAAAAAAAAGCTGAATGTTGAGCATTGCACAGACCTTGTCAAAGTACTTGCACAGCAGAGCTCTGGTCTCAGAGGCAGACAGGTAACTGAGTTTGTCCATAAGATTCATCTCCCACTGGGAGAGCATACTGGCAGACGCCCTCAGCTGTCTCTGTCTCTGAGTGATGGCCTCATTCTTGTATTCAATAGCTGCATCCAGAGCCTCGATGGCCTCATCCAACTGGAACACTGATCGCTCCTCCTACAAATGTCAGAGGGAGGGAGGGAATAGATGGACTGAATGAGGATGTGAACATGAACATTCAGTCACAAACAGGTAATATCACAGCTTCCAGTGAGAATGTGTTACTGCTATACTACTAGAACTGCCATGTGAAGTACTTAATTCAGCTTTTTTTGCACAGCAATATCTCTCTTACTTACTCTGCCACACGATTAAAAATATGCTGACATAACGTTTTGGGTACACTTGAATGGATGGTGGCTGATTTGCAATAGAATATTTTCAAATGGAAAATTTGTTTTTTTTTATTAAATATTTTTTCAATAATGGCAGATTTGTGTTTCTCTACCATAAAGTAGGCTACCACATTACCCTTACTGCAGATGCCTCAGTGAAACAAATCAATCATCCTCACGGTCTATGATCGTGCGCAAGCTAGAGAGCCTTTCGGCAATTGCACTGCTACTACAACAGGACTGATAACTTCATATTTGCTAATGTTACGCCACACACACAGTATGTAGGCACATCAGAGGGCTGAACGGAGGTGAAATGTGGTTGGTGGTGGCAGACTGGCAGTTGAATCAAATCATGTGACTTTAAACTGGCTAAACCGGAAAAAAAACCCAGTTGCCATCTTTCTGAGCTCAGCTGCCTGTTACACCACAGTGACCGACCTCTGGTGGCGTGTGCTGTGCACTACAATACAGCATAGAAAACGGAGCATCTGTAGTCATGACGGTATTAATAATACCATGAGGATTTCTAAATACCCTGGTAAACTGTCTTACCATAATACCGACCAAGACTAGCTTGAACCCAAGAGTAATATCTGACCTCAGGTGAGAGCAGGCTTCCCTGCCGCAGCTTATCGTCCAGCTCCACTCTTTGTTTAAGCAGTGAATCTTTCTCTTGACGGAGGTTGGAGATCTCTTGGCGAATCTGCTGTGAATCCTGAGCACTGCTGCTGCGAAGAAGACCATTCCTCTCACTCAACTCTTGCTCAAGGGACTCAATGCGCCCCGTAAGCATCACCAGGTTTTTACTCAAGGCCTGGAGGGAGGATGAATACAAATGTTTTAGCATTTTGCCAGTTGCCCGATGTCACTGAAAGGAGTTGTTTGTGGTTGTTTACTACCTGACTGGAGCGGAGCCTCTTGGTCTCCAGTTCACTGCGTTCCTGTAGCAGGGCTTCTTTCTTGGCCAGGATTTTCTCTCGTTTAGTGAGCTCTCCTTCCAGATCTTCCAGTTCTTTCCTCTGGTCCAGTACCCGCTCCATTTCCTCATCCAGCCAGCGTTTTTGTTCCTCTATCTTCTGCTCACAGGGAGTCAAGACACAAAAGCCCACTCGTCATGCTTAAATATAGACACAGAAACACACACTAAGGCTGCGGGGGAGTGACAGCCCCACAAGCAAAATTGCATGCTCATCTCTTAATGATAAATTCTTAAAAGTCAAACCATTGTATGGCTGATTTTCTTGTGCAGTTTAGAGGCAATTTGTTTTCTCTAAATTCAAAGTTAGGAGAGGTATAATCTCCTTGAGATTCTTGTCCCACCTGTTGTTCTTCTAAAGAGATGACAGAGCCATTACTGCCGCTGCGTCTCTGCCTCTGGAAGGCAGCGACCTCCTCTGTCTTTTTCCTCAGAATCTTTTGCTGCTGCTCATTCTTTATCTCGAGTTCCTACAGAAGGGATGGAAGATAAAGGTCAATTACAGGATTAGTATAGAACAAATATATCAGTATAGCGATACGTTTTACTTCAAGCCATTGCCAGACATTTGGACTTTTGATTGGGAGTGGGAATATTACATGTTTTTATTAGGCAATCGGAAAGATTGTGAAATGTCCCGATAGTATTAAAAGTCCTGAACTTCTTCAGCACACCTCCCTGGCCTGATGTTGAGCTTGAAGAGAGCTTTCCCAAAATGTCCAGACCAGGTTGCTTACTGCCTTTACGCAGCATTGGTGCCAGTCAGGTGTGCCACTAGGGTCATGTCATCCATACTTTAAAAGTTTCAATCTTTCACTGCTGCAGGAGATTTTGTTTCTGCCCCGTGTTAAAATCACATCAGTACCTTGACTCTGTGAGTTCTTCTTTGCATTTCGCTCTCCAGACGTCGTTTCTGCTGACTTTCCTGGCGCAGCCGCTTTTGCAGCTGCTCCTGCTGCTGCCTCATACTCTGAACACTTCGCTCCAGCTCTAGCACACGACGTTCGCTCTGAGCAGGAAGGTTAGCAAGACGAGCTGTATCCCTCTGACGCTGACTGAGAACCTGGTACCAAACCAAACATATTTACAAGAACAGGTAAATATTGGTAAAGTGTGTTGTTGCTAATCACACATCAGGTAAAGGACATGGGAGATTATTTAAAATAGTATCTTAGCTGCTCAAAAATATTCTTTCAGATGCCACACAATTCAGACGTCATTAAATCTAGTTGTCTGTCGTTACGTGTTATTAGGCATGAATACAGAGGTGTAGCAGTCAAACCTGAACTTTGCTCTGAGCAGCAGCTATCTTCCTGCGACATTCCTGTGCTCTGGTTTTGTCCGTGGTGCTGATTTCTCTCTCTTGTCTCTCTAGATCCTGCAGCTGCCGTTGGGCCTCCAGCAGCTCCTGTCGAGCCTGCACAGCTTCACTCTCCAGAGCTGTGATCTTATGGCTGTATTGCCTGTTCAGGGCCTGGGCATCCTTACCTGAGAAAACACAAACAATTGATCAAATAATAAAAGAGAACCTCTATTTTAGAAAAGATGCAGCTTAAGGAAGGGTAATGAGATCAAAACTGGTACCCGTTTTGACCAGCTCCTTGATGAGTTCTTCCTTCATACGGATGGTGAGAGACAGCTCCCTGATCTTCTGCTGTGCCTGAAGAAGTCCCAACTCTGAAACGCCCTCAAAACCTTTCAGACTTTCACGCACAGATGTCTCCCCACTACTGGAGTTGGCTACAGAGATTGGAGAGAATACACAGGAGGTCAGCAGGGTGGTATCATGAGGAAGGCAACAGAGCTTCAAGGCAACCGCAAAAGGTGCAAGCCCTGATGAGTGATCTTCCTTTAGTAACAACACAGATCAGTACTCCCTGTTTAACTCTTGTCCTCCATATGGGCATACATTGGGTGTAATGTGACCCGTGGACCACAGAGTAGACGCTAAAACCAGGCAACAAAAGTAGGCCCCTATGTCAAAGAGGCCCTCTGAAATGACCAGAGCTTCCCGATAAATGCCCCAGCTCAGAGGCAAATTAGCGTCGGCTCTGCAGTTGCTCGCAGAAGCATCACCTAGCAGGCTTAATATCTGAGTATTTTCTCATGAATTCTTGAAATTGTATTCATCCACCACATGACTGGACAGAAAATATTTCAAACCCTGAGGTTACTCTGATTCTATCAGGACAACATGCAACATCCGATTGTGAAAGGAACTAAAACACAATACAAAGCTATAATAACTGCCATCTCATATGTGGCTGGTGTCTCCTAAATGTACTTGTAAATGGACACGTTCGGTTCACTAAACATGCCGAAACATCTGAGGCGCAACACTGTAGAAACTTCTCCACAAACACATGGTGGATCAAAAAGGCTTCTAAAAGACTCTTTTCTGTGCAACTACAAAAGCTATGTAAAAGTTTTCTCAATGAGAGAACATGTAAATAAAATTACAAATTAGACTAATACACGAATGATTTCAATAGCAGGAACACAAACTCGTAAAACAGCGGAAATCCACCGGATCCTGTAATTGAACATGCCTCACCAATCGATACTAAATATCTTGCTAACATATAGGGACACCGTAGGTTGTTACTTACATGCTTTTCTGTCTAAACAGAGGTGCTGGTCTGGCTCAGGCAGAGATACGAGTCCTCTACCACCAATTGCTAGTCCCCCTGATAGCACGTCCCCCTTGGTCCAGGTCAGGTTCACCTGTCTGACAGAATCATTATATATATTTCATCGTTATGTGTGCAATATTAACATCATAAACACTCAATATAAATAGTGCAAGCTAGGATTTCTATAAACACAACATACTTGCGTCTCTCCTGGCTGAGGTTGGACTGACTGCCCTCTTCTTCTGTGTCTTGCATGTCTGCTCCTCCTGGGATCTCCTGCTCCTCATAGAGGCTACCATCCAGATCCCCACAAGGGATATTACCAAGACTGCTCACTGGACTGACCTGTAACTACACACATGAACTCACAGATCTACAAACCAGTAAGCTACAACATTATCTGGTAAACTGTTAAATTCATTTGGATCCGTCTAAAGAGTAAAGTTAAAACAAGCGAAAATAAATTGTGCATCTTTTTTTGTCAGTGTTTGGGCTTTTTTTGTAATAAGATGGTAATCTGGTACCTTAAAACTTTGGTATGGGCTCACCCCATTGACGAGCATGCCCCTCCATTTCTTACCACATTTTAAACTTTTGAATCCACAAAACACCACAGGCTGAAACACTACCTGTGCTGGTTGGTTACCTGTCTGTATGTGCCTCCATTCTGACTGTGTTGCACGGAGCTTATAGGGGCCGTGTGCGGCCGCGGCCTCAAGTTAAGGCCCAGGCCCATGAGCCCTGGAGTAGACAGCAGACACTGCAGCTCTACTATCAAGTCCTGTTGCTCCTGCAGCTTATCACTCTGAGGAAGAAGAAAAGTAATCAAAGGAACTTCATCAGCGAAAGGAAACGAAGGAACTGATTTTCAACATGTTACAGCATGTTGAAAATCAGTATATTATGATGGTGACCCATGCATGTGGCATGCCATGATTAAACTGTGAAACACTGCACTAATGGAAAAACAGTATTCAAATTGAAGTGCATCTCACTTGCTGCTTGTATTGCTCCATAGCATCCTCCAGAGCTGCTAAAAAGTCTGTGTTCTCTCCCTCCAACCGCTGGATCTGTGCCTGAAGCAGGACAACACTATCCTCTTTCTCTCCATGCTCATTGCTCCACCTCTCCTCCGCAGCCTCTGGATCCTGGATCATATTCACATTCATAAACGTATCAGTGCTGGATACCAAAAGTTCTGACTAAAACATTTTTTTACATTTCCTTGGGAGTGTGAAAGAGACAAACCTGGTTCCTCACAGAAGGTCTTCCTCTCCTTAATGCAACGCTGTCTTCAGTGGAGCTGTTTTCGATGCCACTGTCTGGTCCTGAGGCGGTGGTCAGTCCACTGCGCTCCTCCTCCACTGAGCACAGCCACTCCTTCACTCTCAGACTCTGCTCTGCAGTCAGAGCCCCTTCACTCTGCAGCTCCCGAAGTAACCTGGGATATATTAATAATACAACATTTGAATGAAGGAAGCACTCGTACTTCTTAAATCTAAATGTATGAAAATGAAGCCAAATACACATCTCACAGTTAGGATTAGAGACCTGATACACACTCCACTGATTGAAGCCTGATAAAGATGATAGCGCCTATAGCTTCATGCCAACAAACTCCACTTTTTTACCAGTGTGTGTGTCATGTATCCCTTTCAGCTCCTAAAGCTAACAAGCCAGTGTTAACGCAAAAAACATGTCCCCAGCAGTGAGCTGCACTCAATCAAAAATAGTCAAAAATTGTTTATCTCTAAAATACACAGGAGTGAAATTTCTCAAATGTACGCTAGCAACTGGATTTAATTTGGCTCAAGTGGAATTAGGATAGTTCATATTATGGCGGTGGTTTGAATTAACAAAAGGATAAACAATAGTCAGGAGGAAAGATGCCTGGTCTGTATGGCATAAAATAGAACATAATTGACCATAATTTAATATCCTTAATTTAGTTTTATATCTTGACCTTGTGCATGGGGAACCCATGGCTTATAAATATAAAATATACACAGTCACTTACCAGTCAATGGTCCAAGACATGCAGAATACATACTAAGATAGTTACTAGCAGTCAAAACCCTTAGTACATTTAACTTGATCAATCACTGCGCTTTAACCTGTAAGCAGTGTCTGTGCACGTCCTATAGTGGGCGCTCTGGGCTTGCAGTCTGCTGATCTCTCCCTCTCCAAGTCGAGGTCTTCTGTTTGGATCAGCGTGAGAGATGATGCGGGTCTCTGAACGCTGGCGGTGTTCGAGGGCTCTGCGAAGGGCCTTGATTTGTTGCTCCAGCCCCTCGACCCGATCTGGCTCACGCTTGCAATTGACCGTTGCCCGGTTTTGAATGTTTCTGGCCCTTGTGGCGTAGTTTAGTGTATTCAGGCTCTCATCAAAGTCTGAGGAAGATGGACTGATGCAGGCAATCATCAGTGTTTTTGAATTTCCTCCCAAAGAGTCTTTTAGTATCCTGGGTGAAACAAGGATTATATGAATTAAACCAAAGAGACATTTCACAACCGTTTCTGTTAAGAGTGGTATGCTAAAACGTATTAAAAAGTACCTTGTGATTTTAGAATCTCTGTATGGTATATGAGAGCCTTTCCTCTTCGGGTCCCCCAGTGCCCCTATAACATTCCCCAGAGCCAAAAGACCACTGTTAATTTGGATACTCTCTTTCAGTCTCTCTCCAGTGTTCCCCGTCTTTAAGATGCGCTCTGACCCCGCGAGGTCAACAAAGTGGAACTTGGAAGACAGCATTTGTGGTCCAGAATTTGTAGCGGCCCCATAAAGGCGAGAGCTTCCCCGGCGCTGGTCCATATACAGGGTAAAAATGGTGTGTGACCGGCTGGAGTTTAGATTCATCTGGGTTGCACCGGTGTGCCTGGCTGTGTTTCCTGACTCTAGTAAACTCAACACCTCATCGAGACCCTCCACTTCGCACTCCTTTACGCCACACAAAACTACAAAGTCACAGAGACAAAAAACATAAAACGCAGATTAATACATACACAAAGCACTTAAGTAAAATGCTGCATAACATTTCATATCACAACCACAAAGACACGCTTAAAGACAAATGAAGCTGCCTATTCTATACCAATGTTGCCTTTATCCTCCCTGATGTGGATGTCCTTGCTGGCTGTCTCCACCTCCAGTAAGTCCTTGAACTCCTCTTTGTAAACCTCCAGATAGGACACTCGGACGGAGAAGTCTGTCAGGTCATTTTCATCTAGCAGCTTGAAGACATCTGCAACAGCGCTGGGGATGATACCCTGCTCCTCATCTCTAAAGGAACCTACAAACACAATTAAAACACACAGAACGCAACGCAACTGTCTTGTCATGGTAAAACTTGATTAGAGCACAGTGTTTACTTTGTTTTACAAGCCCAACTGATGTGTGCTGTACTTTCCACTTGGTCTTGTTTTCTTTTGAATCATCTCATGCAAAAGGACCTAAACTTAAACTAAGTTTAATACAGGATAAACTGAAGCTGAAAACAAATTAAGCGAACAATGGAAAAAAAAGGATAAAAGAATAACTTACAAATATTCGCTTCTCCAATGGTGTAAGTCTTGCCTGAGCCTGTCTGCCCATAGGCAAAGACTGTAGCATTGAAACCTTGAAAGAAAGCATCTATGAGTGGCTGGACAGACGATGAATAAACCTCCTCTTGACAGCAGGTTTCTTCAAATAGGTAGTCGCAGAGAAAGTTTCGGTCGTGGCCCAGAGTAACTCGACATAGCTCCGAGTCCACAGTGATACAGCTCTCGTGGCAGTGAAGAAGCTCTTTAGGCAGCAGGGGACGCACTCGAACAGCTACTTGCACTGCAGAATAATCCCCTCGGCTTTGGCCACTGGGCACTTTGGGAGACATTTCCGCTGCACCGCTGGAGCTCCTCTGTGATCCTCTGCTACGTATGAATCATCTTTGGGCCACTAGAGCGGATAGAGGTTTTTTTTTTTCAACATCCCATGTCGTCTGGCTGAAGGATGTAAGTGAGAATGTGAATGATTACATGATAATGCAATGAGGCGACATAGCAGCAAACGCATTGTTTTTTTTGTACAGGTAGGCAACAATTCTTGCCATAAAACCATATTGTACAAAACACTTTAACCTCCAGCAGGAGAGGGTTGTATGCATATCCTTTACTAATTCAACCAATATACATTATATTTGTGATGTAGTAACTATTCTGAAAAGTAGAAATTAGAAATACCTGACAAATCAAGGTACTTCATCACGTTGATGTAAAATGAAATTGTCCTGCCTTGAGTGTATATTGTGCCATTGTCTTTAAAGGGATTTTTGCATGCATATTTAGACTTAGTGTTTATCATGTTAATGCAAACTCAACACACTCTGCAGCTGCTTTGTATCAAAAACATTTAATTGGAAAATAACTGAAGAATAGATATGAGACATAAGAGACATCTTAGTTTGGATACTATTTACAGAGGTGGCACTGCGTTTATTTAGCTAAGACCTGGACCTGGACGGGCCAGTCCCATCTACATCTACACAGACCCTTACTCACTAACTTTGGTACGATTAGATATACAAAACAGCCAATGTTAACATGTAGCTTGTGACTAAAAATGTTAGTATGAGTTGTGACTCTTTTATTTAACGCGACCGTTACTGCAGTAATGTGGGACAACATAGATGAAAATCCTTATTCTTTAGTAAGGCTGGTTAAGTTTGACTAACGTCACTTATATTCACGTTAACAGGCTAACGTCATCGTTATCGATACAATAAAACACAGTGGTCCACAATAAAGTAGCTAAAGGTAACTTATGTTGACCATGTTAGCAAGTTGACGTTAGCTAACCGTTACGACTGTTTAACAAAGTAAATACGTGAGGTAGTTAGTAGGTAACGTTACCGTTATCCATTAAAAAACACACACATGCCGGCTTTTCTTAAATATTCCACAACAAGAAGCATCCCTAAAGCTCACACACTAGTTTGCTCGCCTGTTTCCCAGATAACACTTTAGCTAAGCTAAAGTTAGCACGTTAGCCAGCAGTCCGAACAAGAAAATCAAAACATGAGGATGAGGCTGGATCTCGTTGTCTCGAGCCGCTACTCGGGAACATTGTCTCGTGAGAGAGATGGGTGCAATGATCGGGTACGGTCTCCTTACCGCTAACAGTTAGAACAACTTACTTAAAATTGGCAGAAGTTGCACCATGGATTGAGGATAACACTGGAGTTGTTTTTATGGAGTGTGGAAGTTTAGGGGCAAGAGCAGGGGGAGGAGCCCCAAAGTTTGGGCTGAATTTTGGGTGTGGTCTCTAGAAACCATCACGGCTCAGAGGGCCCAATCTCGGTAAAGATAGATAGATACATAGATATATACTTTATTCATCCCCAGGGGGACATTTGTATGTTACAGCAGCGAAGATATACTTCAGCAAACGAAGTAACAGAGTAAAAATATTAAGTATGAAAAATGCACAATATATACAATAAAATAACAGAGTAGAACATATTAAATATAAGAATATAAGAAAAAATAAATACACAGTATATACAATGAAATAAAATAGTGTTCAATTAACTAACTAGGTAAAAAACAGTAGTGCAAAGATCAACCAACAGCAAACGACAGCAGTGTAGCGGTGTGTAGTCATGTGAAGGATGTAGTGGCAGCTTATTTTACCGTCCTTCTTGGCCACTTCTTGCAGGATGTAAAGGGTTCTGACTCACGTAGACTACCATGTGCTCTTGCAGGCTAAACATTTCTTGTTAGCTGTCCAATGATGAGGCTCATAGCTCGTAGTTAAAAGTAGTTTTATTCCATGTAAACTAAAAATAAAAAAAATCCTTATGTAATAACTGGAGTATCAAAACATTGACCTTCTGCTGGCTATAACTAAAAAGTCTATAATCTGCGGTCAGAAAAATTGTTGCTTCACATCCTGCTTCATCAAAGCCTAACTAGCACTGAAAACCTACTTAAAGGAGTCAACCAAATAATTATCCAATAGCAGGACAGAATAGAGGAGCCTTCATCTTCATAGGGCAAAAACACACATTTGAAGCACATTTTGGTGGAGAGGGTGGTCCGGGTTATCCAATATGGATAATAGTTTCTTCAGTGTCCTCCTCTCCACCACCTGTTCCAGATAGTCTTGTTTGCAGCCAATGATGGAGCCGGCCTTCTTAACTAGTTTATTAAGTCTGTTGGTGTCTCCGGCTCCAATGCTGCTCCCCCAGCAGACTACGGCGAAGTGAAGTGCACTGGCCACAACAGACTGGTAGAACATCTCCAACATCTTGCTGCACACGTTGAAGGATCGAAGTTTCCTCAAGAAAAAGAGTCGACTCATCCCCTTCTTGTACACAGTGTTGATGTTGGCCTTCCAGTTCAGTCTGCTATAAAACATAGTGATTTATAGCTGCAGAATTTAACACATGACTACTGGGAATTATGTCATAACAATAAGTGTATTAAATAACTATAAAACTAACATATATCTGAATCGTATTAAATGCAGAGCAAGATTGAACACGGTATTCTAAGGACCACCAGTAACACCTTCAAAATGGGAGAAGATTCGGCATCATCTGTGCTCCAAACCAAACTGACCGTAGTAGAAACATGTTCACCCCAGAGGACTCAATATCTCGTACCTAGTAAGTAAAAGGCAGCTGGACCGCTATTGCAGCAGCACAGTTATTCCAGTATTTTGTAGACTACTTCTGCCACTGTAGATAAAGGCTGCATGTGACCTTAGGACAGCATCAACACTATTATCCACACTCTACTCCACATCCAATTACTCGGGCACACAAACAGTTCTGACATTGTTACACATTGAGTCATAGACATGTTGACATCCTTATGGTGTGCATGGTATGACTGGGATTAAACAAATTGTGATTTAGGAAGAAACAACATTATTCATATTAGGCACAGTCTTTTAATGGAAACCTCTGCAGGTAAATTTCACAGAAACATATCAGCAATATTTTTATTATAATTGCAAAATAACCACGATCATTAACAACAGAAGATTGCAATGATTCCAATATGATCTTTACTGTGTGGTACATTTTGAATATTAAGGAAGACAGTGAGTTGTTGTCTGAGCAGTGCACATACAATAACGTCAGTCTTCCAAAGCATTCAAAACTTTCTGCTGACATTTGTTCTGCTTTAAACATGGGTTCATCCTTTGAAAAAGAGAGAAAAAAGGTAAGATTGCATCAAAATAGCATGATATAATTGTATTCCTCTTGGCATAGCACTAAACACATGCACACATAATGTCAAACTCATACATGAAACTAATAAAATTGGTTTGAAATATAAGATGTGATGGAAGATTTCTATGTTAATCGGGAGAAGAGAGTTTTGTTCACAAATCAATAATAAAGTCTTCAGAAGATTCAAAGTTGTCTTCTGTTTATTCACTTGCAAGTGGGAAGAGAACACAACAGATACGTATTCAGCAGTCTGTGGTATTAACTTCAACATACAATATAATTGTATGCATACAGAGGTTCACGCCTTTAGATAAATCATACATAGGGGAGTATAGGTCTTATGACAGACTGTCTTGATCTGCTCATTATCTGGAGTCTGCCAGTTGTGTTAAAATAGTCAGTTTCAAGGTAAGATGAGACTTACAACTATAAGTTCCTCATTACTGTATAGTTTTAACCACACGTAAGTTTCGGGTTCACAACACGGACACAGTCGTAAATATATTTTCCCATTACAAAGATGAAAACCATGTAAATGTTTTTTAATGCCACAAGGCTCTAAATCCAAATGCCCTTTGGAGAGAGTGTGAATAGAGCCGTAGAAATTCACATTATTCTGTTTTCATTTTCACCTGGGAATGAGGCAATCAGCAATGCAATTTTGTTCAAACACAAACATCAGAAAACCAACAAAAATGACATCACAAAATAATAAATAAATACATCACGTTTAAGAGCCATCATTCAACAAACTGTTGATGTGACTGTATATATGGTATTTTTAAGTGTTAAATCTACATCATAAATGGCTGATACATTAGTCATTACAAGATTGTATTTGTTTCTCTGTGAAGAACTACACAGTAAGAATAATATACTTACCTTGAACAGAGTGCCCTCATATATACTGTTGAGGGTGGATAGGCAGGGACCTGCAGATATAAGATGCCACTATTATGAGTAAAATGCAGTTATCTATACACATTACTGCATGCATGCTGTGCCTTCCAATGCAATGCTTCAGCAGTCTCTGAATCCAGCCCCTTGCATTGTGTTGCATCTGTGTGAGATTTGTTGGTTAAGCTCCATCTATAAATGTTACTGTATAAAGACTCTAATCTCTACAGCATGGCTGACCCAACACACAATTACCACTCCTCAGTAGGAGATGGCTGAGCAATGGAGAACAATGTTGATCCTTCAGTTGCTCAGGTGGACACCATAAGAGGTTTTAAGGCCGTTTTGTATGCAGATTGTGACATTTGCTCATGCTGATACTCAATCATAATGCTGAGCTCAGTCTCACTCTTGCAGACCTCCCTGAAAACATATCTGGCTTTTGTTGCAAAATATGGATTTTTAAAATTACCATGCAAATGTATTTTTTCAGCTTCTAATATTTTAGTTGTACAGTATATTCAAATCAAAATGAAATAATGCATACATCACACAAGAAGAGCGGCTGCTGCTGTCCAACACGGTGGTGCTGAAATCTGGTGGATCTGGAAAAACATCTTAAGAAACTTTGGTCAAACAGAAAGAAGACTTAATAATTTGACAACACAATGGGATTAACTGTCATTAACTCTCTATAGTTTGAATAGCTTTTGTTTGAAAATGAATAGCCACCCCACACACCCAGGCAGTCACCACATGTCATCAATGGACATTTTATACGGAAAATGAAAAGAAATGTACAAACCTGTTGCATAAATTAAAATACAAGTTGTTAAAGCTTGCCCTACATGTACCTGTTGGTCTCTCTCTCTCTCTCTCTCTCTCTCTCTCTCTCTCTCTCTCTCTCTCTCTCTCTCTCTCTCTCTCTCTCTCTCTCTCTCTCTCTCTCTCACTCACAAACACATAAACATATTTCTGGATATCATTTTATCTCACCTGCCCGTGCTGTTTCTCTGTGTAGACAGCGGTCAGCCCCCCTTCCAGCAGAGTGCTCTGGTGTTGTGTCCTTTATAGGGCAGCTCAGTGGCCCGACAGCATCTTGACGTCACAAGCCTGGAGCCGTAAATGCTAAGAGCACTAACTATATTGTACCTTAAAGTCAAATTGAGATATGTGTGTATATTGTTTGGCAATAGCTCTGTGTAATAATAATAATAATAATTACATTAATAATCTTTATTTGTATAGCACTTTTCATCCAAGAATTGCAGCACAAAGTGCTTTAATATAAGGAGAATAGACATAGATTGAATATAAAAGCAAGAAAAATAAGATGGAAAACAAAACACACTGAAAAATAATAATAAGACAGTAGCCGTAATTGCAGCATTAACATACACATCAATACAAACGGCAGCAGCATCAACAGGTATCCATTCTCTTCTACTCTGTTATCTTTTCTACATCAGTGGGGGAGATTTACATTTTTAAAACGAAAACTCTTTTTGCATATTTATAACACTGCAAAGAATAATTCTGTCTATTGTAATGGGAGAGCCCGTTCTTCATAATTACAGCATTCATCAGTTATGATTATCGTCTGTTTTCTTATTTCATTGCAGGGTGTCAGTTCTCACAAACCCTGCTTGAAACAGAATCACTTCAGAAAATGTCCCACCCAACTATTGATTTGCCCACCAATCATCACCTAACTTGCATCCTGTGGGTAGGCAAGTTTGGACACCAAGTCTACTGCTCACACGTGATCTGACATTGAGTGACACACTGCACCATGGTGCCGGAAATGTGTATGAAAATAAAGCCAGGCCTCTGACCACAAAACTGTTAATGACGTCCCAGCAGGGTTCAGCCATTGAGCGTCTAGTTGAACTTGTGGTGTGACTTCATTTCATTAACAGGGATATGTTCAGACCCACTCAATTGATGCACCTTCCTCTCACATCGTAAGTGATTGCATGGGGGCCAGTGATCTTTAATGAAAAAGTAACGATCACTTATTTGGGGGTAACTTTTGAACAGCACAGTTTCTTAGACAGTGCCATATGATGAGAGAATAATGATGTTGATAAGATAAAATCCCTTCAAAATATATTGATTACATCAAGGATGACAGCTTGATACTGCAACATATGTGCAATTTATGTCAGTCTTCAAGTAGTTTAAAATCATAAATAGAGATCCATGTGGACAGTGACAAAAGAGACTTGAGGGCAATCATCAATAAGAACACCTTTGTTACATACATTGCAGGGTGTCAGTTCTCACAAAACCTGTTTGAAACAGAATAACTTCACAAAATTTCCCACCCAACTATTGATTTGCCCACCAATCATCACCTCAGCCAGTCACAGCAACACCCATTGAATTGACTGATTTAGTCATGAACTTAACAGACCTGTCCTTGTCCTCAATGACAGTTACACATGGTCAAGGAAAGGACACAGTAAGAGAGACGTTAAGGGCTCCTCCACAAGTCCCTGTTATATATTCAAAGCATCGCTACCATGGAGACAATTCCCCAGAAATAAATGCTTTGAGAAAGTGTTGGTGTATCAGTGGGAATGTTATTGTTAATAAACATGCTTTCTCACATTCTGAGCCACGATAATCACCATAACTTGATTTATTCACATAGCAATGGTAGACTGTTTGATTAGTATTAATAGCCGATGCAAAGACGGGTAACTGTAAACAGGGGAAATGTCAGAATCCACAATGTTGAGAAGTGTTCGAGAAGTGTTGAGAACGTTTGCAGTCATTGTTGGACACTTCACAGGAAAGCTGGTAAAAACAACATGATTCCATTCCAAGGATGCCATTTTCACAGCAGACATTTTGACTTGTCATAGTAGGAAAAGCATAGGTGTTGATAATATTAGCGATGGCTCTGTTCTATTCAAGTTTCCCAGTGAGCCATAACAGTGTGATGGTGAGCCAGCATGCACAATACCAGAACCCTGAATCTGGAGCAGCTTAATGGCATTCAGCCATCATTAATATTATTTACGTCTGTGCTTTTGTTACTGTGACATGCCAAAATGTTTTTCTGGGAAAAAAAAGGATACACTCTAACTCTAACAACAATACACACAGCGTGACTTGGAGTCTGGCATATAGAGGGGCCTTGACTCTTTGGGCCTGTTTCCAGTGGGCCCGTGCATATTATACAGTGCAGTCAGAAAGTATTATGACACTGACACTCTGTTGTTTTACTGGCACTGTACTTCAGCTCATGGATTTGATAGGTGACGGTTTCATTTTTACGGTTGAACCCAACCTGTGTGTAGAACGTGTTGCATTCTGCCATCAGCAATGCTCGTTGTTTGAAAGAGAGTACAGCCCAAACCATAAAATCACTTCCCTGATAGGTTTCGACTGCACTGTATCAGCAATTCTTTGAGATGCCTTTATTATTGTTTATCAACAGTTTTATTTAAAGCCATTTTGCTGGATGTTAAAAAAAGATAATGAGTCACAAACAACAAACAAACAAAGCTGATGCAGTCTTCGCTGTGTGTGAAAGGCAGGATCTTTTGTACAGAGATTTGCACAATATTATCTTGTGTGTTTTATTAACATAATATCAATATTTTTTTTTTAATATCACAGTTATGTCAATATACAGTATATCACAACATCCCTGGTGGACCAAAGTTTTGCATCACTTTGAAGATGCAAACACATTGTTCCGTCTGTGATGTTTCATATGACCTTTCATATACTCAATATATATGTTATATAATATATCCAGCAGTATCTTCTTTTCAAAACTGTAATGTAAAATCTTAGTCTTTCCATAAAATGTGAATGCACTTGGGTCTTTTTGCCACTTTGTGTGTTACAAACTGCAACAACACACTCAAAAGCGATGAAACAAACAAATCAGTTTGAAAGGAGAGGCAGCATGTCTCCTCTGGGAGCAGCAGGGGGCAGTGTAACACCATGGTTTGAAAACGTGCACATAAACGCAAGTTTTCTTTTGTAATGAGAGAATGGTTACAGACAGTGTTTTAATGATGCAATAGCAGATCGGGTTTCTGATTTAGGATTCAAATGGGCTAACCTATCCTCACGTCCTGTGTACAGTACTCTGTACTGTATCAACCTGCAGCGCAAGGGAGTTTAGCTTCCCTGACAACAGCAAGAGTGGCACTACTGGCATGCCTACTATCTCCTCTCCTTCCTTCATCCCCTCACCTGCATGCCCACATTAAATGGCCCAGAGCCAAACTGACTGGAGTCCTGTCTGCACTCTTTGGAGCCTCAGTAGACCCAGTAACACTCTCCTTTGTTCCACCAAACTTCAGAGGAGACTGAGGTATTCCCTTTCAAAAGTAAGTACCAGCGATAACCCAACCTGCTGTCAAAGAGTGTGTGCTGGTACCTCAAAACCAGTCTGAGATCAGGATATTGATTTCAGTCTCTGTACACACTGCCAACACTCATTAGGGTTTTTATCTGTGCGGTGTGACTCAGCCACATTGGAGAGAGCAGTAGAGAAAGGGTAATGGCAATAGAGGAGTGGGGATAGAAGGATGAGATGGTGAATGTAATACGATGAGGTAGAGGTGGGGAGGAAAAGAGGACAGTGAGAGGTGAAAAGTGAAACGGCACGGACAAAATACCAGATTTCAGACCAGGTGCTCTCAGAGAGGCAGACTCTCTCAGAGTCCAGTTTGTTTACATTTTTAAAGATTGCTGTTGTGCACTGGGCTGGACCTCACACTAATAACGCAGAGTAAAAATCGCATAAAGGGTAAGCTGCAGATGAATAGAGGGAGTTGTATTTGGGTTTTATGGGGTGACAGGAGTAGAAAAGGAGTACACTTTGGATACTGAATCCACACCTCTTGTGGATCCCTGAGGGACAGACTAAAGAACGGCCTCCCAATTCACCTCCTCCTTGGCTTATTCTTTCATTAAGACCGAAGAGGCAGCGATGGGCTTAAGAACAGTGAGAGGTCTATTCTGCTGTGGTAATAAAGACAGCAGTTTTTAATTCAGCCTGCACCCCTCAGCCAGTGACTGCCTGGCTGGAGTGCATCGTCTTCTATTCAGCCCTCTCTATTCAGCCATCACTCTCTGTCTGCCTCCCTATCTCGAAGCATCTTTTTTCTTCACTCAGCGAGCAATCTCGTTTTAGGATCATGTGGCTAAAGCTCTCCCGCCCCTTCAACTGTGTCCTCAGTGAGTCTCAGCCACAGTATGGAGCCTCCTCTGCAACTGAAGACATCCTGTTTGTCTCCAGTGAACCTACACTTTGCCTCTCTATCCACAGATGCACTTTTGTGTGCGTTTCTCTCTCAGACAGTTGTGTGATGTGTAAGAGTAGATAGATGTCTGGTGCAGCACAGAAGTGACACATTTCATCACACTTCACGAAAAATGCCACGATTTTTCCAAATATACACCTCCCCATGAAGGGATAATCGTCACACGTATCTTACTTGCAGGGTGCATGTGCCTTTTTCTGTGTGTACTTGTTTTTCAGATTTAAAAGTTAAAGTTATTCATGCACTGTAAGAACACAGTGGCTCTTTGAGCAGCCTGTCTTTGGCTGTCTGTCTGCTGAACAGCACTGCTCTGTATACAGCGAGAACTGAAGGTTTTTCCAAACAACCACTGCTCACATATATCACTGCTTATATATATATATATATATACTGTATATATATATTTATATGTATATATTATTACAGCATATTGCAGAAGGTAACAGTTTATGCTTTTGCAAATAAAAATCTCAACTCTTTCAGGTTATGGTGTTTTAATGATTGTATTATAGTTGTACTGAAACCAGAATATAAATAAAACATGATCTTAAAGAGAATTACAAAATCTTCACACGTCATGACTACATATACAGTATACATAATATAAATGTCAACATAGCAGGACTGTCAATTACAAAAATAGCACTTTCTTTCAAGATGGACTGTCCACATGTTCTAGTTCCTCCAGTTGAATGCTGTTTCCCTCTTTGCTACATCATGTCATTCACTTTTTATATCTCCTACACTCATTTCTATATTTGTGCAATAAATATGTTTCAGTTTATCCATACAAAACTCTTGCTCTTTTAGTTAAATCAACCCAAAGATACATCACTCACAACCCATATTCTAAAACATTTATTGCACGCAGCTGTGCAAGAGAGGTGTTTACCCTTCCATCACTGTATGCTCGTTCATGATGACTTCACTACAGGTTTGAGACTTGGCTGCAGCAACTTATTTAGCAACAGCACACTTTAAAGATTGTCACCACAAAACATCAGATTGTCAAGAGTTCTTAACTAAATCCAAACCAGACTTCTTGTTTGGCCTTTGTGCTGTATGTTTCCACCTTCATCCTTCAACTCTCTAGAACTCATACTGGGAAACAAACATGGTGACTTTGGTGATGTACCTCCCCAGCTGGACTCGTTTCTCCAGCTCGCTCATCTCCACTTCTGCTTCCAGTGTGGCAGGGCCCTGCACTGGGCTCACCAGCATCAGCTGACCCGTCACACGGTCTGAACGCTGAACTGTGAAGTAGCGCCGAGCTTGCCTTCCCCCCAGCAGGGAGAAGCGAAGCGTGTCTCCAATTGGACGTAATGCTGAGACCCTGAACATGACACGAGGAGCTGACAGGTTGGACACGATAGCCATGTAATGGTAGGAGTAGGAGTTTGGTGTCTGGGAACAGGCCTTGTTGTCCACAGGACAGGGGTTACGTTCACAACGCCTGGAAAAAGAGTTAATCCAGGAGTGAGAAAGGCTTTTTAATCTATGGAGTCAGACTAGTGTCAAAGTTTATATGTGGTCTAAAACTGCATCCCCATATCTACTTATTCAAGCGCAGAAAAATCACTGTTATTTATACATTGGGGAGGTAACCTGTTTTGGATGCAAAAAAAAAAAAGATTCAGGATGCTCACATAGGCGACGTCTTGACATATGTAGCATTAGGGATTTTGGGGCAGTCCACACGGACACACTGGAAACCACCGTACGTGTTAATGCACATTTGGTCCTTTGTGCAGTTGTTTTGTCTGGTGGCACACTCATCAATGTCTGTGAGGAAACATAAATACAGACATTTACACATACAGAAAGGTTATTTGGGACATCATTAACTACCTGCTTTCTCCTCACTTACTCGTCTTAATTGGCCCCTGGCCAGTAGGGAGAATATCGGAAGCTATCTTGTGGAAAACTTTGAAATTAAGAAAATGAAAAGTGACAGCAAATACAGAAAAAGAAAAACATACCTTTACAGCTGCGTCCATCGCGGGTCACATTGTATCCGATAGGACATGAACAGCGGTAGCCTCCAGGTGTGTTAACACAAGCATGTAAACACAGTCTCCCAGCCTGGCCATTATGGAACAGCTCACATTCATCTATATCTAAATGTGAAGAACACGCACACACAGTTAGCATTCCACATGGGGAAAAAAATGGTTACAGGGGAGGTATTAGTCCTACCAGTGCAAGTGTTGCTGTCCCTGCCAGAGATGGTGTATCCTGGCTCACAGGTGCAGTGGGTGGTCCCCTGCACTATAGTGCAACGTGATGGACGAACAAAAGGCCCCATGGTGGCAGCCGTCGCAATGGCTGGGGAGGTGGCGGCAGAAGTGTTTGTCATGGTGACAAAGACTGAATGAGAAAGACAAGAAAGAGAAAAGTGTTTTCATCTCTACTGTAATATTTGCAGTTATTTCAAAGTTGCCTTTTTCAGTCCAATGACAGATTTAATCCCATGTGCAGATAATCTATGCTATAATCTATTTGCAAATTCACCATCATATCATGACAAGCCTCCAAAATGCAACATCTGTATGTTTTTGATTCATGTAATTCATTGTGGTTGTTGAACAGGTGGGCTGTTTATAAATACTTTTTTTTGCAAGGTTTGGGACAATTATATTGTACACAGGAATTCGGTCAAAATCACCATGTGAAGGTGTTTGTATCACTTAGTCTTAATACACATATAACATGTGATGTCAAGTACTTTTTTTGTGTCTACTGTCCTATTCTGTCCATGTTATTGTCAAATTATTTACTTAAGTAATTTAATGAATCATGTTTGAATATATTAGGTTTTTATGTAAAAAAAAAAAAAGGCAATATATTATTATCAGACATTATCCAAATTTCTGGGCAACAAACTGGGCTCCAGAGATTAACAGTCATCAATCTACATCAGGGAGCAGACCACTGCCACTCAACCAGCATTGTCTTGGATTTCTGGCTGGAATTGAATAAAACCCATTTTGTGGTATGCAGCACTGGCTTTTGATGGATAGCCAAACAACTGGTCAATTAAATCACCTTTAGCAGACAGGGAGGATTTGGATACTAGCTTGTAAAATGATGCTCTGCAGTAAAGGGCTGTCTTGTATGTTTATTTGTAATATGCATCTGCTAATAATAAGGTATCAAAACATTTGGTGCAAACCGAGGGCCAAACCCCAGGTATCTGAACTGCACTACAACTTTATACTTACATGTTGGCACGGGGCTCTGACAGGTCACTCCGGCCCAGCCTTTGGCACAGACACAAAGGAACTGGTTCACTTCATCCACACATGTCCCGCCATTCAGGCACGGAGAGGACGCACACTCATTGATGTCTGAGGGAAAAGACAGACAGGAAGGTTGTATAAGGAGACTACATTGCTACATTTGAACCTTCTAGAGATACAAGGACATATGCAACCGAATATCTTTGATGCATGAAGATAAGCGGATGTGATATCATTGCATATGCATGTTAGAGAGTGAATAAGGAAACAATGGAGCAGATGAGTTAATGTTAGTATAGGAAACCCTGTCTTGATCAAACAGCCTTTGAGCTGTTATCTTAAAGTCAGTGAGCTGTCAGAGGACATACAGGTTGGAATATCACATGTCGCAGTATTCAATAAGCTCTCTGGACAACATCCAGAGTACATAAAGAGGAAATATGATCATGGGTCACACATGAAATGTATCTCGACATAGAAAAACGTTGGTGACAAGCATGAAGCACAAAAAGAGGAATGGCAATAGAGAGGAGGAGAGGGGAAGGTTACAAAAGGACGATGACAGGGTTGTAGTGATCAGTAGGTTAGATAACAGGATGAGGGATGGTCAGGGTGAAGAAGAGGAGAGACTCTGGTGGGAAGAGGAGGAGGAGGAGGAGGCAGTGGAGAAAGTGATCATCACAGTGAGGCCAGGTAGCTGAAGATCATTAGCGCTGGTCTGTCACCTCGGCAGGTAGGCTGCTGGACGCTCCAGGTCAAGCTCTCCTGACAAACCCTGCTCTCTGATCCCACAAGTTCATAACCAGGGTCACACACAACGTGAACCTCATGGCCCACGCCGTGTGACTTGCCGAGTTTCCTTCCATTGATGGGCGCGTCCAGTTTCGGGCAGGTACCTGAAGGTGATAAAGAAGCAGAAATGCAGATATTTCCACATCTAACATTTGAATAAATCTGTCTTTCTGATGGTTTTTCTTACTGTTGATGGACCTTGTGATCTGCTTCCCAGTGCTGCTCTGCAACAGGTTTATTTTCTTCTTCACATTGCGAAGACTCTGCAAGTACGAGGCTTCATGGGTTGAGAGAAGCTTCTGGACCTGCTTCAGAGAGCTCTGTATTTCCTGTCTACTAGGACAGTCCTGGAACAAAAATAGAGAGGATGACTAATGTCATTAAGTGTTGATTAATATTTCACAACAACTTTTTCAAAGCTATAATTCACTGACAAGTATGTCAAATTTTCCCTTTTTTATTTTCTATTTATTTATGTAACAATGATTTTGATATGAGAACGTTATGATTTGTGTTAACACTATATTCTTCTGAACCACAGGAGCGTTAAAGAGTGTATTGTACTATACATAGTTTTACTATTTGGATCTTGAAGATATACAGAAACACCATTTTTTTTATAATCTCTTATACATTTTCTTAAAAAGGAATGCTGTTTTGCTGAATTTATGAATACAGAAAAGCTACAAATTGAAAAATAAATATTTGTCGACATGGAAAAAGAGAACGCAAGACCACGGGCCAGTGAAGTTGTTGATGTATTAGCCAGATAACTAACTTTCCATTCGTTCACAAGACTCAAAACGATGTTAAAGATATTTTACGATCAAAAGATCTTTATTTTTTAGTGTCTGAGCTAAAAAAAAAAGACTTACTTTTAAAAAGCTTTCTATAGTTACCACACATTCTCCATTGCATCACACTCAATCATGTTGCACTTTCTTTATTACCACAATTCTGTTTATGATTGAAAATGTAGCCACCAGATTATACCTCAGATAGATTACACCTGCATGTTTTTATTGTGTGAGAATACTGTGTTCATAATGAATTAACTAAAACGTTCATACCTGAGGTTACCCAACCAAAATAAAAAAGAAATCTATTGCTTTATTACTCCAATGTGCAAGTAGAGGGTTTCATTTAAAGTACACTATGAAATTAAATCATGACTCTAAACAAAACTTGAAAAAACAATCAGCTCCACTGCATGTAAACAAACGAGTCGCCTGAAATACTGCCCTTGAAGACCTGCAGTACAGATGCTGGGCTGTTATATGAGCCAGTGAATGCAGTAGGATCACAGTATGTTTGGCCAAAGTAAGTATTTTGCAAGCAGGGACCTCCTTCTCTCAAAGCAAAGCCATACTGTAACTCAGTCATAAACACAGGAACACTCTCTGAAAGTTCACTATTCTTGTGATGGTGGTTTTCACGCATGACCCCGTCTGGATGTTTAAAAGCTTCATTACATAAAGTTATGTAACTGCCGTGTGTCCTTTTAGGTGAGGGGATGAAATCAGCAAAAGCTAACTTGCTCTTTATGATGTGGTGGATTTAGAGTTTCGGGGTCAGTCTGTCGGGTATGAACGCCCTCAGCATAAACATTACCTCTGTTACAACCTCCCTTTCTATTGGCGGCAGGGTCGAGGGAGTGGCTCTGACTTGTTTTCTGTCCACGTCCTCCTCAACAGCGTCATTCTACGCCTTCTGCCCTGTCCTCTCATGCATGTTTTCAGACAACCAATTAGTGTTTTCCGTCCAGCCAGGGTTATGTAAGAAGAGTCAATATTTGCTGAAAACACCTTTCTGATTTGGAAAGAACTAGGGTTTGGACAGGCTTCAGTCAGCTGGGAGGGGTAGCTGGTGTTTATAGTGTAGTTATCAAAGGCCTCTTTCTGCCTGTGCTAAGCAACATTTCACATGGCTTCATTTTAACTGGGTGTGTAGGCGGCATGCAGTTCTGGAGCTCAAGATGACAGTACAGTACTATTACATCTACAGATTAATATCACTTTGAAACACTGAAATACAACTTTAAACACCAGCTTCACACATTCATAAACACAGTACAGCATGATGGCCATCTCTCAGTAACACACACACATGCACAAACAAAGACAAGCATGCAAAGGCCTTACGGAGAGTCAGTCACAAAAAGATGTGGCTTTTTGGAAACATTTAGCAGGGTTGCATTGAAGCAAAGCATAGATATATTGAGTGCATCCATTCACTGCCTCTAGGGTCTTGTTTCTGAAGCTTGCATGCAAAGTGAAGGTGACTCAAAAATCTTTTCTGTGATGCCAAGCAAGGACACTCACAGTAAGAGCTGTTCTAAGAAAGGATAGTCAGATTTAAACAGTTTTTGTCTTTCAAGCTATACACGATAGTTATTAAGAGGCATATTGTAATCAGTTCAATAGATGAAATAGAACTGTCTTTGTGAGCATGTGTCAGGGCTTTCAATTCATTCCAACTGCATTAGCCTTGTGTCATTGAGTTCACTCACCTGTCCAAAAGTAGGATGGAGCGAGCAGAAACACAACAAGGTGATGACAATCGCAGCAATCATCTTTCCACTGATCCAAACCAACACGTCGACGATCAGTCCTCAAATGTGTTAGAAGTCGCAGGCAGTGTGAACTGAGTTGCGAGCAGAGACTCCAGGTGACAGAATGACCACAGTTGGCAGTTGGAAAATCTGCTGCAGAGAACTGCTGAGGAATGTTGGGTTTACTCTTCAGGAGCCAATCAGGAAAAAGAGACTTTAAGAAAAATGTGACCACACTATTATCCCTTTACCTAATTTGGTGTGCACTTCCTCTCTGTTTGAGCAGCTTCATTTGTATCTCGCTTATCAGTGAAAGAAAACTGATCTCCACTGGAAAAGATGTTCTGGATCACAAGTGAGATGAAAATCATCAGGATTAACCTGCTATCTCTAGTTTTTAACGTTTTCTGATGTTGTTAAAGGCTTATTTACAGCAATCCTTAAACAAGATTTAATCAAGCCAAAATTGTCAGTTATGATAAATGAAAAATATATATTACTTGTAAAAATGGTTAAAATATACATTCTAACCTTTTTTTCCATTACTATACATCATCTAACTCATCTGACTATCTGTCAGCTCAACTTAAATTCAGAGTGCTATTTGTGACTTGTGATGGACACAACGTTCACTCACAGTGACGTAGAGAAGCTACAGACGAGCTGTGCCCTCTACAGGAGTACATTCACATATGCATTCCTGTACTGGTTTTTAGTTGGCGATATGACACTGCAGTGAATATAAAAAGATGAATGAAGATGACAGGTAGTAAATATAAATGTTCCCTTAGTATTTTGATAATAACAATGATAACAATGGTCATTTACAGCTGTAAAAATAATCATTCCTTTTTCGTATCATTTACCCCCACTATATCTAAATAATTTAGACCCAGCTCCCAGCTCTTTCAAATTACTTTGCAAGTTTCACTCTGCAAGTTGTCTGTATCGTCAGCATCTTCTTTAATACTGTCGGCTATGGAGGAAGTAAAATGACGTCAATTCTACAGACAAAATTGCCTTTTGTGGAAAATCCACAAATGTGACCATGTCTGACTGAGCCCAGAACAGATTGTGTGCAAAGCTGTTGTTTGTTCAGACAGTACCTTTTCTGATGCAGCAAAATTAAAGAGATAAGAATAACTGGCCAGCAAGGAGACTGAAGCACATTCAGCCCACAAGGGAGAAAAAGTAGAGTCTATTGTGTCTCTCTGCAGTCATTCTCACACACTGAATCATCCCACATTGTGTGAAGCATGATTCATGCTTCCCACGCTGGGTCCATAGAAAAACATTGTCACCATGTTCAAACAGACACCCAGACAGCTTCATCGTGTACCTTTCCAAACTCACACCTATCGGATCATTTTGTACCACTTAAAAGTTCTACCATCTCATGTTCTGCTACACTTTGAAAAAATATCACAATCAGGTTTCGCTTAAATTTAAAAAAGAACACCTCCTGCTACATCAGCCTGCCCATAGATCAGGAACACAGCTTCGTCTGATTCATCAGAATGATGGACATCAGTGTCTCAAAACAAACTTCCGCTCATTCAACAGTGATGAACCATCACCCTAAGCTCTCTTTTTGTCATTTAGAACGGGAAATGATGATAGATATGATTAAGCGATATGTTTTGTCATCAAGGACTGACGGCTGAGTAGCAAACTCTCTGTCAGTGGTGGAAAGTAGTATTTACTTTTAAATGTACTCGGGTACTAATTATGTTTTTGAGATACTTGTTTTTTTATTGAGTATTTTGAGTCTATATTTTCTTGTACTACAACTTGTACTTTTAACTTTTTTTGTAGATATTGTCATACTTTACTCATGATTTCACACACAAATCACATTATCAACTTACAAACGTTTGGTTATGGATTACTAAACTGTCTAAATTCAAAAAGCTGGTTATACATGCTAATGTATCTGTGACAATAGTCCAATAATTTGTAGAAAAATGTAACTCTCTAAAATGAAACACATATTCTTTTAGTTTTGCAAAATTTTGGATGCATGATATTATCTTATAATGTTGCATAGATACAGTTTAGTATGGTTACTTAAAGGATTGAAATAAACCACCACTGTGCTGTGATGACTGCTAAGTAAAGAAGTGCAGTAATTAAAAAAAACATTACATTTTTTTCCGCCAAAGTTATAGTATTTAGAAACAAAGCCATGTTAAGAAAAGCATAAGAAAGAGCTCTGAGAAAGTGTCTTTGATTCAATGTATTTTATTAAGTTGTTTTGTTTCTAATACATTAATAATTGTATGATATTGAAACTATTTTGTCTTTTATCCTGAAACATTTATTTTTCACTCTTTAAGTATGAGAGGTCAATCTCAACTTTCTATAATTACCTCCATGAGAATGACGAGGATTTTACTGTCATGGTGCAATTTTGGAGATTTGCGCTAATATTTATCTCGTCGAAAGGCAATTTAGTTAATTTTCAAAAAAAAGAAGGATTAGAAGAATATCCTGATGACTTAATAACATATTGAAGAGTTAACTACAGTGAGTGTACTTTGAATAGATAGCTCGTGTGCTCTGCTCGCTGCAGCCCGTGGTGAAAAGAGGGAGGAGAAGAGCAGAGAGGAGAAGAGCAGAGAGGAGAAGAGCAGAGAGGAGAAGAGCAGAGAGGAGAAGAGCAGAGAGGAGAAGAGCAGAGAGGAGAAGAGCAGAGAGGAGAAGAGCAGAGAGGCAGAGCAACTGGGAGCAAAGTGGCCACTGTTGTTGGAGAAACTTCAGGAGTTCACAATGAGGTCCGGAACAGCGTCCCGGTGCTGGGATCTGTTTGTTGTTTTGTCTCTGCTACCGCCGTTTATCTACGCCAACCGGATTATCACAGACACACCGGAGCTCCAGAAATCCACCATCACCGGTAAACACACTTCAAGCTGTGCGCGAGTCAGGTGGCCACGAGGGACGGTAGTTTACTCTAGTCTAGACCTCGTGCAGAATGACGAACAAGCACACATTATTTTGACTGCTAAATAGAATTTAGACATATGTTTAAATATGTCTAAATTCTATTTAGCAGTCAAAATAATGTGTTTCCGAGATGCAATTTAAATGATAGCAAGTAAGTGTAATATAATACGATTTTATAAGTTTTATAAGTGCAAGTTGTTGTCTTATGTTTGCAATCAAGCGGCAATCCTTTAAGCTGTGGACTCAAGTGGGCATTCTTAGCTGTCCAAATCCACCTGGCAAAGCACCAGCGGCTCAACTTTTCTGTCTGCTGTACAGCAGTTTGGCATCAGCTTAAAAATTACCATTTTGATGGCATTTTGCCAAACGCAAGGCGAAATTATTAACCTATCATTGAGGAGCAGATCTCTACTCTTTAACTTTTAGGTGAAATTGGTTCATATGTAATAAGAAACTTTAAGGGATGAAAAAGTTGTATTTGATTAAAACATGAAACTGTTGTTATAAATGTTATAAATGCACAAACTGCCCTTATATGAATGATTTCAGGACCCAATCAGACCCAATTTAATGTAATATAGGATGTATTCTGCATGGCTACCAAGATTGAAAAGTTTTGAATAGGTAACACTTTATTTTAACCCCTTTATCTATAAGTAGTATATTGACCTATATGGTTTAACATGTACTACAACATAACTACATTATAATTATAGGCAGATATAATTAAGTGTTTATTAATGTACAGTATCTTCAACAATTATGACTGCTCTTATGAAGACACATATATAATTACGTTTGTGTTACATTCATTATCTTCCTATATGTATATATAGTGCTTATACTGTATTCATACAGTTGGCCTAAGAATCCTATTTTTGAGGAATTTCAAGTAATTTATATCTGTTTTAGGGGATGCTTGTTTACTCAGTACGTGGCACAATTTGTAAAAATATTGTTTTGAGTTTTCTTTTCAATTTTTGTGTGTTTAACCCAACTGACCCTTAAACTGTGAGGGAAGCTGTGACAGACTAATCCACTCTCCAACCTCACACACACACACTCAAGCATCCCAAAATATTTGCATTCCGTTGCCATGGTGACGGCAGCAGGGGCATAGTAACTAAATGAGCGTTTCTGTTTTTTTCCAGGGCTGGGGGTAAAGGAGCACTCGCAGATTGTTGCCCAGCACAATAGACTGCGCAGCCGGGTCAAACCCATAGCAGCTAACATGCAAAAAATGGTTTGTGGCATCTATTGTCTGTTTCTTCTGTGTGTGTGTGTGTGTGTGTGTGTGTGTGTGTGTGTGTGTGTGTGTGTGTGTGTGTGTGTGTGTGTGTGTGTGTGTGTGTGTCTGAATTGTATGAATGCTGCTGTCACCTAAATGTGAGTTTAAGGCAGTTTAAATTATTGTCAGTCTGCATTCTGATTTTCAAACCAAAGGTTAGTCTTTCTCTGCAGCACACATTTGTGAATATTTTTCACAGAATACCAGAATAAGAATAAACCTAAGCAACATTTTAGATTTGTTAGTCTCTTAATGATCAACACATGTAGTTAAAATACGGTTAGAGTGATAAAGACAGTTAAAGGGTCATGGTGAGGTGTTGCTGAATGTGCAGCAATTCTTAATATTAATGTTTGACTCAGTTTTTTTTAATCCCACTCTCTGCAAAACACCCAAGCTACAGTAAATCCTCTCCTTATCTTACGCCATCAATTGCTGTGCTATACAGTTCTTATCTGCACAACTGTCTCATCTGCCTGTGATTATTGCTGCAAGGTAACGATGGATTATGAAAGTCACAATGCATTAGATATCACCCGGGCCTAATATGAGATTGGTGGCAGGGCAAACTGTCACTTTGTCACAGATTACATCCTCAAAGCCACCCGTACAGACTGAGCCCCCTTTCTTCGACTGCTCTTCATCCTCGGAGAACTGTTCTCAACTGATAAGGCAGTAATGAGAAAAAGAGGATGTGGATAATCATTCTGCATTCACATCTGTGGTATTACAGGTAATTTCCCAGTGAAAACCCTTAGAGGAAGCTTTGCCGAGCTGAAGAGGCATATTAAAGAGCTTTACTGATAAACGTTAAAAGGCTCCAGGCTTGGGCTGTATTTGTGAATATATGAATGAGTTTTTTTTTCACAGAGGAATGAACCAGGAAGCATTGTGGGGAGATTGTGTTGAAGTGATTATAATATAGACCTTTCGGCTTTGCTTTCAGGGTGAGATAAAATACCAATATTTAAGAAATGAGTGATGCTCCTCCCTTTCTTACACCCTGTCTGTAGGTTTTCTTTGAGCTCTTGAGGAAGTATTATGAGGTCATATATTCACTCTCAGAGACTGAAATTAAAGTTCAGCGTTTACTTTTGATATTCAAATCATATTGTGAGATTGTATTTTATTAACCATGCTCAGATCTTCTTAAACTCCAGCACTTCCATTTGAATGCAGTTGCGGGGGGACAAACAGATCTGCAAAACTTTGCAGAGAAATATCAAGCTTTATTGATTTAGGTCATTTGGTATAGTGCAGTTGTTGATTGCGCCACAAAGTAGGCAAAACAGAGTATGAACTCCTATTTCCAAGTGAGACATTCAAATCCCACAGTGGATTTAACATGACATGCCTTGAAATGAAATGTCTGAGATGAAATATTGCCCGGTGACCTCTGGTGGCATCAATGTGTGAGCCGATGACTTTGCCTGGCAGACATCAGAGAGCAGAGTGAACAATGAACTCAAGGGGGCTCCGCCTTTTATTAAGCCACACTCATACTTCTGATGTCTATCCTCCAGACTCTGTCTAACCATAAAGAAAAGTTCTTGGACAGACATTTGATTAGATTTAAGAGAATGTACTACTTTCTAATAAGGAAGGTTTTGATGGTGGTGAACCATTACTAACGGGATGAGAGCTGGCGGTATTAAGGTGGAACGTGTAAGGGAAAAATGAGCAGCATCAGTTAAACAGGGATTTTTTTTCCAGTGCTCTGATATTTAATGGTGATCATACACACACGTTACAAAAAGTTCCACATCCCTCACCAACGAGTTGCAGGCTCGACAACAAGTCCCGTCCTCACTGTTTAGCTGCAGTGCTGTACTGTAGATTTACCAGTGCATATACAAGACCTTATTCACATGTGTCTGTTAAAGTGATATCAACCCTCCATCAAACTCCCATTAAGATAGTGAACAAGTTGATTTAAAACAAATGTCAAAATTACAACTGGGATTAGGATTAGTAATTGATGTATTTCCAATTGTAATCCCTTACAATACTCAGTACTGAAAAGGTAAATTATTTAATAACCCCATGATAAAGCCATTATTTAAAACATAAACCATTCATTTTGGGTGTTTTATTATTAGAAAATGTTACCCAAGAGAGTTTAAAATGTACCAGTCTTCTTAGTAGGAATAACAAATTAAAGATGCATTAATGAAGAAATGCTAAACATTAAACTTCAGTTGATTCAACTGAAGTTGTCATTTCATTAATTTCTTATAATTTTCCATATTGAATCTATAACTTTCCACATGCAGTTGGCTTTCCTATAGTGAGAATATCTGAATGTGACGTTTGTACTCCAGTTTATGGGGCAGAGTGATTGATTGTGGAACGTTTGTGTGGAAACCAGTTGTTTATTTGAATCAGCCACTACAAATCTTGGAGAACGTGTGACTTAGTGAAATGTTTATACGTAGCACACGATGAGTGTCAGTCACTTTGTTGGCCCTGCCACGGACTGGCAGCTTGCCCACGGTGTCTCCCTGCCTTTTGCCAACTGTACTCTTAAGACTGGCTCCGACCCCTGAAAAGGATTAATGCGGGATAAGAAAATCACTCATGCACTATTAGGAATGACCTTCATGCCAAATAGCGTTTTCTTTCATTCAGTTTTAATCAGTATATCTACAAAGTACAATATGACCTTCATCTGAGGTTTAATGTGCAGCTCCAAGTCCAACAGACCCCAGTAACATATTTTCATAATTAAAAGAGTTGATTTTGAACATTTCCTGCTGGTAATAATTGATGCGCTCATGAATCCTTCAATTTAATAAATCATTAATTATTCATTATTTATGTGGAATTAAACAGCTTCAGAATGCCTTCATTAAAGTTCTAGAAATGACAGATGACCTGTGACTAATATTGATGGTCAAATCTGACAGAAGTGTACATGATATATATAATCTGAAGGTTTGTTGGAGCCCGACACAGAAAGCTATAGAGGATGAGATGAAAACCTTTGATTTTATCAAACAGATCTGCTTTAAACAATTGAATCAAAAGACAGAGAAACAATGAAGTAATTATGGTAACTTAATGTTAGCTTCTTCAGACTACAGTCAGTGTGCTGGTTAGCAGTAGACCTCCCTGTGCACATGTAAGATACTGCCAGAGACAAACATTATGTTTTCCTTTAACGAGTTTTAGTGTAAATGATCAAAGTGAAAGATGTGTTTTATTATTGTCATTACAGGAGTGGAATGAGAAGTTGGCCCTACTTGCAAAGAAGAGGGCAGCATCGTGTCACACAGACCCCCCTCCTCAACACGCCTCATCTTTCAGCCATATTGGGTGGAACACACATCTCTCTGCTGATGGTGTCGCCTCATTCTCTGATGCCATTCACTCTTGGTTTGAGGAGGGGAAAGATTTTCTCTACTTGAGTGGGAAATGTAGGGAGAATGCCACCTGTCAACACTATACACAGGTATAAACAAGCAGATACAATCTCTACCTATGTTTGTGTGGAGTCACACTTTTACAGTAAAACAAATATATGTGCTGATGTAGTGTGTCTAAATCTTCTGTTGTTGTGTAGTTGGTGTGGGCCACTTCAAGTAACGTGGGCTGTGCCAGCCAGCTGTGTCTGAGGGAAGGAGATATATCGGAGATGTTTGTCTGTGCATATTACCCTGGGTAACAATTACAAAGTTTTCCCCCAAAAAAATTAATTGATGAATTCATCAATTAACAGCAAAGGATAAAGTCTGAAAATTAATTAATACTTTTAAAATTAATACTCTACTACTATTTTGTTTTAAACAAAATACAAAAGGTTTTATCTGCAGTCCAGCTCACAAATCTTTTACTTATATGAAAGGTCAATACTGCAATCCAGGGAGTTCTTGGTACTAAAAAGAAAAGATAATGTAAAACTACCTATTTAAAGGCCTCAGAATATGATTATTGTAAAATCAAGTACCTGTTCTATGTAGACATTTTGAACATTAATATGGCTCTAAGCCCCCCCCCTTACGCTACTCTAGATCTTGTGTGATGTATGTATTTGTATTGCTGCAGGGGTAACTGGGAAGTGAATGGTTGGCTGGTGATGCCCTATAACACGGGGCTGTACTGCTCTCTCTGCACCTCTTCCATGTCTGGCTGCTTCAGACTCTGGGACCATGTAGGTGGATTATGTGGTAAGACAATTTATATGTGTGTATATATATATATATAAAATATATATGGGTCAGACATGCATGTCATGCTCACTGTATTTTTGAAGGATAGAAACAGAATTTATACCACTACTATTACCACAAATGTAGTTGTGTCCATTATGCTCCTCAAAGCCATTTCTGCACACCTATCAATGATATGTTTGCGATTGTTAGTAATGTATATTAATCCAATTAAACCAAGATGGCAGATGCACACATGTTTCAGCTTATATACTGTATGTGTATGACATCTGTTTTTCACCATTTATGCCAGTTACTCTGCCATTCACAAAGTATTTTGTGTATTCCATGCTATCCTGGTTATATCACTTTCACTAGAATTAGAGTTCTGCTGATTTTGACTAAAATTATCAGATTTCCAGGTGTTCATGTTGCATTGTTTGTGTGTGCATTTATGTGTGCTTGCACATCTGTTATCAGAAATCCCAAGGAATCCATGTCGAATGAGCTGTGGTCAACACGGCCATCTGAACGTCTCATCCTGCAAGTGTATGTGTGACCCAGGCTTCACCGGACGCCTCTGCCAGGGTACCAATCATCAACATCAAGCGTAGCAGTATGGATATAGTACACATATTGATATCAGGCCTCATTAAATTGATCTGTTTTCTTTTAACGTTCAAAGTAGAGAGGCAGGTTTCACTGTACCAAGTGTCTGTTTTTCAGTACGGTGCAGTGTGCGGTGTGTACACGGTCGGTTCAAAGAAGAAGAATGCTCTTGCTTGTGTGATGTTGGCTATGGTGGGGCTGAGTGTGCAGGCAAGTGCAGTATGCTTCTTTGTGTTTTCATATACCTCAGCAATTTCCACTCTGAGAAACAAATTGATTTCAAATTCAAAAGCACGCACAGAAACACACATACTGAGGAGATTCATGTGGTTGCTGCTACATTCTGTATTTATCTTAAGAGAGTCTGGTGACATGATGAGAACATGGTGAAATATCTATCATAGTGACTTATTAGAGGTGGCATCACAGATCCACAGTATAGAAGGGGTACATGTTTACACCTTTAATATTATATGTACACTGTCAGAATGTGTCTCTGTGCATTCATATCTTCTAGCTAAAATAGGCAACAAAATTATTTTTTGTAAATTGATTTGGTTTCTATTATTATATATCCCTGAACATAATTCTGCAAAACTGTAATGGCTAAAAAGATTAGAACATATTTAAGTCTGTTCATTGAGCTCGAGCCATTATGGATGGTATGAATCATTATTGTTCATTTTTAGCGTATTTTGGTGGCTTGTGTCCCAACAGAGAAAGTGCAGTTTCCCTTCCACAGCTGTGATGTGATGATAGATGGTGACTGCTTCATGGTGTCTTCAGATACTGACACCTACTATGGAGCAAAGAGTCACTGTCAGGTGAGAGACAGGTGTGTGTTGTCCACTGAGAGAGTGAGACAAGCTCTACCGTCATACTGTCATAGAACTCTACATATGTCATTGAACTTCCAGTGTAGCCTTGTCTTTTGTTTACACCACCAGGAACGACGAGGTATTCTAGTTCAGATCCACAATCAGAAGGTTCAGGACATCCTGGCCTTTTACCTCAGCCAGCTGGAGACGAGCAACGAGGTCACCAACAGTGACTTTGAGACCCGAAATTTCTGGATGGGTACAGTCTTTCCTCCAAAACATTTAAGATATGATAATGTTTTCTAACACACGAACAGCAATACCAGATTATGTGGCAGAGACTGCTGTAGTTTTGAACAGATGTTCTACCAGGTGGAGGTTATGGAGATGCTGCACGGATAAGACAGCAATGTTTTTGCTCCACAGGTTTGACATACAAGCCTCTGAAAGACTCATTTCGCTGGGACACAGGAGAGATCCCTAGTTTCAGCAGCTTTGCCTTCGGGCAACCTGACAACCAAGGGTAAGAGACACATTTACTAACAGACAAAAGCTCCTGCGGAGCACATCATAAACAGACGGCCAAGTGCAATGGAGCTAAACAAACAGACAAAAAGCAGATAATGTGAAAGGTAGAAAATTACTTTTTTTGGCGTGAGATTCAGGCTTTTTTTCAATCTCGCTGATGTGTCTGCTAAGGATCTACAATATGTATCATTTATTACTGCAAGAGATTTCTGTAGTTTGGTCTTTCATTTGTTTTCATCTCTGAAATAACATCCAGCATAAATAGCACTTAACATGAAATGATCCACAAATACATTTTATTGTTTATAAATGGAATTACCTGGAAAAGACAGCGAGATCAACTTGCAACCTCCGCATTTACCACTAGATGTCTCTCTCTTTCTGTGTCTGCCTCACTCTCTTCCTCTGTTCTATCGATCCATCTAAACAGCTATCGTATACGTCTGTAATACTTTCATAATAGACTAGTTATTATATCAGTAATAACAAGTTGTTATCATGTAGTCTTGTTTAAATTAAATACTATTGTCTGATTTTCTTTATCTGTATCTGAATCTATTTGGCCACATTTGAAAACCTGTGTTTGTTTGCTTTATTATCCTCTGCTTCATCAGAAATTCAAACAAACAAAAAAGTATAAATATTTTCTTTCAACTTTACAATTATGCTTTCTCAAAAAAATAAGATGCAGAGAGTCACTTACTTATCTCTCTCTCTGTCTAGCTTTGGAAACTGTGTGGAGCTGCAGGCATCAAGTGCCTTTAACTGGAACGACCAGCGATGTAAAACGCAGAACCGATACATTTGCCTGCATGGTAAGGCTCCATCTGGGTACGGGTGAATGAAAGTGTTGAAGGCAATGAAGGTAGAGTTCTTTTTTGTACACATGACTATCCAATGTGATGTGGTGGACCTGCCTGCTGGGAGGCGGTATCACAAACCCCCCCGAGTCACGGTGTCGCCCTACAAATGTGACATTTGATATAGGCAGTAATAGTAATTTAGAATCGTTAAGACTTGCCATTGTTGTCACACTTGAATACTACTGAATACTATGCACATTTGGTTGCGTTTCATCAACTGCAGCAGCGTGTCCCACAATTGACTTGCAAGAGAGACGGGCTTGTCCTCTCGCTAATTGTCCTTTCATCCTGAGAAAAATATATGAGGGTTTGTGGTTACATCTTTTACAAGAGAGATGAGACTCAGCCATAAATTAAATGTGAAGTTCACCACTTCAGGTTTTTGGAGATGGTGTATCCCAGAAACTTGAATGCCTCCTAAGCAGACACAGTGTTGTTCAGTATGTTTATGGAGAGCTGCTCCTGAAGTCCACTGTCATCTCCACCGTTTTAAGAGCATTCAGCTCCAGGTTGTTCTGACTACACAGAACTTTTCAGCCTGCCATCTGTATACAGACTCATTCCCTGGTCTGTCAAGGAAGTTTGTGATCCACTGTCAGGCGAAAGTCGGTACAGTGAGCTGGGTGAGTTTGGTGAGTAGGATGACTGGCATGATGGAGCGCCAGTCTGAAGTCGTGGTGTTGCAAGGATGTAGTGCATCATTGTCCGGTAGACAAACCGCTGGGAGTTCAGCAGGGCTCCTGTGATGTCCTTCAGGTGGGTTTTCATGACCACAGAGTCAAGGTGACAGGCCTGTAGTCATTTAAACCGGTGATGGAGAGTTTCTTGCGGACTGGGATTATTGTGGAGCCTTTGAAGCAGAAGGGGACTTCACACAGCTCCAGTGATCTGTTGAAGATCTGTGTGACGACTGATGTGGAGACATTGATTTGATTCAACGTTTAATGTCAAAAATATCACTTAATGGAGCTTAACAACTTTTTGTAATCGTTTGGATAGTAGCACCTGCTGTTCTCTTCTGTGTTCAGACAATTATCTGTGGCTGATAATCACAGCAGAGTGATGTCTAAAATGTTAATCCAGTGTGTCCATTAATGATATGAACACAACATTGAAAGATCTCCGTGATCCTGCCTTTAAACAAGGCACTCAGTCTAAATCAATGGCACTCAGTGCTCGCCATCCAGAGCCTTTGAGCGATCAATATACATCAGCCCCACAAAGGCCTGCAGTGTTTAGACACACACATACCACTTACATTGATCGTAAGGAATGAGAGGGTGGCAGATGTTTAGTTTTGCCCACTTGAGTGAGTCTTTGTTAGTGGTTGCTGTGTAATCTGGTATTGATCACCCATAGCTGAATGAGTGATCTGCTCTGAATGTGGTCAACATTGCCAGTGCCACCTTTTTACAACCTGCTTTTTGACGACCTGCTAATGTCTCTCTCTGTGTAGTTTATGTTAGTGTCAAACAGGACTAGCAGATCATGATCAAGAGGGGCTTTATTGGTCAAATTATATATCAGCGCTAATTAAACTGCATACTGTAGTGGTCATTAACAAAGCTAAACATATGTGAATATTCTTTTGATCAATAATTCCGACCCGTCCTCTCGAAATAAAAGGACATTTTCACTGAAGCAACAAAGAGTGAAATGCATAAATTCAACTGATTATAAGCACACAGAGCCCTCCACCCCTTCAGAGTGATTTCCAGCCTTCATTGCAGTGTTGTGTTAATTGGTGATAAAATGATAAGTGGATATAACACAGCCTGAGGCAGACACTAAGCTGTGTTTCTCCAGAGCTCTGTCTGCGCTTGTGTGTGTGTGTGTGTGTGTTTCCATATGCATTTAAAGAGTCTCAGTCTCTTATGTCATGTTTCAGATTAAAAGTTTCCTCACAGCCACATTTGCGTAGTATTGAAGGATTATTGGGGATTCATGCACACACTTAACTTCCTTTTTTTTGACAATGCTTTTGTGCTCAACATGCAAAATTCTGTAAATGTTTGCATCGCACATATCTATAATGTGTGTGTTTTGTGTGCGTTTCACAGCTGCAAAGCACATTGCCCAATGGGAGGACAGCAGTTGACTTGGATTTCTCAAACGGGGTGAAACTAACTGTACGTGTTTCATGTCGGTTGGGACAATGGCCATGTTTTTTGTCAATCATTGTACACAGATCAATGTAGTTTAGATGTACTGTATATACTGTACATGTTTGAGTTTGCAATTTGTTTTTCATTAAATGGTTGAATGTTACTCAGAAAATGTATTCTTTCATTCTTTGCATATGTCCTCTGAGTGAATGGCTTCAGTCTGTTGTATCCTTTCCACCCACCGGCCTCATGTGACCTCGAAATCGATTTGGTCGGCGGTTCTCTTAATGCTGCTCAGTGAAATGAGGAGAAAGATAAAAAAAAACTCTTACAGTTATGATGGTGGGCCACGTTGAAACCACGTCATTTTAGAGAAAAGTGGAGACAGGGCAAATAACATAAGCACTAAAACTACACTAAAGCAAAGAACTGGATAATTAAAGCTCAGATTTCCTGTAAGTGCTGTTTTAGTAATCAACAGAGCACACATTCTCTACATTTAAGATGTGTTACCGTTTCTATCTGACTTTTTCAGAGCAGACCATTTTAATGATATGTTAATGCAAAGGATGCTCCATGAAAAGCAAAGTGCATCATTTACATATTTATGTTGAACCCCACTCATTTTTGTGATCCTCTGACTTTTCCTCTAGCTTCACCACGAGGTTGACATTTGAGGTTTTGAGTGAAATGTCTCAACAACTGTTGGATGGATTGTCATAACATTTGGTTCAGACATTCATTTTCTGGTCAGGACAATTTGTAACAATTTTGGTGATCCCACAAAATCATCAGGTCAAAATTCAAATTCATCCAATACGATACCAGCAGAATGACCCATTAGCCTCAGCTGTATGTTGTGTTCAGATAATAAATAACACTAATGATGGTTAACAAATGTTAGCATGTTTATATACTAAACTAAAACAGCGAGTTGTTAAGTCACTTGAGCCAGCTGTCATACCAGTATCGTTGATAGAGCAGATAGGCACCAGAGAGGAAGACGATAGCCCTCCAGTGAGCACAATACAGTAAGAGTGTTTTATTTTTAAAGTGAACTGATTTTTTTTCTCTGATCCCCAATAAGTTGATAATAAGAACTTTACAACAAAGTTTAAATGTTTCATTCGACAAAGAAAAACAAGGTATTTAAAATAATTTTCTGACTGCAGCTGTGCAAACAATTACAGAACATCCTGTGAGGCAGTGCTTAAAGTGTTCACGAGTACAATAATCTCGGGAAGAGAAAAAGCAAACTATGACCAAGCTTACAAAAAAATAGATTTAAAAAAATGTAATGTTGGCCTACTGGGCTTCAAATCCTGGTCCTATCATCATGAAAAACGTTGCAGAGAAAATGATATTTGCTGAAAGATTGATTCAGCACCTTGGACAGCGAAGGTTTCTGGAACATTAGGGCCTTTATCAAGGTTATGACTACCCACACCTATGAAATGACTGTGATGTAACAGGTATGGTAAGGATACCTTCAGTAAAGGGAGGCGATAGATTTACTAGACGTCTGTTTAAATATCACATCGAACAACAAACCCCGAGGTGCTTAATGTGTTTCTGTTGCTGATTTGCCCACAGCGCTCATCAACACTGACTCAGCAGCCGGAAACAAAACTGGATCTGTCTGCAAGTTAGAGAAGATAACAAGAAATTCACATATAAAGTATATGCTCAACATGTCACACAGTCAAGGAGTTGTTTAGTCTATTTAGTATATTGTTTTCATATTATCACTTTTTACAGTGTGGTAAATGTAGTAAATGTGTGAAGCAAATCCAGACAAAATTCAAGGCAGGATCCAAACCTAATACCACCAAACAAAAATCATGTGTTACCATTATGCACCTGAGGAATTATCTGTGTTTAGGTACAAGTGTGTGAGTGGTTTAAATTTAGATTAGATCAGTGGGTGTTCAATGGTGCCTCTGAGGTTCAACCCTATACTGCCTTCCTGGGAACAGAGGAAGATCCTGCTGGATGGCAGATGATGATACACTCAGGGCGAAGAGAGGGATAAAAGCTGCAGATAATGGGGTCAGACCAACGACACGACACTGTGAAATGGTGCAAACAGGGCTGAGGTTTCAGGGTTAAACAGCTGGGAGCAAGAGGAGCAAACCAATATCCTAATTTCAGTTCTACTAAGTTTCCACTTTACTCAACACATTTTTGATATTCCCCTGCAAGCTCAGTATACAATGCCTCTACACAATGCATGAAGTGAAACCTTCCTCAAACACCTCATGTCACATACATCTGGCTCACACTGCATTCACAGCCTGGTGCTCTCAACACAAAATAACAAGCTGGTCAGGTTTGTTTACTTGTTAACTATCAAAATAGACTCGAACAGGATGATCCTGCCAGCTTAAAGAGATAGTTCAACATTTTGAGAACTAAGTTTATTAACTTTTTTGCTGAGGATTAGATTGATACCACTCTCATATCTTAACTGTAAATATGGGGCAGCAGCTGGTGAGCTTAGCTTAGTCTAAAGGCCTTACCGTAGGCATGACAAATAAATGACATGAAAATTGTCTTGGGATTTTATTGTGAAAGGTAATAACTTATAAGGAGTGGATCTGGTCTGCGCTGCCTTTGTCAAGGTTGAAAGGAGTAATAAAGTTTGCTCACTTGGTTCGGACTACGGAGCCTTTGTGTTGTCGTTTCATATATATAGGCGCAACTCAACCTGTCACTTGATTGGTTGATGCCTTCATTCGCACTGCAAAAGATTGAAAATGTTACCTTGTGCCGAAAAAAAGTATGTTGCTATTTCACGGTGTAATATTTACGTTCTGTGTGAAAATATTCATAACAAAAACAAAAAAACAGCTTGAAACTAATTGCATGAAAAGTGTGTGAAGGGCTTTACTGATAACAGGGGAAAAGAGCAAGCTAGCTGACAGTTTAATGTTTCCAGCCTTTATGCTAAGCTAAACCCAAAATATTGTGTGTCCAGCTTTCTATTGAACAAACAAAAACGAGAGTTGTATCAATGATATGTTTGGAAAATGTAAGGTCTTTTCGAGAATTGAAAATAGATTTCTGTTGGTTTTAACAATGTTTGGCTGCACAACATACATGTGTAATCACTAAACTACTGATGGATCACTGGGATTAAGAAGTTACATTGATTTTACATTGTCACTGGATCAGATATGTATCATGTCCATGTTGAAGAAATAACAACATTAATTTAGATGATTGTCTGGGCACACAGTGTGTCACTAAGTGAGATGTGCTGTGTAATACACTTTTTTTGCTGATTAGTTGGTTCATGCCTGTGACTGCCTCTCTCAACAAAGTATGAATTCTGATTGTGTTTGTGTGTGTCTGCCTGTGAGTGTGTACTGTATGTGTAAATCTTCACCACAGACGCGGCGCTAGCGTAGCTTCCTGCTGGTCTCATGGTGCCCCCTGATAAGCGGATGCTGCAGAGGGTTTCAGAATGGCACCGTTGGCAGTGGAATTAGCTTCCATTGTCATGATAATGACAGTGATACTCTTGCCCCGTCCAACTCAGACCAGCCATTGTATGGAAACAGGAATGCAATTTCTCCTGCAGCAGCAACCGACAATCCTCTATGAGAGTGAAAGGTCCCTAAATGACTTCCCATTCAGGCGAGGCTGAGGGGCCAGCAGCCAATTAAAGTGGGAGCAGCAGAACAGTGCCATCCCAAAGACCTAAGGCTGTCTCTAAACACACACATTAAGCAACAGCAAGTCGCTGTATTTTCCTTTGTACAAAGAACATCTAATCCCCGAAACTATCTTTTTCCTTACAGAAGTGATTCTTTTGGGGGCACAGGCAGTTTACACTAAATAACTCAAGAGGTTTATTCAGCACACTATATACACAGATTCAGGGACACAAGTTATTGATTTGAAAATGCCTAAATATTGGAGTTGGGGGACAGAGTTCGTGGGAAAAGTGGAAACACTCTCCAACACCATCTATCATGGTTAGATTCCATGGTGTTAATAGTATCAGGTAGTCTCCCCTGTGTTTATATGAGTCACGATGGAGGTTTCCACCGTTCTTCATGCTACTGAGCTGTGAGTAAAGTGCATGTGTGCTGTGGGACTCAGAAAGCCCTGAACTAAGAAGAAGCCCAGTGAACCAGATGAGTTTGTTTTAAGCAACACGACTAATAATCACCCACCGCAGCACCGACGATTCTCCTGAGACAAAAACACTCCTCTTGAATGCCTCATTTAATCTGCAGCCATCTTCCCTCCAAAACATTTTCTCATTTTTATTTCCACTGCTTATTCAAACGCGTTTCTCCGTCCTCTTTAGAATTCCAGTTTTCACAGTCAAAAACATTTTGTGAAATAACATATCTATCTACCATTATTGGTAGCACTTTATAATAACTACACACTATGAAGCATTAGTTAAGCATGAGTAAACACTTAATTCATCATTTATAAAGCATTGTTCCTACATTAATAATTCATTAGTATGCAGTTCATAACAACAGTTATAAATGTTTTATTCTTGATTAATAAGCTCGTCTATTATGTGTTTCATTATTGTGTTTTCATACTTTATAAATGATGGATTCCCCATTTGTAAATGAAGTATTATATATTTTACAAACCAATAATTAAGGAGTTGTAGATGATTAATAAGATCATTTATAAAGTGTTAGTAAATTATTAATAACTTATTTAGATGTACATTATTCATGCATTTATATATATAATGATTTAGATATGCACTAATGGTTAGGGACTATGCTAATATATGCTTTATAAATGCGTATTAATACTGCAAGTCATGATTAATTAATGATTTATTAAGGTAGTTAGTAGTCATTAGTAAATTATTTTGTGTGAGCTCATCTAAAGTGAGGACTATTTATGCCTTATAAAGCATTTATAAATGACATTGAAAGGCCAGCAGTGCCTCAAAACCCATAGTTTTTTAACAGAAAAGGCAAATAGACACAAAGTGATCAAGAACATATCAATATTTATTGCAAGATGCAAACAATATACTATTAAATACAAACCTCTTTTTTTTCAAAAAAAACAATGTATTTGTGAACCCTTTGTAAAGATTGAGATCTTTAGTAGGAATAATGAGCTTGAGTCTGTTGAGAGAATTGAGAGACAGGCTAATGCATTGTTGGTTTTGGTCTTTGTTGACAGAAAGACACATTTGACCATTCATATAAGACCAGATATTGCGTCCATTTGTAGTCATAAGGCAATAGACCTGCTCCTCAGTTAGAATAATCTGTAAAAGATGCCAGAGTAACGATGCACTATTCAGTCCTGGAGAACAGAATTGGCTCCTGACATTTTCAGTGTGCTGATGTCAGGGAAAATATGACCGCTAATCTGAAACAACACAGTCATTAACAGGGACTATAGAGCAATCGGGCACAAGCTTTGTGGGCTGTTAGCAGTCCGTTGGCTAGGCATCATATGCATGCAAAGTTAGCAACAGACACAGTACAAAATGCCTCTCCATCAGATTATTTTACAAGTTTAGATGAAAGCTCTCATCAGACAGCAGGAATTCTTATCATAAACAGAGCTCTTGTGTGTTTAAGCATCTTGTGACAGTCATTGAAAGCTGCAATCAGTCTCCAATTATCGCTCTTTACATCTCAATGAGGAGATCCAGCTGCACTGTAGGATCTGATGATACATTAGGAGGAGTAACTGTGTTTTTTTGAGAAGAGGTAAATGATACTTACAGACAGAATTACAGGGTGATTTTTAATTATCTGAACAAATCAAGTAAAGATTGCACTAAGTACTCGCTTTATGTCTCCACCTGCTCGTGTGCTCTGTTTACTGAAGCTGGGACGGTGTTTTCATCTCTGCCGAGCTCCTTCTAGTGGTTTGTGAGTATTGGCATTTCTCTTTTGATGCTGGACTGAAAGCAAATAACATGAGGGTATTCATCAAAGGGCCTATATTGTGTGAGTGAGATTGAATTATGATTATAAATTCTATTTAATTATTTGTCCAAACCAGTTATGCTTCTCTAACTTCTTTTCCAGCTCTATAAATCCAAATGGACAAAGAAACATATTGGTCTATAGAAAAAAAAAAACATAACATGCTTATCAGAGTTACAGATATGAACATAGTTTAATTTTACATCAAACCAATATTCAGTCTATAGTCAGAGGACTGCAGTGATTATTCTGCCTGTTCTCAATCACCATTAAACCATTATTTCTCTGTCCTTTGTCTACATGATTCTCTCTCTCTCTCTCTCTCTCTCTCTCTCTCTCTCTCTCTCTCTCTCTCTCTCTCTCTCTCTCTCTCCCTCTCTCTCTCTCTCTCTTTTTCATTTTCTTTTTTCAGTGCAGCATTTGGATGCAAGATGAACTTTGATAAGAGTTAATGAGAACACAGCATTGTACGGGGAAAGAATGGCTCGGGCTGCACTCAAGAGCCTCCCCACCAGGAAATGGACCGTAAAGAGCCGCAGCCACTCGCTCCTCTGGGTTGGGAGGAGGATAAGAGAAGAGGAAGACAATAGAGAACGTGCAAAGACAGGGTTGAAAAAAATGTGGGTGTGAAGGACAGGAAAAGAAGAAAAGACAATACTGTATATGATTAAGGCACAGAAATGTGGAATAGCACAGCCTAGGCTACAAACATAATGATAGATAATTACTGTATTTTATAACCCATTTCTAATACACCTAAAGGCATTTTCAGGTCTGCAGTTCGTTTGCTTTGTTACAATTCAGGGACTTTATTTTTATTTTATGTATTTTATTTGCCCCTGGGTTTGGTTGTGTTCACATGGCAACATTCAAGAGCAGTCCACAAGTTGTTAACAAATGCCTTAAGCCTGCTGTTCTCTCATTGGTCAGAAATGTTATTGGAAAGATTCGACTCAAAGCCCCTTCTCCTTTTTCTTTTTTTTGTCTTCATTATGGAGCTCAAACAACATATATTGCTAATTGTTTTCATTGCGTTTATGTGGTTCATATACCAGCGTTCATTAAATGAACAAAGTATCCAGCTCCAGCGAGCATCTGGGCTGCGACTAGAAAACAATGTCCTGGTGCATCTTATTAGAAGACGTGTCACCTCAAGAGGTCGCCGTCAGAGATAAGCTCTGATGGGTGCGTACCATCACACACTCGCACGTCAATTGTTCTTCAGACCGAGCTTCGGGTAAACTTGATTTGATTATGTTTATAAGTCTATTGTTTCGGAATGAAGGGTCTATTGCGTTCTGATCGTAAACAAACCGCTGCATGATTTGACTGAGGCAGGTCGAGACCACCCTCTCTAGGCAATCTCGGACCCACTTGTTCAATGTTTGTGTAAATATCGGAACTGACATTGGGGGTGAAACACTCCAGGTTTTGAAACGTGCTATGTGAATACACCGTAAATTGTACTGTGCTCAGCAACTGCTTATAATAGATACAACATAGACACACAAATGCAGTTAATCAGTTTCAGTGTGGTTTCACTCTACTGCTGACTGTAAATCATTTGAAGCAGGTTCAACTTAAACATTTTAGAAAACTGATGCCTTTAAAATGTGAGTTAACTGAACTTTGGTTGAATAATTAGTTCAAAGTCTTCTTATGACTTTCAAAAATGTAAAACCAACCGAGTTAGGTTAACTGAACTTGAGTTCAATGAACAGTACAGAACAATTTCATTTAATTTGACAGTTTGAAGTTTTATATTAACATTCAATAGAAAACGGAATCATTAACCTTAATGTCACTTACTATACAAACTTGTGGAATTATAATATACGGTATGTCACTACAAGCTGAATCAGTTAGCTTTTCATTATTTTGAATATATTTTCTTTTATATGTTTCTCTCGTGAGTCTTATTTGTGGTATTTTTGCATTGATTATTTCTTCAGCATTCATAATATATAGATAATATAATAATTTAACATTTTGTGCTGTCGAATAGTGTCCAGTCATAACTGCAAGAGATCACCAAACACATCATTTGTTATTCAATTAATAACAAAACCAACTCCAATAATGATGCCATGCAAGTTTAATACACACATCCTAATATTTTTGTTCAATCATTTATCAAAGAGGAAACAAAGAGTGATACTTATAAAAGAATAAGAGGAAATCAAGGCCCATGAGTTAGTGGGGGAGAAAGGGAGTGGAGGGGAGTCGACCAAAGATACAAGAAACAATACCTATAATATAATGGGGGTTAAATGATGATTGTAAGATGTAAGTCAAATTAAAGCATTAAAGACAGAGGAAGTGCTTGACATCAGAGCCTCTGTGGTCATCTGCGGACGAGAAGGGTCCCTAACAGCGACATAGGAAGAGAAAAAAGATCAGGAGGCATCTTGAATAAGCTGCTGACAAATTAATAAATAAAGAGTGGAGAGAGGAGAGGGCTTCTCAAGGATGTCATCTTAATTGAAAGTGACAGCTTCAATTAAAAATGTAATCATTCTGTCCATTTTCTAATTAAAAGCGAAACGACTGATAGTTTTGACTCATTAACTTCAAAGAGTAATTCAGTCTGACCGAAAGTGAAAGTGTGTCACTTGCTGAATGGAGAGGGAGCGAGCAGATGAGAAGTGGTGCAAAGGACCAAGAGGACTGATGCGTCAGGTGAGGATAATCTGCTACAGTTACTTTATATGAGAGTGAAACAGCTCTTAGTCAGTGGATAAACGGTCAAATGATGATAACCAGGAAGCAGTTAGCGACTAGCAATGCTGTCATGAAGGTTGCTCGGCCTGACAAAAAGCAGAACGCTCACAGCAGTAAGTGACAATTATTTTTTTTAAAGAGCAGCCTCTTCATCATTAGGCTACTGGTTTTCTGAACCAATACAAACAACACTGATACAAACCTTTTCCACACACACTCACACTGATCTGATGCTCATTACCAGAGTCACACATGTGATGCTGTCAGCAGGAAGAGACCATTCAAGGACCAACCGACCTGTCGAGAGGTTGTTTGCTGTGTGTGAGGATGACTGAATTGTGAGGCAAGTGAGTGTCTTCTTGGCTTGTTACAAAAATAAAGTATATGGCTACAAGGTAACAATAATCGTACACATAATACAACATAGAAGACGTGTTTACAGTACGTTTCTGACAGATTTGCCCGACAAATTGAAAAGCTAATTATTCAGCATTTTTTCCAATAGTCCTGGTGGATAGCCAGGACGATAACAGAAGTTTTGATTGGTTGAACCTGATTTTTTGGGGGGCCATTTGGAAGCAGGACAAATAGCTATAAACACAATTTGGACACATTATCACCTTATAAATTGATTTGGGGAACATGTTATAGCTAACTGTGGCTTACACATCAGATACAGAGCAACTTACGTGTGACCATTTGTTTGGAGACGTGTTTCGGTCCACCTGACAAATCCACTGTGAATCTCACTAAATGCTCCTCAATGTTCACCAGCTAGTTGCTAACTTTGGGAGTACCAGAGCTTTTTAGTTGAGAACATCTGGAAATGAACCGTGCTTATAGGCTTATAGGCCAGCTAGCAGGCTCTGGCACGTCAAAGAATACGCCCAACATGTCAAACTAAAGATCTGATTGGTTGAACACGATGAACACGGCCTGGGGCCTCTCTTCTTACCTAGAGACACGGAGGTGAAATCTGATTGGATAAAAGCTCTACTTAAAACAAGTTGCACTGGAAGCAGAGCAACTGAGGAAGACAGTAGCTGTGCAATGAGAAAATAAGATAATGGGAAAAATATTTTTATAAATGATAATACTTGTAGTGTATTTAAGAACAAATATTAAATTATAAAATAGCTATAACTTTGTGATTGCCACTGCTGAGAATGCTCTTAAAATAACAGAGGGGATGTGGTTTTGCAGATTATTCCTGTGTGCTATCAGTAGAGGTCTTTCCTAAATCAATTCTGCAAGGCTCTTGAAGCAGCAACTATATTGTAGCAGGTGACAGAGTCTAATCATTTATAATTATCTATTAAAATAGAGGCACCTTTAACCTCTCTCATTGGAGCACTACAGGGGTTAAATGTGTACGGAAGCCTCCCAGCATGCTTTGTAGAAAAGGATTAATGACGATGAGTCTCATGTTATGTGTGTGCCTCCATTTTAAAAAGTGTTAATGTCCTCCTCATTGTGTTCCATAATATAGCCATTGTTTTCACATCTCACCTGTTACACAATTAGTCATCTGAGCAATGCAGTCAGATTAGAGTGATGCTGTGTGACAGTTGGTGACATTCTCAATGTGAATACAAAGGTGGGTTTATTGCTGAGCTTATGGTGTGTCTGTTGCTAACAATAAAGCTGCAGTTGAAGTTTAAATCTGCCGCTAAGTTCTTCCAACTTGTGAACCCCAGCTCATCATGTTACTGTATTACTAACGGTGCAAAATAAGGACAGTTGCCAAACACAATGCCATGAAATGGAGTGAGAAAGACCAGACTACACGCTTCTTTCTCTTTTATTTCTTCTTATAACCCCTGTTGACTTTTTCACACAAATCAACAAACTTGGTTCAGTCACACTTTTTTTTCTGTTCAGAAATAATTCTAGGATGAGACATATTCCCTCCTTTAAAGTGCGGAAAAATGAATCTAGAGGTTTTGTGTTTTCATGCTTAGATCACTGTAATTCTTTGTATACTTGCCTCAGCTCATCTTCTAACAAAGAGAAAGTACAGGGAGCACATTACTTTGGCGTTGGCCTCTCTCCATAATCTACCAATGGAGTTTAGAGTTAAATAAAACCCTGTTAATTACCTATCAAGTAGTGCAACATGGTGAGGTCTTCTTACCTAGAGACACAGGGATGAAATCTAATTGGATAAAAGCTCTACTTAAAACGAGCTGCACTGGAAGCAGAGCAACTGAGGAACACAGTAGCTGTGCAATGAGAAAATAAGATAATGGGACAAATATTTTTATAAATTATGATACATGTAGTGTATTTAAGAAAAAATATTAAATTATGAAATAGCTATAACTCATTTTAATTTACACATTTTTTGTTTTGTTAACAATGTGTAATGTGTTTAAAACTGCGACTGTAATCTGTTTTAGTAGTTGTAAAGAAACATAATTTAGTAGGAGACAGGGTTGCTCTCTGTGTTTCTCTGCCTTTGATTTATTTCAGCTCTACCTTTAACAGTCATCTCTTTATCAGATATAAAGCAACATATTGATTTTTGCTTTGCCCTGTAAAATCCATTGTTGCAGAGAGAGGAAAACAATACGATAAGCAAATTGTGTACTCATAGGGAATGGCTTCATATTTCTAAACAAACAAACTGAACAAAAATAATAATTTCTTATGTATCCCAAATCAGTGCCAAGTTAGAGACAATTTAAATACACTAAAGTAGATGTTATTCTGCAAATTCAGAAAACTTTAATCATCCAAGGAAGGCTTGCTGATCTTGTTTGCTCTTTTTTAAATATTTATTTCTGCTTCACAGACATTCAGTTACAGATCACCAACCACAGTCCGCTGACACTGGACACTGGACAGCTCGCTGGAGCAACAAAGGAGAGAAGTGAGCAGTGTAGCTGTTTTCTAGTGTTTCCAACACTTGGATGGACGTTACCATAGTTGTATCATCAGTAAAACAATTTTTACGACTGATCTCCTCAGATATATTATTCCAAAGGCAAAGGATCTATTATGACAAACCTAACCAGATGTGCCTTAAAATGTCAGAAATAAAAATAGTTTACACATTTGCCTCTTTTTCCTTTTCCTTCATCTGTTTCGGTAACTTCTGTATTGAAAATTGCTATAAATTAAATTTACTTATTTGCTATAACAACGTTTAAGTTGTATCCAGCAGGAGACATTTGAAGAACCTTCTGCAAATTCAATAGTACAACTCCAACAATATAACCATAGTCAAAGTTGCAGAGCGACCAGCACTTCACCAAGACCGCGGGGCTGTCGGCAGTCGTGGAGCCTAAAGTTCAGTAAAATGTCCGCAATCTGGCAGGTTAGAAACAGAGAGGTAAAATCCAGATAACTGAACTGAAACACAGTAAGATCATTCAAAAGCAAGATGCTAAATACAAGTAAAATCCAAAAATAGCAACAGTCGACGTACCACTTGAACTGCTGGCATGAACAATAAAATGACAAGACCAAAAGTCTTGTCATTGAATGAAATTTGAATAAATAAAATGTATGGTGAATCATTTCACTTTTAGATCTTTGATGCATTTTGATCAGTACTGAAGATACATGGCAGAGTTTTGCTCATCTCTAAAATATGGAGCTCATGGAGTAGGACAACTGTTTCCCAAGCCAGCAGCTGTTCCCACTTCTCAACAACCTTGTTTACTCTCAGTGGTAGCGGTTTGGTGATGGGGGAGTCTGGCCTTTACTTTCTGCAGAAATTTCCACATCCAGATTTCACACTCTGTTAACTTCATTGCAATATGAGGGAGACAGTGGGAAGTGGGAAACTTGACTGACCTTCATCTGTCCTAAAACGCACACAGTTTTCGAGCTATAAAGAAGAGAGATAGGACACTATCCAGTAATTAGTTAAGTGTCAGAGAAAATCACCAGAAACTGATTAAGACATCTATTTGTTCCTCCCTCTACAGCAAACAAGTAAAGTGTAAAGCAGTGTAATCTCAGCAGCTGACATCAGTTGCAGTGTATGCTCTGCAGAGTATACTAAAGAATGAAATTGAATGTCTGGTAACGTTAACAGGTCACTTTAATATACACACAGCATAGACCAGCTCACGCTGTTTGTATATTAAAGTGGCTATTATAATCAATACTTTAAAATCAAGAATGGATCATTTGAAATGGGTTCACTGTAGTGATGAAGCCACTAAATTATCACCTGACTGCAGATCTCTTTTCCAGCTGCAGCACATCACTGTTTTCAAAGGACAAAACTCGAAAAACAAAAAACACTGAGCACTATACCTGCCCAGCACCAAACACCAGACAGACACAGTCATTCTAAGCTGGTGAACATAGTGAAACTATTAGCAGATAAAGAGACAGATATTTCCCTTAGAAGTTGGGGGAGAACAAAATCAGAGTTTAAAGGAGATTGGATGTTGGACTTAATTTGATCAGATTGACTGTACTTCAAATGAATGCTAATGCCCAAATTAGCTGAATTGTCCTAAAAAATTCTATTTCCAGGTCTTACCTCATGCAGTAGACATCCGAATAATTTACTTTTGCATTAAATCTCTTAAAGCATGCAGCTTCTTTAACATCCAACAGTTGACAACAGCTGTTATTAAAAATATTGATTTCTCTAGTGTTTTAAAAAACGACAATTAGTTGTTATAAATGACAACAAATTCAACGTACATGACAATTGTTTTTAATCAGATGGATTTTCATGTGTCCTCTGTAGTATTCGATTATGTTATTTGTTCAGATACGTCCAGTGAGTTAAGAGGGATTTCTTTTTTTGTTTCGTCACAGCTGGGCAGTCTGAATGAACAAGGCTATCCATGACGCAGACAGAACAGGCTGTGGAGGATGATGAATGGGGCTGTTGGGGAATGCTACAGTTCAGCCACACTCTCTATAGTCTGTCTCACAAGGCAAGGAAAGAGGCACTAATGCAAAGTTAACTGAGTTTAACACTCTCCCTATCTCTGAGCATAATTTAATCCACCTTCTAATTGCTTCTTCAGAGGCTGGCCAGTATAAATTGGATTATCCTCTGAGGAACCTGCTCTGTTCCTCGTCGAGCCAGCTTTCTTTGTTCAATACATGACAAGTTTGGAAACAGCGTACAGTCAGTGTGTGTGTTCTGTATCCGAGAGATGCTCGAGGGAGAGACGGCTTCATCCAAAACAGAGATCAGACGTGACAGTGTAGACACTGTTATCTCACATTCAAGTTATCAGCATTAAAGCCACATTCTAACAACAAAAACACCGTCTAATTCCATGTTTTACAGCACTGTGCACTGGCCCACAATTTTCAGTCAAAACAGAACAAAGATTTGACTCCAACGTTGATGATGTTTCTCCATTAAAAGCCAATCAAATAAAAACTAATAATTTGTTCCTGTAGTAATATGTATCTATGCACAAACGGAACAAGAGAGTCTGTTAAATGTAATAGCTGAGGTCCGGCAGCAGACCAGAGCGAATGAGGTGCCAGTTAAAGCCTTGTGAAATGTTTAGCTGGCTGCAGGCCTCTTTTCATCAGCCTAGCCAAATCCCGCTGACGCCACAGTTACCCAAAGCTTGAAAAAGGGGAAAATCTCACCACCTGGGCATTGTCACACTGATGGAGCCCATCCTAATTTATTCACCACTGATACACATACAAGTGCCGGCACACACACACAAACAGGCATGTATGCACCCACATCCACACTCACACACAAAAACACACTGGCTCAAACCCGGACTATAGCTCTCTGTCCAATTGAGTTTGCAGGTCCAGTAGCACAACATAATGAGGTTTTCACACTGAGACACTCCAGCTAGAGAGAGCGGCGGGGGAGGACGATGTGAGTGGGAGTCGGTGGGTGTGACACGGAGAGAGAAGGGGAAGGAAAGAGAAAGGCACTCGATGATAATGTATGAGCTGTCGGCGGTGCTCTATGGTGGGGGAAAAGAGTGCGGTGGTGCATTTAAAAAGAAGATTATCATGTCAAGATACAGCAATAGCTCGGTGAACACAGATTTTCATTGGGTGTTGTTCATCTGCTCTGTCTGTCTGGGTGTGCATACCCAGAGTGGCTAATCAGGAGAGAAGGATGTGTGTTGGCTCCAGGTCGTCTCACGATCTGACCAAGTTGGGCTGAAACAAGAACCAACCACTGATGATTTCCTCTGGGTTGTATACAGCTACTGTCTCTTAGAATTTACATTTATACAACATGGTTGATGGGCTGTGCCATCATACACCTACTGGGCCCTCTGACAGGCGATGCAATTATCTTGCCCTGACATATAACGCACCTTTAAACTGCCTTACTACACTCACCATAGCAAAGAGCAGATGCTGGGCAGATTGACCCGGCCTTATATCTAAATTGTATCCGTTAGGCTAAACTACAGCAGACACGGCAACTTTGTGTGAATGTCATGGCCTGCTCAGTTGTCCGACTACCATCAGTCTATATAGGCTTACAAATAGGCACTAGTTAGTTGGAACAAGATACTTTTTATGAGTTATGTTGACCTGTTTTACCAGAGAAAAGATGGTTTATTATGAAGTTGTGTGTGAGTGTAAGATTACAGGCAGAGGGTCATCAGGTGGGCTTTCTCTTGTTTGGTTGAGTCGGGACCACGACACACAGATGGCTCAACAGTGTGCTCCAGTATCCCAGAAGCACACCCCTCTTTACCTGCACCCTCACACTCAACATGGTGCCATGCCATTGTTTTGACGGACATTTTTCTGAAACCTCAATAGCCTGAAAATGTCCCATTGGACTGAAAGCTCATTTATCCGACAGCCTGTTATCCCGGAAACAAACGGCCATTGCATTGAAAATACACACTCTCCCTGCAACAAACACACATGGCTTATTACGCAGAAATAAGACAAAGACATGACTCGCCCTACTCTGCCTCTGATTGGCTAGTATTCGTTGCCTTCAGTGGCTGAGTTGGTTAGGTTTATGCGTGAGGACCGGGATTGGTTAATGTTATCTTTACTACAATTATAACTGTGTTCAGAACTGCAACTGCAGCACCTTACAGCAGCATGGCTAACAACATCAAGAAGACAGGGCAAGACGGAAGTCATGTTGGCCCAAAATACACAACATCACCTCCTCTTCTACAATGGACGTCCTAGAGTGGTGCCGGAATTAGTCCTAAAACCCGGATATGAGCGAGCATTTTTGCACTTGTGGTTCCCTCATTATGGTCATTGTGTTTTTTGAAAGAGTTTTGGTTTGCTACCTGAAATAAGGTCTGCTGTCAACACAAAGTTAAGACATTTTAACATTTTGCTTTATGATATAAAATACTTCAGTAATAACTCCTCTCTGGAACTTTGAAGCGGTTGCTAAGAAGTGGCTAAATGAAACTACAAAATGTCATTATGGCGACTATACCGCCTTGACAGCCTTGTTGTGTATACTCATGCTCGTGTGACATGTGGTGTAGTTTGTTAGCAGCTTGTTGGTATCATAAACTTGTGTTTGCCACAGAGCTTATTTTCTGTAACAATCCAAAATCCCACTGGCTTTTTGTCGAGGGAACCAGTGCGATGCTAACTTCTGGGGTTGGTCTACAAAAACACATCATCCCTGTAGCACTATGGAATAAACAACCGAGGTATTACTCAAGTTCTTCAGTTCTCAAAGTACCTTAACAAATGCTGTTTGTCATTAGTTCTGAAAAAAATAGCCCTGTGCGATGATTTGTAGGTGTAAAAAAACTCACCATTAGCTCTATAGTTTCTTATTTTCAGTTCTTTCTCCAACCGATTTGCATTTTAATCATTATGAGAATTCAGATGTGACTTGGTTTTAAATAACTCTGTTCTGAACACAGCAGCAGTTAGTGTGAAGGAGAAAAAGGGTGTACGGACTTTAGTTGTCTATCTGACTTCTCAAGATCCGTCACACAAACAACAGAAACGCAGCCTGTTTTTATAAATTGAGTTTCATTGCAGGAACACGTTTTACATTTTTTAGAGGGTCTACTGTATGCCACCTATTGATTTCAGTTTTAGTCATTACTAGCTGACTATTGAACCTTACCATGGCTGCCTGCTTCCTCATGAGAGTTCATCAACACGATAGCCCAGAGCCAATACTCTTTGCTATGTGGTTAATTTGTCAGTTGGCTAAGCACAGCTTGAATACGTCAACTAAAACAAACCTCTGCAGGCCTACAGCCGATAGCCTTTCAACATAAATGCACAACACCTCTTTAGGAAATAACAATAAGAATTCTTGGGAAATAACAGAACGCAAATAAGTTAGTAATGTTATTTTTAATTGAATCTTCAACCTTAATGCTTTCTATTCTATTCACATGCATTCTGTTAATTTCAAGCTAGTTTAATTTCTAATGTAAATCTATTCTTATATATAAGCTCTAATTTGTTTGTTTTTCTCCTGCAGAGAGTTTTTTTGTTTAATTTTTCCTTATTATTTACTCCTGTCAAATTCTGTTTTTTTCCCTCATTCTGCAGGCTGGTTTTCTCTCCCTTTGCTACCGCCCTCACCCTCAGCTCTTTCTGTTGAGGTGAGTCAGTCAGCCTGGCTGCATCAAGCCGGGTTCTGGTCCACTCCGTCTTTCTCTCCCTCTCTCACCCCCTCGCATCTCTGCTGTTTCTCTTTTTGATTTCTCTGATAGCTTACAGTGAACCCAAATTCACTGATTTCTAAAAAGCGGATAAAGTCAAAGCCATAAACAAATACACTAGGAGGAGAAACCTTTCTCCCAGAGTCTAGAAATGTATGAATAGTGTAAGTGCATTTATGTTAGGTGTATGCTCTTGCACATAGAACTGTCTGTACATGTTCCTATTTTCCTGTGTGCTTATTAACAAGCTGCCAGCTGAGCAGCAGTGCTGGGCTGAGCTGCAGTTTTAGCAGCGTGGTCACAGTTTGAACTGTAGTTCATGTCTGTCTGGCTGGCCCAGAAAACCCATTACTAACAGTCTGAATAAAACTGCCACATATATGAACAAATAAAGAATCTTAGAATTATTACAATCTGATCCATTATGCCAGTTATACAATGGTAAAAGAAGTACTCGTATATTTTACTTGAGTAAAAGTAACAATACTGCAGTCTTGTACACCACTGACTTCCAATACAACTCAGGGTCATGCCATCTGCAGAAGTTCTCTGATGACAGTAGTGGATGACTTTGTAGAGTGGGGGCCGCTAGAAATCACCTGCTTCTGAACGTGGCCAAGACCAGAGAGATGGTGGTCGACTTCAGGAGGAAGACGACGGCTCCACAACCGCTGAGAGTTCTGGGAGAGGACGTGGACATGGTGGAGGAGTACAAGTACCTGGGTGTCAACGCTGTGTACAAGAAGGGGATGAGTCGACTCTTTTTCTTGAGGAAACTTCGATCCTTCAACGTGTGCAGCAAGATGTTGGAGATGTTCTACCAGTCTGTTGTGACCAGTGCACTGTACTTCTCCGTAGTCTGCTGGGGGAGCAGCATTGGAGCCGGAGACAACAACAGACTTAATAAACTAGTTAAGAAGGCCGGCTCCATCATTGGCTGCAAACAAGACTATCTGGAACAGGTGGTGGAGAGGAGGACACTGAAGAAACTATTATCCATATTGGATAACCCGGACCACCCTCTCCACCATCTACTGCAGGGACAGAGGAGCACTTTCTCCAACAGACTGATCCAGCTCCACAGATACAGGAGAACATTCCTGCCCTCTGCTATATCACTGTTGAATAAATCACCTCTGGCCAGATCATCATCCTTCAAATGACTACACCAACGCTACACGGTTGTTGCTTGTTGTTGGTGATCCTTGCACTACTGCTCAGTTTGTTTAGTTTACCTAGTTGTTAATTTAATACCATTCTAATTCATTGTATATACTGTGCATTTTTATTTTATTCTATTTTATCTTATTTTTTATTCTATTTCTTCAATTCAATATCTGCTCTGCTATTTTATTGTACTGTATATATTGTGCATTTCTATACTTCATATTTATTCTACTCTGTAACTTGCTGCTGCTACAAACAAATTCCCCCCTGGGGATAAATAAAGTTTATATCTATCTATCTATCTATCTAAAGTCCTGCATAAAATATATATCTTCATTCTCACGAATAAATGCGAGCAAAACAACGTTTTTACAAATTTAAAGTAATATTGGGTGAGTAGAGTCTGAAATGACCTCCACTGGAGTTTTTAATGTTCATTCTATGTCTATCTTCCTTTATTGTAAAGCACTTTGTGCTGCATTTCTTGTATGAAAGGTGCTATACAAATACAGTTTATTTTTTACAGGTATGTCTCAGAGTACCTCTACCGGGGGAAATGCATTCTGAACCACGGGTAATTATCTGTCGTACTGGCTGCCATGCTACATCCAGCTCTCTTAATAAACCAGTGGTAACATAAACACTGGGTGGAATGAATCTTGGAACTTGTATCATCATACATCATCATACATCCATTGGGGGGGGCTGCTATGACACTACTGGCATCTTCAGCATTTACTGTCTATTGCTGAATGAGGTAGCACAATGGTGATTGAGTCCATGGCCCACAGATGAATCTCCTTGCATTTGGAGCATTATGAATAGTGTGTCTGTGGCGTCATTCCCGTGGGAAATCACAAGCTGCTGCGCTCTCTCGGACAATCTGGTCTCACAGAAATACGTGAAATGACCACGACCTCCTAACAGCGCATAGCGTGGTTGCCTTTTTGTCTGCAATATTCACTGATATTATTGATCATTTTTTTGTCGATCATATGTATTGGTTGTATATATGAAAGAGAATGTTCACAGTTTACATTGGTTTTACAGAATTGAGACATCCTCGTGTTCTTGTTCAAGAATATTATATGATCTCACCCACACAAGGCAGCTTGGTTACAACCTGTTTGTTTGAAGGGAATACCCATGCAGTATATCATTATATTTTAATGCAAACATGTCATGTTTTCATTATGCTAGGATGGGTTTGTGTTAGAGTTCAAATATTTTGATACAGGATGTCATTGACTAACATATAAAAGCAATTACTGAATCGAATAGTACCCATCAGCATTAAGATCATAAAGGTCTTCACATTTTATAATATAACAGAAACACTGCTCTTCACATGAGACAGACACGGTTATCCAAGTGTTAACAGTTTAATAATGCAACTGTGCCAAGGGTGAAAAGAGGTAATAATCATTTGACCAAGATTAAAGTTTGTCTTACAGCCAGTCTTACTCTGTGTTGGTTGTTAAAGAAGCTAATTAAACCCTCATGAAAGCCTCTCCTCGGGAGGCAGAAAGATTAAATACCCTCATGTGTATTCTCTCTCCAACTACCGCACAACAGAAGCGGAGCAACGATTAAACAGCATGCACAGTTTGCAATGTGTTAAAAGTGATTCAGCTGGGTGTGTTTTCAGATGCTATATTAAGTCATGAATTAATCTCAATGGTGGAATTAACGTTGGGATGTGTAATAATAATGCTGCTGGAGATTTATTAAAAGCCTCAGTTTGTTTACATAGCTCACCTGTTCAATATAGTTGAAGTTTAGTGTGGTGATAAAGTCACTGCTTGTCTGAGCATTTTCAACTTAAAAATTGCAATTACAGTGTAGTGAAACAGCAATAGTTGCTCTCGTTGTTAATCCCTTCATGTCCGGTTTCAAATAATCACACAGGACATGTGTGTGCGTATCCAGTGTGAAGTCTATTAATCCATGACGGCCTCTCTTTTAAATAATCATTAATTAATACATAAATGATCTTCTTAAAACATGGCAAGTCTCTTTTCCCCCCCGAATCCACCTTGTGCATGTGCATGTATCATTTTGTGAATTAATAGTCTGTGAATAGTCTGACATCGTCAGCGTCTGTGAGGTGCACATCTGTGTCTTCAGGTCCCTGCTCTTTGACATGTGTTTTAAGACACACACGCACGCATGCACGCACGAGCGAGTGCACACACACGCACACACGCACACACACACACACACACACACACACACACACACATTCCGGCAGCTTCCTCTTCGCCTGGCTGCAAGTTGTAAGCCCTGAGCTCCAGCCAAGCTCCTGTTGCTGAGGGGAAACCAGCTGCACACTCATCCAATCCTCCTGCCAGTTCTCCCGCTAATGGAACAGCCCAGTGCCACCTATGCACCCCTGCCATCGGAAAACATTTGGTACATCCTATTGGTGCTTCTCTAGCTGGTTTGGCACAGGCTCAGTAATATCACAGCAGTTAGCCAAACGGCAGCCTGAGCGTATACACACACACAGCAAGAGTGAGGACGCAAAGAGAGAGTTGCAAGAGAGAAGCAAAGAAATCCTCGGCTAGCTCTAGAGTCTCTCAGTTTCCTGGTTGTTTTGAAATCCCTGATATGACCCTGTTCAGCCCAAGATGTGAGTATACGAGTGTTTATCTGTGTGTGTGTGTGTGTGTGTGTGTTTATATGCATGTATTAGTGGATGTTTGCATGCAGCACTGTGACAATATTTCCCACTGTGCCTCTCATTGTTTGCCCTACCCTCACATCTTCTGCCTTCCCCCCCTACAAGCCCCTCTGTTCATAGAGTCAGCCTGTTTGCTAGTCTGAATCCCAGGTTCATTTTCACTTTTGCCCCAGAGCTGTTTTGTCTTTCTTTGTCCGTACCCACACATTGACCCAATCAGATGGTGGTTTTGAAAAGGATCTGTGGAATGTTTTTAGGTTATGATGTAAACATTGTGATGCATGAAGAGGTGTTTCTGACAACTTAATGATAAGTTCAAATCAACCTGTCTCTCTCATTGGCAAGGTCAGCATTTGCTCTCTGGGTATGAAGGCTTGTGAAACAGAAACGTAGGAAGCTTTAATTATGTCTGATGATGGACTAAAGCATGCCTTTTTTTCTCCCAGCTGTTGAATATGAATAGTCCATCTCTTTTGGACTATTTTTGGACTATTTTTGAGCTGCAAAATCTCCTCACAACTTCCACACTAGTTCACAAACAGCCCTTTGCTCACAAAGCTGCATTTCTGTTAAGTCTCTAGGGAAGTGTATAGCTGAAAGACTCTACAGTGAAAGTGGAACTCATAGGCTGTCACTGTTCATTCACCTCCTTTTTTTGCTGCTGTTGATAGAGACACTTTTCTGGCTCACACCAACACCTCTGGTCTCAACATGCCATCTATTCATATCAACCTTTCATATCCTGTCTATCTGCTTTACTTTATTTATCTGTGCGTTGTGTTCCAAGTTTTATGTTGACAGTTACGCCTGAAGTTACTCTGCATTTAGCCCTGAGAGCCAAAACTAAAACTTCATGCCGCTTGGCTCCAAGTCTGACCTGAGGTCATTTGCAGTGCATGACATGGAGAGGATGCAGCATCACAGCAAGAAGCATGCACGCTGCACTATTACATCCTTATTTGACAAACTACCTTCATATGTAGGGTGCCAGACTGTGGCCTGATTAATAAACTTTCAGGAAAGAGAGGACTAAAAAGCATTCAGTATTCAGTATTCAGATGAAGATAAGCAAAGAGAGCCTCTTTTCTGATCTATAAAATGATTTTAACATCAGCTAAATGTATCGCAGGTTGCAAATATAAAGTGTGACAACAGAGCATATAGAGATTATCTATTTAATTGGAAGTTTAGGGGAAAATAAAAGTGGAACAACCTTTGTCAAGAATGGAACAAACTCAGGTGGAAAATGTATTTTGTTCTTATGTTGCTCTCTGCTTTATTGCAGCCTAATTTTTCACCACGGTATGAAATTATTTCTTAAATCTGCCAACGCCAGTTAAAGTGAAATCAATTCTGCAGTCCCAGTTGCCCTAGTTTAGATGATTGTTGCAAAGGCGTTCAGTCATAATGGCTTTGTTATCTTTGTCTTGTTGGGTGCAGTTTGAGAAAAGACAGATGTACAAAACATTGGTTTTTTTTCTTAGACTGAAATACCACTGAAAATGTTTGTAGCATTTGTATTCTGCTCTGAAATCACTTGTGTGATTTAGAGATTAACTGAAAAATATATAAACAATTTAAGGATGCAGTTCAACCCATTGCATGAAAAACTGAAGAATCAGGAAGAAAGAAAATGATGATAGAAGACAGATAATTGAGCGTAACTTTGATCTGATTGTGTTATTATCCCATCTTCCACACATCAGTGACTTCAAAGTGCACAGATTAATAGAACGTACTGTAGTAAATTGCATCTTCCTAAGCGCATTACTATGTTACCAATTTTCTCGGTGTGTGTGTGTGTTTGTGCGAGTGTCAGGTTTCAAGGCAATTTATGGTGGCGGATTTATTACTGGCAAGAATGAAATTCTGGGTGAAGCGGTAGTAGTGGAAGTGTGTGTGTGTGTGTGTGTGTGTGTGTGTGTGTGTGTGTGTGTGTGTGTGTGTGTGTGTGTGTGTGTGTGTGTGCTCGCACACTTGTGGTTGCACAGAAAATGAGGCTGCTTACCTAAAAGGTCTGTGAACATAAAATGCATGCTGTGCACGAACTCCCCCTATTCATGTATTTCAACAGAGTCCTTGACTGTCTTGATGTTTCGTTCTTGAGTGTTAAGGTTGCATACATGAATCACTTGAAGCCTAATAGGTAGTGATTAAAAAGATAATTAATAGTTGGCCCTGATAGGGGAGTTGCCTTTTGAGTGTGCGCAGGGAGGTGAAAGCACTGGTTCAGACAGAGCAGCTTTCCTGGAGCTCGTAGAGAATTCAAGGACACTTCAGAAGAGTGGATGCTGACTGACTGACCAGGGTCTTCAAAAGCCTCCTCTAGAGATGCAGAATCATTTAGAAGAAGAAAAGCGTTTACATGTTGTTATGGTGTTATGTTGTTTCCAGGTGTGATTAAGCCGTCTATCTTTTTGGCTCGGTATGAAGTCTGGCACTCAGCCTTACATCTATTGAAACCCGCAAAGTGGCAGGCTGTAGACCGTGGCAGAGGCTGAGGCTTTTCTAACTCATCATGGCTGATCAGGTTTAACCTTGATGTGTCCTCTGGTGCCCTTTTCTAATATTTTACAAAAATGCCATCTATTATACTACTGTTTGATTTCTGTATGATCTACATCTACTGGAGTCTCTTGGGCTTGTTCCTGATCTGTAGTGTGAATATTGGCTCCCAATACAGTGTTATTATGACACGCCGCCCATGATAATGATGCTAATACCATACAGGCACATTTGTGATTATGTAATGTACAATAATTGTCTGTGATGCATCCCAACATCAGTGTTGAGAAAACATATCCCTGGAATAACAAAATAATCTTTAAAAAATCAGGAACTCAGCTCTCCACATACAAGTTGTGTCATTTTAATCCATGTGATGCTAACAACAGAAACACAACAAAAAATGTCAGGGAAAGGACATCATTACTAGCGTGTGCATTATAGTCATCATTGTGCCATCATTCTAACTTAAAACATCCAAAACAGAAAACCTCAAAACAGAAAATCAGAATCAGAATCAGAACCGTTTATTGCCACGGTATGTTGCACATACAAGGAATTTGACATGACGGGTGGTGCATAACATTAAACAATCAACACAGTGCAAAAAGTAGAAACATATTAAAATTTACAGTAAAATATAAAATAAAGTGCACAAACGAACAGATAACAGAACTATAAACGAATGAGATGTAAGTGTAATGTAAAAGTGTTGAGTGTATTTAAATAAGAAACCTAGAAGGGATGTGCAGGGGAGTGACCGGTAGGAAATTGTCCTGGGGATGACAGAGTCAGTGGGGGTCCCGGGCTGAGGCTGAAAATCCAGTTCAAATCCACAAAAAATAGCAATTTACAATGTAAGAGCTGTAATCAATACATTTAACAACAACATATGAGAGTGAGTGTCTGCGCTGGAGAAGCTAATTGTAGCACATAGGACTTTGTTTACCAAATAACAGTCTGATTACCTCCCGAGGTTTTGCTCCCATAGATGGAGACAACTGTGCTCAGCAGCATCCTCCCCTCTTCCTGTGTAATGGCTTCTTCATGCAGTCAATCACACGGTCGTCATGTTGCTCATCAACACATTATAAAACTCTGCCATACACTCACTTCAGGCCCAATCTGTGTGGATGAGGAACTGTCCAGTATATCTCTAAAGATTTGTTTAATTATTCTTCTCTTTTGTCATCGTGGAGGAAGATGTAGTTACATGCCACATGAAAATATTACACTAGCACATAAAAAGTAGAAGTGGGCAACATGATGGAATTTCCAGTAATACTTGTAATAATATCATATCACTTAGAGTAAATCCTTTTCTGGTCTTAGACGCTGCATTACGACTTTCTGAAATAATTGTGAGATTAACAATGAATGGCCCTGCTTGTTTCAGCATCATATTCAAAAACCGTAGTTATCACATTTTTTCCCACATCTTTTAAAATGCCAGAATTATTGACCCAAATTTTGCCACTTTAATGTGTTTTGATGTATTTAAAACATGTCTTTATATTTAATTTGTGTCTATATTCCTAATATCAACAACACAGTCACAGTAGTAGTGTGCATGCATGCTCGGCTCAGGCAAGTACTAGTTAAGGTGTCAGCAGTGGGGGCCAGTTCCTCACCAGCAGAGTTGGCTTCACAGAAGCAGGTCACTGTGGAACTTATCTCTGCTGTGGGAGGTAAAGGCACATACACGTGTCTAAACTTCTTTTTACACATTCAAACCCATACTTTATGAATTGTAGCTTCCAGCCATTTGACAGTCACACTGTGTGAGTGTATATGCAGCTGGCCCAGTCACACTCCATTCACCACCCATCTGTCCATGTCAGACCGGCCGCTTCTCCTCTCCTCCTCTTTTTACTCCTTCACTTTTTTTTTCTCTCTTTTACACTCACCTTTGGAAAATCACTGGTGAGCCCCGACCAACACGAGCAGTGAGCTGTTGGCATATCCTGTAATCAAGATGGCTCGTGGTTAATTGGCCCATTGGAACATGTCTGCAGAGCTGTTTGCAGGAGAGATGTACGAAGACAGAGAGATGGGGTTTGGCTTTTGAGACGCAATGCTAAAGCTGCACCTGATTTCTGATGTACGCTTGCAGACGGGAGACAAACATGGAGGTGAACAGCTGGCTCAGAGTGGCAGAAGCAATCAACGGAGAGCGATGGTTGATAGATGTATGTGAAAAACAGCCACTGTCGGTCTTAGCCAGCCCTTTAGTCATTATCATGTCAAATGATGACAGCAAATGCAACCGTTTAGGTTAATCTTGCTCAAATAAAGAGTAAACTAGGCTGTAGGATGAACACGACCAGACAACGTAGAGGGTTTGCAGGTTAGATATTCATCTGGATATTCTTCCTTTTGCTTTGCATCCCTGCTGTGTTGTGTCATTGTGATGCTCTTTACTGTACCAGTACAAGGTTAATTGGTTGCTCTTCCATGCAGACATGAGCATGAGTGGAGAGTTGAAGTCCAGCCGCTCCAGGGCAGCGAGTAAGAGGGCCAGCAACACCATTTATGGGTGAGTATATAACCCCCACACAAACACAAAACTCCTGCCCCCACACACTGAGATAATCATGCGTTCTATTATTTGCTGCAACCTTTTATCGGTAACTCAATGGCTGCACCTCAGCTTTGCAATCAATGCCGCATTATTCGTTGTTAGCTTCATACCAACTGTGTATGTAAGCTGCTATTGATTTTAGCCAGAGGTGCTGTCTCCATCCCTCAATGTTTTAATCTTTCTGTTGATGTAGTGCACACATATGACTGGAGCTGATTACTGTTCATTGCTGGCAGTTCAATACAGTGCCGTGCTGCTACACTAACATTAACTGTGTGCTTAGATAGCTGGCAAAGACAATGGAGGGCAGTGGGAGGGACAACAGTGTGTGGACTTAAGGTTATAATAGTTTGGAATGTTCAATTTTATTCATTTTTATTTCATAGTTTAATAGTTTTAAATCTATTGTCTTTCATTACTCTTACCTCTAATTATCTCCTTAAACTGCAACCCTGGCTGCAGCTCAGTAGGCCTTTATCTCTTCTAAAGAGCTCTTACCCCACTGACTCTGACAATGCATTTCCTCCTATATGTCCACTGGATGTCCATATGCTGTGTCATCCTTCATTCACAAATGGACGTGGAAAAAAAAAGCAAAGCCCTTAGAAAACATCACATTATCGGAAAAATAGAAAGGAGACACTGTTACTGCAAAAATGTCAATATATTATTGGGTTCCTGATAACATATTTTTAGTTCCACTTTCACAGATGTAAAGAAGGCTTACAAGGCTTTTTGCTTACGATGTTATATTGAGAGGAGAGATACTCCCACTAAAGCAACTAGGGTACACATAATGAATAGTATTGAAATACTTAACAGGACATCCACTCGAGGACACCAGAATGCAAAATAGGTTTGACTTACAAAGAACAATAGGAAATTATTATTAACAGATGTAATAATGTTGATGCCAACTTGTTTGCCCCCAGCCAAATCAGTAAATATCATTATTGTTCTGCATAACTGGGACATATGTTTTCAGCTCCACTATGAATATGGATATTTTTTCATTCCTAGCAGCTCCATTTCGTGTCCCTGTGCTGGTTCCATCGTAGCATACAGTAAGCATGTAGAGTTATACGTATTGCAGCATGGGACATTATGTCCCCAGCATGTCCTTCAAAACGTTAATCTCTGCCTGCGCTCCCTCCTCCACTCCCTTAAACATTAAACCCCCAAACGTTATTTGCCCATTCTACCATGTAGTTATTCAACAGCGTGCAGCCATGTATTAATGAGGTTAGTCATACAACACACAGACACACACACACACACACACACACACACACACACACACACACACACACACACACACACACACACACACACACACACACATATACACATAAAGACTAACCACAAATGGAACACACCTGAGGTAGCAGCTCCGATATAGCCTGAGATGACCTAGACTTAAAGTTGTCTCTCTGTATCCCTTTCAGGGTTATGGACACATTCAGTCGACTAAACCAGAGAACTTGTCTAGCCTGTACACGCATTACAGAACAGGACTATGGCCATGTTAGTGGCTCTTTGTGGCCGTACTTTACGGGGGTGAATATAATGTCAGTGTTTGAAAGTTTGAAATCTAATATAAAAAAGTTTTTTGCAAGATTGAAACTAGGTTTTGAAGGTTTTGAAACTCTGAAAAGTTGTTTAAACACTTTAAACACTTTAAAAAGGAAAACTCAAATACAAAACTAAAGACCATCTTGCATTGGGATAACACCAGCCGCGATGCTAAATCCGGACAGGGGTGTAAATTGGGAGGCCATTGGCCCCTTCCCCACTTCCTATCCCCCTACTTCCAGCCCTTTCTCAAACCACAACCATCTTCAAAGTCGGCCTTCATTTTGATGTCCACTACACACCTGTAAGCTTGAACGGTTGCGATGCTGCTGTGTTCACAAAAATGTGTGCACAGATACACACACACAGACTCACAAGGGGAAAACAATACCAGCGTTGCTGCTTGGTAATAATATATATATTTTTTCAGCCTATGAAAACATTATTCAAGCCTGCAAAACTCTTCTTCAAGCTTGCAAAACCTTTTATATTAGATTTAGATTTTTTTTTTTGTTTAAAAAATATGACATAATATCCAACCCATAGTACTTTGGCACAGCGGTGCTTTGAGCTAAATGCTCACATCAGCATACGATGCTAACATGCTCACAATGACAATGCTTGAATGCTGATGTTGAGCAGGTATAATGTTCACCATGATTCCCATTTTAGGCTAACATGTTACCATGCAAACGTTTGCTAATCAGCACAATACAGCAAGTACAGCTGAGGCTGATGGGTATGTCATTAATATTAATACAATTTTGACCCGATGGTGGCGCTAGATGAAAAGTCAGCGGATCACCAAAGTTATTACCAGTCTTCCTGAGGGCAACATGAATGTGTGTACAAAGTTTTATGGCAATCCATCCAATAGTTCTCGAAACATTTCAATAAAAAACACAAACCTCATGGACGAAGTAGAGGAAAAGCCACGTTATGAGTAATTTGAGTTCATTCTCTGGGCATCATGAATGTCTCTACACCATTTCGTTGCAATCCATTAAAAATGTGCTGAGCTATTTCAGTCTGTACCAAATTGGGCCAGACATTGCCATCCCCAGAGCTATGACGCTAGCATTGCTAAAAACATTCATGTGAACTAATGTGAAGCTGCAAACATATGAAGTGATTCAAATGGTTTTGCCTTCATTTTCATTGGAAGGCAGCATCTAATTGTGTTTAAATTCCTTTCCCAGTACAACACTATATAGATTTTGAGTTCTAGGAACGAGCGGAATTATAAGACAAGCCAATCTACAAGATCATGTCCCAGAAACAGAAACTACATTACAGCTAAAGTCACAAATGTAAATCACGGTGACACAGCCGCCAAAAGTCTCTCTTTCCAGGCTCCAATAATCCTGCTCTGTGTGTCTGGCTGCAGTGTGCCCTCTCTCCTCCCTCCTCCCACTGTTCTCACAGAGCTGGCCAACAAACACTACTGCCTGTGGCCTAGATTACTTTGCGAACAAACTTTCCAGCTCATGTCTAAGACGCTAAAGCAATGTAATCTGCTATGAAACACCATGCGGGTTGCCAGCATTTTATTATTGCTATAAAGTTGGATTATTTAGCCCAAAGGTAACAGTTAAACTTAATAAAAGCTTTTAATTTTACATGTCTTGATGTAGTCAAAGTCATTTCTTGTCTCATGATAGCTTGGCACATTTTTTTTCCTTCCTCTTCCTCTGATCCCACTGCCACTCTCACATATGTCTCCCCCCCAGGCCATTTGCTCCAGAGCGACCCTGACAACATAGAGTTTTGTCATCATTTATCGTCTTTGCTTTCTGACTGTCACAGTTCCCCTCTAGCTTGGCGAGTCCCAGCTGTGAAAGGAGGGATGGGGTAGAGAGAGTGGCAAGCGTTTCACAATCCAGATGCTGCTGCTGCTGCTGCAGCCGTGGCCTCTGTGCGCTCCAGTGCACTACTACAAAAGCTCACTGTACTGTGTGGCCTGTATAAGGAGGCTCAGGTGCCAGAGGAAGGACCCCAGAGGTGTCCATGTGCGTGTATACAGTTATTTAATGATTGCTATATGGGTTAACCAGGACAAAAGACTGCTGTAGTTTTTTAATGTCTCTGCACTGGTGACAGCTGTGGCGGTAAGCATTATGTTTTCATGTTGTACGTACATCCTTCTCATTCTCTTAAAGGCGATTCCTCAGGTACGCCTGGAGGGAGTTTCTTTAAATGTGGCACAAATGTCTACTTGGACTCAAGGATGAACTGATTGTATTTTGTTGATTTTTCTATTCAATTCTCTAACACTGATCATTAGTTTGTGGCTGTTAGGTCTCTGTAGAAATGTCCGGCCTGTGTTCAGATCATCTCAGTGCTACTTTTATTATCTGCTCCATTTTGCATCTCAGTGGAGAGGGGACTGGCCTGAACATCAAGTGGCAGAGCGTACTGAGCATCTGCTCTCTGGTATTTTCGTCTGCTTTCTCCTCTTTTAGTATTCTCTCATCTGTTTTAATTATCAGAAGGACTGGTCATAGAGGAGTTTAAGTTAGGATGGAAACAACACAGTGGCCCATCTGTCATATAGGCTCAAAGAGACTAACAGGAGCAGGAGAGGTGGAGGCATCAGGGTATGAAGTCTGCAGTTGCTGTTCTGTTTGATACACAGCGTGCCACAACTTAAAGGCTAATTTGATGGCAGCTATTACAAAGATGGGCAAGAGGGTGACAGGAAATGAGTCACATAAGAGGACTACAGCAAATAGAAATACAATTCTGGTTAATTACAACTTGGGTCTTTATTTTTATGGTCTTGGCCATCATTTTTATTGGTTATGGTATCATTGTTCTCACCATGTTTATTGCTATAATAACTAAAAAGAGAACGAACAGTCAGACGTTCATAGACGATCCTTGGCCCATGCTTCATCCTTGCACCAAGTTTCATGAAAATTGGGCCTGTTTTTCCAACACCCAGCTGACAACCAAACCGACAAAACCAAACTGAAAACATAACCTCCTTGTGTGTAATAAAGACAGAGGTTGTAATATACCTGAATTATCCTTTAAGACTTTTCAGAGGCAGTATGGTAGTATTGAGAAGAGATCAGTAAAGCTACATATTGCATATGCAACACTTATTTTGTCAGATTTTATATGTGTATCTTGCCTGAGGCTCAGCTGGCTGACATCTGTTAAACCACCAGAAGCAATGAAAAAGCAAAGGGCAAATGGAGGCAATCTGCAGTATAGATAGCAATGTTGAAATACAACCGTTTTTATGCACCGACTGGACTGTGACATCACTCTGATTGTCACAACACAGCAGCTGGCTGCCAGCTGTTATGACACCTAACCGACAGCTAAATCTGTATGCACAACATCCTGATAATCTCTTTAACACGTGTCAGTAATAGATTTTATTTAAAAAAAGGGGGGGGGGGGGGGGGGGGGCTGCATAATGTGCAGGGCCACAGACTGGGAGATAATAACTCACATTTATGTAGTGTTAATGGGGGGAAAAATAGCATGTTGTTGCTTGTAAATACACACAACTGGAATATGTAAAATGGATACAACATCGATCTATTTATTTCTTTATTTGATAGTTTTAGTGATCAACTAATGAAAGGAGACAAGGCAAAAGACAGATTACCTGCTGCAGCATGAATTTGCTGCAGAATTTTAAAAGCACTCCAGTTCAGAATTTCTCACCATTTAATTTCTCCTCACAAAGAGCAAGACAGTTCTGCTTGTGTGGACAGAGTTTGAATCCTGTGTGTCAGTGTTTTTGCTGTGAAAAGCAACGGCTGAAGTTCAGTGACTGATGATAGAACAAGCTTGGTGCATGTTTAAGAGCCTGGCTCATTCCAAGTCAAATACAGCAAGATTGTCTGTGTTGTATCACATCAATCTAGACATTTAAACAACACACCTTCTGAAACAGACAATCCAATCAGCGTGTGCACTGAACACAGCAAGTTACCAGATGTCTGGAGGTGAAAAAGTAGCTCAGATTCAAACTTTAAGATCTTTTTTTTTTTCTTCTTCTTCTTTTCTTTTCTGTGTACAACCGAGTGCCTTTGAGGAGAGACTGTCCGTCAATGTGTGCCCTTATTTCCAATTGTATATTACATCACATCTCATCCCACCTTCAAGTGTGGTCCTTTGGAACAGCTATAACACTTGCATGTCAACGTTGGGACCATGCGGCAACTTCGGCGTCTAAAAAGTGAAGCCAATGCTGAAGTACCATAAACTTGCATTCTTTCCTCTGGTTGCAAAAAGAAGTTGTATTGTATAGAAGTCTATGAAAACAATTAACTTAACAATTAGCTCGATTTATTTCCTCAGTACATATTGTAAACATGTATTCTTCTTCTTCATCATCGTCTTCAATACAACATAATGTTTATTTTGTACCATTTAGTACCATTTAGAGTAAAATGGATGATGAAGCAGGGTTGCTTTAGGGCGTGGCTACCTTGTGATTGACAGGTCGCTACCATGTCGTTGCAGGTCTTGGTGTTTTCTGTGTTTTCATCTTACAACTTTAACCCTTTCATAGTGTGTATTCAGTTTTTCGTCGCCTAAAAATGTACTTTTCAGGGTTCAGTTGTACTTAGCTACACCCTGTCATGTTGCAAACAGGCGACTCTTCGAAATGGCAGTTCACAAACCAAAGGTTGACGTGGCGGTGCATCCACCTATGGCATCCTCTTACACCATCCTGAGTGAGAAAGTGAGTTACCACAACTGGCAACAAAGTGTATAATTAATGCAAGCTTTCGCTTGTGCTGCAGCAAAAAACAGCCCACTAGCCATTCATCAAAGGCCACTTCAGCTTCAGTTTAACAGTGTCACTGCCATTTTAATTTTTATGTCCAGCTTTTCCATCTGTTCTTTGTCGGCTTTCTCTCTGCGTGGATGGATGCACAGACAATTTGCTGTCTGCAGTCCATTCCTGGGAGAGATGCGAGGGGGGTGTACTGTAGGTAAAGGTCAGGGCAGTTAGAGGTGGATGTACTGCTGAGGAAAAGGTCACTCTGAGAAGGGAGGAGAGTGCATCTGCTGGTTTCAGGTCCACTGACACATCTTTTGAGACAGCGGAGATCAACTAATGATAGGAGACTGTTGAAGAAAGGAGAGTGATATGGAGGCTGTAGACCTGATGCTCTGTGGAGAAAGGTCATGAATTAGTGGTGACACCAGTAGCTCATGACATGTTGGCAAGAATGACCATGATCGCATAACTGGGAAAATGAAAATACTTTTCTAGCCGTGTGTGTGTGTGACGTATATGTGTCTATATGTGTGTGTTGGTTTCTATCCATGTATTTCTAGCTGTGTTACCAAGCCAGATGAGTTATCTCTCCTGTCCTGCAGGCTTATCAGCCTACAGGGGTTGGTCCCCCTGCTAATGAAGTCATCTCTATCCTTGCTGCCTACTCAACGCTGGGAGGAGAAAAGGGAAGCAGGTGGGAGAGGTAGAGTAGAAGGCATGAACAAGGATTGATGCAAAAGACATGCAGGGTGTAATACAGAGCAACAACAGTACAGTGTGAAACAGCTGAAAGAGAGAGGAGTAGATAGGAAAGAAAAATTCAAAGAGAGAAAGAAACAGTCAGGGAGAGTGAGGGGTGAAGAAAGCAAAGAAGGGAAAGCAAGTGAGCACTGCACTGCGTGCCATTGGCCCCCTGGCGTGAACAATCCATCTCAAATTGATCTTCCAGCTCGGCCCAGCAGGGCATTCTGAATCAATCTCAAATTGATCTCAGTGCCAGAGGTCGGGAAAACTAGCAGTGGAGCTTATCAGAAATATAGTGGTGCTGGGAGGATCTGACAGGGAAACTTATCACACTGCACAACAGGAAATGGGCTCTGAGCCCCCGGGGCAGCAGGAGGACGAGCCTGCTCCCTGTACACACAAACATATACACACACACACACACACACACACACACACACACACACACACACTTACCAGCACACACAGATTCAATGTCTCTGCGTGTACCCAACACAGCCATTCACTGACACATGCTCCCCGGTGTTCAGCACGGTACGGAGAGGGTATACTGTGCATAGACACATCAACATACACACCCACACAAGCTCTCTCTCTCTCTCTCTCTCTCTCTCTCTCTCTCTCTCTTTCTCTCTCTCTCTCTCACTCTCTCTCACTCGCTCGCTCAGACACACACTAACACACTGCTCAGGCATTAGTTCACACCTAGAGGCTATGCCAAAAAAATAGAAAGTTTCTCAGAGCAGAATATGTCAATATTTTAAGTTAGACAGGTGAGATTTGAGGCCTGGAGCCCATAATGGCTTATAACGCATTTAATGTGTCCTCAGCAAGGCTGTGTGAAAGGCCAGAGGAAGGACAATCAATACTGGCATGTATTTAGACATTCAGTAAGCTTAGGGGAGCAACCTGCCTCACCAGGCCCTGTGAAAAATACCACCATAAAAACAATTGACTTTCACCACATAGTATCTCCACAAATACTTGGATAATCCAGTCCAGGAGGATAGGAACTTCACACAAATGCCACAGCGTCCCCAGCACACTGAACTTGCGTACCCATCAACTGGCTGCTGATGTCTGGAAACTTTTAGAGCAGCCAGTGTGCTGTTATTACTGTCAATGCTCTGTTTCAAAGGGATTGTGGGGTGCTGTTTCTTGCTGCTTGGATCACCAAGAACTTTACAGACCATGAACAGAACACAAAGAAGACATACTCAAAGTTCATTTTTGATGACACAGAGATAGGGCGATTGGCAGGGCAGGACCTAGACTTTTAGCAGTACCGGTATATGGTTTGGGGCCCCCCTAACACATTGCCTCTTTACATATCACTGAACCAACCTGCAAATTGTAAAGATTAGTTTAAGCACACGTAAGGAATAATAAGCATGTAGACTAATGTAAGACTATTACCAGCAACACAATCTTTAAATACACAACAGTAAATACAGTATTTGTCTATTACCCCCCCAACCCTATGCTTTTGTTGGAAAGAGCTGAATCTCAGCTGTCTTCATCTCTAAGATGTAGACACGACCAAAAAGATACGATGCACAAGGCAACCATATGGTGAAGAACATACATTGATTAAAATAACTAATAATACTGTGCATAATCTGTTACAATGATCAAATGAGAAAGAAAGACAAACGTGCACTTTTGAATAACATGTTAACATAAAATTGCCCAAGAAAAGAACATTTTGAATTGTACCACTTTCTTAAACCGACCTTCAAGTGTAATTTATTCAACTTTGTCTTGTGTTCATTTATAAAAAAAAAAGAAATGTCATGGGTCCCTAAGCAACTGCTTATATCGCTTAGTGCTGTGTTCTGGCGAGGGAAGAGATACAGGTAATAAGAGACTGAGGGAGTGAAGTGAAAAAGAGTGAGGAGGGGAGGGGCATCTTTGTCAGCGATTGGGAGGCAGCAGGAGAGCCCGGACTGTAAAAGCTCTCTGTCAGCACAGAGGGGTAATGGGGGTTAGCAGAGTGTGTGAGTATATAACAAAGTGTGAGTGTGTAAGTACAAGTGGTTGCATGTCCCAAGAGGTACAACAGAATGTCAGTGACCCCCAGTGACCCTCATGGCACATACATGTATGCATGCACTCACAAGAAACTTGCATTTATAAGCATTTAGATAATGTAATACGAATGGTTTCTTTCAGGATGTCTGGCAAAAAAAACATCCCAAAGGACGGGGAAACCAGCAACTCTGCACAATCACCTGCCACGATACAAAGACAGATCATTAAGAGGACACCCTGTTGTGGCCATGTCTTTCGCCGCCACAGTGCCCAGTGCACAAGCACACATTTATGCTAATGAATGCAACAGCAAAAACAAGCCAGACCTTTTATTTGACAAATGCCCTTCAAATACCACACTCGCATCCTGGTGTTTTATCATTTGGTGGACCTCCTTCTGTTGACTAAATTCTAGCAGCTCAGCACTGTCATGGCTTACTGGGACATTTGAATAGAACGGAGCCATTGTTGAGCCATGAGTTATGAGTTAACACCTGTGATTTTCCTGCAGTGATAGGCCAAAATGTCTGCTTTAAAAAAATGCATACATATAGATATCATTGTAGTGTGCATCAGGTTTTGACAAGGAAGAAAATGCATTGTTTTTCGACTTTTAAAAAACTATCCATTGTGAAGCCAGTTAGGTTATAGGAGTGCAATGCTAAATCACATTAATGCAAAAATTACATAAAAATCCAATATTGCCATCAATCAGTCCTGGATCTTTTTGTTCTGCTGCATTGTTTCTGTCCAGCTCTGCTTGACTATTGGATCTCTTCAAACTTCTGCTAATGGCTCAATCTGCAGTACCAGACTTTGTCGAAGTACAAACATATACAATTAGTACACTTGTCTCCCTCTTTTAACACATCCCTGTCTCGTCACTTTTCGATTTCTCTGCCTTTTTCGATCTCTATCTTGACAAAAGTGAAGCAGATGCAGGGAGGTTGTTGACTTAACGTAGCTAATGTCAGCCGAGGTTTAAGTGTTGTCCAGTGAGGATCGCAGACTGCAGTCTGAGGTTGACTCGGCAAATGTCAGTCATGTCGATCACAGTTAAAACCTTTTTGAATGGCAGAACTGGATTTGTTTGCTTGGTGGCTGGATGACAACGTCTAACTAGAGACGGCTACTCAAACACGCACACATACACACACTCAGAGCTTTGGTGTTTAGTCTTTTTTACTTTCCTTTTGGTAGCGAGCAAAAGACGTTAATTTGTGCTCGGTGTTACCACGCTGCTTTGCCCTTCATGCAGTTGAGCTGAAGTGACTTTTAGCTTTTAATTCTTCGATGATTTCAGGACAACAGCATAGTTCAGGACATGAAAACGATGCAGGGGCTTGACAGAGTTGAAAAGACTGAAAGGATTAACTACTCCAGGCAGCCTCGGCTAACCTTTTAACTTTGTACTCTAAGTTGGTTCTGACGGGGGTAGTCGCCCCTGTTAGAGGACGTGTCTAGATATCTGTGCTCCTTAAGCTCTTTACGGTTAATGGGTGGAGGAGAGGGGTCTCTCTGTGAGAGGCCCTGAATGTCACTTGTCACCTTACTGCTGTGTAATGCTGCTAATAAGCACTAAATAACCTGAACTCTGAAATTTCCAATTACTGCTCCCAGCGAGGCCCTGAGCTTTTGATGAATGGCAGCGAGCAAAAGCAGTTGGCCCTCCTGGAGAGAAGCCACACATATTCATATATACGAAGACGTTAATGCACTGCATCACCAACAGGCAGATGACAACTACCTTTCACTCCCTCATGAGCTACAACAACAACAACAAGCTTTATTTCAAAAGAACATTTTCAAAGTTGGTAAAAATATACAAATAAAGTAGCAGCGTTTGCGTGTTGAGTTGTGTGCAGATGGTCTCAAGTCATGCAGAAGCATTGCTCTTATCCCACGCCAAACACTCTGCCTCCAGGAGGATTAGGCCACATTGTTGATGCTACTGAGGGGTGCATGTTTCTGTAGCACATCGAGCTAAACCCACATTTATCTACATATGCACATATTTATAGTGCGCATACATACCTACACTCACATACTGTACACACTCGTACAGGAATCACTGCAGCACCCACAAAGACACGGATTATACTGCATGTCTTCTAGTCATTTAAAGTTGCAGTTTTTGGCTCTGTGATATTATTTTTAGACTTACTTTGTATTCCTGTATCCAAGGCCAAATGTAGCACCTGATCAGACTGGATTATATAAAGTGTTTTTATTGTGACTACAAAACATGTACAGTATTATTAATTCATTCATAACCTGTCCTGCAGGAGTGCTGAATGAGTAATTAATATTAAAGCGCTTTGGGCTTTCATAATAAACACCTGTAAATCCGCTTGATTTGAAAGGCAGATTATAATCTTTTGCTTAGACAGTCCCGGGTCAGAACAGTGAGCCCCTCTCCTCCATACTGTATCTGCAGCATCACTGTTTTTTTCCTCTCTCTGTTATGTTTCTTTTATGTGTTTAGTGTTGCAGAGCTTCTGTTCAGTCTTTGAACCTTTTCAGTTGCTGTGAGATTAAAGCCCAGCGGCAAATGGTGACATTAAGGTTTAATGGTTACAGACTGTAAAGACACTGTCTTCGATCCATCCTGATGGGAAAACATTTAAAAACGCTGTCTTGTATGACTCGGTTTTGTCAAATAGTCAGTTTTCCATCACAGTTTGCTGGTAATGATGCTAAAAACACAGGCTGATTCACGAGACCCTCATTATTTCCAACTCTGGCATTCTTTGGCTAATCAAACAGTAACCATACCATGCTACACCCTGCCTTGTCTCTGCCATGGCTGATCCTACAAGCTGGCTGCATCAGTCAGGAATGTCCACACCCCGACAGCTGTAGGGGAATCTGACTCATCCCTCTCTCTGTCCCCATCCTCCTTGTCTCTTTAACAAACGAGCCACTCCACCCTGTCCTACCCACTTTATCCACTCTTGTTTAAGAGCTTTGGCAAGTTGGCTCTGCCTCCTCCTACCATTTGAGTGTTAGTTTACCACTGATGAGTTCACCTCTGAGGGGACAAGAAGGATGCATTGTGAGGGACAAATGGACCAAAGAAAGAAAAAATCATTCTCCTTTGGGACACTCTTTATTGAGTCTCCTGTTCCTTGATGCATGTCTTTTGTCTGATAGGTGTTAAGCTCCAGCTGTAGTCCCGGCCCCTGTTCAATGCCTTATTGATGCAGCAGCACTCCCCAGCTCCTCTCTGTCAATGCACTTCTCTTCTGCTCCTCTTTCTGATGTGGCTGCAATCAAATCTAAAGGGCTGTCAGCCATTCAGGGCTACTTAAACTGAAGTGAGGAAGGATGAGTGCAATCTGAAACATAACCCTTATCTATGTACCTCGACTTCTCCGACTGAATACATTTCTCCCGGGCTATAATTTAACCTTGATGCACGTAGGATATGAATTTATGAGCTCCTGGAGTTGGCATTACTCTAGTACCTCTCATGTTCCGGCCTGTAGCTGTACATCACCATTTCACAGTACATACAGTACATCCAAATGATGCAGACCAGTGGGCCAAGCAATAATGAATGTCAAGGAGCAGATTACATGGTAATGTGTTATTGATCGGCTACTGTCCTGCACACATCATTGATGAAAGCAGCAGAGTGTGTGATCGCTACATGTTTAAGTTGGATCTCAGATGCTCTTTGTCAAATGTAAGTTCTCCCTCAGGACGAGTTGTAAAAGCTGTGTTGTGGGGGGGGGGGGGGGGGGGGGGAAGCAGTATGGATTAAATCGTCTGTAAGGGTTAAGGTGATTTTATACTGTACTAATGATTTTTATTGATAAAAGAAAGATAGGAATACCAAATAATGTCAGATGGGAAAATCAAGAAACTTCATTACAAAATTCCTGTAAATCCAATATTGCCATAAACCAAGCTTTCTCATTGATTTGCAATATTGCCTTTAATGGAATCCGATTTATTTAACGGATAGTGTACTGTAGTGTCACAGTGTCACAGTGTATACAGAAGGTCTCCCACACATATAATTGACAGTATATGTCTTTGTGTGTGCAATACCCCAACCAGAAAGAATTGGTGTAAGTAGCTAATGCTGCATACAAATGACATATAATTGATATGAAACAATCAAATATATTATTCGGTTTTGTTATTGTAATCATCTGTTTGATAATGCTTATATGTGTGTTGAAAGCAGGCAAATCTGAAGCATCACTCGTGCATTTTACAAAAAATAAAAAAAAATGGAGTAAAATGGAGGGAATAAAAGCGACAGTGATTAAATGAGAGAGAAAGAGGGAATAGATTAGTTCTGTCTGTCCTTCAAGAGTGTCTGAGAGAGCGAGAAGGAGCTGCCAGCACTCCCTTCATCTTCCCCTCCTCCCCCATCAAAGCTTCTCTGCTCTCATCTTGATCATACTCACCCTTAACATCCCATGGTATCGCTTTCTCTCTTTCTCTGTCTCTCCCCTCATTGTCAATCCATGAACACAAATGTAGTTTTCTCATTTTTTGACAGTCCAAGAAGAAAAATCCCACTGCTCAGTTTTTACGCACAGTAATCTAATTTCTTGACTGCATGCTGTTGTCAGTCTCTCCGTGTAGATGTGGGCTGTATTCCAATGTGTTGTCTCTCGCTTGTTCTGCTTTGTTAGTTTTTTTTCACATTTTACTCTGGATACGGGGCCATGTTGTCGGGAAAATGTCTCTTCTGATTGGCTAGCTGTTGAATTTGTAATGTATATGGAAACATACTGTGGTTTATGCATGGAAAAGAGTAACTGTTAGCTGCTCTCAACACAAATTGTATTCTCTTCAGTCAAGCAGCCTGTCCTAAGGTTTCATCAGCTGGATTTTCATCATGTCTCACTGCACTTCACTTTGACGTGAGTAATATAACAACCTTGTGTTGACCTCACGAGATATGGAGCTGTGGGAGTCACTGCTGTAACTATAAGTGGAAATTAAACTTGGAGGGAACAAGGAAACGCTCATAGCCAGCAAGGGTCTTTGTCTCTTATTCGGCGATTTCGTGACCTGACACCAAATCCTCATAATTCTTTCAACTTTTTAACCCATTACAATTTCTCCCATTTATCCACCTGCTGACTATATATGTGTTTGCTGCATGAACAAATATTACAAAAGCAAATCGCCACAAGTAAAAAATGTGCAATGACAAAAGGTCAAACCATCTGCACTCTTGTCTTAATTGCAAAAACACAGTTTATTTTAAAATCTTTCGGTCACACGGACCTTGGTCAGAGCTTGAGACATATCACTTTATGTTTTACAAGTGAGAACAGGGTAGGTTTCTGCACACATTTAAAGTTTGCTATTGGATCATATTCACAAGGTTTCAGCACTAAACCTTTATGAGTGTTTTGACAAGTGATGCAGGATTCTCTTGCTCCCATATAAGCAAAAGAAAAGAAATGTTTTGGTCTGAACTTAAGTAAGTAATAAAGATGTATTTATATAGTGCTTCTAAAAGCAAATTGTACAGTGTTTCATCACTAAAACCATTAAGCACAAAGCAAGGCAGGCAGGCTTGTTACAGATACCAAAAATATATTGAATGCAGGAATAATATAAGCATGATCAGACTGAAAATGTTACGTTTTTTTAAAAAGTCTGTTAAATTTGATGATTGAAAAACTGTAAATCTTCCTTAAGTTTCTACATGTACTTGGACAAAACCCCAATCAATCCAGAAATGTTCTCAGGACCTCACCATGTTGCACTACTTGATAGGTAATTACCAGGGTTTTATTTAACTCTAAACTCCATTGGTAGATTATGGAGAGAGGCCAACGCCAAAGTAATGTGCTCCCTGTACTTTCTCTTTGTTAGAAGATGAGCTGAGGCAAGTATACAAAGAATTACAGTGATCTAAGCATGAAAACACAAAACCTCTAGATTCATTTTTCCGCACTTTAAAGGAGGGAATATGTCTCATCCTCATCCTAGAATTATTTCTGAACAGAAAAAAGAGCGTGACTGAACCAAGTTTGTTGATTTGTGTGAAAAAGTCAACAGGGGTTATAAGAAGAAATAAAAGAGAAAGAAGCGTGTAGTCTGGTCTTTCTCACTCCATTTCATGGCATTGTTTTTGGCAACTGTCCTTATTTTGCACCGTTAGTAATACAGTAACATGATGAGCTGGGGTTCACAAGTTGGAAGAACTTAGCGGCAGATTTAAACTTCAACTGCAGCTTTATTGTTAGCAACAGACACACCATAAGCTCAGCAATAAACCCACCTTTGTATTCACATTGAGAATGTCACCAACTGTCACACAGCATCACTCTAATCTGACTGCATTGCTCAGATGACTAATTGTGTAACAGGTGAGATGTGAAAACAATGGCTATATTATGGAACACAATGAGGAGGACATTAACACTTTTTAAAATGGAGGCACACACATAACATGAGACTCATCGTCATTAATCCTTTTCTACAAAGCATGCTGGGAGGCTTCCGTACACATTTAACCCCTGTAGTGCTCCAATGAGAGAGGTTAAAGGTGCCTCTATTTTAATAGATAATTATAAATGATTAGACTCTGTCACCTGCTACAATATAGTTGCTTCAAGAGCCTTGCAGAATTGATTTAGGAAAGACCTCTACTGATAGCACACAGGAATAATCTGCAAAACCACATCCCCTCTGTTATTTTAAGAGCATTCTCAGCAGTGGTGGGCCGATATTGTTGATTGTCATAGTGTTCAACCAATCAGATCTTTAGTTTGACATGTTGGGCGTATTGTTTGACATGTCAGAGCCTGCTAGCTGGCCTAGCCATACGTGATTGGTCAGTGGGCTAGCATGACATGTTGGGCGGTGACAATCCCAATATCTGCTGCCTCTGTCGAGCGGACATTTTCAGCCCTCAAACGCATTAAAACGTATTCAAGAAATACAACTGGGGAGGCTCGACTGTCTTCACTGGCGTCCATGAATCGAGAAGGACTTCTTACTGGAACTAAAACGCACGGATGTACTGAACAACCGTGAGATTAAACTCTTTATTAACAAAGAAAGGAGGATGGACTTTGTCTTTAAATAGTGAACAGCAGCTCTGGTAAACTAACTGCGTTTGTTTTTACATCTGCAGTAGCTTTAATATACTTGTTTATATATTATTATTTATACAACTTGTTTTTATGAAGATGGATTTTTGTTTGGTTTAATATGTGATAGGAACCATTGTTACGTCCAATGTTGCTCTGGGGACATATTTAGCGGTGCCAGTGTTGGCAACTTGCCGACTTTCTCGCTAAATCTGGCGACTTTCCAAACCCTCAAAAGCTACTAGCGACAAATCTAGTGACTTTTTCTGGTGTTATTGGAGACTTTGCTGGTGTTTTGACTCTGACGTTCTGCACTGTCGTGAACGAGCAGCGGGTGCTGCCGTGAGCCCCTCCGCCGCCCCAAAGCACACACAGGCCGGTACTCTCACAGCAGCCTCGCACTGCAGTCAGAGAAGAGAGGAGACGCACTCTCTGCGTATTCTCTCCAGTTAGTGTATTTATAGGTGTTGGCTTAATTTTTACACAAAACAAATAATAACCGTAGCTGTGTTTCAGCTGCAGGACAGCAGTGAAGGCCCAGGTATAAAATGCACGGCCCGCCACTGATTCTCAGTAATCTTCAAGTATTGGCTCCAATCATTTTTTAACTAAACCTGCATTCTGTCCTGTTTTAAATCCGTAGTCTCAAAGGAGCACAGTCATGCCTGTCCTTCACCTAATTCTAAATTGAAATATAACTCAATGACCATCACATTTTCAGGAGGCGGACAGAGGGAAATTATGTAACTGGAACTAATTTCTTCAATTCCGACAAGTGTGCTATACAAATCTTTATACTATACACGTCGAATAATATCAAATTGTTCTTCAATTTTGTGCGTGTCCGTGCACACCTGATTTCTTGCAGTCATGTAGGAACATAATTTATGTGAAAAAAGAAATGCTTAGCTACAGCAAAAAGAAAAAAGGCATTTACTGGGGCGCCCATAGCTCACCGGATAGATCGCAAACCATTAAGACTGAGTCCTTACTGCAGCGGCACAAGTTCTTGTCCGGCCCAGGTCCCTTTGCTGCATGTCATCCCCTGTCTCTTCCCCCCTTTTCCTGGCTGTCTCTCACTACCAAAAGGTACTAAAGATTAATCCCGGTGTGGCTCTTCACTAGAATTTTTGCTATTTTTAAGGTGCAATATACTCAGTGACTTGTTCAGGTTGTGCCCAAGTCAGTTGCTGCTTTGTAATGCCCAACTGCAAGTCTGTTTAATACTGTGCATACATATTAATCATATCGTGTTGAGACAACCGTATCAGTGGTGATAGCACGTTTGTGGCATGTTTATATATATTTTTTTTCTATCTCTGGAGATGTGGTTACTTTCAGACAAGAACTGAAATTCTGCCGTTATTTGTACCATAACTTGTATATATTGTATCAACTTATTTAAACTGCTCATTCTGATAACTACACAAAGAACTGTTAACAATGCTGTGAATTGATTGTAAAAGAAGTGCAGGAGAAAAGTCTACAGTGAATATTTATCACCAAAGATGTCACCACAATCGAGAAAACAAGAATCTCACATAAAATGTCACTTTGATGCATTGTCAGCAAGATTTAAATTGCATCTGTCAAGGCTCTAAGCCAATTGAACTAAATCTCTAATAATTCATCACACACACCTTCGAGGTTCTGCCATAGATTCAGCTGGAGTGAAACTGATGGATTTCTGCCTACAGCGGGTGTTGAGTGTGCATGTTGGAGGAAATCTCTGGGCTGCTTTGTTCACACAAAAAGCAACTCGTCTATGGCTAATGCACACACACACACACACACACACACACACACACACACACAGGCACGCTGAGGCTGAGATGATTTATAGCCAGCCATGTCTAATGGATTGCTTTGGCACTTGAGAAATTATGAAAAGAAATGAATTAGCCTTTAGTGACCCTGCTGTCCATCTGCCTCTCTCTATCTCTCTTCTCTCTCTAATCCCCCCCCCCCCCCCCCCCCCCCACACACACACACACCACACACACACACACACAAACACACAGTGACCCCAGTCATTTGGCTGTTCACTTTGGATGTAATTACAGTCAAAATGGGTTCTGCTAACCTGTCACAGATTTAGCTTCACTAATTAATATGAAAATACCGGTTGACCAAATTAATAAAGAATATGTATTATTCAACATTCAGTGGTTAAATAAGAACAAACATGATGTATGTGATTGCTACTGTTTAAATTTGTATATTGTTTTCTACTATTCACTCATGTTTAAGAGTTAATTTTCATTGTCATAGCTTCACTATCCCGTTTTTGTGTATGAACATTCTTTACTTAATAAACTGGACTCCCTGGCAGAAGATATATTGTATCTCAATGGGACCCTTCTGGTTAAATAAAGGATTAAATAATAAATATGTAAGAATGTATTGTTATCAATTGTTATTTACTACATTTAAAGTGATTATGATAAAGTAATAGAATGACCAACAATAACAAAGAGTTAAGTAGAATTTAGGGCAACGACAAGAGAAATACAAAGTAAAAAAAGAAAGAAAACTATTGTACAATTATTTAAAAAAAGATTGGACAAATGATAATCACCCTGTTTGCCGCAGAGCACTACACAAAATGACACAATGTACAATGACGGAGGTAAACCAGTGAACGCCAATGCGAGAAAAACAAACGGAGAAAGAGCAGCAGCTTATTTCCCCCTCAGTGAGGATTTCGGTGAATAGCAGTTATTTTCTATCTCTCGTCTGGCTGAATTCACTTGGAGCAGAATGCTCAGCTCAGCAGAGGACCCGGGAGTCCTTATTTTCTTGTCCTTCTGCCTCTCTGTGTCCTTCAGTGGTACAGGATGAAGGATTACTGTACTGTAAAAGGACAGTTCACTAGAAATACCCTTTTTACTTTTGTGTCCCAAAATGCATAAGAATCAAGACACAAAATTAGCTAATACATTATGTAGACCTCCTTCATTTCAAATAGGATACCAGAGGGCAGTCTTTAAATTAGATTTAAAATTGCGCTTTGCATTTTTTGGCAAGTGTGCAGCTCAGACATGAGCACTGAATTATTTTGTGGTTTCCTGCCTCCTGAGCTCTGAAAACCAGCTGGTATGAGACAGAATAGATCCCATGGGAGCAACGCTGGAGGAGACGTGATTACGGTCCACTCCAAAATAAGTCAACACTTCAGATCCAGAGACCCACACACAAGCACACTCACAGCACCTCACAGCCCAGTGATGTTCGTCTGTGTATATTTGTACGTGTGTGTAATTCTGAATGTGGAGAAGTATTTGGTTTAGTCCCCTGCTGTTTATCCTGACGTACAAAAAAAACATCTCTTCTTTGAGATGAGCAGCATGACGACAACCAGGAGAATCACTGCCTCCCTGAGTGACAGATAAGCAGATGGCAAGGACTTTGGGTGTGTTATTTTCCCAAAATGTGAACAACAAAAATCTATTTTCTTTTACCAATATATTGTCTGAACATGGGTTGTCACTTGGATGTGAATATATGGTAACAAGCCACTTTAAAATGTGTCAGAGATCAAATGACACAATTAGAGTTGTATACTTTGTCTTTAAATGCACAGTTTTTGCTTACTCTAAAGCGTCTAAAAAACTATATTTTAACAATGGATCCAAAGACTCTTGTATTTGAAAAGGACTCGCTCTTCTTGACTAACTCATTGAGAATTATTACTCGAACTGTAGTTCCCCTCAGCTCTATGGAGCATTTAGTGTCTTTCAGCTCATTGTTTTGATTTTCTGGCCCACAGCTTTGCTGTCTTGGTTCTTGGTTCCTACCACTCTCACCAGCTGTTTTCAGCAAAAAAAGCTCTAAAGACACACTGTACAATACCTGCCTAGCACCACGCAGATGCAGTTAAGCGACTAGCTGGTGAAACTAGTGCAGAATTTACCAGCTCAAGAGACAAATATTTCCCTCAGGATTTGGTAGAGACCAAAATGTAGCTAAACGGAGCAAGTGTTAGACTGACAGAAACACTACTGCAAATACATGATAATGATGTTCCATAACTGCTGGATGTGTTAGTAACCACTTCACCATATCAACTTAAAAGTTGATAATATATCAATGTTGAGTTCACAACTTGTTTCCACTGCCCCCAAGTGGCCAAAAGGTTAGCTGGTGCAGGTTTAAGAGTAGTAGTCTATATAATGAAGTGGACACCCATTGGTTTGTGGACTGCCGTTTTGAATGCTGAATAAGACATATTTAGGCAGCCAAAATGGTTACAATTAACTTTTATGAACTGAAAACACACTGTAAAAGGATTCAAGTTGTAAGACAAAACACAGACAACTCTCAGACCGGACAACAGCGTGGTAGCGACCTGTCAGTCACAAGGTAGCCACGCACTAAAGTACACTTATCGTCTATTTTACTTTAAATGGGACCATAATTTACTAAATGAACATCATGCTGTATTGAAAAAGACTTGAAACTAGCGATTGAGACCATGAACTCATGTTTACAGTCTTGGAGGTCATAAAGTTAGTGAGAAGTAGGGTCATTTTATCATTCCATGCAATCAGACTTGTTTTTGCAACCAGAGGAGTCGCCCCCTGATGGCCAGTAGAGATAATGCAAGTTTAAGGCACTTCTGCATTGGCATCACTTTTCAGACCCGGAGGTTGCTGCCTGGGTTTAAGTCGTTATGATGTACTGATTCAATAATCTTCAATGCAGTAACAGTATGCAGAAATCTTCATTTGTATAATATGTGCTTGTTTTTACAATGCACATAATGACTTCTCTTGCAAGTCAAACTCTTGAATTTAATTATAGTGCAAGACTGATTGAAAGAGAAATGGAAAGAGTGAAGTCAGTTCAAACAAAGAGAAAGTATGAAATGAAAGCATGGAAAAGACGGATTGAGGGGGTGATTCAGTGAGAGAGACAGAGGGAGGGAGAGAAACATGGAGGGATTATTAGGGACTCTGTGTGCGGATTAGGGAGGAATGCTGAGGTCTGACACACCAGAATGTGATCTCGCTCTGGCTTAGTGTCACTTTTCTGTCCTCCACTTCCTCTGGTCTGCTATGCAGGTTCACTCCAGCTTCCAGCCCATTTCGGTTCTCTCCTGTTACATCACTCACCTTGCCTCACTGCTTGCCTCACCTCACCAAGCGCACAAATGAGATGAGATGTTCAGTGGGTGGTACAGTTGGCACACAAGGCAATTTCTATGGATTTTCCATCTTTGGATGCTGCAGCAAAACAAATCCAGTGTATTTTTCTAGTTGGCTGGAGATCATGAACACTGCATTCTTTCCAGATGAAGTGATTGTACAGTATAAATCTGTTGAGGCTCACGTACATTTACACACTGGTACACCAAACAAGCTTGCTGTTTGTTAAGTGAAATGTGTGATCGCCCCAGTAAAGGCGCATTGGTGTAGTTTTGACAAATACTTTACTAACCACCTCCCCCGTCTCTTTCTCCACCTCTCCTGCAGATCTGAGTTCGACCTGGACTATGACAGCCACCACGAGGACTACAATGACAGGTAATATCAGAAAGCCACGCATGGCAGCTCACACACCTTATTGCTTGTCTGCGTGTCACAGGAGGCTAAAGGAAGAGGCTAAAGTGGATTCTTTATCCTGTCCCCAATAGTCTCCGCTCCCCGTCACTGTCTGCCACACAGCCGTCCGCCGTCCGTCATCCTGTCTTTGCTTGCAATGTTGCCTGTTACTACTCAACAGCCAGGAGCTCACTCGTTACACACAGACACGCAAGTGCACACTTTCTGGAAAGACACCAACCATATGGATTTGTGATTTGTAATCCCATTCGAGCATCGTAACTCTAGCTGAATCTCAAATGATTCTGTGTTTAGCAAACTTAGTTATATAATTTGCTTAAGCTGCATCCATCTAACGTTACAGATGTTGCTTTGAATTTTAGAGGCAATACATTCAGAGTTTATAGCAGCTCATAGCTCTAAATCACATAGTACATATAGAGGTGGCGCAATATACCGGTATTGAAGATAACTAATTAAATATTGATGTCTTATTGAGTGTCATTCATTTGCCAAAAAAGAGACAAAACTAACACAAAACAAAGTTCACAATGAATTTGATAGCCTAATCTATTTGCTTTTTTTTTTTTAAATCTATATGTAGGCCTATTGCGATAAAATTGTTATCATGAATTATTTTGGCCACAATAATTGTGTAGTGAAAATCAGATATTGTGACAGCCCTAGTAGCTTACATATATTGACATAGGGGGTTACTAGTATTTTCTGTCAATACAAATGATCTTATGATCTCTTTCTTCACATCAGTGTTCCTTATAAAAATAATAAAGCTAATGACTATTATATTGCAACATTTTTAAGTTGAAACATTATTGGTACAGACAGATGTTTTTGTTACCACGTCCGTCTGTGTCACTGTGTAGTGACTGTGAAGGAAGAAATGTTGTGCACTTGGTCAAGTCAAACAACTTATTTCTCTCAGTCTCTGCCTGAAAGCAAACAAAAACTGCTTTTATTTCCTGGTGTCTACACTTTAAACCAAATTGAGGGCATAAGAAAGAACTAGTCTGGAACCAAAAGAAAATACAATCTTCACTGAAAGACGAAGAAAGCCAAACCTCTTCACTCTTGATTGACGATATTCTAACAAAAACTGAGGCATTTATAGCTGACAAAAGCACTTTTTTCAATCTGTGAATTACTGAGACTAAAATTAAATTGAAAATCACTGCCAAACATGAACAGGTCACTTCAGATTAAGTTAAAGTAAATTCCCCAGAACAGATTGACAACAACCATCCATTAGGGTTACATAATGCCCTTCAATAAAAACACCAAAACTGGGCGTATTGTTTGGGACGTGTCATGAACTCAGTTAGTTTGCAGTGTGCGTTTACCTTTTTTATGTTACTGCAGAACACACTCTTGTGCAGTGTGCAGTTAATAGCAGTGGTTAGGTCGAAGAGGTAGTTAAAATGAGCTCCACTCAGAGTAACTCTGTATTATTGGTCCTCCACTAAAATTGTGCAGGGACCTTCCTACAACCCCCGGGCCTCAATCATAAACACTCCACTCAGCACATCTGAATAAAAGCAGGCAGCCACATAATACACACACACACACAGAGAATACACACCTCATTCTGGTGCCTTTCTCGCACATATCGATGCTCTGTTGGTCTGAGTATTAACTGTCATCTTTTCTTTGTTTTTTGCATTTGTTTTGCCTTGCTCTGCATTTTTCCATCTATGCTCAGGGGGAACACTCACCACTGATTTTCAATTTGTTTTTAACACAGTGCATGATTATTCCCCATCCTGTTGACTTGCACTATTGACAGCTGTGTGTGGAAGCGTATGTGTGCATATTTATGCATGTGTATGACTCTGGGTGTGAGTGTGTGGGGACTGTGTGTGTGTGTGTGTGTGTGTGTGTGTGTGTGTGTGTGTGTGTGTGTGTGTTTTGTGTCTGTGTTTGTTTGTTTTGTGGAACATCAATATGTGGGAAAAAGAGAAATTACTTTTTTTTGTCGGCTGTCCTCTTGTGCGAATACGATAGAAAAGTGTCTTTCCACACAGATAAGAGCTCCAGTTGACAAAGCTGCTTTCCGTGTGGGGTCTAATCCATAGAGACAAACACTCCCTTCCTCTCTCACACACTCACACACTTTTCTGTAATCCTCACTCGTCGCTCATTCTCTGAGATGACACTTCAAAGCCGGTGTAACAACACATTGTCTATCTGCCCCTGCAAACTGCTCTAAAGGACTTTAAACTCCCATACGTCTTTGGTCTCTGTATCTCTCCACACGGACAATGCTCAAAGCTTCTAATCTCACACACTCATGATGGCCTAATACACTTCATCCTTATATGACATTGTGATGCGTGTGCGTCTCTTTTTGCATACTGTGGATGTGAGAAGAACACAGAAATCTCAGTATCAAGTAGAGAGGCTTCGGAGAATATAACAGGTGAAAGAGAAAAACAGAGAACATTTTTCAGGCAGTCGGGCTGACTAACTGGCTATCAGCTCGACCAGTAATGTACATTACCGTCCGACTCCAAGTCCTCGGAGCTGACAGCTCGCCTTCCTGTTGTTGGCTGGCATCAAACAGCAGAAGAGCTGTTCACTCTCATGGCTTTGCAGAAACCATTTAGGCTGTGCTCAGACTGTCCTTGATCCAAATATATCCAGATTGAGACAGAAAGATTGAGTTGATCAGAATGATCAAAGTCTGAAAAGCACTCAGTTCAGATCTCTCATAAAAAGGTCTGAGATTTAATTTGCAAAGGTCTTTTCTTTCCTGCCGTAGACCATAACATTAGTCACAACTGTTTTTTTGTGTGATTGCGGGCTGTCAGGAGTCGTTATACGCTGTGCGTTGCAGGAGTCTGTTCAATCATTTTTTGTGGCGTTTCAGCCAGCACCATCAGACCTAAAGCAAACACTGTCACTACTGTTCGCTGCAGTAGCTGGAAAGCTCGTCATCTCATAATGGGCAAGTGTCAATTTTAGCAAAAAATGTAATTAATTCATTATTTTTTTAATTTATCCATCCATCAATATTCTGCCACTTATCTTGACCCAAGCCATGTTAATTGATTATTATAACTACTTTGTTATAAACAGCTAAGATGTATATAAATGTCTATGATTTCATGTTTGATAGATAATCGCAGGCCCAATTGTCCCATGTCATCATTTGACTGGCAGTATGACCATGAAAAAGGCGTTACATTTCATTCTGTGGTATTAGTATGGTCTTTAAACGTTTTTTTTATTTAGTTTGCTGAACACAGTAAAAACCCTGGCTATCCTTTTTAATTGTTCTTTGAGCCAAATATCTCTCTCGTTGCTATAATTAACAGGAACATAATCATATATAGATTTAATTGGCCTTCTCACGCTTCCTGCAGCTTTGCTCATTGCTGATCGGTTGGTTGGTTTTGAGGCTGTAGCGGTGTTTCACCTGGTCGTTGTGTGCATGAGTGTTTAAATCACTTTCTGCTTCAGTCACAACATCACCTCTATTTCTACTGAAATATACACAAGCACACATGCACAAACACAGTGTGGTTTCTGTAAGCACTATAGAGTTTGACTGTGATACACCCCATGTCACCAGCACTACTAGCCTGGCAGGAGCTATTGATTGGCCCTGACAGAACCAATTACATTCAGTGACAGTTAGAGACATAGAGCTGTCCACAGGGAGGAGGCAACGCCAGCGCAACAGAGACAGAAACAGAGATAGAAAGTAAAAGACAAAAGAATATAGAATATACATATCCATATTTATCTATGAGGTGCTTGAACAGATGCTTTCCACAAGCGTCACGTTTTTCTACAATACCCTTTCTTTTTCATTTAAGTACAGCCAAAGTTCCCATATTGAAGTGATGCCTAAACACAAGCAGCATTTCTTCCTGATTTTAGACAAACACTTGGGTTGCAATTAAAATCACAGCACACCTTCCCACTAATTCAGCAAAATGGCTGCATGCACATAGTTAAAGACGAGTTGTTTTAAAATTGTATCTACTGAACTTTTAGGGCGTATGACTACCAGCGTGTACCGGCATCCCTGTCTCCTCTGCCCCTGGGACCCAGTCTGGCCAAGCGATCCCGTTCCTCCTCCTACTCCTCTGGGAACAGACGCAGTCGAGACAGAACCCACTCCAAAAGCTCCAGAGCCCACTCCACTAGTTCATCCACAGCCAAGTGTGAGTAATATGAATGGACTAAAGTCAAAAAAAGATTGCATTAGATGATGCAGATTTATACTGTTTGGCAAGGGGAATGCCTCTTTACATGAAAAAATGAAATGATAAATATAGACCTCGGATCATTCATCTTTTGCCTCTCATCCTTTCAGTATAACGCAGTCACAGACAAAATATGCTGTGTGTAGTTTACTTAAGTCACAACACACAATCTCTAGGTATTGAAGTTCAAACACTTTTTTAACCCTTTTTCTTGTGATGCTCCTTTGAAGAGAGAAACGATGCAGTGGAGAAAATTAGCTGCATTCAAAACCACGGCTGCATGATTCCTCAATTTGGCAAATCAGAAACTCTTATGCTGATCATGCTGATCAAAGTTAAAGGCCAACATGCACTTTTTTGATATAAGATACCCAAAGTGCATGCACATTTCTTCTTTCACAGTCACATTTGAGTAGTGAATTAGGGGTAATAGTTAGATATTTTGAGAATATGCCTATTTGCTTTCTTGCAGAGCATTAGATGAGACGGTCAATACCTCTCTGGTGCCTATCTTCCCATCTAACTCTCTGTAAGAAAGCAAATACGTGCATTTGCCAGTATGATAACTGATATGATATGATAATATGATCTAACTAATTCCTAAAGAGATTTTCAGCTTGTGTAATAATTTCCTCATGTCCTTTACATTCTTACTGTCTTCATCCCTGCAGTGGGAATGGAGGAGTTGCAGGTGATTAAAAAGGAGCTGACTCTGATAAAGACACAGATCGATGGGCTGCTCGACAGTCTTGACAAAATGGACACACAGAGGAATGACCACAAAGGTGAGACATTCATTCACAAAGACAGTGGAGGCAGGGAGGCGCAAGATCAACTGATAGATAATCTATTCGCACATCAAAAACATTTTAGGTGGACTCTGCAATATGCCACTTTCAGATTTCTGCTTGATTAGCTCCACCAGTCACAACCCCAATCAAAATGATTCAGGATCGGTGTCGCAGGAGAAACTGGGGGATGGGAATGTACTGCACCACCAGAGCCACTCCTATTTTACCTGACAAATCAATTAATTCCCTCCAGTCACACATTTTTTAAAAGTTGAAGCAAAGCCAATATCAACTGTGCAGGTATCTGGATTTATAAATGTGAGCAAATTATGGAACAAGCAAAACAAACAGTGTGGTTGAAGGAACTGACTGATGAGGACCGAGAACAACAGCAGATCAGTGTGCATGGAGGGAAGAGCTGCTGCTGCCCTCATGTGGACGTTTGAACACAATACTGTTACTGCGTCTGCCAACAACAGCTTCGGCTCAGGAAAGGAACTGGTCAAGGCTTTATTATCCTTCCTAAAGAAATTGTTTTTTTACTGGAATCTTAATTAAACTGATCAAAAAAGTATGTTCGCTAGTTATGTAATGTCCATACTATCCATGGCCATTGAGGTTACAGAGGTCTGGACCTCGGTATTTTCTTGACTACACCGACTTGCTCATCTGATCGCTGTCATTGGTTTGCGTGCGTGTGGGTGGTGAGGTGGATGATCTTGACGTTACTACAAAATCTGTACTCAATACAGTCGTAATTTAATTATGTCAACAACTTGAGGAAACCCAGTGACAGACTTAGGCTGTCTGAGAGATAGGGACAAAAAAAAATGAATAAAAAGGCACCACCTGCATGTGGTGGGGCACCCAGCACACAAAACATGTTCTAGCATGGTGGGCAGCCTATATGGCACAACATTGCGTCTTCTCTGTTTTAAGGGCACCCTAGACGGCACGTTATTATGTTTTCTACACTGGAATGGCAACCTAGAGGAAACTTTAATATTGTATATCTAGGGGCATTCAAGAGGGCACTTTATCGTGATTTCTCCACTGGAGGGGCATCCTAGAGGAAACTTTAACATTGTATATCTAGGGGTATTCAAGAGGGCTCTTTATCATGTTTGATCTACTATAGGGGTATTCAAGAGGGCTCTTTATCATGTTTGATCTACTATAGGGGTATTCAAGAGGGCTCTTTATCATGTTTGATCTACTATAGGGGTATTCAAGAGGGCACTTTAGCGGTGTTATTTTGAACATGGTGGCATCAAGGGAGTCCACCCCTGCCTGGAAGTCATTATCAGGCTGAATATACAAATAGACTGCGTATGAAAAAGAATATGTTCTACCTTCTTTGACTGACCTTGGGCGATGGATAGCTCTATTCTTCATATTAATGTATCTCAGGCTCTACTTGATTCCCCTGCCTCTCACTATCTAGCTCTGCTGTCTCTCACTTCCCCTCGCTCTTTTTTTCTGACTGTCTTAAAGTACAAAGTCAGTGGGATGCGCACAGACGTTTTTATCTTTGAACCACAGAAAACATGTATTTTCTTTTCCAAAGGAAACAGGACTCCACACCTAAACTCCATGCGTGCATCTGTTTATTCCTGTGCTGTAGGGTCTCCCCTGAGAGAGGACAGTCCTGCTGGCTCACTGTACGCTCTGTCTACCAGCAGCCCCGAGCACTCCCTCTCCTCCCTCTCTCCACCCAGCTCCCGCCATCGAATCCACAGAGAGAAACCTGACCCGAGGGAGCCCGATGATGATCACCACACGGTAAATGCACCTGCAGTCTGTGTGCACTTGTTCTGGAATGACTAAAAAGTAAATCAGCGAGGGCCGTCCCTTTTGCTTTTGTTGTCCTAACCGCATGATGCTAGTTTCTGGTATTAATGAGATTCATGACAAAGGTCTAAATGGTGCCACAATTTTTGTTAATTTGTCTTAAGAAGTATGTCTTTTGGGGCCCCATTTTGTGGATGAAAAAAATAATAATTTAGACACGGGAAAACTCAGTTTTGCACAGAAATGACTTGCACCATTCAGTTTCAGATTTCTTTATTGTCCATTAGATTTGCATAAAATGGGAATTTGCTTTTGGCATTGGCATAAGACAATACACAACATACACACACAACAATACACCACATGTATGCCTCTGAAAGTATTAAAGTGACCAAATGGCGGTAAGTGCTGAGTGGATTTTTCTTCCACTGGTATGTAGTCATTTAATTACTATTTAGTAATTGTGAGCTCGCAGTTCAGTGAAATGTCTCTTTGTTTTGTCTCACTGTCTGTCTGTTACAGATGAGCAACCACAGCTCTGACCCAGAGGAGGAAATATGAGGAAGGAACATGAAAAGACATAGAGGACATGGATTAAGTGCCAAACATGGAGGAAGAGAACAACCACCAAGCCAACACTCAAATGATCAGATAACACAATAGATTTATGTTATTGAATCACAACAGCCTGGTTTCTGTGACCATATTTTGAAGTCAAACTAAAAAACGTACACAGGTGACTTATACAAACCAAGTACATGCACATCTGATTAAGAAGATAGGGTAGGTTGGCCTGAGAGAGTGAGAGAGTAATTATAAAGGACAACTGGAAGAACGGTAGTGAATTTAACTTTGTATTATCCTGCCTAAGGAGGCATTCCTATTTAGTTGTAAAAGAGGGTTTACACAAACGCCAATATTCCAGTATTAATCCAAATACTGCAGAATTAATCCAAATGAGACAATAGGATTTTTGATGAAAGCCTTGTGTAAGTAGCTTACCAATTGATCTTGTCCACATTAAAAGCCTTCTTCTGAAACAGGCAGCACACACCAGCATCAGACTGTACATATAGTACATAATGTGTCGTGTTGCTAGAGGTGCTGCAGTGTTTCTGCCGTTTCACCAGTTTCTCCCAAGAACGAAATTCTTATATCTTGAATTAGAGAACGTAGAAACAATATAGAACCAGGAATATTAATGAAGCGTGGGCAGTTATAAACTACGTTAACAACGTACTTCAATATTATATTTTTCAGAATTATGGTATAACTATAATAGTGTGTGCATGTACTGTAGAATAAAAATCCCTTCAGTGGATCTCAAAGTATTTTGACTTATGAAAGCAAAAGAAATTGCTACATTCTCAAATTTGATCTTTCAATAGGGCTTTTCGTTGATGCTCAACTCACCTTTTCTCTTTATTGTATACTTCTAAGATATCAGAATTTAGCTAGTCAAAGTTAGTCACAGTAATCTGTGAGAGATTGAATAGTAACGCTGATCATTCAGGAGAAACAGGTTGTTTTCAGCTTGTAAGTATCAGTCTGCTATACTCTAAAACAAATGTCTTTTCTTTACTTTAAATGTGTTAGAGAAAAGTTACTACTCTCTTCCATCATGTATTTGGCACTTTTAAGACATGCAGAGTGTGTAATATTGTGTATTATTGTAAACTTTACTGTAATTGTTGAACTGTCTGATTTTATTCTTGCTTTAGGAATTCTCATGTGTTTTTTAAAAGAAAACAAAGATGTTATTCTTATGCTGTTGCATTTTTTTTTTGCATTCTTCAGATTAGCCAAGTGGAAATACTCATTGTCAAAGTAGTAAAGGTATTTTCATATTGAGTATAAATACAGTACATGTGAGTGTGTGTTTTTTTTTCTAAGAGACCAAGACAGACACAGAGGGAAATAATGTTATATCAGAAATCATAAAATGTTGAAAGTACTGCTCCAAAACTTTACCACTTACAGTGTGCAAATATTCGAAGTGTATAAATCATATATATAATAATAGACTCCATATCAAACAGAGGAAAGCAGAAAGTAAACATCATCACGCTTGCCGTAAGTCAGAAAGCTCACATGATCACAGATTTCTCTGAACCCACAACATCTGTAGTCCTCGGTGCATGGATGGTTTGACCTAAGGTCAATCGGACCCTCAAGCAGAATTGTACACATTATTAACCATACTGTGTGTGTAGTTTTGAGGGCTGCTATGTGCCTGATGATACCACCAACGCTGGCCAGACTCACACTACAGCAGTTCAGTCAGGAACACTCTCGTCATTGATTTTAACCATTTATTGCAACAAATGGACATACAGTTCAACTTGGCGATGATGGCTACGCTCTTTGAATGCTCCCCGGATTAGCCAGCAGCTACCAAACCGGCTGGCTGTCAGCTGGTTACAGCTGGGGGCGTATGACTTCCGTGTCCTGCATGAACTAACGCGATGCTTCATTTTCCACAAGTTGTCCACAGTTGATGAGACTTCAAACTCCTGTGACAACAACATGGCAGCCATGTCAAAATGGATCAATAGGTACAGTACATTTTCTGCATACGGTTATTTTAAGAAAGTTTGGTAGGGTTGTTCTACTATATTTTTTTAAGAAAAACGACTAGTGGTGGAGATACTGCAGATGTAAAATGTGTTCAAGAAAGTATCCCTACCACTAGCTGTGTCTCTGAAAAGCCATTTTAGCTAAAGACGGAGTTAACCTGCGTGACCCTAGGGCATGATGGCAAAATTCTGTCTGTCTTTGGATCAGAGAGCTGATTGGCTCTTAGATTGAGAACAAACAACACTTTAAGTAGAAAATCCTAATTTTCTGTGTAATTGTAATACTTAACGGGCGGCCGTGGCTCAATGGGTAGAGAGGGATGTCCGTTAACCGCAAGGTCGGCGGTTTGATCCTTGGCTGCTACATGTACTATGCCAAAGTGTCCCTGAGCAAGACACTGAACTCAGCTCCCTGGGCGCTTCTCAGCATCCCACTGCTCCCAATAAGGGATGGGTTAAATGCCCAAGTCAAATAAAATACTGACTTTAGATTGTTGGCTATTTTGTGCAATGATACTAATAATAATATATAAGGTTATTTATTTAGCATCTGTAAATAAAGATATTTATTGAGAAAGCCTACATCCTACTTGATGTCAACATTTTTTCAGTCAGAGCACTGAATGTGTCCATCGATTAACGATTGTGAAGCATCAGAAAACGTATTAAAAGAAAAGCACAATTGTCACTGATGGAAACTTGCAGTGTTGCTTTTCCTCCGTGTGTAGCTTATTTATGTAGCTGTGATGATGATGATTTAGAAATGACGCTATCTTCACATATATTTATTTATATAAATGTTTAAATAAATATGACATCCAAGAACTAAAATATGCCCAATCTTATATCCTCAATTATAATAATAACATAGTTAAATATATAAAAAGACATCCAAACTTAAAGACCAGCAAGTTTGGGGTTAAGTGTCTTGCTCAAGGACACATGACTAGCGGAGCCGGGGATCGAACCGACGATTCTCTGATTGAAGGACGGCCCTGCGCTCCACTTAGTCACAGTCCCCCAAGATCAGTTCTAGACTCTGGCTGTGTGGCATATAGGTTGGCGTCTAAAACCTTGTTGGGAAAACTGGATGTAATACAAGCATCAAGAATATGTAGTGGGGTCTTTAAAACAACACCTGTGCCGACATTGCAGGTAGAAATGGGGGAAATGCCATTGGAGTTGAGAAGAATACAGATCATGATGGCATATTGGGTCAGTTTACAAGGACATAACAACCATCCAACAATAAGTGCAATTGAGCCATGCTGGGAACATGAAAAAAGGCAAACAAAGAGCTTTGGTTGGGTTGTTAAGGAGAAGGCTAGTGAATTAGGTTTAGTGCATAGGAGTTATTCTCCAGCTGTGGTTCTGCCAGCTATTCCTCCTTGGTTACTGCCACAGCCTGAAATTGATCTTGGCCTCCTTGATGAGAGATGAACGTGGGGGAAACTGTAAGATCTTCAAGTCATACATCAGTTACCACAATTAAATACAGATGTATGGATCTAAAGACCCTAAAACTGGTAGAACAGCAGCAGCAGCAGTAATCCCAGAATTCCATTTGGAGTGTGGGAAGAGACTCAGCGATGATTTATCTGTGTTTACATATGAGATGATGGTCATAGTTATTGCCTTACAGTGGGTAGAGGACATCAGACCAGAGAGAGTGGTGATTGCATCAGACTCATGTGCAGTGCTAACGAGTTTGAAATTTTGCCACTCCAGAAGCAGAGAGGATTTACTGTTTGAAATACTACAAGCACTTTTAAGAATCCATCAAATACGGGTGGCTGTTAATTTTGTGTGGGTCCCTGTTGGTGTCGATGGCAATGAGACGGTGGATAAAGCAGCAAAAAGGGCTTTGAAGAGGGGAAGAAATAATGTTAATGTAAATATAAGTAAGTCAGAAGCTAAAGTGGTGATTAAGGGACAAATCAAAAAGATATGGCAGAACGAATGTAATAAAGGGAGTAAAAAGGGAGTAAAATGATTGTGATGATTGTGAGATGATTATGACAAGACTAACAGTTCCCTTTATGTTATTGGAAAGCATAATAATGGAAAAATGTGAATTTTGTGAAGAAGGAGAAACTGTGGACCATGTTTTATTGTCCTGTTAGAGGTATGAGTTAGCGAGAGAAGTTTTGAAAAAAGGTCTAAGAGAGATGGGAGAGGAGAATATCATTAATGTACTGAAGAAAAGCTTTAGTGACACATTTTGGAAACTTTTTCTGGAATATTTAGAGTCAACCAGATTAATGAATGGAATTTGAGAAAAAAATGTATTTATTATTTAATTTTTTCTATATGTATAAAGTATGGAAGCCCATTCCCGCCAGCAAAAAAATAAAAAATAAGATCACCAAAAAAAAATAAAAAATGTATTCACAAAAAATTCATAAAAAAAAAAAAATTCATTCAAAAAATAAAATATATATATATATATATATATATATATATATATTTTACTTTTTCTCTGTCAGCTAAAAAAAAAAAAAAAATATGTTTCCAGTTGCTGTTTATTGGTCGCCACCTCAGCCACATTGGTTTCATTCTTTATACTCCAGAGCTGCTTCTTGCTTAACATTCTATTCAAGGGTGCGTTTGCTCAGTACAATCCATGTGAAACATCATCTGTATTTCATGTGTTGTAAAGCCGCGTTTTAAAGAAGTCTTCAATGTACTCACAATCCATTCATATGTCAAATGTAGAGTAACCCATGAAGAGCTGCTTCTATGACTTGTGTTAAAGTATCTCATAATTTCGACTTTCTATAGCAACTGGAAAAATCTGGTCAGTGTTATGGTTACAGATGGATGCACCAAAAGTTTTTTGTTTTTTTTTGCTGGTGGAAAAAAGTAAAATAAAAAAAAATGAAAAATTATTAGAATTATTATTATTTATTTTGTGGGTGGATTTTTTTTTTTTTTATTAAGTTACTATTTTTTATTTTTTTAGTGATCTTATTTATTTTATTTTTTTATTTATTTTTTAGCGATCTTATTTTTTTTTATTTATTTTTTTAAGTGATCTTTTTTTTTTTTTGCTGGCGGGAATGGGTTTCCATAATAAAGATATTTATATATTTTTTTATATACATATCTTTATTTATTTAAACATATATGTATATGTATGTATTTATTTTCGTTGGGTTGTCGTATTAGAGTCCTTAATCCACACTCCAGATTAGTGGGTGGCGGTAATGCACCCGAAAGCTGTTTGCCAACCGCCGTAAAAAGTAAAAGAAGAAGAAGAAGCAGGCGGCTGAAAACTGTCCAACTTGAACGCAGTTTTTTGTCAACGCCCCTTTCTACATCCGCCTGTTCTCGTCTGCTTTCCAGGCGAGGCGCAGTTCATCTCGAACGAGCCTATTGGGATTTGGCCGTACACATCCACGTTCGGTACTTGATTGGTTCTTAGGAGTCATGACACGTCCTTCCCTGATTCGTCACGTTCCTATCACGTCACCCTTTCCCGGAAGATCACAAACAACAACAGCATTGATTACCGATCGACTACCAGGTTAATTCAACATGGACAACTCATTACAGGTGTTACTGACCTTGTTGTCTTTACTAGCAGCTTAAATTCAGTCTTTCTGCGGAAGACGCAGCTGTTATTGGAGCGATTAGTGAGCGACAAGTCCAGCGTTGTTATCAGACCTACTGAGCGGCCGTCTGAAGTCAAGTTAGTGGCTTTGAGCAACCAATCTACTTCCTGTTTACCCCGGCACCCACCCGCCTGCCCAGTGTAGTGAATACTCACGTGTTTTCAGGCGGTTTAGTCTGGACGGAGATCATTTCGAAAACGCTTGTGTGGACGGAGATTGTTTTTGTTTGTTAAAATGTATTAGTGTGGATGTAGCCTCAGGGAGCCGCAACAGAGGGGCTGAAGAGCTGCATGCAGCTCCGGAGCCGCGGGTTACCGACCCCTGCTCTAAAAGACCCCTCATGTTTGAAATTATTGAACACTCTGGTTTGAATGCCATTAAAAGAGGAGGTATCACAGCACGTGTCTTAACCTATAGAATTCGAGCAGGAAGTTGTAGGTGTATTTAGGGTTCATTAAGATAAACATATGTCAGAAAATGAAAAGAAACGTTCCTTTTACTTCAATTATTATGTGCTTGTCTGCATGTGCCTCGGCCTCTGAGCAGTCCACTTTCATCATCCATTTGCACTAAGTTCAAAGTGCTGAAAGCAAAGTGTGACAAAAGGAGCTCTTGCACAACCAGTCTTCTGTTGACAGAAAGATAAGCACTTGAGTGCTGAATGTCATGCTGAATAGGTCAGTGTGCAGATTTGTGACAAACATCTGATGCTGTTTAAAAACCATGAAATTATATTTTTTTGGTTAAAACCACTGACCCAGTTTATTCATCAGCACACATGAGCGTGTACAGGCTGCAGCAACTCAAGGGTCATATTTTGCCTGGAAATAAGGTAAGAACAAAACTTTTAATAGATATACAATTCAATAGAATAGACAATTATATTCAACATGTTGTATGGACCGTATATTGTATTTTATAGCAACAGCATGAACTCTGATTGAGAAGATATTTTATGAGAAGTGAGAGAGGCTACAACAGGGGCAGTCAATAGTCAGTCACTGAAATATAACTTTTTACCCAAAAAACATTTTTGAATGTACATATTATATCCAGGGTTTCATTCAGATGTTATTATTAGTTTGAACAACTCTGTATCTAGTTGAGGAAATTGCATGTCCTGTTATTCAATTACCCTAAATACATTACCCTTTATACATAATAACTCACAACTTACATGTACAATTTTCACTCTGCATTCCCAAATAAATCACACATGTTGCTTCAATACAGGAAGGTTCCCTGGCTAACTTTTCAGTGCTGATCAAGGAAGAACAAAGCACATAATTAAAATGAATTTATACATCAAATAAGAAAGAAAGAGCTATGCTATATGAATGTAAGATAGTATATGAAGATGGGGTGTTAAAGTGTTCTTCCTTTACATTTGGAACAAATTAACAAATATAATTCAAAACCAAAGTCACTTTAAGAAAACTAGTCCCGTATGAATATTTTTTTGCCAGTTGTCAAAAGATAATTGTGTAATTTGTAATGTTGTAGTCTAATTTCTTCAGATTTGAGCACATCAACTGAAAGTCTTAAACTCTTGTTCTGTAGATCACAGCAATGGCAGGCCCTAGTCCCCTGACCACCCATGTGCTGAACACGGCAACAGGTGTCCCTGGTGCGAACATGGGCCTCAGTCTCTATCGACAAGACCCCTCTACTAGGACCTGGAGTTTGATAACCACTGGGTAAAAACCTGAGGAAAAGTGTCATAAGCAAAACCACACATGGTCCCCAAATATGGTCACAGGAAAATGTCAAATATTACCACTAATGTATATTTTCATCATAGGTCGTAAATCATATTTTGTCTCAACAGGATCACTAATGCTGATGGACGTTGCCCAGGACTCATCACAACACAAATGTTTACTTCTGGGGTGTATAGATTGCATTTTGAGACTGCTCAGTACTGGGAGAGTATAGGAGAGACCTGCTTCTACCCGTATGTTGAGGTGAGGAAAAACATAAAGGGTTATGTGCCAACATGATCTTCATCTTCCATTCTTAGGTATAATGCTGCTTTACTTGCTTGTGGCTTTACCATATTTTTGTAACTAGATCAGTGAATTTGTACCCTCATTTAACTTGGCATATAGGCATACAATGCAATTAACAATCATGACTATCAGTCTTACTTGTAATTGTTGATCTCTTTCATGTTTGGTGTTTTGTTGCAGATTGTCTTCACTATAAATGACCCGGGCAAAAAGTACCATGTCCCACTACTCCTGAGTCGTTTTTCTTATAGTACGTACAGAGGGAGCTAGAAATCAACAGTGATGTCCCATCACAGGCGGAGGCAAATCCACCAAGAACATCCATCCCGGCACCAGCTGTACTGTCTATTGACAAGACACAATGCTCCATTTGAATGATTCTTCCCTTTGAATACTAATGTGATACCGTAATAAATATATATATTTTACGATTACACAAACAATATTACTCATATACACTGTACTTATTAGGATACCATTATATTAAACGCCTATTCAAAACTGTTATCAAGGCATACACTGTTTTAAATAAACAATTTCAATAGTCAATTTCTTTCTTTTGGTCTTTTGCCAACATGCATGTAAATCCACCTGCTAGTATTTTTTCAAAAACTCAGCACTCTCTGTATTTTATACTAAATGAAACTGACCAAAATTCACATTGTGTGAAACAAATAACATTAAAATAAAGTATATTACATGGACATTGTTCTCAAAAAGAAGACCCTGCCATTACCTTGTAAATTCCTGTAACACTTGAGGCCATTCCCATCCTCAACAGAAACTATTACTATATATATTTCTACAATTCATACATCTGTCCAGTAAGAGTTCTCACATCCGTCTTATGTGATCCTCACTCTGCGCTCGATTGCTTTAGCCTGAGTGTTGGCTCGGTGTTTTCGACTTTGATTGCATTCCCCTGTACTAGGTAGGGCCTTGCCTCTGCTGGGAGTTTAGGTTACATTTTACTACGTTATCTCGTTCCTTTTCAGTCTATTAGGTGCATATCACTACTGTTAACCATGGCAGACGACGAATTAGAGGCAATTAGGCGGCAAAGAATGGCGGAACTACAGGCGAAGCACGGGGTAAGGACAAAACACGAGCTGGGAAGCGTGTTTGCGGCCGCCCCTATAAGGAGAGGCTGAGATGCTGCTAGCTAATTTAGTGCGGCTAAACCAGTTACTAGAACTCAACTTATGTAACTGTCGATCCGTGGATATACATAGCCCACTTATGAGAACCATGCTCTGTGTAAAATAACTGTGATTAACTCAGTAGTAAGTAACATATATCACAGTAATAACCAGCAGCATCTCACTGGCACTGCTAGCGCACACCCCTCTGACAATGACAGCGTTAAAATCAAACAACGAGTTATGTCAAATGTATTTATTTTATGTTCACAAGTACACAGCAGACTGGTGAGCTTAGTTAGAATTGAGTATTTTCGTAGATTTGATTATCTGTTAGATTTCTGTTTAGTGAGAAGGCAAGACTGTTTCATTACCATAAGTGTTTCTTTATTGTCCACATGATAAACTGAAACATTCACCTACAGTGCAAGGTAAATACTGTCTTATGTGACCGTAATACATAACGTTATATATTTATACTACAGCAAAATATTGATATAGTGGCATCCTATGTGAATTAAATGTAAAAACACTGCTTTCTTGAACGCACAGTATCTAAATTGTACACAATATATACACACAGCTCAGCAGAAACCCATTGATGAAATTAGTAAGATGTTATTTTATCACAGATAAATTGGTATCATTGTAGATTGTACCAGATAAGACATTGCTGTACAGAAAGGCTGAATATATATTTGAGGTAATTTATAAACGGTGCCACAACTTCCTACTTTGCCCTCCAGGGAGTGCTGACACGTTCATTTTTCAAATTTAAAATGTACATATCTCTGCACATAACTTGTACATGTCAGTGGCTAGCTTAGACATACACACAATGGCAACATTCAAAGTATCCTTATCAAAAATAACTTTAATAACAAATGTTTTTGTTAAAAAACTAATATTAGCTGATCTATTGTAAACTCTCAAACAGATTGATTAGTATCAGCCTCAATAGTCCAGTGTTGGTAGGGCTTCAGTGATTTGACCAGCTTATAGTTCTTCAGCAAAACCAGAATTTTTTGCAGACTTAAAATCTGAATTGGTTTGAATGTTTGTACAGCTAACTTTTAGGGAATGTGGCAAATTCCTAATAAAAACAGCACACCATGTGGGATTTGTTTTAAGGACAACAGTTCTTTTATAAAATAGAAGAAAGAAGTAGAAACTGTCCAGGACTGTTTCCGTTGTGGTGTTTATGTATGCTTCATTTCCAACTTTTATCAAGATGGAGACATTCAATGTCAGACTAAATCAATATTAGAAAATGGGAACTAAAGACTTGAAATTAGATTAATTTGAACAATTGCTCAACTTTTTTAGGGAGCAGATAAGGTGAAAGGTATCCTAGATACCCAAATCAATCGTATCATAAAAAGGAAAAGTTGTTCATTCAAAGCGCAAATGTATGTGGATAAAAAAAGGTAAAACAGAAAACAATACTGTAAATGATCCATCATGATTAAGACATAGCTTATCTATATAAACATTAGGTTTAACTAATGTTAATGATTGTTGTCTGACTTGACACCTTAACCTGTTGTTTTGATACAGGCGCGCTGTAGATTCTTGTATTGCATCAAATTTCAACAGATCTTTAGCCAAACATTATGTTCTAGTGATTCTAGTTCTAGTTTCATAAAATGATGAAACAGCATGGGGAAACTCATTTAGACAGTTATTAAGCTAATCAGTGAGGTGTTGTGGGAATGTTGGGCTGGTATGAAATCTTTCTCCTTGTTATACATCCTCCAGTTAGCTGAATGCAGAGATACAACCTATATGTGACAGTGCTGTCTAACATTTGCTTTCAGGATGCTTCAAATAATCAGCAGCAAGGAGAGGAGGCCAAACAAAGGTAAGATGTGTTCATTCATTTAAAGCATAGACATATAGTGAATGAATTTTACTTTATATACAGTACGGTGTCTTTATTAGTCAAATACATGGACTTTAAGTTAAAGGACACATTCACTGAATTATCTACAAACTATTGTGATTACTGTGATTACTATTAGAGTCTCAATATATTTGAAAGCAAAGTCACTTAATATAATATTAAACCTGTCTGTGTAGCTGTGGGACCGAGACAATGTTCTGACGGCCTGACAGTTCAATAAAAGCATTTTTCTTTTTACTGGTCTCAGTCCTTGACCCAAACAGTGGTACGTAGTGCTAATGTAGTCCTGTTTTCTTTTTTTACAGAGACAATGACATGAGGAACTCTATATTGGCTCAAGTTCTCGACCAGTTTGCACGGGCCAGATGTAAGTAATTTCATTTATTTAGCCTATTGAGAGGAATCCATTCGGAAATGTATCAAGCTCTTGAAGAACCAAAAGGTATCATTAAAATACTAACCGATTGCTTGGCCTCCGTTATTGCTGCTCACAGCTTTCTCAAGAACCGCTAATTGAAATAACTTCACAATCGGAACACTGCGCTTCTTTTGGTCCTGAGCATTTCACCTGCCATGACATAGTTGCACCCACTAGCGATGGTAGAGTCGACACTTCATTTGGGGGCAAAAGCTCACACAAACATTGACTGCACAGTGTATACATAACACACTACTAAAAAATATGAATAATGTCCCGTGGATCTCAAGAGCAATACACCAGCCACGTGTGAAGTCGATCGAATGAAAGGTTGTCGAGAAAATAGAACAACAGACAGACAGAGACTTCTTCCATTGCAGTGAGATGTATTTATTTGGCATGTTGAAAATGGCCAAAAAACTGCCTTTTTTTAAAAAAAGGGCCCAGTGCGCTCCTTTGCAGCTATATTGTGTGATGAATAGGTTGTGAAGTACGTCTATAAATGCCACTCAAATGTGAACACAAGGTGGTAAAATAATTTTCCTTTTTCAGTGAGCAATCTTGCGTTGGTGAAGCCGGACAAGGCCAAAGCAGTTGAAAACTATCTCATTCAAATGGCTCGTTATGGATCTTTGGGAGGAAAGGTAAGAAAATGACCTCTGCTCTGAAGCTTGAAATGCTAATGTTGCTATTATTCCACATGCCAGAACTGTGACGAGTGGATTTTTTTCTTTTGTCAGATTTCCGAGTCGGGCTTGATCGAGATTCTAGAGAAAGTCAGTCAGCAAACAGAGAAGAAGACAACGGTCAAAGTAAGTGCCACTGAAATGTCCCCTCTGTTTGAGTCATTATCAGTCACTTGTCCATCTTACATCCTTGTGCTCTGTACTTGACAGTTCGACAGGCGTAGGGTGATGGACTCGGATGATGATGAGGATGATTACTAACTTTAAATGGAAACCGTGGAACAAGCCAAGAAATCTGCAGAGGATATGCTTCACTGAGACTCTGATACCATCTTTGACCTGTTAGCTGAATCCTGGGATGCCACACGAAGTTCTGTGTGTCTCTGGAAACTACATCACCAGGAGGGAAGAACAAAGTGGAGTTGACACTGTGGCATAAGATGTTGGGGGGTAGAATACTCACAGTGTCAAATAAGGTGCTCTTTTAGGATCTAATTTTGATCAAGTTACTTCAAATTTGCTCTGCTTGTGTCACACCCCTGATAGCTCATGGCACCGTTTGACTCCTCTCTGTTGTAACTCTTTTTTTCTTTTATTTTTACCATGTTTGACTTCTGTTCTTCAATCACAAGAAGCTAGATAAAATACAGAATACACTCATTTTATCTAGATTATTTGAATTCTGTATTTAGGGCCAGCATCCCATTAACTTAGGTTGTTGCACTTTGATATTTTGTTTTTGCTGACATGTTTATTAAAGGTTTACATAAAAAAATGTTTGTTTTTCTAGTAAAACTTCTAAAAGAGTTTAGCGCTTTGAAAAGGTTTCTATTTTGTTTTTTCATAGATTTTGTTCCTTTGGTCAACGCACACAGTTAGCACGGTTGTGAGTGACTATGCTCACTGCAAGAACAGAAAACGTTGCAGTATCGTTACACATGATCTTCAACACAATAGAAAAAGTTGACTTAATGTTTCTTTATAGATGACTGGCTATTTCTGCTGAATCAACAAGAGTTTACAGATGGCTAAATGTATTCAACTACTGTTAAAATAGAAAGCATGAACGAGAAACGTGATTCAATTTTTTGTATCTGTAAGAAGTGCTCTTTTGCAAGTCAAATAACACTAAGCTTTCTTTCCACAATTAAGATAGAGTAAGCCGGTCAAACAACCGAAGGAAATACTTGTATTACTGTTGCATCACCATGAATTACTTAGCTAGAGTTAGCATAGCTTCACAGTCAGCATTCATTTTTACGAACACTACAATTAAGTGATACTTTTTGCTTTGATCATTACTTAATTATCTAATTCTACAAGAAAAGGAGTTACCCTATCACCATTGGTGGAAAGAGTTTTCAGATCCTTTATTCAAGAGGTTAAGTAAAGTGTAAAAATGCTCCATGACAAAAGTCCTGCATTTAAAAAGTTTACTTTAAGTTAAGGTAAAAGTATTATCCGTAATGAAAGGTATTTGAATATATCATGTACTGCTTAGATGAATGTATTGCATTAAAATGCTTGCAAGGTTTGTCTTTGAAATTTAAATTTAAGAGTTTAAGCATTAAGTAGTACTTAATGGAAATGCTTAAGTATTAGACAGTACCTCACTAAATTAAAGTTTTTTTTTTTACTTGTTCTTATCTTACTACTGCTTTTGATATACAATTACAATATTTAAAGACAGTTTAGATTTTTTTAATTATTATTCATAATAATCATTTACTTTGCCTAAGCTGTTAAACAGTTTTTTTCTAGTTCATATAAAGTCCATAGTGAGATACACTGGTGTGGGCTGGTCTCTCTCCTTGCCCCATTTTCGCACGACCGTGGTCAGATAATCTCTCATTGGCTCTTCTGACTGTTGACTCAGAATGGTTCGACTCTGATTGGTCGCGAGGTTAGCCACGTGTTCAAGACCAGCCAATCGTAAGACACCGCGATGAGACGCTATAGTAAGGTTGTACAGCGTTAGCTTAACTATAACTGCTGAGCACTAGAGGAGCCTTGGAAAGTATATTTCAAGGCATACAGTTACACTTTTAGCAATACAAACGTCGGTTTACATATAGAGCTACGCCTGGGGATAGTATGGACAAGCCAAACATAGTTACATGCACCGCTCCTGTGAATATAGCTGTCATCAAATACTGTAAGTATCTCCTCGACTTTTGTGTATCCTTGTGTAGCAGGTTTGTAGCTTTAGGTAGCAAAGATAACTAAAGTTAATTCTAATTCTTAACGACGATACATGTGTTTCTGGTATGGTAACTTGTGCATGGTGTCTCACTGAATACTGCACATTAAAGCATATTAATATTGTTTCACCTTGTGTTAAACGTACTTTCTAGGGGGGAAGCGAAATGAAGAGTTAATTCTGCCCATTAACTCATCGTTGAGCGTCACATTGCATCAAGACCAGGTACGTAAGTAAACAGCATGGTCATCAGACTATGAATCGTGTGTCTGTAGCTTTCTCACAGTGTTATTACTTCTGTACAGAGCTACTACATTATATGAAGACTCCATTAATACATCTTGAAGAAAGAGGCTAATAATAATTAGAGACACTTGTCTCAGTCTGGAAAAACTATGTAGTAACCTTTGTTTGGTATTCGAATATAGTGTCACCATCTGTATCCCATGGTCGCTGTAAATGTAATGGAAACATACCAAGAGCGTACAAATACATGATTCAGATCATAGAAAATATGGACCATGCTGTTGAATTGTGCCTGGGTGGGTTACATAAATGGTGTCGTGTATATATGATGCGCAGATTTTGAGGCTCAGATTTTGTAATCTGACTTTGTATTAGTGATACGATAGCTACAATTTCATATACATCTGCCTTGTCTTCCTCCTTCTGTTCAGCTGAAAACTACCACAACAGTGGCAACCAGCAGGTCATTTCAGGAAGATCGAATATGGCTAAATGGCAAAGAGGAGGACATAACCCATCCTCGACTACAGTCCTGTCTGAGAGAGAGTGAGTCCACAGAGAGGACAAAAACTATGAGTTAGTCAGAGAGAGTGCCGGCCACCATGTCACTTTTCTGTGTTCTGTGTTTAGTTCGACGACTTGCAAGGAAGAGACGTAATGACGGGGACCCTGCTTTGGATTCGATGGGTTTGTCTCACAAAGTCCACATCTGCTCCGTTAACGACTTCCCCACTGCTGCCGGGCTCGCCTCCTCTGCTGCTGGATACGCTTGTCTAGGTGAGTGCACAGTACTGACATTTTATTGAACACTCGACTGCTCGTTTTCATCTTAGAATAAGAACTATGTTTCCTGTGTGCGCGCCCATTCTTCGATATACCATGTCTATCTCATATTTGATACATTTCCATTTTACCTAGTCTCCTCTGCTCCCTCTTTCGCTATTGTGTTGCAGTTTACACTCTTGCCCGGGTGTTTGCCGTGGAGGGGGAGTTGTCTGGGATTGCTCGGCAAGGCTCCGGGAGCGCATGCCGTAGTATGTATGGAGGGTTTGTCCAGTGGATCATGGGACAGAAAGACGATGGCAAGGACAGTCTAGCCCAGCAGGTGGCACCAGAGACTCATTGGCCTGAGCTCAGAGCCCTTGTATTAGTGGTAGGTCAGTTTGTGTTTGTTTGAGAGAGAGAGTGACAGAATGATGCGAGTCAGTTATGTCTTGGCACTTTTTTACTCCATTGTGAAAGTCGCATGCTATTTTTTACTTCTATGAATGACTATATTTTGTGCAACATGTAATGCAAGCGTCTTGACCAGTGCACAAAATGTACACTTAAGTTGAAGATAGTAGAAAAATGATACCACATGTAATTAATCTTTTTTCATAGGCCAGTGCTGAGAGGAAGCCAGTGGGCAGCACCTCTGGAATGCAAACCAGTGTACAAACAAGCCGTCTCTTAAAGGTACTAACTTCCATTATTCCATGTACTAACATTAATGTCAATCTGTTAAAAGTAAAGATTATTTTTATTTACACTGTATTTAAAGCCAATTCATTGTTTCTCACAAGAGAGCCGATGTGAATCTTTTCTGTCTGTGTAGCACCGAGCCGAGTCTGTCGTCCCAGGCCGGATGGTGGAGATGATTGAAGCCGTGCAAAGAAAGGACTTTGCTGCATTTGCTGAACTAACCATGAAGGACAGTAACCAGTTCCATGCAACCTGCCTTGACACATACCCACCTATCTTCTACCTCAACAGTGTGTCTCAGCAGGTTATCAATTTGGTGCATCGGTATAACAGACACTACGGGGAGACAAGGGTGAGCAACTGTTTGAAAAAGAGAAGAAAAATATTGATGTAGTACTCCTCTTGCTATAGTGTTGGACAGCTGTGTATTTACTTAAAAAAATACTTGATGCATTATTACACAACCATAAAGAAAGAAAAAGGTAACTTTGATGGATTAGGAGTTGCAGTTCTTTGCACGATAAAATACAGTAATAAATGGAAACATTGAGCTTTGAACGTTAAAGAAAGTGTAAAATGACTTGGAAAAGTTATGCAGCACATGTTTTGTAGTTAATGGGGCGAACTCATATAAATTACAAACCTACTTTAAAATGTCTTCAGATCATTTGTGTGTGGCAGTGTCTTTGTCTTTAGTAATGTACTCCGTGCATTATGTAGAACTGTAGCCTCACATTTGTATCCCTGCTTTTAAGTGAAGGCAATTTTTTTTCTTCTGTTAGAAATTTGCCTCTGTTCATGCAGCTGACTTTCTGAGATTGTGTAATGAAGATGTGAAACTTCTGAGGTGGTTTCACACTCTTTTTTTTATATGTCAGTTACAGTCTCCTTGTTCCCCTCTAGTTGGCCTACACATTCGACGCGGGACCCAACGCTGTGATCTACACGCTACAGCAGCATGTTCCTGAGTTTGTTCAGGCAGTTCAACATTTCTTCCCCCCAGAGACCAATGGAGGACAGTGAGTTGACAGTTACTCTACTTACTACTATTTAGCTCTAAAAAATATTGCTGACAAACAAAGTAATTCATCGGAAATCTAAAACACAAACGTGCCATGATAGTGTTTTTTGGCTCCAAATAAGCAGTTTCTCACTGTCTAATAAGCTATGTTTACTTCAGTCTCTTTGAAATTAGTAATTGAATGTTTCTTTCTTCTCTGCAGGTTTCTAAAGGGTCTTCCAGTTAATCATGTGGCTCTTTCCGAGGAGCTGAGACAGGCTATTGGTCTCGAGCCCTTGCCAAAGGGAATAAGCTACATTATTAGTACCAAGGTACATGCATACACACAGATGGAATCACTCTGTCGCTCAGGTGTTTTATCAGTTTACTTTATCAACAACAACTGAAACTCAATGTTATCTGTTTTGGTTTTAAATGTCTTGGTGTGTCTATCTTAAGAGTGCACAATGTAAAGTAGAAAGACGTGATATATCAGTTGTCAGATTGCGAGACACGTCTAGATTTCTGTCCACATTTCCTTTTTAACATCCTCTTATGTAAATATTGTGTTGCACTACTTCAGTTGAAAATTGTGGCACATGTTGTGATAAACAGTAGTTCCTCTGCTTCACTGATGTGGCATTAAAGAAAGAGTTAATTCAGTATTTGATCTTTATTCATGTTTAGACTTTATTTAGAAAAAGCTCGTGAGTTGATGAGTTCTTTTGTATAATGATCTTTTCTTGTTTTGTGTTCAAGGTTGGACCAGGCCCTTGTGTTGTGGAGGATCCCACTCAGCATCTACTCGGATCTGATGGGTTGCCTAAGAAAACTGCGTGAATCCCTGCAGCCAAAAATAGACAAAGTTCTACTGAGCAACAATAAAGCAAACTCAGCGGAGATAAAAAATGTGTCATATGTAACTACGTTTTTACAAATCACAGCAACACCACACCTTCCTTCCCATTGTTGATGCTAATTATCAAACTGTACTGGTGTGCCTCTCCTTCTCTCTTAATTGGTCATTTCTCAGTATCTACATGTGTACATAGACACGCTGGCATTGCTCAAGGGTACTGCCTGTGTGCTCTTGAGCAACACACTGAACCATGAATGCAGCTAGTACTGCAGCTGAGCTTGTGCTCTCTGTCCTACCTGAGCACATGCTTGTGCCTACGGGAATTTGAATGGATCTCTCTTTAATTATGTTTTCATTTTCATCTTGTGAAAACTTAATTTCAGACCTACAGTACATACTTAACTTTTGTCAATTGTATTCTGTACCATTAAATAAAATATATTTTAGTCAATATAGCTGTTTCTTGTTTTTGTCTTTTGCCATTTCCAAAATCAAGCTTTTGTCAGATGTTTTTGTCAGGGACAGATGCAGAGAAGGGAAAAGAAAAATGAAAATATGCCTCATTGAAAGCTGAAATGTTCAGAATGGCATAGCCCAGCAAGCTTATCACTTAAGAGTCAATTATTAAAACCATGAGATCATTCCTTTATCTATGGCAAACATCAAACGTCTTTGTATAGTTGTGTACAACACCTTTATCCCGAATGACTTCCTTATAAACGGACAACAATTAGCAGGAGTTGCATATGAAATTAACGTTGTACAACTGCCCGTGTTATAATTATTTGTACCTGTTGGGTAAGTTTGATCGACTAGCCCCTCCTCCTCCACTGTGCCATTCGGAAATGCCGACTGAAATGGGGATCGGCTCACGTACGCCCCGCCTCCCAGCCTGCACACACCTCACTTCACGTAAATTCATTGTCTTCCTTGTAGAAACGATCACACTGTGAGTCGCTCTCTGGTGAGTTCCAGCAGTTTGCAGAGAGGCTGTTTAAGTGAACGCAATGGGGAAAATCGAGTGGGCGATGTGGGCCAATGAGCAGGCTCTGGCCTCAGGACTCAGTGAGTATACAAACATTTAGTTAAGATTGAAAAAAAAAAAAAAAAAACTTTAAAGTGAGTTTCATAGAAAGTATTGTATGATTAACGTACATGAGCTGCCGTCATTTGTTCCTTGACCAAGATATGTATGTCACAGCATTCATTATCATCAATCAACTGTAGATTCAAGCCTGTTAAATGACAATGATTTTCAGTCAAAGCGATGCATAATTTAACATAGGGTTGTCTCTTTGAGTGGATTCATAAAATGTATGTTTGTCATAATTTTACATTTTAACTTCCTGCTTCCTTCTTTTAGTTCTACTCACTGGAGGCATTGTTGGGGTTGCTGGACAGTTCAGAGGCTGGCAGTTTGCTGCTTATGCCGTGTATCCTTTATATTTAAACCAGGATGATTGAGTTTGTCTCTTTGTGAAAATGTTCACGATTCAATTTCCAGAGTCCCACTTCAAAGACCTGCTATCATTTGACATTTCTTTACCTAAACTGAAGTCTGTGCAGAACAACATTTTAGGTATTCTGTGTACTTTGCTGCTGTTATTCAGCATTGCTATGACAGCATTTAGAAACGATTGCATGCCAAGAATTAATAAATCACAATGCCTAAAAGAACAGTCAAATAGTAAATTAAAGCCAATACCAGTATAAACTTTTTGCATATATGGAACTCCTCCATTCTGCTATCTCCTTTTATATCTGAAACAATCAGTCCCTCCATCATTCTCAATATCACTGAACCTTCTCACAGCCACAGATGTTTATTTAAATTAGCTTTGATGTCCTGTCATAGTTATTATGTGACTAGTGAACCTTGTGAGATGAATCAGCCTTGACAGATAACTATAGTGCTGCTGGGGCGTTTGTGTGTCTTCTGGAGTATCCCAGAAGCAAGAGGGCCAAAGGCACAAGTGTGGAGAGAACGTAAGTGGTGTCTTTTTCCAAGAATAAATGTTTTCATATGTAGGCCGTTCTGTGATGATTGCTAAGCTTATTGCTCAGTCCTGTCTCTCGTTTTCCCTCAGGGGCCAGTACTGCTTCACCGTATGTGTGAAATCCTTTGGGCCATTGACGAGGAACTACTATGTCAGAGCATTTCTACATGCTGCGTGAGTTCAGTATGACAGCCACTTTCCTTTGCCGGACTGCATTCCTCTTATTCACAGTCAGTCTCTCCAACAATAGACCAACATCTCTCAAACAACTTGTCTTTATTGTCTTAGAATCTGTGTACCTGGAGGTTTTATGCTTGCAACTGTCCTCGGGTGTGTCTGCCTCGGCATTGCCAGCCTTATCTACCTTGCGGTAAGTTTTCAGCTTTTACCACATGAATCTCTAATTATAGCAGGTATCATTTGATAAAGTTGATAGATGAGGCAGGAAGTGGCCAGTTGACGGAAACAAGGAAATGGCAACAAGGAAGAGATTGTTTCGTTACTGGTTCCTCAGTTGAGACATGGCCCTCTAATTATGAAATCTGACCCGTCAGGGGTGTGCCTGAATTCTTCAACAACAGTACTATGTGGTAACCAAAGTCCTAAAGTGTGGCACACTGCTCAGTTTATCTTAATATAAGTAGACATACAACTATGAGTGTACTGGATAAGGGCCACTGTTATGTATACTCCCATTATGTTGTTAGGATTTGAACAATAGGTTTCCGGCATGGTTAACTTGATCTCACTAACTTGTTTTCCCTGTCACCTTCTTGCTTATAGGCAGCTATCCGAGGTGAACAGTGGGAGCCCATTCTTCCAAGGAAGGAGGTGACCCGAAAGCCAGCCGACACCATGAAGAATCCTCCTCAGAATCCACCACCAAGACCTCCTCCAGAGACACGCAGGAAACGGGTAGACGACCTTGAGGGAGCTACCTATGACAACCCCATCCCTGTTGGCGAGTAACTAACCAGTTCATTGTCTTATCCTCTGTCTGGATAAAGTGAATTTAACTTTTGAAACAAAACCTGCCACAGAAGATGAATGTAAATGATAAAGCTGCTAAGTGGCAACCATTTACAAAAGTTAAGTTAAAAGACTGTAAGTGATGTAGGCATTGTACTGCTGTTATAAAAGTGCAAACCAATATCTGTTTTCTGTGCCAACCACCAGAATATATATTAAATTGTGTTGCATCCACTGTATTGTGTTGCCATGCATAGATCTTACAATATATTGCAATATGTACTTACACTCTGTCAACTGTTAACTGGGTCAACTGATCACAATCCTGAAGGACAACATGACGATGTTTGCTAGGATTAAATTGACATATCGGGTTTTGGCTGTATCAGGCTGATTATATTGAGCATTTATCAATATTTTGATGTCTGTATTTTGATGTCTTGTAAATAAATGCCTTGTGCACCTTGACTCGTGATCTGTCCTGCATGTTTTTGTACTTTCATAGGTCTTATTTTACAAGTTTCCCTTGGATGGTTATTTTAAGAAAGGACATTTGCAACTTCCCCCTTTCGCTAACACACTGAATTTCAATACATCAGAAATTCCCTTTCTCATCTCAAGTGTTTCTCTTCTCTCATTGTTTGTCACATTGCCATTGTTTGTTGACTTATGATGGAATGTGTTATTCATTAATCTGGCTGGTTGTGAGACAAGTTCTGTATGTTTATTCATTCAGTTCTGTTCTCATGCAGAATTTGTTTTTGTCGGTCACAGCTGATCTGTTGAGCAGCTAGGTGTGGATACCACAGAGGTGCAATGATACTTCCTCATTTTCATTTGTGGGGCTGTAACATGTGAGACGCACCATCAATGTAGAGCACTTATTAGATTTACAGCATTATTATTTTATGTTTATGCTTCTAACAAATCTAAGTATCTTCTTGTATCTTCTAAGTGTCTTGTATGAAATCAGTGTTTTGATTTAATTTACTCTTTATAAGTATCAGGACAATACAATGTTTTACTCAGGTTAACACTGCCACCTTCTGCTGCATGAGAGAACAACAAATAGCTTTAAATTAGAGCGTAAATTTGAAGCAGTATGAGTTGCGTTAGACTTTTAGGCAAAGTGAGGCAAAACAAGGTAATTCATGCGGCACAATTCATACACTGAGGCTGTTTCAAAGTACTTAAATAGTTTAACTTTAAAATAAATTGAAAAAAAACAAAGTCCATTTCTATGAGATACAAAATCAAAGTGCGGCTCATTTAGAATGATGTAGATATGTGAAAGAGAAGAAATATAACATTCTCACAACTGAAATAAGTGAGCACCACCAACTGAAAAGTAATTGCATGACTGTATGAGTATGAATACAACTTTGTTTTATTTATACCTCCTGTTATTTGCTTATGACCAGACATATGTTTTAACTGCTTCTGCCAATTGTTTATGGTCTTTATATGCGTCAATTGCTGGCATTGTGTATTTCCTACTATGCATATTGCTTGTCACACTATTTAGCGCCTTATCCTCTAATAATTTGTTTAACTGCTTTAGGTATCACTTGGCTTCTCCTGTTCCGATTTGGCATAGAAGTGTGTTTTATTGTTATCTTAATGACTGATTTAATATTTGGTCCTAGACAGAAATTGTTGAAAGCTAACATTGGCACATTTACAATGATGATCAACGTGACTGGACCCTTTACGCTCCATGAAAGTGGATGAAAATAAATAGTTTTTGATGCAATTCCCCACCTATCCTGTGGAGGGCGGTAACACACCCAGACGTGTTGAAACATTTAGAGGAAGAAGAAGAAGAAGAAAAGGAAACCAATGGAATTGACCCTCATTACATTGGCTTGTTGTGTCTGTCAGCTAACTGTTAACTACTTTAATCGCGAATATTTACGTGTATGTGTCCTATGAGCAGTGGACAATGTCTACCCGGGCTCTGCGAAGGCTCAAAGGGAAACAGCGGGGTCAGGAGGCCTTGGACCTCGGGGATCTAACTTTGGGTGACAGCTCGGAGGAGCAGCTAGACTCGGCTAATGTTTCTCCTCCGTCTAATAGCAAAGACAGCAGCCGAAAGACAAAGAAAAACAAGGCTCAGAAAAACTTCAGCAACATTTATGAATTGGTAAGGAGACTGTGTAATCACAACATGTGACTTTAAACATGACGCTGCTGTGTGTTTTCTCCCTCCGTTCATAAACCTAGCTAACTCAAGCTAGCCGTGTGTCGTCAACGTTAGCTCGTTGCTCAGCTCATTTAACTAAATTAAGACACATGTACATTGCGGTTTAAGTAACAAGCTGTTTATCAGAAGCAGTCTACAACGCCAGCCTTACGAAAACACTGACAAACAGGGTCCAGTGTACTGTACAACAGGCATGTTTACTAGCCTTTAAATCACATACAACCAAAATGGAGACACGATATAGCTAACAAATCTGCACATGATGCAACTCTCCTCTCTCTGTTTAAAGTTTAAGACGATCATCTGTTCATGTTTGATTAAAATTTAGACAAATGTGAATGTTCAACACTAATAAAGTCAAGTTGATTTTGATAATCTGATAATGCTAATAACCATGTAGTTACGTGAACACGTGCATTACAAGTATAGAAAGAGTTATTGTAATGCAATGTTTAACTATAAAAACAATTCACTGGAAAAAAAGGATCGCTGTAAAGCAAGACATCACCTTGTTATTATATCAAGCTAAGATGTTCTTTGCATCAACTTTATGCTGTGTCAAAATCATGAATCACGACTTTTTTACTTTGTTTAAAATACATGTTTCAGTTTTTCAGGTTAATATTAAAAGTTGTGGCACAGGGTCACCAGCATCTTAGGTTGTAGGTCTGTTATTTGTCACAACATTAAGCTCATTTAATGTGAGCTTTTTGGATTGTTGTAACCATGTCATGATTTCAGGAAAAGGTTTGTCTTGATGTTGGATCGTTTTTTGCCATGTTCCATGTAGCGTTGGGGTTTTTTACTGACTTTTAACACTGCTTTACCCAACACTCTCTTGCAAATGTCACATTTTTACTAGATAGGTGATGCAGACAACGAAGCAGAGAAAATCTCACCCGATGAAGAGGCAGAAAAGCCAGATGGAAATACAACAAATGACACGGAAAAAAATGACATCAGTGAAACTGAGGAACCAGATCAAAAGCACGAGGAGACGTCCACAAAGGTAAATGAAGCAATGCAAGAAAAAAAGATGTCTTTCTGTGATCCCGAGATTTGACTGAAACAATATTATTCTGATCGTGTTTGCATATATTAAACTGTAATCTCTCTTGTCTTTAACAGTCTTCGTCTGGAGACAGAGTTAAAAAGAAGAAGAAAAAGAAGAAGACAAAAGTGACGTCAGAAGACGGACAGGTAATTTTATTTAGAAGGTATTCTATATCTGCTCTGGTAGGACATTCGATTCAATAAATAACAATAAAAGTCAATCCTCGCTTTATTTATAGAATTAATGACAACTTAATTTATATTTTATATTCATAGCATGTTACAATCACTCATCAGAGCCAAACATTAGACACCCAATATACAAAACTGTAGCTTCTTTAGCCTGTCTAACACCAATTAAACATTGTCTCACCCCCATTTGTTTTTTATGAACTCCAGGAGGCTGTACCAGATGAAAATATTGATTTATTGCTGCAAAACCTGGAGCAGTCCAATGGTCTGAGTTTACAAAATGAGGATTGCAGCGGCTCCGACAGAAGATCTGTGCTACATGTGGAGCACAGGTGAGGAGACCAACATCGCTCATGTAGACAAAATAGACAGATTCAGATCACATTTTTCTGTTCATTGTTTTTCACCACCCAGACTTAGCTTGGCTTGTGACAGAAGTATTAATCTCTACATTTACATGCACTTTGGTTTCTACTGTACTGTATTAGTCCATTAGTTATTGTGTTAAATACATTTAAGCTGTTTCATGGTTCAAAATAAAACACAAGTAGTACTACTAAAATAGCCCCTGACCAGTCCTTGGTCAGTTCAGTAGCCTCACTCACTATTATGTACATTTCTGTGATTCCTTATTGCCACCATGTGGTGGTGCTTGGCTCATGCAAGAAAAAAACAAACTATTTGGAGGCTGTCTGTCTCAAAGGATGCACTGCATTCAATCAACCCAGAATTGCAAAATGTTAAAACTTCTAGAAACATGGCCACACAACCAGTGACGTCAGAGCAAGCCATTTCAATGAGCTGTCAAAGGCAACATTCCCTGTGTTGATAGACGTGTGATGTCATGTGATCTGCTGTTTTCAGTGATGCAACCATGCTGATGCAGAGCAAGCCTGTTTTCTTACCTGTCTCAAATGTGCAAATGAGTGTTCAGAATATAATACTACATTTTAAAAAAAGCAAAGACTTTTATCAATGATATGTCCTTTTCAAGTTACCTCCGCCATATAATTACAATGTAAAAGTTGATAACCGTAAAACAATCTATACACTGACGGTCAGAAACTATGGGGCTTGGATTGTGTGTCCCACTGGTATGGTCACTTACCTAGTCAAGCCTTTCATATGTAAACTATTTGTTCAGTATAGTTACCAGTCCATTTGTCAACGTTACTTCTTGAAAATCACACACTTGATGTTTTTTTTTTGCAGTAGAGTCAAGAGCAGACAATCAAACAACCCCTATGTTTCTCTTGGCACGTGTTTCCTCAGCTGGCCCACGTCGGCACTTAGCCTGTCAAGATTTTAATGTTTTGTGTCGATTCATTAGGAACCTCAACCCAGAGACGGAGCTGAAGAGATATTTTGGGGCTCGAGCTGTTCAGGGGGATCAAAGGTAAAAAGAGTAGTGAAAAGGTTTGTGAGACTGTTTGGATTTAAGTGGCCCCACGCCGTCTGTATGTATGCAGCATTTTTGTGTGCTTATTTTTACGGGTGTCTTTTTTTGTGACAGACCTCGGCAGAGAAACAGACAGTTTCACCGTAGCACCTGGATGACAAGTCCTAAGGACAGCTGGCCTCGTTTCAGCCGCCCAGGTAGGCTTTTCCTTCTCGTCGTCTGAAATCTATCTCGTTGCTTTTTTAAATGTAACATTTAAGGCAGAAACTGATGTTGTTTTTTGCCAATTTGAATGACAGTCCTCTTTGTTGAGCTGTCTATAAAACTAGAATAATTCAAAGGAAATATACATATATACATTATGAATGATGTTCATCCCACTTGACTCCTGTTTTGTTTAAAAATGAATACACTGTTGGCTTGGTGGTGGCTAAGCGGTGACCTAATATTCATTCACCAAAACGCACACGTATAAGACCCTACCACCCCGTTGTGTCTTTCTTTATGCGTTGTTGTTCTTTACTCTGTTTAATGTCTTCAAAGGGATCTCAATGACCCTACTGCAGTCAAAGGAAGGCGTTCAGTACTTCACCTTTGAGCACGGTCGGCAGTACCAGCAAGTACAGTTCAAGTTCCTGGATGCTGTGGAGTCCATGGATCCCAACAACATCGTGGTAAAAACCAGTTAATCTCTCCTCGTCTGGTTGGTGTCAGTGTATTGATGTTGTCAGGGATGCATACAATAATTAGTGTTCCTGTTACAGGGTGGCAAGAATGGTCATGAAACATTACACAGACAATGTTATTTATTCTAAGCTTGAAACAATCTCGTTGAATCATCATCCGTACAAAAGATCAACAACTGCAATTAAAATAAGCTCGTTCAACGTCGTATCGGACTGTTGTGTGTACCGGTACCTAAAACTGTAGAAGAGAAGTCAGAGTTTAGTCCCGATGAGCACTGTGGTTGGAAAAATAAAACGTCCATTCACTAGGCTTAAAAGTGTGCTGCCCGCATCTATAGTGAGATGAAGTTTGAAGTTATTATGCATGTACTTTTGTTATTTTACAGTTAAAGACCAGTCCGAAGGCACTTTGCTCGTGTGTTCATGTAAATACAGACAATCGGTTACATAGAGTGTAATCACATGCATTCTTGTAACATTCTGACCCATGTTTTCTTCTCCCGTTGAAAGCATTTTCTCTATTCTGACTTTGTTTTTGTCTTCTCTTTTTCTCTCCAGGCATTGCTTCAGCTTAACCCCTACCATATTGATTCCTTGCTGCAGCTCTCTGATGTCTGCCGCATACAGGAGGACCAGGAGATGGCCAGGGACCTCATCGGTGAGGATCATGAGCTCCTTCTGTAAATCACATCAATTCTAAACCAAAGACTGTAAATGTGTTTAGACAAACAATTCAGCAGAATCTATTGAAGAGCAACGGATTGATGTTGGTTAGAGGCAGACTGACACTATTTGTTGTATTAGGTGTATTGCGATGATTTCTTCCTACATTTTAAGCTATTATCAAATACTAAACCTAAGCCAAGTTGTTCATGGCTCCTTCTGTTCACATTTTATGCGCGACTCTATATTTTGGCATCGACATGAAATGACACAGTCCCTCTTCAGACGTAATTAGGCTTTCCAAGTCCAGGTTTGTTTTTAACCATGGCTAAGAGGACCATACATATTAATCAGTCACTTCATTTTCTCCCAACAGGGATGCAGCTTGGATCTGTTTTGTTAAGCGCATAAAAAAAATTGCGCCATTCCCTTTGCCATTACAATTTGAAGTAATTTTATGTTGCAACAGATTCGGCACGGTTTGATATTCTTGTTAAAAATGCATTGTAATCATATCAATATATTTTATTGAACTTAATATCATCAGACAAAATAAGAGGCGCATACCTAATACCTTACTTAATAATGTTGTTGCCGTTGTTTACCTTTTTGTCTTGTTAGTTTGGAAGCAATATCACGACGGTGACCAAATTCCTAGTAATTATGATCAAAGTTGTCATGTGTTGGTTACATGCACTATGTATAAAGTAGTGCTAACGGCATCCTTAAAGTGAACAGAGAAATAAGTTACGATGAGTAAGTTAGCTATTTTAATATATATATAATAAATATCAAAACCATGCACATCCAAATTGTTGAGCCAATCTCAAATCTGATTTTAGTGCGTTAGTTGCATCAATTACTCAAGATGTTGATAAAAGGTACAAAAAAAGTCGTGCTGGTGATGTGAAAGAACATAACTGACCCGGCTCAGCTCCTGCAGCGTTGTATAGCTGTGTTCAGTGCTGCTCTCTGTACATTGTGCCACACACAGTTTGCTGATGCTTCATTGAAAATGTATTTTCAATTAATTTCACAAATAATGAGTATTATTATTGTTGTTGTAGATATAAGTAAATGCTGGATTTTATTTTTTTCAGAGAGGGCCTTGTACAGCTTTGAGTGCGCCTGTCACCCCTTATTCAGTCTGACCTCAGGTACCAGCAGACTTGATTATCTGCGTACAGAGAACAGGTTGGTAACTTCCTTTTTGCTTTTGTTAGACACCTTGCTTTTGTGAGGCATCTGTTGGACTTTAGAATATCGTTCATGACTTAAATTGTGTTTCAGCGACTCCGCAATTGAATAATTCAATCATCTCTGTTTGCAGGGCATTTTATCTGGCTCTTTATAAGCACATGATGTTTCTGGAAAAGAGAGGATGCCCGCGGACGGCGTTGGAGTACTGCAAACTTATTCTGAGGTACAGAGGGAAAAGCCTGAGCACTGGGAAAGACGAGTTAGAGAGTTAAAGGGAAACGGTAACGTTTTTAGAAGTCATTTCATACAGAAAAATCCACATGCTTCTCCATGTAAAGGTTGACCAATATTATAGCTTTTACCTCAGTACGACCCTCGTCTACTCTAGTGGTAGTGGTAGTGGTAGTGGTAGTAGTAGTGGTAGTAGTAGTAATTACCTCTGAGCAGCACTCTATTACTACAAAATAAAGAAGGCAGAAGTTTAAATGCTTTTCCCCTTGTTATGTCTTTTAGTTTCTTTATGCCATCACATTGATTAGCATCACATGTTAGTTAAACAAAAAGCATAATAAATAAACGAATAAATGAACCACCAACAGCAGTCATCAGACTTGGAAGAACGTCTTCAAAGACTTTTAACTCCACTATTAGACTTGTATTCTGACAGCGGTCATCCTGTTCAGGCTCAGGAAGAAGTCCAAAAGCAACATTGTATTACTTGTATGACATCGTTATATGTGACTACTGATACCGATCAAAGATGTCCCCCTCAAAGTGATGGAGAATGTTGAAAACAATTGAAAGTGTTTCAGACGAGACCTTCCAAATTATTTGATGTCTATGACCAAGGTGATACACATGGCAAAATAAGTTAAAATAAATCAAGATTATAAAATCTCAAAACAATGTAAACTTGAAAAATATCATGACGTAACACAGAGCCTCCCTTATTCTGCTGGTACAAAGTACACTCCCATTGTTCCCAGGCACTGCTGCCATCAGTCTGCCATAGCTTGAGCTACACAACCTAAGCACATGATGGTCGATGCTTATCTATCTTTTCATCAGACGCTTCCTTCGCTGTGTTCTGGTCCTTTTGGAAAGCAGCAGTGAAGGAATTAAAGCTGACAGCTTCCCTTGTTTAACCAATAGTGAATAAATCACTGAAGAATCTGTTGGTCTCACATATATGATTTGATTAAAACTGTCAATGTTATGTTTTAGGGGAACCAGTGCTTATCATTTTATTCCCTTTTTTATTGTTTTTTCAAACAAAAACCATATTAAGTATCATCATGCATGCTCAGATAGTATCAAATGCATTGTGGTGGATTTTGAAGGAAACCAGAAAAATTTGATTATTTCACCATCACTGTCGGTAGCAATTTGTGCACAGCAGAGCCACTCCATGGACCACTTCAGTTGGTCTGCTGCCTAAGCTTTAAAATTTACTCTGAAAGCAAATGGCAGAGCAGTGGGATTTTTGGTGATGTCTCAAGATTTATTTCACACTAAAATGGCAACATTTTAGATGAAGCTAAATGTCAGCTTTAACCAACAGTGTGTCGCACAGGTTGTTTCACCCTGGAGTATGGGATGAGACTTTAAATTGTTCTTGGATTCAGATGTTTGTGTGTATTTTGGTGAAGTGCCTGTGCCCTGTTTATTCATAATCATTTACTTCTGGTCTTGTCTGCCGCTCAGTTTGGACCCAGACGCTGACCCACTTTGCATGCTCCTGCTCATTGATTTTCTGACACTGCGCTCCAGAGAGTACCAGTATCTCCTCCAGTTACACCAGGACTTGGAGGTAAAGTGTGTGTGTTTGTGTGTGTGTGTGTTTGTGTGTGTGTGTCTAGTTCTGAATCAGCCTCAACGGCACATTACATCAACACATTACATCTGTTATGAAGTCCTGATATCAGTTTCCGTATTGATTTTAAAATTCTTTTACTTGTTTTTAAAACTATTTCGACAAGGCAACAGCCGTGGCCTTTTTTTCAAATTTGGCACAAGCATCCACCTAGACTCAAGGATGAGCCGATTATGTTGGTCAAAGATCAAGGTCACTCTGACCTCACAAAACATCATTTTTGGCCTTAACTCAAATATTAGTTGTTGTCCATGCCTCAATGCCTCCAATACAGCCTAAAATGCTGGATCGGGTAGCGGCGAGTACGCGAGTCTATGCACCAATCCAATATCACATTATCATATAATTTATCAACTCAGTTATGCTCTTTACCAGATCTGTCCATTAAATCAAGTAATCGTGTTAGTCGACATCAATTTTCTTTGTTCGCGGGTCCTAATTTTCTGCTCGTCAGTCATCTGTGAAGCTCTTTGTACCGCACTAACCTGTATGAAAGGTGCTATATACGTTTCATCTATTGACTCAGAAATGCTTTGCTTTTGCATTATAGGTGCACAGAAATCTGTGCCTGCTGCCAAACTTTGCATTCTCCACTGCACTTTGCCATTTCCATCTCAGTCAGCAGGAAGATGTGGATCCGGAAGAAAGTGAGAAAGAAAGACAAAAAGCTGACCAGATGCTGCAGAAAGCTCTCATCATGTTCCCCGGAGGTTAGACTAAATGAACCACTACCAGTCTATGGCTATTTAAACTCTCCCTCAGTCACTTCTTCACATTGTTTATGCCATGACTCAAAATATCTCTATAATAAAGTAGGGATTACATGCTATCCACTTGTTAACGTGTACTTTCACCCACATAAGTTGCTGTAAATGTGTTTTCTGCAGTCTTGATTCCTCTACTGGATATGTGTACTGTGCAGCCAGATGCCACAGTCAGCTCACATGCCTTCTTTGGCCCAAAGAGCCAGATTGGGTAATGTATGCTCCCTTTGTTTTGATTATCATGCAATTTAACCCCTTTATATTAATGTAGCACGGTATCATTTATTATGCAAGTAGCTTTAAACTATAACGCAATCATCATATTATTGCTATGGACCTTTTCGTGGCCTGTTGTTATCCTCATTTTGTATCCATTTAGCTTTTCCGTTACCCTAACCCTCCCCTCTCTGTCTCTAGGCAGCCCCCAGCCCTGGCTGAACTGACTGCTCTGTATGTGGGGAGGACTCACAGCATGTGGAGGGAGGCAGCAGTAATGCTTTGGTTGGAAGAGTCTGTGAAAGAGGTGCTGCGTCGAGTTGATGCCAAAGACCCTCTGGTAGACGACTGCCAAAACAAGTAAGATCTCATTGAGCTGCTCTGCTGTCATTATTTCTGTGCAATCATGCTCCATACGTTAAGCATAACTCCCATCACTCTGCGTTATCAGAAAGCAGAGGTACAAGTGTGCACCGAGGAACATCCATCGTCACGTCCTCCTCTCTGAGATCAAAGAAGCCACGTCAAGTCTGCCTCTAGTAAGGAACGATCAGCCACCACACTTCAACACAGTTCACTTCATCCACAATGTCCTCAGTAGACGTTAGAGGTGTGATGGGAATCAAAAGGATCAAACATCTTGTCAATTTTCTCATGCACTCTAAAGCCTTCCAAATATCCTCACAAGCCAGATGAGTTTGATTCATTAATTAATAATCAAACTACAAGAAACATTCGGCCTCCCTGAGGTCCCAATCTGAGATTGTCTTGATGTGGATTTTGAGATTATTTCAGTGCATGCTCCAATGCTGCCTAATTTAATGGAAGTGTAATATTTTATACTTAAAGATAACCAATATTGAATCAAAGACCTGGATTTTTTGAATAGTGTGTATATTTATATAAATAACAAATCCAATGAGGGTTTTACGTGTGATTGCAAAGATGGTTAAAGCTTTACGGTAGTACAGTAGGATCAATATAATTCTGATAACCTCTTCAGTATTCATGTATCTCTGAACTCATGCTTCCCTGAGGAAATGACTCTAATCTGTGTCTGTGTTTGTAAAACTCAGGAGGTGACCAGTCAGCCTGTGATGGGCTTCGACCCTCTGCCTCCACTGGACTCAGTGATGTCGTACACCCGACCAGAGAGGTAATGGAGGACACGTACACCCGTGCACATGAAATCCCATCGCACAGTCAAAGAAGACGCAAATATTGTGCTTCACAAACCAGCAGGCTTTATATCCGCAATTTGCTTTTACACTATAATGACACTTTTGTATGTGTGTTTGTTGTGTATAGGCAGCACGTTGGTGCAACCAATGAGAGTACATTGTCGCTGTTTTTCCGGTCTTTGCTGCCAAACTTCAGCCTTCAGGTGAGTTCCATGGATCAGGCAAAATAGTTCTGGCAAATTGAATTGTGCTTTAGTTTTATTGAAAGACGCACAATATGGTTGTCTTCCATGAATTTAAAAAAGGGCAAATAAACCTTAAAACTGAATGAATGTATGGTATCAATGCTGTGGATCTCAGTCATAGTTTGTGAATTCAAAGTCCTCAACCTGGAGAGCAAACTGTAGTGATGTCATCTGAAGATGAATCTTGGTGCTGCTGCATTGATGTATAATCAAAACTTTGTAGAACTCTACAAAGGAACCAATGATGTGGATGTGGGCACATCATGGGATTAACAGCTGTAAGCCTTGTATTCAAATAAAACTAATTTGTAATAAATTGTAGAGTGTCAACTGAAATCATAAATGATCCCGTTGATGGTCTAATTTCCAGCCAGATGTCCTAAAAATTAACCGTTTTCTTTGGATTTACTTTCGAAAAATCAATGAAGGAGCACAGTGTAAACTGTGTTGAAGGTTTGGGGTTTCTCTTCAACTATTACTCAAATAACACACAATGCTATTTAGTAGCAGAGTGCTCCAGGGCTGGTGAAAATATATGAACTGGTAAAAGATTTTGGAAAACATCTCACCACACATGCTTAACTGAAGGAATATTTCCCCCAAAGACACATGGTTACCCTGAGGGGAGGACAACCGCACAATATCAAAGAAGGCATATGACCTTGTTTCACTTAATTCTTTTACAGTTTTCACTGAAGACAATAACAATATTCATGAAGTGCAAATTAGTTCCTGGTCTTGTCTTTGCTGTCTCTTTCTTAATAGTGAACTTTGATGCTTAAATATCTTCATATATCCTCATTATTAATGTAAAGGACCACGTTATAAAGCCACAATTATTGTGAGACATTTTCTCAGTGTTGCCTGTATTAATAAGAACGCGGTCTTTTGAATGTGTCTAGTGTCAGTTGAGCACATTCCATTTTTATGCTTAAACATCAAACCATTTCAACCATTCCCACAATCGCTGGCCTTCATTGTGATGGCTGCATTTTGCTATACTGTGAAGGTAATCCTGCAGCCTATATTGCAGTTGGAATTTTTTTTTTTTCAATATTTCATATGTAACCTCCAATGGGCTACCCTTGTGGACTTGCATGGGGTACAAGTTTGACTTTACTTTGTGTTTGAGATTGCACATTTGAATGAAATGAGTGTTTTTCTTAAGATCTTTTTGCCAATGAATTGTTACTTCGAGGCTACCTTTGATGATCTTTGATGGTCATATTTGCAAGGTGCCGCCAATCTTTATTAGATCGTCACTGTTTAAGACATGAAGAGCCGTGGCGAGATGAGAATCTGTGGTCTTTTATAGCATCAATGGGTGAATTTCTGTAAAAAAAAGCTTTCAGGAGCTTGTGGTTTTATCATATGATCTCACAAAATTCAGGGACCACCTGTATAAATGAAGAAAGCATGCACCACTCTCCACACAAAACCAAAAAAAAAGCTGAGCTGTGTGATAGCAATGTTTGAAAGGAAAAACAGAGGAGGATGGCTTGTTATTCAGCACTGAATGATAATATGTATATACATGTATATTAATGTTGTAATGTGAGTTAATAGGTTTGTATAGTCTTTATTTCACCCTGAATTGTACAGTCCTGGGGAGAAATCCATGTCGGATCATGAATGTAAAGGTACCCTGTGGCGTTTTTGACCACTAGTATCGCAATGTGTTTTTATCAGTGGGTCTCCTCTTTGTTTGTTCTCGTGCACACACATTAAAATGGTGACGTAATGCCAATAGTTGCCGGCTAAGGCAGGGACGAAGATGACAAGCTAGTAAACATGGATCTAAATAATGCACAATTCATGCATTTTATTTACTTAAATATCTGCTCGACAAATGTTTTCTAGGGAAGTGAAAGCATTCAACATGTTCTACCTCCAGGATGCAGATGGTTTGTTTTGTCGAGCGACACTGAATGTAAACAGAAGTTGTTTGTGTACAAGAAAACTCCACAGGGTACATTTTGAATCGGTGTCGTGAAAGACACTGTGTAGAATTTAAACATTTCTGACTTAAGCTTAAAAAAAGGGCACTGACCTCAATGAATGGGCTGAAAGCAACAAATACACTGAACCCATTTCAGAATAAGTTGTAAGATTCTTGTGATAACCAAACGATCTGTAAGGGTTCCATAATATTTACTGGTGAATAATGTTCAGACTTCAAGGCTACTTGGTGCTGTTGAAGGAGTTTGGTGGTGCCAGACCAAGCACAGAAGAAGTCTGTTCTCTGTCCAAACAGGGTTCAAACAAGAAGCATTGACAATGTTACGATGATTGAGGTGCTTAACATGGAACAGTGTGTAACCAGGGGATCATAAATGTTCCGTCCTGATCATGTTATCCACTTATGGAGAGGAAAAGATATGATATAGATAAAAGAAACAAAGTTAAGACTAGGGAAGATATGCTGCACAGTTCTTCTTTGTTAATGCCGACAGAGAGTTAAATATCTGCAAACAACATAATGTTGGGTTATAAAACACCACCTGGATTATCCTGGTGTTATATTCAGCACACAAATGTTGATTTGTTAGCGTTGATTGTTTTCATTTACTTATGTACCCATTAAATGGGATATTTTAGTGTCAATAACAAATGTAATAAAATATAAAAATAAAAAAACCAGTAGGGCGAATCATTATGGTTTTATAACTTTAGGTGTCTTTCAACACCATTAAGTGCTTCCAGCAAGTTGAGACTATTGAACCAGGGGTAACGGGATTAACTTAAAATATACTTACAAAATGATGAACTACAAGAAACAATGTCATTTATGAATTCCACAGAGGTAGGAATGTTACACAGTCAAGGGTGGTAAATATAAAAAGAAATGTCACTTTGAGAAGGACAAACATAGAAAGTACTCAGTATTTGAACTGACGTCTCTTTTCTTGATCAGGGTGGACTGAGGCAGGAGGATGACATGGAAGTTGCTCGAGCTGGACAGGAGCTGAACCAGGAAGTGAATCGTCTAATGGTGGCAATGAGGGACATGCTGGCCAACATCAGGTTTCAAGAGCCACCGAGAGAGGACAACCCGTACAGAGACGAGGACGAGTGGGACTGAGAGAGGAGGGACACAGAGGTGGAAAACAATAACTACAATAAGAAATATGAAAATATTTAATGGTGTTGGTGGGTTTATAATAATTTAGATGAACAACTGAAGTTTTTTTTTTTTTAATTGTCACAGTTATCAGAATACTTAAGTGAAAGGAAGAGATGACTTAAAACATGACTCTGGGACAATCCAGACTATTGTGAACATGGGAGACTTGTCTCCAGAGTCAGAAAACAGATGAACTCGTAATGACTCTCAAGTTGACAGTTTTATTTGTAATAAACATTTAGCAGTTCCAACATCTGCAGTTATTGTCAGTGAGCAGGACTCTTCCTCTGGTTTCTGACTTTCAGGGAGTGGTTCATGTTTAGGGGACTGGTTTATAAAATAAGATCTTATTTTCAGTGAAAGTTCTTTGTTGGTTTTTGTTGGGTTTTTTTTGCCACAGAATCAAACAAAGTTTCTATTTACATATACATTGAAATGTATGTAAAACTCTTTATAAATACCCTCTCAGACCGCAGTGCTTTCCTACCGAATAGTTTGCTGAAAAGTTTCAAAATATGACAAGGGACTCCAAAAAAAGGATAATAATTACATGAGTGCTAAAAACAATGGCTCAAATTATCACATTATTTTAGAAAAAGCACAAAGTTATTTCTGGATAAAAATGACAAACAAATCTTGATGAGATTTAAGCAAAAGTTGATGGATCTCACTTTAGCCTTTACGATTTATTCAAATCTAATTTTCCATAAACATGAATACATGTAGGTCTTGTCGCTAATTTCTGAATCGAAACTATCACAATGCTGAGATTCTGTTCTTCTGTCTTATCTAATGAAGGAATCTATTGTTAAGTGGTTATTTTGTCACATGGTCATTTCATTAGAAAACCACAGTCTTGAGGATCTAATCACATTTTCTTGTCATACTTGCCTCTGTTTTTGATTCTTGTCTTGATCTTATCATTACCGCAGGATGTCTGCTGTTACTCTCTCATGTTCCCTCCCTCCCGCTCTATTTGGAAATCAATTCCACATTTCAGTGTGAGTTGACTTGCAACCTTTTGATTATGTGTGGCTTACCCCAACCAATAAAACAGTTTCCCAATAATCTGCTGTCCTCAAAGTTATGTTCAGTGCTGGAGTATGACACATATTTTCTAAATGTTGCCTGAATTGATTTTTTGTTATTTCCTTTGCATGCTCAGTCAGATACTCATCACCTGGTTCTTAGTGGCTGATTCACTACAGGTAAAACCTGAGGCTATGACTTTACTTCTGGCAGCACGTCAACAAAATATCAAGTATTTCATTCCAACCCAGATTTTCAATCTTGTGTTGCTGTTTTTTCATCATAATTGGTCAGCCTGCAGCGCCCTCACATGGCTTTCATCTGTCTCATGAGGATGTACTCCTTTTCTCTTCCTGTCAAACCTCTCAGACAGCATACTTGGAGCTCTTATTTTTTATGAATCTCTTTACTTGTTAGTCACAATTACTACACCCAATATTTATTTTACGGAGAAGACGTTAAATTAAATTAAACCTAAAGATCTCTTGGTCACACACAAACTCTGGAGGCATTGAACAATCCACCCTCTACACTGTAGCTGTTCATACATTAACTCTTACTCGGCGATCCACATAACAGTGTGACTGTTCTTAATTGTCAAATGATGTCATTGTTCCTAGTTCACCTGGAGCGATGGTTGAGTCTCTGAGGACATGTGATCGTCTGCAGTATAGAAAGGCTTTCATATCTTTGCCTCAGCGGAAGCTGTGTGTGTGTGTGAGGATCAGAGACGCCTTGTTGCTGCCACTGCAATGTTTTCTCAAAAAATTAAACAATCAGTCATTACTGTACACTTAATGTTAACGTCAACAGGTACTAGACCTCAAACTTAAAATAACACCTGTAGCAAATCTAAGTCTGTAAAATATCCTAATCAACCGCTTAAAAAAAACAAGAGAACAAGGACTTCTTTCAACCTAACTTCTGTAAAAATGCAAAGAAAATACTTTTCTTGATTGATTTATTATTCATTTAGTCTGAAATTTAGTGAAAATAGCCCGTGACTATAGCCCGTGACCGAGCACAAGGTGACTTCTTCATATGTTTTGTTTTATCCAGAAAAAAGAGCAAAACCCAAATACACTCCGGATTACAATGATATAAAGCAGCAACTCCTAGAGAATGATTGATTTTGCTAGAAAAGAACACTTGAACAATAAATCGATTATCAAAATAATAAAAAGTTTTAAATTGACTGTCTGTCGATTGACTAATCGATTGATCTTTTCAGGCTTAAAGGTGTGTTATGGAAAAACGTAATGTTTTTCACTCCTGTCGTGCCATGTCACCACATGCGTATTGTTGAGGGACAATCTATCACCGTCATTGTTATTGTTCAAATCAAAACACGTTCGTACATTTAATAGGAAACGTTATTCAAACAAACATGTCAAAAAGATAAAAGATGAAATACTAAACTCAACATCATCCCCACCCTGCATTTTTTTTTCCCCAAAACGGCGCGGGTGTCAGACATTATGAGACATGACCACTGCCCAGCTGACGTTTGCTTGAGAGGAGGAGTCGCCTTAGGTCCTTCAGAATCCAACATCACTGTGAGAAATGTTCAAGAAAGTCACAGTCTTCATTCCCCGAGGTACAACAGTCTGAGTCGATACAAGGACTTTTACCGATGATCGGATCGAGCGCTTTATGAGAGTGAAAAAAAGATGAATTGTGAGTGCAATGTTTTGATGCGGAGGGGCATTGTATGGATCTCATTGCTGGACAAGTGGCATCGAAAATAAGAAAACGTGTGGCGAGGACAGACGCGCTTTTCTCCAAGACAAGCGCTCAAACTCTCAGGAATGAATTTGACTGTTCCCCCAGCTAAGAAGTATTTATTTAATTTGTATTATTTAATGGCTGAAATAAACAGTAATAACGCTTTGTGGATATTTGACAGTCAACGCGTTGATGGATCCAATTACTAAACAACTCGCTTGATTTTTCCAACTGGCTGTGGTGCAACGTGTGGCGGCAACAACTCATTGTGAAACATCCACTAAAACAAAGAAAACTGGTAAGACTTGCTTACACTTTGATACTGTGCTGCAGTCAAATTCAGCAGGTTGGTCATCATTTAGAGCTCAGACATGGAAATGGCCAACAGGTCCCAGCTGAACCCCTATATCCACCACATGGAGCTCAGCCCGCTATACTTAATGGAGGAGAACGAAACGAACTCCACCGCTGGAGAGCGAAACTCGTTGGGCTGCGTGCAGATCCGCATCCCGCAGGAGCTCTTCCTGGCGCTGGGGCTCATCAGCCTGGTGGAGAACATCCTGGTGGTTCTTGCCATCATCAAGAACCGCAACCTCCACTCGCCCATGTACTACTTCATCTGCTGCCTGGCGGTGTCCGACATGCTGGTGAGTGTCAGCAACGTGGTGGAGACCATCTTCATGCTTCTCAACGACCACGGCCTGATGGACGTGCACCCCGGCATGCTGCGCCACCTGGACAACGTCATCGACGTGATGATCTGCAGCTCCGTGGTGTCCTCGCTCTCCTTCTTGTGCACCATCGCTGCGGATCGCTACATCACCATCTTTTACGCGCTGCGTTACCACAGTATCATGACCACACAGCGCGCAGTCATTATTATCGTGGTGGTGTGGCTGGCCAGTATCACCTCCAGCATCCTCTTCATCGTGTACCACACCGACAACGCTGTCATTGTGTGCCTCGTGACCTTCTTCTGCGCCACCCTGGTGTTTAACGCAGTGCTGTACCTGCATATGTTCCTCCTGGCGCACGTGCACTCAAGGCGCATCGTGGCTTTCAACAAAAACAGGCGCCAGTCCACGAGCATGAAGGGAGCCATGACCCTCACCATCCTGCTCGGGGTCTTCATTGTATGCTGGGGCCCCTTCTTCCTCCACCTCATACTCATCCTCACCTGTCCCACCAGCCCCTTCTGCAACTGTTTCTTCCGAAACTTCAACCTCTTCCTCATCCTCATCATCTGCAACTCGCTAATCGACCCGCTCATTTACGCATACCGGAGCCAGGAGCTGCGTAAAACCCTGCAGGAGCTGGTCCTGTGTTCATGGTGCTTCGGTGTGTGTGGCAGATGATGCTCATGCGCGACTCTATATCTGATAAACACTTGAGCAACTCATCGTGGATTTTAGAATGAGGGTTATTGCCGTCTTTTATGGGGATTGTTTACTGTTGTGTTGGGTGTACAGGTCCCTGCACTGTGAAACACTTGGACTTTTAATCTAATAATGATTCAGAGATCCTTAAATTGGAAACTACGGTCAAACTGACAAGCTATTTATTCTTGTTAAAATAAGTACAAGTATTTTCCTCTAAATCAACTCGGGTTTTCTGGTATAAACTGCCTCATTTTGTTGGGCGAAATGTGTGATTTGTCTCAACACCTGCTTTTTAAGGCTATCGGCACTTTTTAAGAAATCAAGAAAGGAAACTGAAAACCTACACTGGAAATATGTTGAATTATATATATATCCTTTCATATTTATATATATATATCCTCTCATATATATATATATATATATCTGAGCTGAATTAACTTCTTTCATTGATTTACAAGTGGTTGTTGTAGTGTGTAGCCTATTGGGCACGCAGTAATTGATTTGATTTAGACACAATTTCATCTTTGTGAGCCTGCTCATGAATGGGTTAGTTCTCTTTGAATAACCCTCTGAACAAATGTCTCTACATTATGACGGAAATTAGATCAATTTCTGAGGGAGCTTATAAAAAAACAAGATTTGACGTGCAATGCTTAAATGATATTGTGGTGTGTAATAGAGAAGTCATTTCTACGTGAGGTCGATGTTTGACGATTGCATGTCCCCTTGCATAATTGAATGCCTTCCATATCCTATTTTAAAATGTTTGCCACCCTGGCAACATCATCTGAAAAAAGAAGCACTTATTCCAAAGAGAATACTCCTGCTGTTAAATAGAAAAACAAAAATATTTCATTTTGCAATGAATTGGCCGGTGAATGAAGTGTTAGCCGTTAAATGACATGACAGCATATTAAAACTCTCGTTGCAGCCTAAATAGTGGTGTTGTGCGTGGATTACTCTGCCAAAAATAAATGTCTGGAAAATGATGGTCAAAATCACATGAACTGCCTGGCTTGGTGCTAAAGGCCCGGGGCATGAGAGGGTTTATAAAAGAAGGCATATCAAAGTCATATTTCTGGAAGTTTGTGTGGTTCTCTGAAATGTGTTGATTAGGGTGACTTCTGACAGATTTGAGGACTGACTTCAGCTATGAGGGTCAAACGAGTGGGACTTTGAGCCTGGTGGCCTATACAGACGTTTTTGTAAAATAGTTGTTTTTTTAAATACAATTCATACTTATTTGTCTAAATGCTAAAATACAACAAATATATCAAACGGCCATGAGACCGCCTAGACTTGATACACAATGCCAATAGAGGCATAGATTAAACTATCCTGAAATGTGCTTTGAGATGCAACCTATTGATCTTGAAATTAAGAATCTTACTATTTTTTATCTTCTTTTTTATTTTTAATTATCCTGTTGATATCCTATTTTCTATTGATCCTAAGGATTTGTTGGAACTATGGCCTACATTTTAGACTCTAAGTGACCTTTAGAAAACCTGAAATTAAGTCATAAGTCTGTATTTGTTGGGGTATAAGTGGTTTGCCACATGTTGTTTCCAAATTATGGAAAATTAATTGCATATCCCACGATCAAGCTGTCTCAGACAAGACAAAAATAATAAAAAATGTACATTATGGTAATCTGGTATCGGCTTTATAAATCTCAATGCAGCTGCTGAACTCAGTGCTTCGGTATGCTCTAAACCTGATTCAACACATATTGTAAATGCGGTTAAAAACTACAGAATGCTACTCATCATAACTTGAAATTGATTGAAACAGGACTTTGTTGTACAGCTATTTTATATAAGGTGTATGTGTTATATGAAATCCTTGGAATTGTTTACATGCTACCCATTTGTCTCAAATAAAGAGGCCACAACAAAAAGAGTTTGTGGTAAATTAATAAATGAATGAAACAGCATTATCATTATTATTATTATTATTATCTACTCCTCAAATCTATTTTCCATGATGTTTCATCTTGTTGTTATTGGCTGGTGTTAGCAGGTTGTTTTACTTATTTGGAGATTATTCATTCAAGAATATTAACACCAAAGGCTTTCTTCATGGACGTGCTAACAAGATACTACAGTTTCTCTAAGATATTGCTGTAGTTACCACCATGTTTCAGAGGAGGTTATCCAATTAATAATTGTAAAAAATCAAATTAAAAGATATGTAAAAATGTAAATTCATTCCACCTCAGAATGTGTCTCTGCATTATATGCAAATGATAAGCCACGACAACTTCACGTCGTTGAACTTAAACATGTTTACATGCAACGTGAACACTTCTGATACATTTGCTCATAGCAGACAGAAGGACCATTGATATATAACACAACAGAGAGGTTTTTGAAATGTTTTTGAACTCATGATCAAGTTCATTTGCTGTGTAATAAACAAATAAATAACCCCATTGAAGAGAAGGGGATTTCCAGCTGAGACAAATATAAATCCTCAGCCTGTCCTCAAGGAACAAATTAGAAATCTTTATTGTTTTAAATCATTCCATAAATCACTGGATTGATTTAACCACGTAGGCATCACTGATAAAAAACTAAATCAAATACCGTCTCACGGTTTTAACAGAGAACAAGAGGAAAAAATCAAATCAAATTTTCATAAAAATGAAGGCTTGTCTGCATTTTTTTGGGATATGCATTGTAAATGTTTAGCAATGGCCCTTTTTATTCATTTAAATTGTAATCACTTGTTCTTTAATGTATTTGTTTTAGTACGATAATTATATTACTTATACTACTATTACTATATGACTTTTGTTGTTCCAGAGGATTATGAAAGGCCTGAAACCATGACGATTTCTTCAGTATAATTGATGATGTGTGGCTGAATGTAATTTGTCACCCTGGTAATAATGTATTGTGGTAGTTGCTGCAGGGGGTCTGTCCCATAGCTGTGAGTTATTTGTTGGAAGTTTTTTTTGTTGTTATCCAATACTGTGCAGGAGGTGTCATTGAGAAAACAAAAACTAATTCGTGCTCTTGATTTTGTATTGTTTTTTTGAGTGAAATAAGCAGTTTTGAAGCTATAGTCTCTCGCCTTCCAAACAAAGCAACACAGACACTCTTCGTCAGGCTTTTTGTCCGCATTCAAGCACCGAGACAAAAGCCACACTTTGTGCACAGACCTCTCTGATCTAAATCATTAGATCATTCACGTATATTGAGTTGAACCTCTTTCACAGTCTGTTCTGCGTTAATATTACTGATTATTTTCACTTGTCACTAAATAATGCATTTACAGTATATGTCGTGGGTGGAGAACGATCCCTTAGTAACAGTGAACGGTGTAGTGTTTGTGAACGCAGCCTTGGCTCTTCCCCCAACCAATTCCCTAATCAGGTCAGTATATAAAATGCACCTGTTGGCATAGCCTCATTCTTTGTGGCCCCTGTGCTAGCGTTACAGGTATTTCATATGATCAATAAGCATGCCAACCTTTTTTGAAATACACCCTAAATTGACAGCCTCCTTTATAAAATCTGGTCTGCCACGACGAGTGATTCCATATCTTAATACCCCATAAGAAGTGCTGCTGTTTTTGCCCTTGTTGTTTTGTCATTGTTCTGTTGCGCCCTGATGTTTTGTTTGCTTTACATTGTTAAACCAACTGGGTTCGTTCGTTTCTGTGTTGATTATTTTTGGTAGTTCCTTTTTCTTTAGGTAAAATAGATAATAGTTTCTGTTGGACAGGATATTTTAGGATACTAAAGATTATAGTTCAACGTTTTTGGTAAAGCTTTAGATTATTGTAGTATTGGTTTCAATCATTTTCAGTTGTCATTCATTTTCTTGCCTCCACAGCAGCTGCCGTCCCTTCAAATTTGGTTATTTTTGATTCTTTTAATAAAACCTTTGGTTCATTTTACAGAACACGTCTCTGTCTCTATCATTAACGAATCTGTGCCTTATCAGTTTTCAAAACAGTATTTTAATTTGTATCCAGTCAAATGCTTTGAAATAAATCGACCGTCCAGTACGATGACCTCGATCTGCTTCATCAAACCTGTTGGTCAAAGTAGCTACAAACTCTGCGTATCACACGTTGACAACTTTTTCCACTAATCCCTGAAGGAAACGTGTCGACTGTGGCTATGAGTTGGGACATTGATATTGACATTAATATGAGAAGCGTTTTCCTCAGTCCTTGGGCGATCACATCACACACGACAGGCATCGATTGTTCTATTTAGCCGAGCTGCAACCAATAAACAGTGCGCCGTTTAGCCCCGGCTCAGCGTGAGAGCGCCTGCCACAGCCTACGGCCGTTTCCCTCTCTTCTGTAAGGCAGTGTCCTTAACTAGCATACATGTATTTTTGACGGTGACTAACTTGTTTTTTTCCCGGTGCTGTGCCTCAGCTATCCGGAGGAATAATTTCCCTCTGAGGCTCCAGCTGCAAAAACACACCTGGTTTAAAAACCTGCACGACCAGATTATGCCAAACCGTTCTCCCTCAAGGCATCACATAACGCATCACATAACGCATCACATAACGCATAAGTCAGTGCTCCTCTGCGTCTGAGTCCAGCAGCCTTCAGTCCAGAGTAACTGACGTAGTTTAAAAGGCAAGATGATCCGCACCGGGCAAGCGGGAAGGGATAATCACGATATAACTTTTGCACAGGAACCGATGTTTGTTTCAAGTGCGTAACTTATAGTAGGCTGTACGTTGGCGTTTTGTCTCGTCAATTGTGTGGTAGTCAAGATAACGTCAACCACGCTCTTCTCCTAAAACTAACTTTGTTGTGTGAACGTTTTTCTGTAAAGGCGGGAGTCTATTTTGATAAGACTCTATGCAACCTGCGTATATTGATAAAGCCACTGACAAAGCATTGGAAGCATTGGTGTGAGCATGTGTTCATTATGCACTCAGAACCGTGTATAGTCTTATTGATTTAGTTTTGTCTGAGAGTCTCTAATCTATGGAAGCCCATTCCCGTCAGCAAAAAAAAATTAAAAAAATAAGATCACTTAAAAAATAAATTAAAAAAAATGTAATTCACAAAAAAAAAAAGAAAAGAAAAAATCCACCCACAAAATAAATAATAATAATTCTAATAATTTTTTTTTTTTTTACTTTTTTTCTACCATCAAAAAAAAACAAAAACTTTTGGTGCATCCATCTGTAACCATCACACTGACCAGATTTTTCCAGTTGCTATAGAAAGTCGAAATTATGAGATACTTTAACACAACAGTCATAGAAGCAGCTATGACATATGAATGGATTGTGAGTACATTGAAGACTTCTTTAAAACGTGGCCATTCACGCCAGCAAAAAAAAATAAAATAAGATCACCAAAAAAAAAAATTATAATGATTTCACAAAAAATAAAAATGAATTCACAAAAAAAAAAATAATAATAATTAATTCACAAAAAAATAAAATATATATATATATATATACATATATTTTTTTTTTTACTTTTTCTCTGTCAGCAAAAAAATAAATAAAAAAAGATGTTTCCAGTTGCTGTTTATTGGTCGCCACCTCAGCCACATTGGTTTCATTCTTTATACTCCAGAGCTTCAAGGGTGCGTTTGCTCAGTACAATCCATGTGAAACATCATCTGTATTTCATGTGTTGTAAAGCCACGTTTTAAAGAAGTCTTCAATGTACTCACAATCCATTCATATGTCATAGCTGCTTCTATGACTGTTGTGTTAAAGTATCTCATAATTTCGACTTTCTATAGCAACTGGAAAAATCTGGTCAGTGTTATGGTTACAGATGGATGCACCAAAACTTTTTTTTTTTTGCTGGTGGAAAAAAAGTAAAATAAAAAAAATATATTACAATTATTATTATTTATTTTGTGGGTGGATTTTTTTTTTTTTTTTTTAAGTTACTATTTTTTTATTTTTTATTTTTTTTGTGATCTTATTTTTTTTTTAGTGATCTTTTTTTTTTTTTTGCTGGCAGGAATGGGCTTCCATACTAATCTCCCCTTCCTCTGTCACACAAGGAAGTGAGGCAGCATAATGTTAGGGGTTTCTGTGCCAATTTTGTTTATTCAGTTACAGTAGGAAGAATTTTAAGAGTTTACCGTTCACACAGCTTTCTCTATCTCCTCTGAGTGCTTTGAAAATTAACTGGAACAGCTCTGACATGCCACTCAGCATGTGATTGCTTATGATTTATTATAGACAGTCAGATATTTAATTTCATGCATATCAGGCTACAAAATCATCTGATCTGATATTTAGTTATATTACAGGGCATGTTGTTGCATTTACCATACTGTATACTTATGTTGGGATATTGATCAAAGGGCATTATGACTGTATTGTTTGCAGGAAGCAGCATGTTGGTTGGGGTTGTGACTTGTTCCTTAGCTGAACAAAACAGCTCCGTTCACAGCAAAGATTAATCTCCACCTTGAGCTGTGATGATTCAAGGTTCTGACCAGAAAGCATGTCTTTGACCTCAGAAGACTGTCAGCTGATGATGAATATATTTTCACATTGAACCTAATATGGATGAAATTATTATATAAATTATATATGCTTTACAACTTAATTTACTTTCAGTTGTTTTAGTTGTTTACACATATTACACTGAAATGTTGCAGACTTAATACAAAAACATCATTAGCAAAACCCAGTGTAAGAGGAGAGGCAATGAAGCCATTCATACTGTTAATCCCCGGTTGTTGTAGGTCGCATAAACCGTGGCTCTGCACACACACTTCCATTTACATCTATTATAGATACAGTAGGCTATATACACCAGATGAAATATAAATATATTTCCTAGTAATATGTGGTCATGCGTTCATAATGAAGCTAATCAGTGTCACTGTCAAACTTGTTTTTTGCTCCATAGTTTGACATGGAATTATCCTACAGAGGGAACTAAAAGGCTTCCTTACCATGAAGATTTTAGGTCAAAAAGCCACTTACATAAATGTAACAATAATGGTATTTGTAGAAACTATAATTGTAATTAATGCAAGGATAGTTTTCAATATAGGTCAACTATATTTACACTCTTTGTTTGGCAAAATGCTCAGAACATTATCTGTCTTTCTTAATACACTGGGCGTGAAAATGTGATAACTTCTGAATACCCTCATTGTATGATAGGACATTTCCATTTTTTTCATCATTGCAATCTCTAATACAATCAGCAGATATCAGATGTTGTGGAGACTAGCTCCACTGCCTTAATACAGGGCTGCCCAGAGTGGGCCCTCAGGCTTGATTTGTCCAGTCAGATGTTTATAGCCAAAAGAAAAGGATAATATAAATCGTTGTTTAGGGAAACTATGTAGGATCCCTAAATATTATTTAGTTGTCATGGTCTGAGCACAGCAGGCAGGATGTCATTTTGCGCAAGAAATCAGTTCGGTGCGAGTGAGGAAAATGAAGGGACGCACAGACAGAGAGGCACACAAACCAGGGGCATGTCAATTAAGGGGAATTGGGGTCCTACTAGTATTTTGAATCAATTCAATAGAATAGGTGTTTACTTCTGGCCTGTGGCCCACCATTAAGTTTAAGCTTTGGCAACCCTTTATCAAACATTACTCACTTTTAAGAAGCTGAGGAATTGTATCTTTATTTAATGTTCTTATTTTTTTTTTGTATTACTGTATGGTAAGGAGTTTATAGGTCAGAGGCAGAATCAGTAATACAGCACAGAATAATGGCATCTTGGCAAGAAATTTAGAATAATGACAATAAGAGTAGAAATAACAAAATTCAGACATCAGAGTGAGAAGTGATGGAAGTAAATGTAGAAAAGAAAATGTAACTTTTTGTATTTTAAGGTTAGGACATACAGGACTTAATGGCACTTTATACACCATGAAAAAGACAGTGTCGGATAACTGTGAGCTATGCAACTGTAAAGAAACTGTTGAACATGTGCTGATAGAGTGTAGGGAGTTCAGTGTAGAAGGAGAAAGACTGAAGGGCAGGGTGGTAGCTTTAGGAAGGGACTGGAGCATCAAAGGGCTGTTAGAGACATGGGACAAACAAGTTCAGGTTAAAAAGGCTTTATTTAAATTTTTGAATGGAACGGGTTTGATATCCAGAATATGACTTCTTTATGAAGTATTTTTCATAATAATAACAATAAAACCAATAAACTGAAAAGAAGAAGAAAAAATTGTTTATTTTGAAAATACTAACCGGAAATCAACTTATTTTTTTTAAACAATGGATGACTTGACGCTTTGAGCCGTATGGGTGCTGCTGATAGCAAAACAACACTGGTTGAACTATTGGTAGAACTGTGCATCTATACCGCAAGCGTCGACCATAAAACATATTTTACAGCTGCCGAGTCCTTAATGATCAATATGGTCGACAACGGGGTAAGCTTCTGACCAGACCGAGCTAACGTTAGCATCCACAAGATGATTGTTTTGTTTTTTTTAAAGCTAACGTTAGTTAGTTAGCTAACGTTAGCTGTCAGCTGACATTCGTGCATTGACGTTGATGTGCCCTTTTTATATTGGTAACATATCAGTGATTATTCATATTGAATATCCCAAATGTTTACCATTAATACTTGAAACAAAAAGGTTAACGTTAGCGCTTTATTGGGGCGTCTGACTGACAACAACAGCCCTGATTGGTTACAGTCGGTGAGGTGAGCCTTCAATCTGTGTTAATAACGTTTCTCAGGCTTTGCAGTGTTTACATGTTTGACTCCATGAAAGTTAACCGAGCTCGGTAATAAAATGTATAATAAAAATGTATAAATAGTGAATTAAATGTCTGTTTTTGGATCGTTATTTAGAAACTACTTCCTGCTAACCAGCTTTCCAGCCTGCTAAGTGACAGTCATGTTGTCATCTATCTGAATAGTGCACATTGCTTTTCATAGGAGGGCTGTGGTTTTAATTGTTATGCTAAACACACTAGCATTATGTAAATCCCTGGTTTAGTTTTAATACACCACATCCTTTAGGGAACCAGGAGCAGGAAAAAATAATCAGGAAAAGGTTGCATGTGAGGTATTCACTTGAATCTTGAGGTTTCTTATCATCACTTCAGATCTATTTACAGGCCACTTGCCATTCATAGCTCTTTAAGGTGCCTCCATTATTTGTTGGTTATTGAAAGCAGACCATGTTTTTTGTGTGGACCACTTTCCAAACCTCTTGACATAGCAGTTCAATATGTTTTCCAATTATAGCATAAATAAGTCTATTTACAAGTCAAAGGTAGAACTACCTGAAACGGTTGTAAATTGTCTTCCGTGGCTGAAGTGTGGCTTTGTAAAGTTTGAGGTAACCCTGATGGAGACATCAGAGACATAGAAGACTACGACGTTTTAAGAGAAAGTCTGAATTATAACCAGATTAAAAGACGTGTTTACTGGTTAGCAGTGGCACAATTGAGATCTGTATAGTATCACACGCTGTACAATAACCAATAACAATGCAAAGCACATACGGTATCTGGCTGCCTTCGTACTTGAATTCATAAGCACAAGCCAAGAGAAACTAACCAACCTCTCAGTGTGACTGTAATGTATTTTCTCTTTTTCAGATGTAGCCGATGAAATGGAGTATGATGACAAACTTGCACTTTTCCGCCAAACCCGCCTCAATCCTTTTGATCGTGGAGAGGAAGAAGATGGTCCCCAAGGAGGCAAGACCCCCCCACTGCACGGTGAAGTTCTTTAAGTTTAGAATATGACCTCACTTTAAGGTCACTTTCACACAAACAATATTGTTTTTAAGCTTCAGGTTTTTTTTCATATGCACTCTACTTAATTCTTATGAACCAAGAGGTGTAAACGTGAAGTCATATGGACTTCATTTATCGGACCTCATTTATTAGACAGTTTCTGTGACAGTCGTCCTGCATCATCAATCAGTGCTACCTTATGGGTTTATTTATTTTCTATGTAAAGACCTCATAAAGAAAAGCTGGTTAGGAGCAACATTAGTCCAGGCTGCAACCAGACCTTATATGTCACATGCTACATTTCACTGTAGGGAAATGCCAAAATACACCGAGGAGGACTAAAGCACAACACAACTCTGTGTTACCCGTTTCACTTTCCAATGGAAAATATGTGCCGACATGTATAAGTGCAGGCGATAAAATAGTTTGGATGAGAAATGAATGTCTCCCAGCTCCTATCAGAATATCGAAACTGGTTTAATCTGTTTCAGTATTCTGTTTTGGTAGACTGAGGCCAGTTAATTAAGGATCTTTTTGAGCCATTGTCGTGAAAAAAACATCAAATGTTCCTGGCCTGTGGCCTGCCATGAGGATACGGGTGCTGCAGTCGGAGGTGTTTTCTGATATCATGATTTCTGCTTTTCTAAATGTCACTTGCAGATATAGGTTTGCTTCCCTTACGGCGCCAAATACAGTGAGGCTACTATGTGCTTCGATCACTGTATGGGGCAGTGACTCCCTCGTGAAACTGATCTTAGCTAATCATTTCTCAGATATTTACACACGTTAAACAGTTTTCATCTAGTTCAGAATGAAACCTAACGCATAAAGAAAAAGCACCATGAACTGTTGTGAGTAACTCTGAACTTATGGAAAGGGAAGTTGGAAATACGATACAGAGGAGACAGAGGAAACGAAAAACAAGTGTAAGCAATACTTTAGGAACACTTCCTGTATTCTGGAGCTTGGGAATAAAAGGCATTTTTGTCTGCTTACAATCGTTTTGACAGGGAAGACTGACACACTGAGCCTTATTGTCTTTACTCCGTCTGTCACTGAGAGGCTGAATTCACCCAACATGTTTTGTTCTGAGGTGTATGCAGGTAACAGCAATTTGTGTGCACTTTTTCAGTAAGATGGATTGGTTGTTAGAATATGTATCATTTGAAAGATTATAGATCAAAGGCCTTTTCAAATTAGTTTCATGTAATGTTTAGATTCCTCAATTCAATTTTGTTGTTATTGTCAACATGTGAGTCGTCATACTTAATGATTTCATTACACACTGTTGATATCTTGTAGGTATGATCAGAGTGTGTTTTAAGTGTTTTAACTTTGCATCGATTTTATTTGATATACAGACTTGGGTTGACTTTATATTGCGTAATTTTGCTGTCTCCTTTTTCCCTTTTTAATATCTTTATGTAGATAAACTAAATTTCAAATTAAGAAAGGATGGAGGCGGATCAAACTTGGTGTTTGGGCATGTGTTGCTATCTTTCCTCAGACTAACTCTAGGTTGTACACAGGAGGTGAACCTCTATTCAGCTCTATAGAAGTGTGGGGATGCAAAACTGCTTACAATCAAATGCAACACTACAAACGACAGCCTTAACAATGACCGTATCAACACATTTCATACGTAGGTTGAACAAAAGAAGAACACTGTATTATTATCATTTAAAGGTTATTTTGATTGCATTAAACTGCACAGGTGATGTTGTCCTCTTAGTACAATACACATAATTCAGTGTCTCCACTTATTGCCTGTTTTGTGTTATCTTGCTGTATATTCATGTCTACATTTAGCCTCTAATCCCACATTCTTTTTAAATTGCGCTTATGAGTATTTCTTTTACAATAGTTAATAAATCCATGCGCCCGGTCTAGCAACAAACGGCGGACAAAGTTAGGGACTAGCTGCTCATCATAGTGCAGCATTTAGCAGCTCGAGGAGGAGAACTCTTTCTCAGGAGTTGATGGAGACGAAAACAGAGCAAAAATAATGATTACAGGACTTACATTTGTCGTGTGGATAGGAACCTGTCTCCAGATGTATGGTTAATGTTGCTCTGTGTCTGCTGGACGTGTACAAATAGGCATCAGTTTGCTAACAAGTTCGTCATAACAACTTTACAAGGCGATAAATCAGCTGTTGTGTTTCAGCTTGTTCTGCTGCCCCGTGTGGCCAAATCAATAAACTCTATTAATGCAGCTCTAAGCAGCTGATGTGGTCACATACATCAGAAAGCACAAGCTCACTTTTATGTAGTAACCACTTTCTGCTTCTCCTAAAAACATTGCAGTGTCTCCCTGCGACTGACATTTTCATTACTTAATGGTATTATGGAAGAATAAACTCTGACAGATATTTGTGAATAATTGCTCATAAAGACAAATTATCCTTTCACTTACTGCATTATCATCAAAGTTAGGCCAATCATTGAAGTCATGTGACTAATGAAGATCAAAGTCATTTCACATTTGTTAGGACTTAAAGTGACCGATGCACATCGCACACAGGCAGTCACGCTGCTGATAGCAGCAGTAGAAGAATGTTAGCTCTGTGATTTCATTGATTTGAAAACACACAATACAAAAGGTCACGTTACAGAGATTGTAAACAGTTTTGATGCAAAAGTGATCAGCACTTCAACGGTTCATTCCTCCAGCTGATCTGCACTTTTAGTGACACAGTAGGAGTCTTGTCTTGTCAGCTGGCTTGGTTACACATTATCAGAACTGATACGACGGCTACACGGGATTCCTTCAGTCGTCCCTTTAGAGCTTTTGTACTTCGTCTCGTCTTCTGGAGTGGTGAGTCAGCGCGTAGGGATTGTTATGAGTGGCCACAGTCATGTGGGAAATTAGCACGCATAACTGAGTGCACTTACCACACCAAAGTGTGTGTGCTTACAAGAAGAACAGTGCTTCATGCCATGTTGCCTTCTCTTTAGAAGCAAGGCCTGAGCTGTTCCCTGGGACCAGAACCCACAGTTCAGACCGCACCATGGACCTGGGTCTAGCTGAGGACCACTTCTCAAGGCCTATGGTAAGTAAAGCGTTGTTCCTGCTGTCCGCCTCAAATCCACATGACTTTCATATTGTTAAACATAGAGTACTTACATTCAGAACAACCTATTGTATTTCATGTCCATGCTTTTGCTCTTATTCACCTGTTTCAGGGTTCGATTGTGGCTCCTGACATTGAACAGCTGAAGATGGCCATAGAGGAGTGTAAAAAGCTGATTTTGGAGCTGCCAGAACACTCTGAGAGACAAAAGGACACCGTGGTGAAACTTATCCACCTTCGCCTCAAACTACAGGAACTTAAGGTTGGAACTAAGGAGTGAAGAGAGAAGTGGATAACATGATAATGTAGTCGTTGAAGCTGGGGGGCAATCAGTAAAACTTCAAGACATTCATAATTGACCAATCTCAGTTGACCTGATTTTCGATTTTGTGCAATGCACAGCTGTAGACGTGTTTGCAGCTGGAAATTAATTATGAAAAGCGGGGATTTTTTTCTATATTTTTGGCGAAGTATTTCCTGAAACTAATGCTGCATTCAAGTGCATTTGGAAAATATGGAATTTTGGGATTGAAGAATAATCTAATAATTTCTGGGTGCAATAGTTTTGGGGGGAAATTAAAATCATATTGTTGTTGGCCTGCAGCTGAGAGGGGATGCTTGTCAGAGAGGTTCTTCACTATCCCTTCATAGCCATTACTCTGTATGTGATAACTGAGAGCAGACATTGCAGACATGCTTGGAGACTGATAGGATGGTAAACAAGTTTGTGTAAATCTGCAACTTCCTGCAAAAACTCCTCATGTTTCAAACGGGTATGCATGAGGGTGCATATTGTTATTTATTTGATTGAGTTTGTACATCAGTACGTTTAGGCAAAACACAAAATATAATTTAGTCTGGGAAGAGGTGTGAACGTCTGAAATATTTAGCTGTTAAAATGATCTTATATAACCCGCACATGAACTGTGTTGCTGCTCTGTTAGTGATCTTTGAATTGTGTTTTGTCCCTTTAAAAGGACCCTGAGGAGGATGAGCCTAATCTGAGAATCCTACTGGAACATCGCTTTTCCAAGGAAAAGAGCAAGAGTGTGAAACAGACCTGTGACAAGTGTAGTACTATCATCTGGGGCCTTATCCAGACTTGGTATACCTGCACAGGTGAGACACGCTATACAATGCATCAGTGATATAGAATATAGAATGGTGGGAGGATCTTTGTACAGCTCTTTTTAATTCGTCGACCAGCCCTTCATATCAAACCCATTGTGTGTCGCGGTAATGCCGTTGCGTGCCATGTGATCATCCCTCTCTTTGTTTCAGGTTGCTATTATCGTTGCCATAGTAAGTGTATGAACTTGATCACCAAGCCCTGTGTCAAGTCAAAAGTCAGCCACCAGTCGGCGTACGAGCTCAGCATCTGCCCTGAGATTGGACTCGACCGACAAGACTACCGCTGTGCAGAATGTCGCACACCTATTTCACTAAGTGAGTACAAATTGAGTGTGTTGATTCATGTTTGGCAAGTTGAAATACGGGAACAGAGCATCTAAAAGCAATATGTAGGCTAATGAACTTCAGTTTGCTTGATAGGCATGTGCCCACAGTTCTAAATAAGGTTACTTTACAGTCATCGATAACTTGCTAAATAGAAATTACTGAGCGACAAAAATTGACTATTGGACACAGAACATAATTTTTAGAAAATCTTTATTCTCTTTTGACATATTTAAATACTACATATTTAAATGTATAAAAGTACATCCTGCTTTCTGTGTGTCATAGTTTGATTGTATTCGGTGCCATATTCATCTTGTAGGGGGCGTGCCGACTGAAGCCAGACAGTGTGACTACACAGGCCAGTATTACTGCAGCACATGCCACTGGAATGACACCGCCATCGTCCCAGCCCGTGTCATCCACAACTGGGAGTTTGAATCACGCAAGGTAACCCCTCAACATTCCACAACAAAATACACTACATATGTTAGAATATCCCTTCTTTGCCTTTGAAAACGGTCTCACTGTGACTTCTGCGGCCATAGAGGAGCTTTCTCAAGTCCAAGAGAGAGTTGCTAAAGGGGAGTCCGGGTAGTCCGTGTTCTGACAGTTTCTCTGTTCCAGGTTTGTCGCTCCTCAATGCGCTACCTGACCCTGATGATCTCACGACCTGTGCTGAAGCTAAAAGAAATCAACCCGCTGCTATTCAACTTTGTGGAGGAACTGGTCGAGATCAGGGTGGGTAGCTGTTTTGGAGGCACTAGTTAACACCCACTGTGTGTATAAAACAAAATCCACAGCTCTAATTATCAGCTGTGTTGTCAGTTTTAGCCCAGAACACACCTTCAGTATAGTTCCTGTTACATTAACAACCTAATCTAGCACAATGTCACCGTTTTGCATCAGGTGCTATTATGCTGAAACGGCTAGCACAGGCAATGAGATGGTACATGATCTGCATCTCTGTGCAGTAAGTGAGACTGACAGCAATGTGTGTGTGTTGTGTGTGTGTGTGTGTGTGTGTGTGTGTGTGTGTGTGTGTGTGTGTGTGTGTGTGTGTGTGTGTGTGTGTGTGTGTGTGTGTGTGTGTGTGTGTGTGTGTGTGTGTGTGTGTGTGTGTGTGTGTGTGTGTGTGTGTGTGTGTGTGTGTGTGTGTGTGTGTGTGTGTGTGTGTGTGTGTGTGTGTGTGTGTGTGTGTGTGTGTGTGTGTTTCTTTACAGAAACTCCGTCAGGATATTCTGTTGATGAAACCCTATTTTATTACCTGTAAGGAGGCCATGGAGGCTCGGCTATTACTACAGGTGAGCATCTTTTTACTAACTTGATGCTGCATGGTGGAGTTAAAAGTCATATTTAGTGGCATTAAATGTGACCAATACGTAATATGTTACAACAGCACCACCATGTGGTAAGAGGTGAGAGTTTGAGCTCTATCGGGGGAAGGTTCCTGTTGTAAACAATATATGTGATATTAGTCTCTACAAATACTGTAAACTTTACTTGACTGTTCTTGGTACAAGTTCAGTATCAGCTAAAATACTTTTTAGAATGAGTGTTGGGATTTTAAAGCTGTATGATGTGTATTGGCCAACACAGGACTCGTATCAGAGAGCACTAAGTCACCAGGTGGAGTTCAACTTCTTTACTTTGTAAGACAGCAACTTTAATTACAAGCAGTCATCAGCTGCACATATTGATAGTAGTTTCTGAAATAAACACAAATACATGCTACATGAATATCAAAGCTCTTAGATATAGTATCTCTCATCAAGGAGTAAGTTGTTCATCATTTATTTTTTAATTGCAATCTCACTAGCGAGCATTCATATTTTCCAAATTGTTAAAAAGGTCTTCCAGCAGACCAACATTTACATTGTTTGTATTTGTGTTCCCCAGCTTCAAGAGCGACAGCACTTTGTGGAGAACGACGATATGTACTCACTACAGGATTTGATCGACATCTCCAGTGGCAGACTCAGCTGTTCCCTCACAGAGATCCACACCACATTTGCTAAGCACATCAAACTAGACTGTGAGGTGAGCTCTTACATACAGCACAAAGAACAATACTATTGACTTCTCTTTGTTAGGAAGCTTGTTTCCTGTGCATGTATCACACATAACATAATCTTGTGTGTGTGTGTGTGTGTGTGTGTGTGTGTGTGTGTAGCGTTGTCAGGCCAAAGGATTTGTGTGTGAGCTGTGTAAGGAAGGAGACATACTGTTCCCTTTTGACAGTCACACCTCAGTCTGCTACGACTGCTCTGCTGTCTTCCACAGGTTAGTCGCCACCAATGTGATTGTAGCATTGCTGACATCCAGTTTAGTGTAATCTAATCTAAGATCACCTTCAAACTGCATACAAAGAAATAAGAAAGACATGTTTGTCCCACTCAACATACTGTAGATAGCAAAACGGTACAATTGCAAACACTAAACTATCCCTTTTAAAATGAAAATCAACACATTACACCATTAATATAACCTATTTTTGTGTCTCTTTAGAGATTGTTACTATGATAACTCTACAACTTGTCCGCGATGTGCACGAATGACTGAACGCAAGCAGGACGAGGAGCCACTTGTGAAAGTTGCATAAGTGTGGAGAGAGGACCACCTGAAGCGACTGGAGAGTTGAACTTTGCCTCATGTTGTGCTCTCCTCGAACAAGGAAGTCTAACAAAAGACTAGCTTTTAGTTTTTGTCCTCGGTTGGTTTTGTGCATATGTTTATACTGTAGTGTCTGTAACTTCATGTGCGCCATATAATGAAGCAGGGTACTTATAAACCCATCTGGAAATTAATATATATATCATTTTTTTTACCCAACTTTTTAATTCATCCTGAAATTGGATGTGTTGCACACTGTGTGTATGTGTGTTTGTGTGAGTGAGTCGCTTTAGTGTGTGTGTGTCTGCTTGTTTAAACGACAAAATAAAAGCCCTGTAGAGAAAAGCCACCTCATCAGATGGTGATTATGCATGCTGGAGTATATTAAACCTTGACTGCATTAACCTACACTGCCAATTTTACTTAACTTTGAGGTTGCCATATACAAAAGAATAGTTTCGAATTTCAATGACTCCAGATTCCAAAGACTAAAATTGCCTTTCAGCTTCCAGTTGTATGTTTTTATGTTAATAACAAAATCTTGTGAACATGCTTTTGAAAGTTAAGTGCACTGAGCCGTCATTTCCAAGCATCAGTTTTAGAGGGTATTTAATTTAGTATCACAACAGTGTTTAACTACTTTACTATAAGAAATCAAATAAATATGTTGGACTTTGATGTTTACTCATAATCCATCATCAATCCCAACTCTGTGCTGCTCCTGAAGCAGTCCACACTCGTGAGACACTATTTTAATGTCAGTCATAATTCAGCTCATCTGTTTGACGTTTCATAAGGTTTTAAGAAAATATTTCCATATCTTACAGCAATATTTCTTTTCAGCATAGACCTACTTTGAGTTTGTTTACTGTCAATTCGTCAACCTGGATAATGGAAGAAAAATGATATTGCTTGCAAGTTTTTTGACAAGAAAGATGGTATCTATACAATCATTAAAACCATTATTTGAAATATAAATACGTAGTATTGGCAACAGAAATATAAGCAAAGCATGCATCACCAGTACATATTCTTGTAAGGAGAATTGCTTAACTGAAAAAGAATATTGAAGTTAAATGTGCTTTCCTTTAATTCAAAACTGTGAACTCATTTTAGACAGTTTGATCTGTGTTTAATCTGGTTCAGTTTAGTGCAGTGTGTAGCAAATAGATGTGAATACTCTTAAACATTGCGTGCCTAAGATAGTCAGGTTACATACAGCTGTTATCCAAACGTCTTAATCCACTTAGCATCATGTTAATGGTTTCAGTCTTAATGTATAGCACATGTTGTCCACAAATGACAAAGATGTTAAGTGACACCTGTGGTAATGTGTAAATGTTGACCTGGAATATTTCTTTTAAACTAATGACTTTTGGCTGTGTTATCTTTCAGCATGATGTACTGTATTTTGTTTTTCAAACTGAGGTACATGCATGGTGTTGGCAAAAGCCATGCCCTGTTGTAAAATGTGGAGTAGTGCATGAGTAACGTTATTAAATATATTAAAACTGCAGTGTTTGTTCATGGAGGAGTTATGACATAATTGGCCCCATTTCCACAGATGTGTAGAAATCTACAAACTAGCAGCTTCAAAATGATAATAATAATAAATGTTTGGTCATGCACATGCACTGTCACTGCGACGTCCCTTGTCTTGACTGAGCCACTTTTCAGAACAAATGTTGATAACCGTCACTTTAAACACAGGCGCTAGTAGGCCATAAAAGAGTCGTAAAAAATATAGTATATTATGCCATACAAATGTCATGATCATAGTGTGGTATGTCATTAAAGAGTCAGACATTTTTCATAAAAATACCATTGTATAGTATGTCATAAAGTCAGGATATAGTTTGCCAAAAAAGTGTCATAATTATGAATGTCATAAAAAGTCAAAGTGTAGTATCACTAAGGCTTCATGTATATCAAGAAGTATTTAATCGCTCTTTCAACTGTTTTAATCCCGACTGGAACAAGGCGAGAATAATCACACACACACACACACGTCTGAATGATTTATGACAGATGATGTTTTATGATGTTTTATAACATACCACATCATTTTTTCATGACATGCTATACTATGACATTTTAATTCTTTTTTTACAACAAATTATACTTTGTAATTTTATGAGATACTGTCTTGACGCCATATTCCTTCTCCCAATAATCTTTACATTTTGCCTCGTATCATTCAAGTACATTTTACTGCTGGGTCGTTTGTTTATTCACCCCTAACAGCCAAAGATGTAAGCACATCTTCTTCTTTCATAACACCCACCAACTGGTGGAGGGAATGAGGGTTGAGCGCGCGCTGTTACGGTGTGGTACTAGTGCAACTTCAAATTGTTATTGTGTTAATGGGGTCCCATACTATGGAAGCCCATTCCCGCCAGCAAAAAAAAAAATAAGATCACTAAAAAAAAAAAAAAAAAAAATAAGATCACAAAAAAAAATAGTAACTTAAAAAAAAAAAATATATATAATTCACAAAAAAAAAAAAAAATCCACCCACAAAATAAATAATAATAATTCTAATACATTTTTTTGTTTTTTATTTTACTTTTTTTCCACCAGCAAAAAAAACTTTTGGTGCATCCATCTGTAACCATAACACTGACCAGATTTTTCCAGTTGCTATAGAAAGTCGAAATTATGAGATACTTTAACACAACAGTCATAGAAGCAGCTATGACATATGAATGGATTGTGAGTACATTGAAGACTTCTTTAAAACGTGGCTTTACAACACATGAAATACAGATGATGTTTCACATGGATTGTACTGAGCAAACGCACCCTTGAATAGAATGTTAAGCAAGAAGCAGCTCTGGAGTATAAAGAATGAAACCAATGTGGCTGAGGTGGCGACCAATAACTATGGAAGCCCATTCACGCCAGCAAAAAAAAATAAAATAAGATCACCAAAAAAATAATAATAATTAATTCACAAAAAAGAAAAAAAAAAAAGAATTAATTCACAAAAAAAAAAAAATATATATATATATATTTTTTTTTTTTACTTTTTCTCTGTCAGCAAAAAAGATTTTTTTTTTTTTTTCCAGTTGCTGTTTATTGGTCGCCACCTCAGCCACATTGGTTTCATTCTTTATACTCCAGAGCTGCTTCTTGCTTAACATTCTATTCAAGGGTGCGTTTGCTCAGTACAATCCATGTGAAACATCATCTGTATTTCATGTGTTGTAAAGCCACGTTTTAAAGAAGTCTTCAATGTACTCACAATCCATTCATATGTCATAGCTGCTTCTATGACTGTTGTGTTAAAGTATCTCATAATTTCGACTTTCTATAGCAACTGGAAAAATCTGGTCAGTGTTATGGTTACAGATGGATGCACCAAAAGTTATTTTTTTTTTTTTGCTGGTGGAAAAAAAGTAAAATAAAAAAAAAAAAAAAAATGATTAGAATTATTATTATTTATTTATTTTTTTTTTGTGATCTTATTTTTTTCTTCTTTTTTTTGTGAATTACACTTTTTTTTTTTTTTTTTTGTGATCTTATTTTTTTCTTCTTTTTTTGTGATTTTTTTTTTTTTTGCTGGTGGGAATGGGCTTCCATACAATACTCCCTTCTGAAAAAGTGTGTGCATCTGTGCTGTAATTTGTAATATGAAAAACTGAATGACAACATAAATCAGTACACTGATTTAAAAAAAAAATCTTTAGTCAAACAGAGCCTTATGTTTGTACAGATTGGCCTAGATTAGATTAGAAAACAAAAGTAGAGTACTACAATAAAGCAGTGTTGCACTTTGGCTCCACTAGAAAATCATTTGGTAGCCTACATGAAGAGTGGTCCAGGACTTGGATTTCCGCCAATAATTATGCAAAGGACAGTATGTCCTATTGAAACTACATTCAAATCCAATCATGATAGAATTCAAAATACAAGATGTATGTAATATATAGGTAAAAAAGCTATAGCACCATCATAAACAGGAATTATGGTCGCAGATTGATGCATACATGCATATGCATGAGTGCAGTATAAACCTAGTAAAAATTAAACAATATATAAAATGTATGTCCCACATCTGACATACTGCTATTTTCTCACCGAAATCTCGCGGGATCAGTGTGTACGGTACTTCTCGCTCGTCGATCAGTGTGTACGGTACTTCTCGCTCGTCAAGCACTCCAGTGAAGCCCAGAGAAAGCACAGCTCGGACGATGGGGCTTCTCTCTGTGAGTGTCGGTCAGTTTCGGAACCGAGTCCGGGCGGTTCGGACGTGGAGCCGAGAATTATCCACTATTTCAGCTTCTCTTTGCAACGGCGGCGCAGTTGCGTTGGTACGGTGACATATTTCGTCTTTTTTTACTAAAGTCGCTAGTCTCAAAATAGATGCGTGCAAATGAGTTGTTTTGCAACAGCTACTCATCATGTCTTGTATAACAGCGGGTTTCAGGAGACGGAGCCCTGTGTGACTTTACTTGAGCTTTGTCGTGGGAAGGAACACGGTGTTCTGCAGGCTGCAGACCCCCCCCCCCCAAAAAAAACATGTAAACAAACAAACGGCTGCACTGTTTGTGCATCATTCCTCAGTTGTTTACTCTCACGATATGTCTGTTGTTTCTGTTCTTATTGTTTATTGTAGAAGTCGATTTCTTCAGTTCGATAATGCTTTCTTTGAAGGGGGTGTGCCTCTGTGACTGCTGCGCGTTAAGAAATGCATGTTCATCATATTCATTCATTCATTCTTTCAGTTGCATTGACTAATTAATGTTAAGCAAATGTTAAGAGATATGCAAATTATTGAATATAAATAAAACTGCTTGTGTGCTTTACTTGAAATCTAAAAGTAGTGAACTTTTGGAAAATAATGTTTTTTGCTTCTTTGCTTCAACAAAAGATGTAATTGAGGTTCTCTGGCTGGTATCTTACACTTTGCAGTAGTGTAGACTTGGTGTAGACAGTAGTAGACTTTCTGCTTCTCTATTGAAATAGAAGGTAATGAGCTGCACTTCAACTCTGAACATTGTGTTTCAAACTGTTTTATGAATGTCAATTTAATAGAGACAGCATATTGTTAATGTCACATATGAATGAATATCAATGAAACAAACATTTGTGATACATTGAGTTTTCCTTAATTGTCTCTGTCTGATGGACCCGGCATTGTAAATGGAGCCCATCCCATACATTGGGAGCCCTGACATTAGCAACTGTGTTATTACACATATATTGGCACTGGTCTGTGTGTATGTGGGCAGATATGGGCTGAAATTGCAGTAAACTGCAGCGATACATGTTTTATTGCATTTTTATGTTTATTTTACTTAAAGTTTTCTCAATTCAACTTTGATCAAGTTTTGTTTTATGTTTTTATTTTATATTTAAAAAATATCTCTGTTTCTGGCATCTTTGATAATAAAAGTTATTCAACAATAACATATTGTTACTCAGATATATCTTGTTATGTAAACAAAATGTTTGCTCATGTGTGTCATCTGATCAGCTATTGTCAGATTTGTATTATTCTCCTGTATCAATGGTGGCATTCAGGATCCAGGATCAGTCGTTTTCTAATGATGAGCCGCACTCAAAGATTTTGCAGTTGTGTGTAAGAAACACATATTAGTTACTTCCAAACGTGTTTCTAAACTTTAAGTATTATCATCTGTGTTTGATATGCACAGGCGACAGATATGTGTGTATCATGTGTGTTTAATGTATAAGTGAGCTATCTGCAACAGTGTTGTCCTCAAATGAAGTTAACTTTGATGCAGTTCAGTATGCCCATGTCATAATGAGATTTCAGTAATCCTGTAAATAATGTTTGAAAGAAATAAACGTGTAGCAGGACAGGTGTCTTATTTTTAACATGCATGTCTGGTTCATAACAGCTGACGATTCTTTTGGACTGTGTATTCTCATGTTTCATGTTGTATCGCCTGTCAACGACATCTACTACATATAGCATGTTAAATGAATGCCTTTCTGTTTTTTTTTTATGGCCCTGCCTGTATTGCTAACATGTTTTAACATATGGCGTCTTTATTTCAGAAGGCATCACTGATCCAAAGGAGATGTGGAAGATTATATCAACACGGTTTTCCACTCGCTCGGCTACTTAGCTCAAACAAACCGCCAAGAGGTACTGCACCTCCTTATACTGGTAATGTAGCTAGAGGAGTGCACACAATGACCTTATGAGCCATTTGTACTTAATTCCTTTGCTGTGTGTGTTGAATTGGTTTAGGTTTTGAAAAGTTTTTCCCAAAGAGTGAAGAAAGCACAGGCGTCAACAAATCAGCTGAAGGTGAGCAATGTTTGAGTCATCCTCATCCTCTGTTGTCATTCCGCTGCAGTGTGTGACTGATTTTCTGATACTATTTAGATGAAAATACCAAAGAGCAAGAATCTCTTGTAAGGAAAGAGCGGCACACAGATGATGATGATGAGGACGACAAACGAAGAGGAAGAAAAAAAGAGGAATCGCACTGGTGGACTCGTTTTCAGGTGCGACTCATTTTGAATGCTCGTTAAAATGCACTACACACAAACACTAATAACATTGATTGGTAATAATTAATTCAATTACTTTGGCATCCTTTTGTCACATAAATTATCTTGTATTGGTTCCGTTTCCGCTCCTTTCCACTGTAAAATGTGCAACTGACTACATATCTTGGTCACATTTATTTATCATTGAAATTTAATTGATTCTTATGAAATCACATAAATGTTTGTTTATGTTATCTATTTGTTTTGTTTTTGTGTTAAATTAACATAAGCTGATATATTGTTGTCAGACTTTTTAAACTTTCAAATGTTAAATTTGATATTTTCCTTAAAACATATAGCACCGAACTAGTCACTACTGTTATTAAATAGATGCTCATAGTTCTGAGACGCAGCATAGTGGATTGTTTTTCATTGGCCTGCTGTCTCGCCTTTAACCAACTTATCTCCTCTCTCTTACAACATTTCTTCATCTAACAGGATGGGTTTCCCTTGGATAAAAAAGCGGTTCAGTACTTAGCAATCGGTGCAGCAGGCATGACCGTAGCGTTTTGGTACTTTTACTTTCGAGAGACGGGGATGCAGATCTCCTGGAAGGACTTTGTGCATCATTACATGAACAGAGGCTTGGTAAGAGGAGGAGAGCTAGTCTTGGTATCATCTGTCTTGTATCAGTGTGTTGTTGCAACCAATGTGAACAAAAACAAAACAAAGTTGCTCTCTTCACAGGTGGATCACCTGGAGGTGGTCAATAAACAATATGTCAAAGTGATTCCTGCCAATGGAGTGAAGACATCAGAAGTGGTTAGTTGCATGAAAATGCTGTTTTGTCCTTTTGCTTTTAATGTAGGTCACTCTGTTGGTCAGTGTTGGTGGTATTTTGAAATATAGTTTAACAGTAACACGAGCAGAGAAGAGTCAAACAGCAATTTACAAGGTCAAAAAATGTACTTTCATGCACAAGCTTTTTCTAACATAAGTCACCATAAACTACCGGTCCTACCAGACCAAGTAAGATTGTCCCAGAAAAAAACAGAGTAAATGGAAATGATCAACGATGATGCAATTTATTGCTTATTTACATTTGTAAATGAAAGAATTTTTGTCTTCCTTGTTATTTCTTATTTAAAAACATCAGTAGTCTTGCTTTGAAGCTTAAAGTTTCTAAACGGTATACTGCGTGTTATATGTTTTCTGTTGTGTGTATGTTTCAGAGCTATTTGTGGTTCAACATTGGCAGCGTTGACTCATTTGAGCATAACCTGGAAATGGCCCAGAAAGAAATGGGTTTGGACTCACAGAAAGTACCTGTGTTCTACAGCAGTGAAAGTGACGGGTAAAAAGATTGACCTGAAGTACCTGAAACATTCATATCAAAGTGACTTTTATGCACATTGGATTTGCACATGTTGATGCTCGCCTAATGGAGCTTCTTTCTCCTTTCCACAGGACACTGCTGTTCAGTGTTCTCCCCACTGTACTCCTGGTCGGCTTTTTACTTTTTGCCATGCGGCAGGGACCAATGGCAGGAGGTCGTGGGGGTAGTGGGCGAGGAAACCCCTTCAGTATGAGCGAATCCAAAGCCAAGGTAATAAAAGACAACATCAGCGTTCGGTTCAAAGATGTTGCTGGCTGTGAGGAGGCCAAAGTGGAGATTTTGGAGTTTGTCAACTTCTTGAGAAACCCGCGGCAGTACCAGGACCTAGGAGCCAAGATCCCAAAGGTGTGCCATTCTGTATATCAAGTATTGTGTATTTGAATTATTCATTAAGGCATTGGTATTGATCATTCAGCAACACCTTTTGTTTTCAGGGTGCGGTGTTATCGGGCCCACCTGGTACTGGCAAGACCTTGTTAGCAAAGGCCACAGCAGGAGAGGCCAACGTCCCCTTCATCACTGTCAACGGCTCAGAGTTCCAGGAAATGTTTGTTGGCGTGGGCCCAGCGAGGGTCAGTACTGGGCTTAATGCAGGAGTAGTCTCAAAACTGAATAATGGGTCAAATGCATGTGATGCTGCTGTAGGGCCACATCACCTGTCAACACAATGATGATGAACACAATATAGAGCACAATCTATCTTTGCTCTGCTCTCAATGTTCCAATAATAACACTAAAGGAAATGACGCTAACTATAGTAGTAATTCATTCTAATGTTGACATCTGTTAAGAATATTGAAGTGATTTGTCTTTGCTCTGTCCTATATAAGATAAGGGATACGTTTGCCACAGCTCGAAAAAATGCCCCTTGCATCCTTTTCATTGACGAGATCGACGCAGTTGGCAGAAAAAGAGGCAACGGGAACTTTGGCAACCAGAGCGAGCAGGAAAACACCCTCAACCAGTTGCTGGTGGAACTGGACGGTAGGGAGTTATATCATCTCTTTCGTTGTTCAAGCCATTCCTGGTTGCAAAATCTACAAGCTCTTTGTGTGTATTTGTTTTTGTCATGACAGGATTCAACAGTAGCACTAACGTGGTTGTTTTAGCCGGCACCAATCGAGTTGATATCCTGGATCCAGCTCTGATGAGGCCGGGACGCTTTGATCGACATATATACATAGGTAAAGTGTAGCACTTGTCTGAGGTCAGCCTCCTCTCTTGCTTTATATTGTTCCTGCTCTCCGCTGGATGCATGAGAACTGGTTTCAGTTAATGAGTCTTAGTCTTTTCTCTAAATCATCATTTATCACTGGGTTTCCTTTCAACATTTGTGTAAATCTATTTATATTTTTTGCTAAGATCAATTAAAATTGCACTTTATCAGTTGCATCATTGGTTTATTTGCCTGCTTCAGATGAGGTGTTAACTTACTGAAACACTTCCTGTATGGTTTAAATAGAAATAAGCCTCAAGCCTATTAGATTTGCTGCTGTTCTTTTTTGCGCCTGTTTACATGTTATGTCATTAAAAGCGTGTGTTGCACAGTGTGTGCTTTTATCTTTGTGGTTAACATGATTGATCTTTTTCTGCCTGCTAAGATCTAATTTGCTTTACTCCAGCAGTGCTGAAGAATAGTGGGCAGGGCAACAGTTTCCTCTATTACAAAGAAAACTGTGTCTCAATGAAAGAGCTTGGTCTCTATAAAAGAAGGATTAGACGACTGGAGGCCAACATGACGAATAGCACACGGCGCTCCTCTTTGTGTTCTTGAGTCTCTCGGTTCCCTTTCTTTTAGTATTTGCGTTGTTATGAACCGTATTGATTAGATAAAGTTGCTTCAAACATTAACAACACATTACTAATTCATGTTTGATCAGTAATAAGTTAGATAACGTGTGATGTCATCATGCCTCTAACTTTTAAACAAAAATATGCGTGGGATTAACCTTCATGAATAATTATTTTTGCTAAGGTTCTAATTAGGCCACAAGTCAAGCCATTGCTTAAGGACTCGGGTCTAATTGCTCCTTCAAATGCCCTTCACACACTCAACTACCTTTGTGTCATTCTCAGCTGCCACTCCAGATATAACCTCCAGAGTATTCACATTTTAGAGAGGCTGTCTTCAAGATGAGTGTTATTGACTTTATGACTTTGATTTCCTGTTTATTTCCTGTGAAAAGTAGGGGAGCTTCATGGCAATACACTGCTGTCACAGGATTTGTCTTTACTGCCCAGTCTGATGTGCAGAATTTGATGCACCGCTCTACAAACTTAATTTCATATTGTAGTTGTTGGCACCTACATTTCTGTAGCTGTCCTTCCTCTTTTATGCTGCTGTAGTTTGACTTGAAGTAATGCAAAGTGTTTAGACAACCTTGTTATCAGCGATGCATTGGCCGTTAACCATTTGTCAGTGTCATCTTGAAAATGAGCTGTATGACAAGAACATCTCTAAAGCAGGAAAAGAGCAAAGTGGTTGTCAGGACCAGTGGAATGAGCTTCTGTAATGTGTGTACAAGTGACGTCCTCATGAGGTTCACAATCTGAGACACACTTGAGTTTTCTTGCTTTTGTATCAGTAACATTATCATGTAATCCTGTTTCTTCTGCAGTATCCCTTATTGTAATCTTAATTTGGGCACTGCATATCATTCTTTTGTTTTCAAAGAAAATTCATGATATGTTTGTTTTCTTTTTTTTCTACAGGCCCACCAGATATTAAAGGCAGGGCATCCATCTTTAAGGTGCATTTAAGACCTCTGAAGTTGGACATTACTATTGAAGTAGAGGCTTTGGCCAGGAGGCTAGCTGCACTAACCCCAGGTTTTACTGGTAAGAACAAGAGATGTGCGTTCATGTTTGCATGCCGTTCACTAAGCTCAGTCTTTGTATTAATCTACAATGATCATTGTCTTCTTTATCTCTCACTGTATTTAAAAAACCCACCACAGTCTAACTTGGTTGTTGTCGCTCCATTTGTGTCTCAGGGGCCGATATTGCTAATGTGTGCAATGAGGCTGCTCTAATAGCTGCACGGCACCTCAACCATCATGTCAACTCCAAGCACTTTGAGCAGGCAGTCGAGAGAATTATTGGAGGTAAGTTGACATTCATTTGATATTATGACAATATTTAGAATGACAATTGGATATGGGTTGTACACCTTAATCAAGTTAGTTAGTAGTAAAAGCAATTTCAATACATTTTTGGTATTATGATCAATTATGTAATGTAAGTTTATATTGATTCATAATTTATATTGAGCCATCAATGTGAACTTTTTGCTTTCATTTGAGATATACATGGTATACATGACATCCTCCTTTGCTCTCAGGTCTGGAGAAAAAGACTCAGGTACTGCAGCTTCCAGAGAAAACTACGGTGGCGTATCATGAGGCCGGACATGCTGTAGCGGGCTGGTTCCTAGAACATGCAGACCCCCTTCTTAAGGTAGTCACACCATTTCCTCCCTCCTGTCTCTGGCACTGCTGCTCGACTATCTCAATTCCTCTGCATAGCCCTTGCATAGTCTTGTTTTTACATTTACAATTATATTGATAATTACATTAATTATAATGTACTCCCTCAGGTGTCAATTGTTCCCAGAGGGAAAGGTTTGGGTTATGCACAGTATCTGCCTAAGGAACAGTACCTGTTCACTCAGGAGCAGCTGTTTGACAGAATGTGCATGATGCTGGGGGGTCGAGTGGCTGAGCAGGTCTTCTTTCAACGAGTCACCACCGGTGCGCAGGATGACCTCAGGAAAGTCACGCAGTCTGCGTATGCACAGGTGATCACCAGATGTTACAACAAGCATGGTAACAGATACACAAAGCTGTAAGAAGCATCTTCTGTGTCTTTTGATCAACAAGGCTCATTCCTCCTCATATTTTAGGTTGTACAGTTTGGAATGAACGAGGCGGTGGGTCAGATGTCCTTTGACCTGCCTCAGCACGGTGATTTTGTAACCGAGAAGCCCTTCAGTGAACCTACAGCCCAGCTTATAGACCAGGAGGTCCGCCTGCTTATTGATTCTGCCTTCCAACGGACACTTCAGCTTGTTACCGACAAGAAAGAAATGGTGGAGAAGGTGAGAACTATTATCACTGATGACAAGGATATAAAGAAGTAAAGATAAAGAGCAGAACACTGACCAGTGTGATGCAGCGACTTTACAGCTGATTTATGGTTTGTTTGAATTAGTATTTTTACAAACTGGTTGGAATAACTGTTATGAAGATGGCAAACCTCAACTACCTTATGTTAAGCTAGTTGTGATATTATAACTGTCATTATTTTAAAATAAATAATCACTATTACTTCTATTATCGTCATTATAACGCTTGTTGTTTACTATAATTCGTCATGTGTGTCAGGTGGCGAAACGTCTTCTAGAAAAGGAGATTCTAAACAAAGACGACATGGTGGAGCTGCTAGGAACTCGTCCTTTTCAGGAGAAGTCATCGTATGAGGAGTTTGTTGAAGGGCTGGGGGAGTTTGAGGAGGACACCTCTCTACCCGAAGGGCTGAAGAACTGGAACAAGAACAAAGGGGAGGAAAACCCCCCACAGAATCAACAAAACAAAGCAGCCCTTTACCTGTAGGTGGACGCACAGCCTCAAGGCAAATATTCCACTGTATTCAGTTGAATATAGTTCAGCAGCATCTGGTCCAGACTGTCAGGGCTCTGAAAGAAATCCCTTGTTCGTCTCATGGACAGCTGCAGACGGAGGGATGATGTTGTTTTGCACAGGTCTTACATGGCCTAGATAATGCAATTTTTCAAAGTTGTAGATTGTATACTCTGGGAGCGAATTCCAAAAAAATGTCAGATCAGTTTTAGGTCAGTAAGCTAAGGCTTATATGAAAACTGCAGTTTGCGACTTACATTTCACTGGAGGGGCCTTCTTCCCACACTCTGATGTAGTCCTAAAGTGCAATAAGGCTGACACACATACTACAGAATAATCTGCAGTCATGGTCAGTGAAGTCACTGAGCAGAACAGAAATCAAAAGAGATACGTTTTTACATTCAAAATACATTGACATCATGTGACATTAGTGTGCACATTAGTTGTGGTGTGTATTTGTTAGTTACACACTGTACTGGTATCATGTGAGTTAAATTATATTCCAACCCCTTTATTCTGTCAGTAATTCAATATTTAAAATATGTTTTCCCTGAGTGGAGAAACCAGATTCTCTGATGTTTTTGAAGGTACTTTCACTGTTCTTTTGACTTTTTAAAGTCTTTCTTCACACCATTGTAGAATGAAAACATTCTTACATTTCTGTGACATTTTGTCTTAACTCAAATACATTTTCATCACCATTATACTTCAACCTGTATCAGTAAAGGTAGATGTTAGAACTCAAGTGTTTATACATTGGCTTTGTGCACACATGACTGATATTACAAATGCAATTGGATCACATGTACTGTAGGTTATTGTCATTTCCTCGGTGTCCCATAGTTACAAGAGTTACTTAAGAACTGGGAACGACTGAGTTGAGTAAGAATTAAATATAAGCTAACAAAATGGCATACCACAAAATCTTCACTCACTCACTCACACTACCTCCGAATCTCTGTATTCTTAACTGCCTCTTAAAACAACATGCATCTTTTTGGCACTTTATTGATCACAATATTCACACTACAGTTTGGTTATGCTTTTTTTGTTAATCATACGAAATTACATTCAGTCTGATGCTTTCTGTGCTTTACTGCAGTTCATGTGGATAACACAAATGAGTAAGGGCTCAGAGTAAAGAGAGAATGAATTGGCTTTTCCATTGATGGATTGGCTGACCTAACCTTGACACCCTCGTCCAGCATTTATTAACATGGCAACAATTTGCCATTATTCAGGAAATCACCATTCTGTCAGCTGTGGCTTGTGTTTGAATGTGTTCCCTAATTGTGAGTTACCAGGTTTATTATAACACTTAACACAGAAGTAAATGCCTTGCAGTGTGGGCCTTTGTTTTTCCAATAGCTGGTTAAATCAACCAGCTTGACTCTGGAACATTGATGGTTGTATATCAGTGTAAATAAAATGTATTGTGTGAATTGTGCCTGCTCGACTATGCACTACTCTTGTACTTGCTTGATATTTATTTGTACGTGTCGGTGAGTATTATTGATTTTTGATTGAGATGTGACGACAAATGAAGTGTCTTGAGGCTTTTGTTGCTTTCACCAATATTAAACAGCTTTTATACACCGCTGGTTTGTCTTTTTATTCCCAGTATATTTTATTTAGTTTTTTCATCAGCCTCTTTTCTCTTTTGAGATATCATTTCTAAAAATGTCAGAATTCTATTGTAACGGTTTTTATAATAGTTTTGTTCCAACATCAGTGTGTGTCCTGCATGTGTGGTGCTGTAAAATAAGATGCTCTACAATCTTATGCAACAAAGTATTTAGCCTGAGATCTAAGCAATTGTTGTATTACACTGATTAATTAACCTGGTTAATATACTCTATATACAGTTCAAATTAAAAAAAAAGTGATTTGAAAAAGTATGTGTACACTGTGTGTTATCAAGCCATAAGTATATTAAAAATATTTTAAGGACATTTCGTATGTTACTCAGACGTTGAGCAACCAATGTGCTTTCTCTTCTGCAGGGCACTTTTTAGACTTTGTTTTAATTGATACACACAATGAATGTCAAACTACTATCAGTTTGTTGTGAATCCAAAGTAATTTCATCAGTTTTACTCATCCCACTCAGCCAATGTTTATACTGTACCAATGAATTTTACACAAGGAAAACCACATTTTTGAATAATGTAAATGAATATATTGAGTGCTCACCACACAGTACAGAATGGGGCTGCATTTCCAAAAATGTAGGTTATGAATTTCATGATAAAATACACTTTTTCAAGACTTTTATTTATTCTTCTATCATCCCAGTGTCACTTTTGATCCATCGTGTCACAGCATTCAGAATTATTGGCACCCCTGGTATAGACACGCTAAACGTGAGATAAACAAATCAAGTAATCGGCTATAACCTTTTCTTAGAAAGATGTGAAATATTGCATCATGAGTTGAATACATCTTTTCAAAGATGATTACAAAATTGTTGGCACTTTGTTGGGTTTTTTGGCATTCATGCAAAGCTTACTGAAGTCAACCTGACCATAATGCGATTCTTCCTTCATTTCTAACTGCTTCAAGTATCACAAATCAAGTAAATGCGTCTACCAACTTTGAATGACAAACTTTAATTACTTTAGCAGCAGCAACTCTAACAACCATCGTTTTTAGAAATCAGAAAAAAATGATCGAAACAAAGTGTTTGATCATGGAAACGTGTATTGCATATAGCTTGCTACTTGGTCTGTTTACCTTTTGTGTCATCTGCACCAAATGCCAATAATTCTGGGAGGGGACAGGCACTGTAAATACAATTCAGTGCAACATTTTTCGTTTAGGCAATTATAATAACAACACACATTCTTCATTAAGATGGAGAAAGTATGATGGGTATAAAGAGCATAGCTTCACTGACATCCACTTCCACTGATCAAGTTACCATTATTGCAGGCAACAGAAAAAAAAACTGCCACATTTTCAAGCCAACACATTAAGTAACAGCCTCAGTGGGATATTTTATTTTAAACAGCTCTATTGATTTATGTTTCAAATCATATCCTGGTAATTCAATGTGAGTCCCAGTGTCTGAACTTCACATGGAAGGTCTGGCCACAAGCTGTGGCCACAATTTAGGAATCAATTTCTCCGTCCCACTATTTCCCACCCTGAGAGGCTGTAAGGATGGAGGTGATCTTATTCTGCCGACCTCATACCCTGTCTATAATCACAACCAAGCTTAAAATCATTTGGCAGCCCAGAGTGCATTAAGAACTCCTTCGATGAAAAAACACAATAATTGTGTGTTTGTGTGTGAGAGAGAAAGAGATAGAGATAAAGAGGAGGAGAGAGTGTGTATTGCACATCTCAACATCTTTAGTTAGAGTACAGACCCAGTTGTCCAGAGTTCAACCTGAACTCGTCAGCACTTATGTGAGTGCACAGTGGCAGATGGGGGCCTCTTGGTCCGCTTTGTGTCCCCGCTCTGGCTGTGTCTGTCTGGCTCTGGGTTTTATCTCTTTGCAGTCAGCCTGTTTCACATCAGGTATCACATCTGCTTCGGCCTCTCCAGCTTCATTAAGGGCTCTGCAGTGTCCGAGTCGCTGTGGTGCTTTCGCTCTCGCGGGTGCTCGACTTTGCTGCAGCGTGTCCACGAGGGGGAGCGCATGTACCCACCTCTGGGCAGCATAGGCTGGTGGGAACCTGGGAACACACAATTGACTTGTTACTAACAGAAATGCAGAGTCTCGGCAGATACAAATATGGAAATAGATAAAAGGAAATCACTTTGCAACCCTGTCGCGCTAAACACAACTTGAACTTGAAAATACAACTCTTTCAATGTTTATTGGTGTCACTATACATAGCTCTACACCTGCTAAAAGCATATTTAGAACTATTTCCAGAGCTCAACTGTTTAAATGTAACAGACACCTTGATAGATACAGTTGCTGCTTGCTTTCCTCCCAGCCATTAAATGCCTTTAGCCTATAACAAGCCTGCACACACACACACATATATATATATATCAGTCATTTCTAGACATGCCACCGATTGTTGTTCATTCAAGATTACCGGGATCACACTGATCACATTTTTAAGGATTCTTACATGTGAAAGTGAGATGATGACCAGCTTAGACGGGCTAAGAAACTGATCTGCAAGAGCATTCATCACACAAATCACTGCTTTCTGTTTGTATAAACCAGTAAATAAATGATTCCCAAAAATAATCTATCTGCTACAACTCACAACAACTTGGCCACTTTATACAAACTGTTTCTTTTGCTATTTGTTTTAAATATTTGCCATGGATTTGTTTTCAGCTTCGTTGTCATTGCATCTTTGTACCACTTGGTGGTGATGTCCAACCTGTCAGGAGGACAAACAGGCAAGAGGCGTAAAGACTGATGGAGAGCTGGAAACTCGCTCTACTGCCTGTACCGGTCTAATGCTGGATCTCTTAAGTGAAGGTCATACTAAGCACCTGGTTTATATACCTCCCCAAAGCCACATCCATATCCCCACACACATTACAGACTGAGATACGCAAAGCAAGAGAGAGAAAGGGGGAGGTATACAAGAGGTATTGATCTCAAAAGATTGCTGGCGTCTAGGATTTTAATGAGAAAGAGGGGACAACAACCTCCTCAGCAGCATGAAGGAGTCTGCTGCCAGCAAGCGCTATGAACACCTGCTGATTGACTGGTTGTTGGTCTGCGATGTGTCTGGATCTTCCATTCCTTATGTGCATTCACAATTATATTGACCTGTTTTTGCCCTGACATCTAATTAAAAGACTGATGAACATGAATTAATTCATACATGAAAATAATTGAACACACACAAAGGAATGTTTGCCCACCTGAGAGGTAAAGTAATTAGATACTTCCCCACAACATACAGAGATGTTTCCTTTATTCTCTCCCGCCCTCATGCAGTCACATACACAGAGTACCCTGAGCTATGGGGGTACTGCACTGTATTCCTTCTGTGCTGCTGGCTAGCAGCCATTAGATTCTTCAATCAACATGTTGCTGCATAACCTAATGTTTCTGAGACACTAGCCTCCCCGAGAGAAAGGAAAAACAGGAAAAACAACATTTGTGTACGTATATGTGCACATGCGCAGTGGGTGACGATGTCCTTCTCATTAAACCGATTTAAGGAAAACAACACTTGTTTTATTTTTTTTTGCATACTATTTCTAGCACAATCACTGTTTGGGAACATGGGACAAGAACTTTTCAAAGATAACAATCTGTAATGTCCTTAACAGCTTGAAGCGGCCCTGAGTTGAGCTCGAATCTGACCTTTCATATTCAAAGAAACTTTATAGAGTGTCTATAAAAAGCGGTCTTGTTGACCCAAGACAGAAAGCTGCTGCTTCACTGCCTCTCAACAGGCATCACATCTGGCTACAACCTGAGCAATGACATTACTGCAGGTGTTTGACAGCAGATTGGAAACACCTGTTTCGGCAGTCTGCAACGTCATCAGTTAAAACCCTGTTACTGCTCCAATGACCAAGAACAAGAGGCCAAAGCTGTGCAGTTTTTCAGGGATGTGGGTGAACTCTATGGTTCATGAGGCCCATCTTAGTATAAACAAAGAGCAAACCTACTGGACAGAGTAAACCTCTTGTTCTGTGCCAAGACACACGCATCTATAAATAATGTGCTAGTGCGGTAACTCAGATTATGATTACTGTTTAAATAGCTTTGAAGGACCAGGCTATGTTTCCAGCAGGGAGGAGTGAATTATTCAAGAAGAACCTACATTTAGCATTAACTCGCTCACTCATCTTCCTTTAACCTCTCCCTCAACTCCTACCTGCCCTCAACACACTGGCACATACTCAGTTTCCATCGAGAATAATGCTCACAGAGCACAGCTCAATATTACTACTTTTGCAACACAACCTCTGACACAAATTAATCAAATCAATCTATCCCCCACAATGAACTCAATGATGATATGGACAAATAAACCCACATGCTACAATTCAAAAGTTGCCTTGCATGAAATGATAGGGCTGGATACTGAGGGAGGTTTTAGGGAATCCAGATGAAACAGCTGGTTTCACAATAAGTTGCTCTTTGCATAAATCCTTTCTCTCTCACACACACATCCACTGCCATTGTCTGCACAGCACACAATGTGTATTGGACAGTAGAATATCTTTGTTCATGTGTGATTTTGCTGTTTTAGATTATCACACTGAAAAGTGTATTTTTAAATTGACAATGCTTTTCAAATGTATAAATGACATGTAAAGGGGCAATGACTCGGCAATGTACGGTGCAAAACAAATCAAATCAAGCGTTAGCATCCTATTGTCCTTGTGTAGCCGTATATATGTGAAACACTTTGCAGTTGCTCTACAGTATCCGTCTGCAAACTCTCTACAGCAATCTTGGTGGCTGCATTTGGGATTTTTATCATTCCTCTGTTAAAGCCGTATCTGAGGCAGACATGGAGAAAGAAAAATAAAGAAAGCTGAAAGACAGAGGGTGAAGGAGAGGAGGATTGTGTTTGTGGTGGGTGTGAGACAAGTACAGCAAACAGGTAGAAGAGAGAGATTTTTGGGAGCAGCACTGCACAAAATGATACATCTCACGTCAAAAGGTTAAAGATGTTCTAGGAGGAAGAAATGTTGATACCTATTCTCAGATGGCTGATCTATTTTTATTCACAGTTTAAACAGGTAAAAATACAAGCGTGAATGACACACCCTGCTCATTGTGAGGTTGTCACTTGCATTTATTAACAATAAAAACAGATCATCTGAATATGTCATTCTGAGGGTGGAAACATTTAATCATTGTTGAGAGTTTGTTTTTCTCACAGATCTGAGGCTGTGGAAATGAAATAATTGAACATAATAACAGTGGTGTACAGCTGTACGTCTCCTGACAGCAGGACTTCATCTTGATTAGCAGGGGAGCGGATGTGAGGCCTTGGACTTAAAGCCTCTTGGCTGTTGCATCTCCTGCACCTGGCTACTGAAAAGCAGCTGTGGCCTTTCGATTAACAAGAGCCTGAGGGATCTTGGTGTGGTGGTGTTGGAAAGCACAGCTGAGAAGGATGGACAAGCTAAACATATTTAGTCTGCTCAGCTGTGGGAACATGGGTTAAAAGAGTGAGATAAGTATGTCAGATATTAGTATAATTTACAGATGTTACAGATGTTTAAGGCTCACGTTTTTCCAGTACAATTCTTCGAGATGCATTGGGGTCCATGTTTTAATATTTTTAAATTTGCATTTGAGAAGCTGCTAAACATTTTAGAGCCATCATTATTAATCAAACTGAACTAAAGTGAATCAAATCATGGCAGAATGTGTTATCTAATGATGCATCAAATTTGAAAATTACTATTTACTCTTGGATTTACTTGGATTCATCAATTCATAAATAAAACAACTTTATAAATCCCCTGATTTCACTTTTTAAAGGAGCTTACTCATGTCATGTTTTTTTCAACAGGAGGACTGATTATATGAGATTATTCTATTGCACCTCAGACAAGTAACTCACCTGCAAGTGTATCATTTAAGAATTTCACAAATGAACGGACTTCAGTGCTGCCAAGTCACGCTGTACACTACCTGCTCAGCACCAAACAGCAGACAGACACAGTTAGCGACAAGCTAGTGAACACAGTGGAGTATCCAGTGTAGCTCAGGTGGTGATTATCAAGACAACCACACAGCTGTCTTACGATACAGTTGTCTTAGCACAAGTAGGACTGAGAAATAAACTGGGTGAGAATCCTGTCAGTGAATATAATAAACTGAAACATTGTTTTAAGTTTTGGTAAAGCATTTTACTTGAGAGTACTCTACACTCAACAATGCACAAGGTTTTACTAAGAAACAAAGAACAAGGGTCTTTCTTGCACATAAAGGGGCCTCTGCACTTTAATTTAAATAATTGGCGGTGGAGCTGCAGACAGCAGCATAGCACAGATGGCCCACTGGGACCATAACTCACACATAACAAGCTGTGCCATGATATGGAACATTAGTAATAAACAGAAAAGAGAAGGAAGGGAGATAACACTGTTGCTGTTAAAGAAGGAGGAGATAAGAAACGTAAGAGAAAAAAAGAGTGATAGAAGCATATAGAAAGAATATAAGGAAAAACTTTCTCCACAAGAGTGAGAAATAAGTATTACATCCAGCACAGTGTTTCAGTGGACCATTAGGTTCTCTTTACGTCACTGTCACCAGAATGATGAATATATATTTGAACCTATTGCATATTCTCAGCCAAAGCATGAGAATTGGTTACACACCTAGTTGGTGACAGTATCATAATTGAAAGCCCGACATTTTTATCAAGAAAAATGTGATGTTTTAAACTTTGTGACGAGCACAATCCATGCACAGACCATACAATATTTGTAAGACATTGTCTAAACTGTTGCGATGGACCTCTATACCTTGAGCTGGCATGAAATCCTGTGTGCATACTGAAAGGCAGGAGCGTCGCAGGAGGAGAGAGTTCACTGTCCGCATGCGTGATGAGGCTCACAGGTCATAAATAAAACATGGCAAAGATTTTGTGCTTCCTTGTGCGTTTTGGGAGAAAGACGTGCTAGCCTTTAGCCTGTACAGGAGCTGCTGTCGGTTTGTGCAGGAGGTTCATCGTTGTCTTCATTCCTGCTTTCCTGTTTTGTTGAGACTCCAAGTGCCAATTTGGTAGAATCAAATTAAAACTGTTTCTCATAAGAATCAAACAGCGTGAGGCAATTTTCAAAATGGAAGTTTAACCTTTTAAGGGCATTTATTCCAGACACTGTGAAATATTTTTTTCACGAGTCCCTGAAGGGAGTTTACGTGGCATATCAAATCATTATGGATTTATATACTGCATCGTCCTTCAGCAGCTATTGATTTAATAATGATGTAAAACTCTCCCTTTCCCAGGTCACTGAGTAATACCACATTCAGAAGTAATGTTTTATGTTTCTTTTTGCAGGCGTCTTCATCCCTAAAGTCCCTGAGTTGAGGTAAAGGACTGCAGGGATGGAATTTAATTTGAGGAAATGCCTCCCTAACCAATCAAATGACACATGATACAAGTAACACACTGACACAACCGAGCTTTTGAAGTATAAAGCTAGAGGGCAAAAGAAAACATCTACAGGGATTTGTTTCGAATAATTTTCGTTTGCATTTGCATAAATACAAATCTGTGCATGGGCATGAAGAGGCTCCTGTTTGTTGTAATTCCCTTTTAGCAGACCTTACCTGCTGGGGACTCGTTGTGGTTCTCCTCATCAGAGTCAGCAAAAACTTCAGCCAGTTCCTGGTCGGACATGTCAGTCAGCTCAGTCAGATCCAGGAGGTCAAAGTGCACCTCCAGAGAGGACACACTACTCAGTGGTTCTATCAGGCCGGGAGAGAAAACAGCATACTTTTAGTCTGGAGGAAGGTTGAGAGATTAAAATTATTATTTTTTTTTTAAAGAAATGACGGATAGACTGCATATATTTTCAACACAGAGCTCCTCAGCCCATCATGTACCGCTCTTAAATCTCCTTACTCATAATCAGATCAATTGCTGGCTCTTGCAGTACTATTGTAAAATTGATTTCGACAAAGAACATATTTACTCTTTTATTCACTTTTGTCTGTACATGTCTTGCAAAGCTCAGTGCGCTCTACTAAAAATTCCAACACACAGTAGATTACTTATATCTGCCTCAGAGCTGTAGTCCGTGTCTCTGTTTCAGCATGACACCTGTGAGTTCATGCAGGCAGTCGCAGAGGAACTGAAACAAGAGCTAAAGTCAGAGGAGATGAAAATAGCCAGTTCTTCAACACATTGTGAATTCCATCTTTCCCCTGGGTGTGTTGCACCTGTTCATTTCCAGCACAAAATTCCTCGGCAGACAGGAGTCACTACTGCTGCACACAACAGGGTCAAATGCACATGAGGCGTGCATCAGCACGCCAGGCTCTGCATTCCAATCACGCTGAAATTTGAATGTGATATATGTAAAGTGAAATTGTTTCAAAGACTCTGTAATACATACATGAAGCCTAGCAAGGGTCCAACAGCATCTGCTTGTCTCAGCATCACTCAAGCTAGGAACCGATTCTGTGTAATAGAGCTGAACTAATCTACCATTATAGTGAGAAAGGTGTTTGGAGACTTCACTGAAGCAGATGTAGGTGTTTGTATTTCCTTATTAATCAGTGGATGCCTGTCTGCCATGCAACGTCAAGTCTGAAACATTTCACTGGTCGTTTGTGGGCTTGACTTTGTGGAGAAATGATGGGTTACGTGACAGGTTGAAAGCTGTTATTATCCCATGTCGTTTGCCTGCTGTTTTCCACGCTGTTTAAGACAACGCATCTAGTTGAAGAGACAAAACCCACTCTCCTGCTGCCGTTACATCTAACTCCCTGCATCGTCCTTCAGCAGCTATTGATTTAAAGAAGACTGATCATCATGCTGAAGCAGTGACTGGTCATTGTGCCATGTTTCAGATATATTAAAAACATTCAACACCAGAAATGCCAGGAGACACGTGGAACAAAAATAAGGAAGCAGTGACTATGAGAGAATGCAAATAAGAGATGGGCAAGGAAAATTCAGAGACTTTGGAGTTTGAAGTCTAAAGGTGTCCTCGCCTGTACTTTATTTCACCCCAAACCATCTGCTTTACTCAAGAAGTCCTACCCGTATTCATTACCAGGACTGGGTGAAATGCCGGTCATGACCCATTTCGATATGGTATCGAAATGGGACCATGTGGGTAGCATATACAAGCTCCACGGAAAATATTAGAAATGTTAATGTCTACAAAAAGAGTGAAATAGGGACAGAGAATGGCAATAACGACGAAGGAAGACTAACAATGAGTCAAATAGGAATAGAGGCGACTAACTAATGACTACATCTTGCATGGCAGCGACGCTATCACAGTGACAATATTTAAACATAGACAGAAATCTAAACATCGAGCAACTCCCACACAGACTCACAAGATGTGAACAGTGAGTCTGTGGGCCCTTTCGGCAGAAGCCATTTGACATGTCATTGCAGGTGTAATCAATAACATGATTACGGCCCTGTTCCATTTAGTTGTGACAGGGCCTGGGTATTGTGAATGCTGGCTCCCTGGAATGACTGTGACGTACCTAATAGAAAGAGACCATAGTTAATCAGATCATTTACACCTGTGCACATCCTGCTGTGACATGGCTGCTTTGAAAGGGGCCTATACCACTGTCACTGTCGCGGCTGGTAATAATCCTATTAGGTTTAATGTGATCTTTCATGCTATTCCCCAGTTCTATTTAAATCATAGAAGGTTTTACTGCCAAAGCAGACCACATATGTCACTTTTAGCATCTCCTTCTTGTTAGTCCAGGGGTTAAGCTACCACTTAGCTATAGAATGATTTTAAGTTTTTATTGAACACACTTGAGGCTTTGCTTGTTCTACCATCATAATACATTGCAAATATATAAGCCTGAGGCTTGACATCACATTACTCCTTTACAGCAAAATAATAAATTGTTTCTAAAAGACACATAAAAGGGTTAAGCTAACGAGTTCCCCTTGCCACACCATTAACCTCTGCACCTCTTTTTTTCCTTCATATTTTTCATTACTTGCGTCTTGACTGCGTTTGTGAAGACATTTTTACTTTCCCTTTAGGCTGGAAGGTGCCTGCTGACAGCTATCAGTCTTTTTGACCCCCTTTTTCTGGAGGAGTGAAGAGACTGGAGGCAGTGAAACAGGGAGTTTAAAAATTGTGGAGGAGGACATGAAGAGAAACGAGGGAGCGGCAGGATGATGTGAGAAGAGGGAGAGATGAAGCTATGTAAGAAGGTTGATGTTAAAGAATAAGAAGGAAAGGAAAGTGAGAGAAGGTATAGATTGAGGAAGGCATGATGTAAAACAAAACGCCCCCTGCATTATTTACTGCCATTATTTTCAATAGGCTACAAGGTTATTCCCACTCTGCTGCGCTTGTTTTTTAACCACCCCTTCCCCATCCCTTTTCTCCTCTCCCACACCCTTTCTCCTTGAATAATTGATCAGTGTGTTTTCTCTCCCAGGGAGACGCACTGAAAAAACTGCCTCCATCTCAAAAGCCAATCAGGAGAGCTTTAAGACGCCAGTGAGGAGGACTGACAATAGAGGTTTCACGCTGAGACTAAAAAAGGACATTGTGCCTGAAGCAGATGGATGATGTAAAAGACCACTGCCTCTTCTTACAGCAAGCACACAGCCTGGTAGCCAGTAAAGTCAAATTTGTGTCTTCTAATCCGTACTCCTTCCTAACATATTCTTATTATTTTTAGCATGCCCTTAATCTCACACTCAGCATTCGTGACTTTGAAGTTAATGTGTGTGAAATAAAGGTTCCTTTAATAAACTGAGCACAAATAATTGTTTGCATGCTGTCAATTTGATGTTCTATAAAAGGGTTTCCTTTAATTTCTCTTTCTCTTTTCGTCTCTTTGCAAGTAGAGAAGTACAGATTGGTTCAACTGAAGGAACAAAGAACAGAGAGGATGGGTAAAGGTAGGAGTTCACTTTTGGCAGAAGGGATATGGGAGTAGACGGGATGTGACTTGCATGCTGGAGCTGTGTGATCCCCTTCCTTCTCTACTGGTTCATTAGCGCTCTGAGGTTATCATTCAAGCCTGAGCAGCTGGTAATGATGACTGGGCTTTGATGGACTAAAGGCGTTTGATTGAGAAACAGCCAAGGTATTGAGATAGTATATTAAACAACAATACAAAGATATATTAAATATATTCTGTTACAAGTGTTTATTTTTTTCCTCCTCACAGACTCCTGACTGAACGTACATACGGGCACTTGTCCATACTTATGCTAGTTATTTTATGTTGCATTTGCTACGTTTGCTAATCAACAACAGACAGGTAAGTAAGCTGCACACACAGCTAAGTCCATCAAAATTGAAACATGTCGCCTCGATGAAAACACGTTAGCTGAAAATGTTTGATGAATAAAGCATGGTTTACTGGGCTGTAGCTGCGCACCGTGTTATAGCATAAGCTGTAGAATAAGCTCCACTAAAGTCTTTGAATCCCAGATTTCCCAGTTCTTCCCTTTGACTCCTGGTTTCTGCTATTAAAGATCAATACAAACAGATACACATTTTTTCGCATTAAGACCACTGCACAGCAGTCACTATACATTTTGAATCCGTCCACCCAATCGCAATAACAAAGGGAAAATGTATCCGCACTGCAGTTTAACATGTTTTTTTTCATTTATTTGTACATCTATTGTACCTGCATTTAGTTGTTTTTCAATGATTTAGTTGCCACTAACCCACTAACAACTTGCTTCTCTCTGGGATATTGAAATGTTTGTCTTTTTAAGGTAGGCTGTTTGCTCCGGGCCTAAAAATAAATGTTGCCGACAACTCAGGAGCAACTGTGGTCCCCCTTTCAGGAGATAAAACTGCAGCACAAGGCAGGAATTTGTTTCTGTGACATTCAAGATGAAGCTGCATTGTGGCTCTGTGGACATTAACCTGAATTAATGATCTCCATAAAATTTAAAGAGCAGGTACATTTTAATGTGATTCCTGATCTCTAAATTATAGCGGGGGGGGGGGGGGGGGGGGGGGGTAATGTACAATAACAAGGGGGTGATCATTATTGGGATTACATGTCTTCTCAGGATGGGATCGTTTTTTTTCTTTCTCTTCATAGCCACAGATAATAAACTGACCTGCCAGGTGGCACGGCCAGTTAGTGGGTCACGTTAAATCATCGAGACACAGACATTAGCCTCTGGATGAGCTGTTTCTCTGAAAAAGTGTTTGGTTAGTGAGGCAGATAAAGGTTGTCTTTTCACCCGTGTTTCTGTCTCTGTGCACTGAGCTCCGAGTCTGGCACGCACAGGGAAGCCTCTGTATGGTACTGATGAACAATGAGTCCTTTCATCCAAGGCTAAGCTGCAGTGGTCTTTGAGAATGTGGGACCGTAAAATCTAAAATAGTCTGCAATCATTCACTGGGTTTAAAGATCAGAGAATGTTACATGTTTTATATGTCAGATTCATTCTGTGTCACATATGTTACTGTAGATCGATTGACTGTCACTAATATGACACTCTTTAACAGAAGCAGGATATCCTCTGCCCTCCTTATTCAACATTCCTCGTCTCCTTCCATGTATTCACCTGCTATTGATCAGGTATCTTGCTCGAAGCATTTTCCACCCATAATTAGCCGGTAACATTGCAAACGATGAATATTCATCACTCTTCGACTTTCTTAATATCGCCTTCTCTTTGCCCACCTCCCCCGGTACTCACGTCTCTTTTCGGTGATGTGCAGCAGACTGGCAGTGTGCCCCGACAGGCTGCCTTCCTCCTCCTCCCCTGCTGGGTGGTGAAACAACTCCTTGGATAGGTCACCTGAGCTGGAAGGCTTCAGCAGCTTCTGGATGTCTTTATTGGGCTCTATCAGCACACATAGACACAGAAACAGATAGTGAGAGGGAGCAAAGAGAATAAAAAGCTAGATTTTTAATACAAGATTACATTAGAGATGTGTGCTTTAGTTAATTTACTGTAGACCTCAGGTCTACATCTAACCTAGAACAATTTAAGGCATTAAGAAACTTCAGTCAAATCTACAAAGACATCTTGGGGTAAAGCAGGGGACGAAATCACTTAAGAGATCATAAGTACTAAAATAACTCAATGTTGGGTCCAGTGTCTGAGTCGTGTTTGGTGATTATCCTACTTATAAAACCAATATTGTGTTTTCCCACTCAATGGAAAAATCTAAACCTGACATTAATCCCCAGGTAACTGCATCACCTGTCCATTGAAATTCATGAATATCTCAATCTGTTTGTTTGCCGCTAATATATTCTTTACAACATTCAGATGTCAATCCTGTATCAATTTCTGTTGTGTATCTATTTGTATACACAGTGTCGAAAGTTTTGTAGATGTGTGATTCCTTAAAAGGAGATTTGTTTACTTGACTGTTTTGGGTAAAAGTCTAATTCAACAGTTATATTATTGTCATGTTTCTAATAAACGTTCTGAGAGCCTGGTCACGCTCTTCAATCTCAAACATCCATTCAAAAATAGGAAAAACAAGTTCACACAGGCTATTAACAAGTCTGAAAATAGAGGATACTTAAAATAGCATCCCTTCAAATGCAGGAGTTTGACACAGCTAAAACACAGAGGGGGATGTGATGAGGCTGAGTGAGGTAAGGACAGGAGTATGGAAGTGCTGCACATTTAACTGAAAGATTACAGAGAACTGAATTGCAACATGAACTATCTGAATTTCTAAATTAAGGAAGGCTGAAGTGAGCTGAAACAGGCATGTTGGATACAATCCCACAATTGATTTACCAACAATACAAACTAGTACTACAGTTTTAAAAAAATGACATTTAAAAGAAAATGATGATAGAAAAAAAAACAATGTGTAAGGAGAATCATTAATTATCGAAAAATAACGGCAGTATGGCTTTTTTATGATTTAATTTTTTTTGATGATGATATGCAGAGTTGATAGAAAGACGTGGGAGTAGAGCAGACTCCTGATGGGTGTCACCAGATGGCTGGTGAGGCTAATTCTTCCGGCAGTATGCTCCTAGACAGTTGGATTTCTCATTTCAGATTAAAAGTGTGCCAAGACAGAACATGATGGATTCTGCTTTCACCCTGAGAAGCACAGTGTTCATCGGTGGCTGTTGATTGATTTCCCCAGCGAGGAGCCACAGAAACTGAAAGAATATAAAGTTACCTCTGCTGTTATAGTGAGATGTTTGTTCAGTATTTAGACTAGCAGCTTAGGTTTTAATTTCCATCACCTTCTTCAGTAGACACTAATTCTCACACAACAGTTGAGACAACTGCTTTGAGGCAGTTTAAATGGTGAATAGACTGTACTCTTCTACTCTTTCCACAGAATTGTTACCACACGAGTAGTGGGCTGTTTGTGTTGCAGTGCATTCATTAAAAAAAGCAAAATGTTTTAATGAGCCATTTGTGTTCTACAAGGACATGTAGATGCATGACCTTATGTCACATTTGATATACCCAAAGGTTTAGTGAAAGTTATGTGGAGGATGAGGAGGTTAACCATAAGGATGGTTATCAGTGGCAGAAGAAAAGAGCTTTTAAGAAAGACCCTCCACAGACAGATGGAGAGAAATAAAATTATGAGAATGATGTATCGTACATTTGCCAAAAGTTGAATCAAACTCATTGTCTCGGTTCAATAAACCAATCGCTGTTTGTAGTGCAGGCAGGAAGAATTAACATCCTCAACACCATTTTTCGTTAGGTCATTTTGCTTGCTGATTGCTCTTTATCTTCTGTACTTAAGAGTAATGGTTTCATTTGTTGGGGTATACAATATACTCTGCAATGAGTATTTCCATACAAATGTCTCTTAAAACAGATTACCAGATTACTGAGCAGAGAGAATAAATTAAGAAAATGTTGACTCCAGAAATATTTTTCTGAACAGTTTATGGTGTCGTTGGTGCATTTTCCTGCAATATTTAATTAACAAATAAAGCCTGCAATGCTACTTTGTGGCTGTTGAACAGAACAGACACACTGCTCTCCAGAAGTCACACTGTGACCCTGTCCAGTGATCCATCATAATAATGATGTTCACTCTAAATCAATCATCATAGTGAACAAATAATACCCCAATTTTTCATGGGCTGGTAATTCTGGCCGTCAGCATGAACATGTAGTGCTCAGATACTGTCTGTAAACAATGATAAGTGGAACAAAGCCATGCCAGGAAAAGAAGGATATCCCATTATATCTGCTGAAATTGCATCTTATAGTTGCTTCAGAGACATTTTTTTTACCCCAAGGTACAATAGAGTAATAAAGCAATACTTTAATAGTGGTTGAATGCACACTGGAGGTTCAGATGCAACTAATATACTGATAAATAAACTACCCTTCTACAGCTTTGCCTGTCTTGAGAGGCATATTTTATTATTTATCAAAGCTAATGTTATAATCTGTCACATCTTAAATAGCTTACAATAATTAGCCTGCACTATATATAGACACAGTTATATCATCAGCCCTTTGTGAATGTTTGATTGTTCAGATGTTACAGTGCACTGGGGCATTGTGCAGTCCTACCACACAGCACCGGCTTCTCTGGATGGCCTTAACACAAAGGCCATATGAATCCACTATTGTACTGCAATTTGTATTTCATCAGTCCAGCTTTTGCATGGTTGACTACAGTGTGTGGATATAAAAAGATCTGTACTGCTAGGCAATAGATTAAACATGAAGCTTAGATGTAGAGATGAACCCTCCACAATTGGATCCTGGGAGAGGAAAATGATCAAAGACCGGTGCACTGCTAAATTAACATATATCAGTAAATACATTTTGACTAGAAAATCAGAACAATGTATTTAGATGATCTAAACCAGCTCATCTGACAAGTATTAATCAGTTCCATCATTTATAAAGTGTCCATACAAGTATAAACATCTTGAACATGCTGTTGTAAGAGAGACATTTACTTACAGCAGTGTATTCATAGCACAAGTCATTCAAAAGACAGACCACCATGCTAATGTGACAAAAGCTGTGGCACAGAGAAAATAAATAATAAAAATGGATCTTACCTGGGCTCCCTGCCCCTCCCTGAGCCTCCATGCAGCTCATCCGAGAGTGTCTTGCTGTTCACCACACCAGCATCACCAGTGGAGGAGACAAACAGGGAGGGAAGAAGGGAGAGGCAAGTGGGGAGTGTGTCTGTGTGTGTGCATATGAGAGAGAGAGTAGCTGGGTTGACACAGCGAGACCTCCGTTCTCCGAAGACTCCTCCTTCTTTTTTTCGTCCTCCGTTGTTCTAGATTACCCAAACAGGTGATGTTAGTTTCTCCTCTCTCTCAGCCCACCTGCCCCGCTCTTCCACCAGCGCCGTCTGAGTGCTGCACTGCCTCACAGAGCGAGTCCACCACAGAGAGGGACGTCTGGGAACAGCAACATCCCTGCACATTGCTATGCCACTTGTTTTAGTATATGCAGCATTGTGAGGCTTGGCTTGGTATGTACAGAATACACAGAGAGAGATCCAGGGTTAAAAAAGGGGAGGGGGAGAGAGACAGAGAGAGACAAAGACAGAGAGTCAGAGAGAGAGAGAGAGAGAGAGAAAGGGAGGGAGGGCTGAGCTGGCAGCCTGCCCAGACTGTGTGAGAGAATGGGGTGTCGGGGAGGTCTATGGACCACTGGGGGGAGGACATTGTGTGTGTGTGCCTGTGTGAGAATGAGTATCTCTGTGTGTATGTGCATGACTGTGGCATAATAGTTTGTGTATATACTAAAAGGCAAGTTATTATACCTGATGATGTCAAATATACACAGCTCAGGCATGGTGCCTGGATAACAGCAAAGCAGATGATTAAAAGACATTTGTGGCAATCAAACACAGCTTAATGACATGACAAATAACAAACTATATTACTGGGCTGTGATAGGTGGCAGGGTGGAAATCTGAATCCCATACATTCAGAGAAGCCCGAAATGGTGCTTTTTGTCTGCTGAGGGGAATTTGTGGGTAGAGCTCGCCCTCCAGTGGCAGAATCTGACACCCTCGGGTAGTCATGTGATACAGAAAACCACCAGAAACAGGGTCACACCCTCCTTCTACTTCTGTGACTAGAGTAGTTGTAGAGTGGTGTAGTTTGTAAAGTGTCTTTGAGTATCTTGAAAAGCGCTCTATAAATAAAATGTATTATTAATATTAAGAAGCAGTTAAAGAAAACAAAGAGTACCTCCAATTTAGTAAGAAAACACAAGATTAGATTTGGCAGCTCTATAAAGGTGATCACTTGATTTTTCATCTTGCATCATCAGGTCAGATTTTTTTAATGGTAAATGGACTTGTACTGGTATAGCGCTTTTCTAGTCGTACGACAACTCAAAGCGCTTTAACACTACATGTCAGTCACCCATTCACATGTCGTATTTGTCTGATACTTAGGTTTAAGATCAATTGCCTGCTAAACGAATTACATTCCCATCAGCCTCAGATATACTTTGTGTTAATTGCTATGTTAGCATGCTAATATGCAGCTAAACTAAGACTGTGAATATAGCAAACATCATACCTTCTTTGCATCAGCATGTTAGCATTGTTGTTGTTATGGCTGTACACTCTTAGTCTTGATGCTATGAGTGTTTTCTCAATAAATGTTCCAGCACTGTATCATCATATTTTTCATGTACTTACACTGCAAATGTACTTGTAATATAAAGCATTACAGAAAAATACATATAAAATACAAGAGTTTATCCATATGTCACATTAGGATTAACATATTTTCATTTAGTAAAATCACAGACCAAAAGCAGTGTTCTTCATACACTGTCCTTTATATTTGAGGATTTAATTCTGAACCTATAGGCTTTTTTCACACAAAGACATTTTGACATTTCACAGAAGGAAAAGCGAAGGTTTAAATCATAAAATAAATGATAGCCGAACTGCTTTAGTTTCACGTTCCTGGTATTGTGCATGCTGGCTTACTGTCACACTGTCATGACTTACTGGGACACACTGGCTGTGTGTTCCAAAACCATTTCTACCACACTATTCAGTATGCCAGAAAAAGATTAGGTATGCCTGTAAAATTCAGTTTGACGACAATACCAGAATGGCCTACTGCATGTGCATGTGGTCGAATTTTGCAATATGCAAGCCAGCAAGCTTTTCTGGCTATACTGATCCACAATCTTCTGCACAGTGGACATATGAGCAAGAGGGTCAAAGTTAAAGGTACAATGTTATGACGAAGTAGTATGTCCCACAGTTCATAGTTAATAAGGGCAGCGGCAGCATGTACTTAAAGTAAAAAGAAAAAAGTATGCAATTTGGAATGCAGTGAGATAATTGAACAGAGCTATTGCTAATGTTATCAGTAACAACTGCAGACTGTATATAGGTAACACCTCCACATTTCCTACCAAGACAAGTGAAAAATGACAGGTATAAAAAGGGCCAATTGTGAGATGATCAGGCTTGTAAACAACACTCTACTGAGACTGCTCTGTACTTCTGGACCTCAGTTCTGCATTCGACACTGTAGACCAGGGGTGGCCAACCAGTCAGAGACTGTGTTACCGCAAAGAGCCACATCATACACATGGGCACACATGAACATCACCCCATCCCTTCCTCACACACACACAGACCTCTGCTCAGCCAGATTTATTGTAAATGTCACACACCAACATGATAATGACAGAAATTGACTCCTACAGTACTAAGACCACAGGCCAGTCATTTTCAACAATGAACATTGTGTGCACTGTCTCACACACACAAACTCTCAGTTCAACCAAGTCCACAAACAAAAATATAATAATTTACAATAGCGTTTTTCTTTTACTATGCATGTTGCTTAGTGGGACTTCTGGCATTCCTTGCCTTGAACAATCCTCTTCAAATATGGCTTGTATTCCGTTGTTGCCACTCGAAGCAATTCTTTCACATGGGTGTCAGTCAGAACAGATCGATGCTTTGATTTCACGTGTTTCAGGGTAGAAAACACAGACTCGCAGACGTATGTTGACCCAAACATTGACAGTATCTTAAGCGCAGCCCGTTTGACATTGGGGTATTTTCCCATTGGCACACTTTTCCAGAACTCAATGGTCCCTTCCCTTAAAGCAGGTTTCAGTTGGTCCTCCTCACAAAGATCGATCATCTCCAACTCATCTGTGACTAGCGGGGCTTTCAAACAGTCCGTCTCCGCATTAAATGGGTCGACGAGGAACGTAATCTGTGGCCTTTTCAGTTGTAGATCACGGAACCGGGGCACAAAGCTTTCGTGCAGGTTTTCAATCAGTGTTGCATATCTGGCTCTTTGCTTATTCAGGGCGGCGCTGGTGACTTGCCCGCTGGCTTTCAGCAGAGTGGGAAAATGCGTTAATAAGTGTTTGCAAACCAAATGTTATTGCCCTTTTGTTCATATAGCAGTACTTTTAAAATAAAAGTGCACAATACACTACTTTTTAATTCATTATTGAACTTTGCCATAACAATGCGATTAATCGCAATTCAAAATTGTAATCGTTGCCCAGCACTAATATATAATAATACTAATATATATATATATATATATACACACACATATACAGTATATATACTGTTTCTTCTTCTCTCCCATTAATCATCTCACAACCCGTCAGATTTACGAGGTGACCCTTTGGAGGGCCCCGACCCCTAGGTTGGAAACCACTGGACTAAACTTCACTGGAGTCATGTAGACAAAACATCAGGATTAATAATATCATCATCTAAAGTATATATTAATTCATAATTCACAGATCAAGTACTTTAACTTTTGATGCTTTGAGTACTTTATGGTTATACTACTTGTGTACTTTCAGATTATAAATGAATGACTTCTACTTGTGATGTGGTACTTGTACATCATGTTATTGGTAGTGTCCAGCCAATGGGAGGCTACAAACCTAAAGAGTTAAACATTAACTAAATGGAAAAGCAGCAAATCTTCACATTTGGAACAAATAAAAACAATTTATCTTATGTTTTGTGTACAAAAAATAAATAAATTGTAAAGTGACTCAAGCTGTGAGATAAGTAATGGAGTAGAAAATGTACAACATTGGCCTCAGAGATGTAATGAAGTCGAAGTATAAAGTGGTACACCATAGAAATACTCAAGTAAAATACAAGTACCTCAAAATGAGTACAGAACTTGAGTAAATGTACTTAGTTACTTCCCACCACTATTATAAAAGCATGTATATATTCTATCACATGGGTGTTTATATGTTTTTGGAACAATACAACTTTTCTTGCTTCGGCCTCGCAACCGACACACGCACGCACGCACGCACGCGCTCCTCTTACAGCAACAGGTGAGATACTTTAAATAAAATCGCTCACCTGACAGAAGCACCTGCTGTCCGCACATCCGGGTACCTGGAGGAAGAGGAGGAGGAGCAGCAGCTTCATCACGACCTCCGTCTTATAATATATAACATATATATAATAATATATAATAATATATAATGTGAGAGCAGCGTTTATCAGGAGGATCCGGGCTCAAGGCGTTGAAAGGCGGTGACATCACGTCACCTTCTACTTCCGGTTTCTAGTCCGCTACGTGAGAGACGTGACAGATTAAATCTGACAAATATATATATTAAAAATATTAAAAATATCAAATATATATATTTTAAAAATATCAAATATATATCTTTAAAAAATGTTTTTAAATATTTTATTATTAAAAATATTTCTATATTTATATTTATTTATATATATATATATATATATATATATATATATATATATATATATATATATATATATATATATATATAATACATACATCTGAATAATACCCACAAACCTATTTATTAATTTAATAAATATATTTTTTATTTAAACAATTAACTATTTATTCATATATAATAAAATAGTAAAGCGTGCAGATAACCAAAGTTACATGGCAGCGGTGGAGGAAGTCTTCAGACTACGTTGATGCAGCGTAGAGACTTTTAAAGTAGAGACTTTAAATCAATCAGAACTAACAAACGTGTTAGTTTCCTTCATCACACTAAATATACTAAATGTAGTTTTGATGAAACCGATTCAGATTCTAAACTCTGGAAATCCTCCAATTAATCTCCTGTGTGAAGAATGTACTACTTGTCAACTTAAGGTGGAAACAATGAGTATATATGTGTATATATAATGTATATATATGTATGTGTAGCCCTGGGGTTAATAAGTTAGGTTTTTGAAGAAAACAACTTAAAACAATATTAACGGTAATTAATTTTACCAGAGTAAAAAAAAAGAAGGGAAAACCCACTGATAGTGTTTTCAGTTTGAGCAATGTGTTGTGATTGGTTGCTCTGGGTGTCATTCAGCCCCACCTACGTTAATTGGTCGTAGGTGAAGGAGAGGGCGGGGTTAAGAGGAGAAGCGGGAAAAAAAGGGGAACCGCGAAGGAAGGAGGAGAGAGAAGAGAGGGATATATATAACGAACGCCAGAGAACTGCGAAGGTAGATAGTTTGTTTTAAATGTTTAGTTTGAGAGAACAAAACGGTTAACTATGGACAGCACGGCACATTGATTGTTTCATATCAGTAGATTTTGCCGAGGGTTTCTGTGAAAAGTTGTTCTGTGGTTGAGTTGCTGGATCAGAGGACGTCAGTGCTGACAGGACGAGGACTTCATCGCCGTTGCCGTCACCTCCGTTTGTCAACGTGTTTCTTCAATATTTTGGACTACAAACTGTTTTTTTGTTTTCCCTCCAAGACTGAAGATGAACTGTTGAGGTTTTAGACTTTTGGTGTTTTTTGCTCAGCTGAGGATCAGGACGTGGGAGGAAGCACCGCCCCGAGCTTACAGGCCTGCAACGTTTATTATTTTAATGTGAGTGAGTGTGTGTTTGGGCCCATTTGTTTAAAGTTAAGTACTTTGTTTTATACACTGAGTCTGCTGTAGTGTGTTATTGTTGTTTTGTTTTTTGTCCCCCGAAAGGGTTAATATTATTTGACCATTATAAAAAGCACTCAGTAAACATGTATGTCTTTTTCATCCCAAATCAGTTGTCTGTGGTCAGTTATTTAATCTAATGCTAAGTTTAACAGTGTATTTGTTTATTCGGAGGGTAATTTAAAAATCACCCAAATCAGGTAAACCTTCGTGGTAGCTACCTTGAGATACCGAACCCAAACACCCCATCCCTCCAGTGTAAAGGGTAACCTAGGTCTACTCTATAGAGTGAAGGGGTGCTACATATATATGTAGCGTTTGGCATGGTGCGTTTCACATGGCACGATTGACGCGGATTTGCGTCAATCGGCCAAACGCCCCAAACGCGTGAGTTGAAAATTTTCAACGTCTGCGAACGTTTGGCATGGAGCGATTGATGCGGATTTGCGTCAATCGGCCAAACGCGCGAGTTGAACATTTTCAACGTCGGCGAAAAAATGGCGTGTTATGCGGCGCGATAGCCTATCAGCGTTGAGATGTTTCTCCTGTCATCACTGCCGTCCTGCCGTTGTTGAATCAGGAAATGAATACTGTAGACGTCCGTGTTCACCGGAGCTCTACGATACCTCATATTACTGGAGACCGGGCCAAACTGTGTATAAATGTGTGTAAACCATATGGTACAAACAATGAATAGACGCTGACGTATTTACACCGATATGACGTTATGTTGAGTGTTGATGGAGCTGCTACAATGTTAGCATAGCCTAGCACCGATCGATCCAAGCTCCGATGAGAAAACAAGTTTTGTTAAGTCTTAAGGTCGGTGAGTAGTTTTGTTAAGTCTTAAGGTCGAGTAGTTTTGTTAAGTCTTATGGTCGGTGAGTAGTTTTGATAAGTCTTAAGGTCGGTGAGTAGTTTTGTTAAGTCTTAAGGTCGGTGAGTAGTTTTGTTAAGTCTTAAGGTCGGTTAGTTTTGTTAGGTCTTAAGGTCGGTGAGTAGTTTTGTTAAGTCTTAAGGTCGAGTAGTTTTGTTAAGTCTTAAGGTCGGTGAGTAGTTTTGTTAAGTCTTAAGGTCGAGTAGTTTTGTTAAGTCTTACGGTCGGTGAGTAGTTTTGTTTAGTCTTAAGGTCGGTGAGTAGTTTTGTTAAGTCTTAAGGTCGGTGAGTAGTTTTGTTAAGTCTTAAGGTCGGTTAGTTTTGTTAGGTCTTAAGGTCGGTGAGTAGTTTTGTTAAGTCTTAAGGTCGAGTAGTTTTGTTAAGTCTTAAGGTCGGTGAGTAGTTTTGTTAAGTCTTAAGGTCGAGTAGTTTTGTTAAGTCTTACGGTCGGTGAGTAGTTTTGTTAAGTCTTAAGGTCGGTGAGTAGTTTTGTTTTGTCATTGGAGCTCGGATCGATCGGTGCTAGGCTATGCTAACATTGTAGCAGCTCCACCAACACTCAACATTAACGTCATCTTGGTGTAAATACGGCAGCGTCTTTTTCATTGTTTGTACCATATGGTTTACGCACACATTTGTACACGTAGTTTGGACTGGTCCCATTAATTAGTTATAATAAACTGATAAAGAGTCTTTACATTCTGCTGTTTATTAGGTGTTCAAATGTATTTTTGTTAAATATTTCTGATCTTGTATCTACACTTTTTTTATAGCTTCCTCAAAATTAGTTATTTATTATTCCTACATGATTTATACTGCACACAAAACTACTTTTTTTAAATGTTATGTTACTTCCTGACTATAAATCACAAATGTTTGTCATAATCCCAAAATGACTCATTTGTTACATAAATAAAAATCAGGTGGATTTAGGGATTCTCATGGACGACGTAAAAAATAAGTTGTTTAAATACTTGTTCTGATTTTAAAATAAAACCAAACCTGACCCAGCTGGTCCGGACCGACTCACCTGGTCTTGGAAGGAGGATCTGATCCCCTCTGGAACCTGGTTCTGTTTGGCAGAGATCAGAGTTTGAGTGATGTGAATACAGGTGAGTGTGTTTAGGTTCATGAACTCACAGGAGAGCAGGGCTTCACAGCACAGTCCTTCAGACCACAGTCACCTCCGACCCTCCAGAACAGACACACCTTCGACACGAGTCCTCAGTATCAATATCTGTGTGTGTGTGTGCGTATGTGTGTGTGTGTGTGTGTCACCTTGTAGAACCTGAAGTAGTCCGACTCCAGAAGAGTTTGAAGTTTGGGGAAGAGTTTATGGTTGTTGAAGCCGTCGATGGTTTCCACATCACAAGTGCAGTCGTCCAGATCTCCTGAGACCTGCAGAGGACGGAGAACCGGATCCCATCTAACGAGGGTCTACTTCCTGTCCCACCCGAACGGGACGTGATTGGTTTACGTCGTGTAGGACAGGAACGCCCAGTAACTTCATACACATACATACATATATATATATTAGTGCTGGGCAAGTTAACGTGTTATTATCGCGTTAACGCATTCATTAATTAACGCCGACAATTATGTTATCGCGAGTTAACGCATTTTTTAATTTTTTTTATTTTGAAAGTGCGTTGCTCACTGGCAGCGGTGGAGGAAGTCTTCAGACTACGTTGATGCAGCGTGTGGGAGAAGTAGAGATAAACTAAAGCAAGACAAGCTAACAGATGCTACAGAGAAGTGGAGACAAACTGCAGCCGGTTAGTATTGTGGAGATGTCGGTCTGAGGAACGTTCTCAAGGTGCGTTCGCGTCGCGTTTGGTGTGAACGCACCTTTAGGATCGCAACGAATGACGTCACGTATGAGCCTCAAGAATGAGCTAAGAAAGTTAGCGGAAAGATTAACGTGAGGCAACATCCGGTTCCTTCAGACGAACATCCGGTTTTCAGAATAAGATTTATGAATTATATTCACATTACGTATAAAACATGCTACCTGCATCTCGCGAGTTAAAGGGAAAATACACCTAAATTGTGCGTAAAGTGTCTTTATTCTTTGATCGCTGGGTAACCATCATCACCTCGGAGTTACAGCATTATATTGATGAACAGTAGAGCTGCATTCACATGCTCTGACTGTCATGAAGACACATTTAGATGAAACGTGCTGAAACATTTTATTCATGTTGCACAGCAGTGGAACGTTTCACATACAGTCAGCACACTGAGCACAGATAGTGAAGAGATATGATCGCTACTGTGTAAAGGGAATACTGCTGTTAACAAGAACCTGATTTGTTTTAACCTTTTTGCCGCGAGTGCCCCATATATAACGCACATGTAGTACGCACATGTAGTACAAATCACGTTTGCTAAACGAATAAAATTATATTTTATGACATATCATATACCTATATAACGATGAGATTCTGGCCGAAAAAAACATAGAATCATTTTACTCACTCAAAAAACAGTTATACACGAAGTAATTAAATATACCAGAAGTACTACTACAGTTTTACGTATTTTTTCGCCAGGAAACAGCGAGCTACGCACTTCGTTTTCAGATACCAAGACAAAACTAACTGCGATCATGGCCGACCCGTAGATCAGAAAGCACGAGGACTCTACAGCGAATCCACTCGTATCTTTCATATTCCTCTCCTTGAAACCATTAAAAACTTATAGCAAGAAAACCGACGAACAACGGCTCAACAACAGCTCCGCAAAATGTAAACGCTTCGTACCTTGAAATGATTTTCTTGAAGAAAAACGCTGGAAACTGCCAGTAATCCATTTCAAACGTGTTCGGACATGTTCTCTCGTCTGTGTGTGTGCGTCTCTGTGTGTTTCAGTGTGTTTGTGACGAAATGGCGGACTTTTACAATGCATGTATGACGAGATGGTCCGCCTTTTACTGTTGAGCCAATGATTTTACTCTCGGGGGAGGCTCGGCGCGCCTTTGGCTTTTTAGTGGCTAGAAAGTCAGTGAGTCATCTCAAGGAACTTCCTGGTGCATTCGTTTCATTCTCCTGGTTCGAAAAAGTGGTCACATGACGAAAGTCCGCCAATCACAGGCCTTAGGAAGACCCACATACACACACACACAGAGACGAGAAAATTCCATGAAGGAGAATTATGAGAGCGTCAGAGAGCTCAAAATGGCTCAAAATGATGCCAAACTGCTGTATGATGATGTCATTGAACAATATTAGTGATAAACAAGTGAAATATATAGTTATATAGTATATCAAATTAAAATAGAACAGCTGCAACAGCTGGTTCCAAAATGAGAATTTTGGCTTGACCTCGCTTGATCTCGCATGATTTCTCCGTACTGAATCCTTATAACGTGGGCCTGCTTCACTCAATCGAAGTAAAATCTGTTTTGTGGAGACTTCAAACATGTTGTGCTATGATTGTTGAGTATTTTAGGCTTCAATCTGCATTATTTCAAATAAATCAATCAATATCAATCAGGCGAACCTGAAATTTGTTTTCCATTTGAGCTGTGTTCCATCTTCATTTGGTATTAACCAGTAACATATACACAATATGTACACCTCTCATCAAAGCTCACCCACTTGAGTGTTATTAATAAATTGAAATTATTCAAATGGACCTTGTAGTTAGAGAGTAAGGCCCCCTTTGAGTATGGGTATAGTATTTTCGAGCAGCAGCCAAAAAAAGGCCTAGTGATAAAAGGGTTCTCCCTTTTGAATATGCGCCTTGAACAGCTTCAGTTTGTTGACAAACGCAAACACACTTTGCACCAGGTCAGGCAGCATTTTTAACTTACCCTGCAGGGTCAGGTTCAGTCTGTCCAAGTGACACAGCATGTCGACCAAAAAGGCCAGATCCATAATCCACTCGAGGTCCGAGAGCTCGGGTTGAACGCCATTACGTTCAACAAAAAAATATAAACTCTCCCACTCTGTTAAAAACGTCCTGTGTTCATCTTCATATTTTCGTTTTGCTGTGCATTTTTTCCCTGCCATTTTGAGAGCGAACTGGACACAAATTGTTTACTCAAATGATCTTGCCCCTACTGGGAAACTTTGCGGTATTTTCATCTCACGCACATGCGCGTTTGACGAAAATACCGTATTGAACTCAAGCGAAGCGAACACGCACATAAAAAAAAAACACAAACACAAACTTCGATATGAACGTAAGAGCCGCATGAAACCAGGCAAAGAGCCGCATGCGGCTCGGGAGCCGCGGGTTGGCCAGGCCTGCTGTAGACCATAACATCTTGATTAAGCGGCTACGTGATTGGGCTGGCATATCTGGCATCACAGTGGTGGGCCGTCAGGGCCTGCAAGGCCTTCTCTGCTGGCCTAAACAGAATCACAAAGTTATAGCTATTTTATAATTTAATATTTTTTCTTAAATACACTACATGTATTGTAATTTATAAAAATATTTTTCCCATTATCTTATTTTCTCATTGCACAGCTACTGTCTTCCTCAGTTGCTCTGCTTCCAGTGCAGCTTGTTTTAAGTAGAGCTTTTATCCAATCAGATTTCACCTCTGTGTCTCTAGGTATTCTTTGACGTGTCAGAGCCTGCTAGCTGGCCTACAACTACGTCAGCATTACGTGCAGCTCAGTTTTCAGGAGCAGCTCTGCAGTTAGGTGAAGCGTGTGCTTCGGTCAGTGGGCGAGCACGTGACTATCGTGAAATTAAATTTACAGCAGAGGCTTAGTCGGAGTAGTGAGAGTTCAAATTGAAAGATATGGAAGAAATTATGACATTTTTTTGCATTTTGCTTGGTGTAGATTTTTTTTTTTTTTACCTAGCTTTGTTTTTTTTTATCACTCAATGGCTGAATAAGGAGGAGAAATGGATTTGTGAGTTGGGATTTAACCGTGGGATGAAACTCTTTGTCAACAAAGAAAGGAGGATGATCAGCATTTGGTAAGTCAACTGCATTTGTTTTTTTACATCTAATATCTTAATGGCCCGTGCCCTCGAGTGTGTAGCAGAATGCGTGTTGCTGCTGTTGTTTTCCCGTTAAGCTAGTTAGCGTAGCCTCCTAGAACACTTGCGGAGCACCAGCTGTTTTTTGTTTTTGTTTTTTTGTTCCGGTTCAGAGGTCACACAGACCATTGTCTCCTACATGAGCGCAGAAAACATTATATTTCCCACAATTTAAGCTTCTGCATTTTCCAAATGCACTAGTATTATTCAAACGTATTGTTCGGTTTGTAAGCCTCGTACCGAACGGTTTAATACGAATACGTATATTATTACAGCCCTAGAAACGAATAATAACCGTAGCTGTGGCGCCATCATGAGGTTATAAGGTGGTATTTCAGCTGCAGGACAGCAGTGAAGGCCCAGGTATAAAATGCACGGCCCGCCACTGTCTGGCATAGCGTTAGACTGGTTTACATCTTACCTCGCTGACAGAAGTTTTAATGTCTCTGTGGGTGATTTTGTGTCTGTCACCTCTCCACTGTCTTGTGGTGTACCGCAGGTCTCGGTTCTGGGGCCTCTGTTATTTTCCCTATATTTGTTACCTTTGGGACCGATTATAAAAAGTTATAATGTTGCCTATCATTTATATGCAGATGATATCCAACTCCATCTGTCATTCAAACCCAGTGAGGCTTTCGCATTAACTAGACTGTGTAAATGCCATCAGAGACTGGACGGCAGAAAACTGCTTACAACTTAACGACACCAAGACGGAGGTTCTAGTTATTGCACCAGATGAGTTTGTCCCTATGATCAAGTAGAGTATTGGTCCACTCTCCTCTGCTGCCCATTGCAACCTGGTTACCGGGTTATTTTTAATCGATCTATGTCGTTTGACCCCCATGTTAAGCAGCTGTCCAGATCATGTTTCTTCCACCTAAGAAATATCAGTAAACTGAGATCTGTAGTATACTCCGATCTCTCCACTGGCTCCCTGTAGCATTTAGGATCCACTTTAAAATTCTCACTCTCACTTACAGAGCACTACACGGTCAGACTCCTACATGTGGCTGAATTACTTCACCCTTATTCACCCGCCTGCGCTCTCAGGTCAAACGTGTTAAACTATCTGTCTGTCCCACACACTCGCCTTGACCCGTGGTGACCGAGCTTTTGAGGCAGTAGCACCAAGGTTGTGGAATGCTCTGCCTGCACCCCTTCGTTTTACAGATTCTGTGAACTCATTCAAAAACCAGCTCAAGACACACCTGTTTAGACTGGTGTTTGACTAAAAACTCATGTCCTAGGCCTGCTTTTAAACCATGTTTTAATTTTGTACTTTCTGTGTGTATGTAAATTATTGGCCCTTATATGGTCACATTGTGTTTTTTATGTTTGTAATTCTGCCCCTGTTAAGCACTTTGTGACTTATGTCTGTAAAAAGCGCTTTATAAATAAATCTTACTTACTTATACTTACTTGTGCCTTTTCAGTCCACAGAGATTTAGCTGGCAAAATCAAATTTAACTTGTCATTTTTCGAGTTGTATTTTCTTGTTATGTACTTTCTGTATGTCTTTTAATTACTGGATTTTTTGCTATTTTTACTTTTTAATACTGCATACCACAATATGTAAAAGTAATGGTGTCATATGTTTTATATGTGAGTGCGATTGCACATGTACTTATGTTAAATTCATTTTAAATGTTTATCCAGTTATATAGAGTTGTGACAAAATGTAGGGGCAGGTTCGGGCCCAGAAGGTTAAAGTGATATTGTTACAAAAATCCTCATAAGTTCACAAGTATAATTAGTTTGTTTCCTCTCATGTCTGATAGCTCCTTGTATAGAAGAAGAGTGCTCACCAGCAGAGGAAAACTCTCCTCATTTTCTCAATACCAGGGGAAAAAATGTCAAAAGGTTCTTCACTAGGATTCTTCAGACCATCTGCAACTACTTCAAAACCGCCACAAACACAACCATCCACTGGAATTTCACTGCAAAGTCCTGATTGATTGCGAGAAACACGACCCGAACACCGCAAGGGCTCATATGCTTAGCTTTAATGTGGTAATTTCAGGGAGGTAAAGTACACTGTGAGGAGATGGGTTCTTTCATGGGACTTTGGGAATGCAGTATCTAGATTATACACACATAACAACGTTAATATTGAGAATTAATATCTGTAGACTGTCTGAAAAATCCAGGAGAAAATGGAGGTTAAAGTGGATGTTACATTTTCAATAACTGGGCTGAATGACACGTGACACCTAAAGGCCTGCAGGTGCTGCTCCAGTTTGACTTACAGTTAGGGTTACAGTTCAATTTAAGAAATTGTGGTGGTGTAGTGTAGTTTAAAGAAACTGTAGAAAAAAGTCCTGCAGTTAAATTGTTTACCTATATTAAAGCAATCTTTCTAAAGTTAAATTATTAAATTTAACTTATTTTGATAAGTTGACTAACATCTATTTTATTTTTAGCGGCAGGCTACTACTTGTGTGCTGTTGGATATGTTTAAAGCAATACATCATCTTTTATAAACATATTTTTGAATATTCTTAAGCTATGACGAGGAAAGTCCCATTTTGTGTGTCTTTTAATTACGCCTTGTCTTTCTTTTATCGCCTTTTGTAACTTTAAATGGCCTTGTTGTTGAAAATAAACTTGCTTTGCCAGCAAAGAAGTAGAAGAGGAATAATTAAACAACAATGCAAATACTTACTTAATGTGCAGGTATTTCAAAACTGTACTGTAAGGTACAATGTTTTGTTAAAGGTGCAAGATATGAGATTCCGAGCATTTTGATTGTCTCTTTACAGCTCTCAACATGGATAACATGGCCTGAGCCAATGGCTGGTAGCTAACGGTGCTAACAGCTAAAAGTACAAACTAGGCAAGCATGCTGAAATAATTAACACATGTTTACTCGAGGGGGCACCAAACAGGGGTGCTACGCCTCCGCAACGAAGCTGTCGGTCGGGAAGGTGAGCTTCCATGAGCTAGCCAGTGGGGCAAGCTCACATGCACCAACATGCACTAGAACCACGTGCAGTCGCCTGGCTGTGTCAACAAAGCAAGGAGAAGCTCCGATAACAACACACACAGGGGGAGAGTGACCTAATTCTCTGCTCGGGTAGACATTACTCCACTATATACTGTATTTACATAGCAAATTGTTTTTTTGCTGCGATACTTTCTTTCTTCTTTTTTCAGTTTATTGACTACAAACCAACGTTTAAGGTGCATGCCACCACCTACTGTACCGGACTGTGTTACATCATGACTTTATGACAGTCATCATTTAAACACAATAATAATTTTATTATTTATAAATAAAATAAAAAACAAACAAACAAAACATAACAATATGAATAGAAGTTATATTCTTGATATTAAACCTGTTCGATTAAAAAAATTAAATAAAGCCCTTTTAACCTGAACTTGTTTGTCCCATGTCTCTAACAGCCCTTTGATGCTCCAGTCCCTTCCTAAAGCTATCACCCTGCCCTTCAGTCTTTCTCCTTCTACACTGAACTCCCTACACTCTATCAGCACATGCATACGTTTCTTTACAGTTGCATAGCTCACAGTTATCCGACACTGTCTTTTTTATGATGTATAATCTTCTTTATACATCTTCTTTCCTACATTTATTTCCATCACTTCTCACTCTGACTGACATCTGAATGTTGTTATAATGCTACCTTTGTTGTCATTATTCCAAATTTCCTGCCAAGATGTAATAATTCCATGCTGTATTACTGTTTTTGCTTCTGACCTCCCAAAACAAATTACTAAATTATAATTTTTGTTGAATGCTCTTTTGGCAAGTTTATCTGCAACCTCATTTCCCTCTATTACAACATGAGCCGGTACCCAACAGAAATGTACATTTATTCCTAAATGTTGGAAGTTCAATGATGACATATAAACTTCAGTTAAAAGATCCTCTCGTACTGTTTGACTTGTTTTGTTTTTTATTTATTTAATTGTATTTTATTTATAAATAATAACATTATTATTGTGTTTAAATGATAACTGTCATGAAGTCATGATGTTACACAGTCTGGTACAGTAGGTGGCGTCATGCACCTTAAACGTTGGTTTGCAGTCCGCCAATAAACTGAAAAAAGAAGAAGAAGAAGAAAGAAGAAGAAAGAACGGAGAGGTTCCTTAGGCCCACACGCTTTTAGCTTGGCGTTTGGTTCAAATTGGCTTGTCTAAGCCACCGTAGCAAGGAAAAACACTGACAAGCAGCTGCTTCGTCAGTATTATGTTACAGAGCTCACGTGTAAGACTTTACTTCGTATAGTGCTGTAGCAGAGATTCATTTTGATCATCAATAACACAATGGAGCCCGTCATAAAAATAAATCCTGGTAGGTTAAATGGTCGTGATGTTTGTTTTGACGTTAAAAATTAATGGCGATGCATGCTAATGTGTAGCATGTGTAAATGTTTGGCTAGTGCTACTTCGCCTAGCTTAATTTGTAGTTTGTTATAAAGCCTGTTCCGTTGTCGAATATAGTAATTTAAATCACCAGTAACGCAATGTAACATGTTATCGAAGTCAATCCGATATATTAAGTGTTCGTGACGTTTGATTTGTCGCGATGAATGAGCGTCAACGCATGCTAATATGTAGCCGTTGTAAACGCGTGGCTAATGTTAGCGCAACTTCACTTTGAGTTCATGCGTGTACGGTTTTCTCTACAGGAGCGACGAAATGGGACATTCGTCAGAAAGTTTGGGACTACATCGAAGATAATAATCTGGCCAATTTCCCCAGGCCTGTTCATAACCGAATCCCGAATTTCAAGGCAAGTTAAAGCATTTTAATTGAGGAAGGCTTGCCGTGCACGAGCAACACACGGTATTGCTTTATAACTAGCTCTGAACCAAATTAATACACCGACCAACTAAACTCATGACTCAAATATGCAGTGGCATTAAAGTCGACATTGTTGCGAAAGCTTTCATCTGCTTATCAATTCAACTTTTATTCATACAGGGTGGTGTACTCACTGAGACTTGTTAACGGTCTTTTGCATGGGGGCCACGAGTACTCAGTATGAGACACGAGACGGTATGTAGTAAGTAATAAAACAGATGTTCAACACACAGAGCTTTATTTTAATAAGACGACCTAGAAAACACTTAAAGTCGTAACATTTTATGAAATAACACAGTGAAGCCTATTAAGTAGAATCACATATGTTAAGTCACAAAACATGAAGGTATAAATACTAAGCTCAATTTAATAAATATAGCAAATTTCTTGAAAAAAAACAAATGTTTTCCTAAACAGGTATGTAAACGAGCCCACATTACTACGTGTGTTCATATGGTAAGAAAGTAAATAGCCATGTAAAATATTTGCACATAACGGTTTTTAATGATAGTAAGTGCATGCATGGGTACAATTATTGATACAATAGTGACACCATGGGGTATGAGGTTTTCACAGCAGCTCTTGGCTGACTTTTGAATGAATAATGTCTGGCTTGTTTGTGCACCTATGCTCTTTTTTTTACTGTGTACTTACTGGCCAGGGTGCAAGTCAAGCATGCAACAGGCTTGTAGACCTGCAGGAGTTCAAGTCCAGCCAGACAATCAAAGTAAACCCAGACAGACCTCAGCAGCAGGCGCGCTTTGTCACTCTGGAAGTAAGTTAACTTTGAAAAACTTGTATCTTCCTCTCAACCAGGGTGCGTTCACAGCCTGTACCAAGGTGTCTGAGCTGCAGGTGTTCACCCAGTCCACTGAGGTGAAGGTGGATCCTGATAAACCTCTGGAGGGTGCCCGGCTTGCAGTGCTACAGGTAGCACACAAAGAACCAAAGTGCCCCAGACATTTCTCTCTCTGTCCTTTCTGCTTTCTTACATTGTCAATTTAAACTACACGGAGGGGTTCATTTTAAGTTGTGTTAGAAATTCAGCATAATTACTCAAAAGGCAGAATTACAAATCCTCTATGAAACTCCAGAACTTGCTAAATAAGAATAAGTACTACATCCCCTGATTCACTTCTTGAAGTACAATTCATGCACATCAGTGCTTTGCATTTGCAGTTTTTGACTCTAGATTATATTTGTTATTTTTGCCATCTCACTGAATTTGTTCCAATCCATTTTTCATCTGCTAATCATATTCCGTAACTGTAAATGTATCTGGTGGCTAACCTTTGGGAAAATCTTTCACAGGCGCAGAAAACTTTATTGGTCCCAACTCCTCGTCTTCGTACCGGCCTTTTCAATAAGATCACTCCTCCCCAGGATGCCAGCAAAGAACAGCTACGCATATGCTCTTCCTCACAGGTTTCAACTTGAGTTTACATACTTTTATTAACATTCCCACACAAAATTTCATTATGATTTATGAACCCCCAAGAACTAAAATATTCCTTATTTCTTTTAACTTCTTTTATCAGGGTGTGAGAGACTTCAGTGTGCCTGTTGACCTGGATGCGAAGGTGAAGGTAGACCTGGTCGTGGTCGGCTCTGTGGCCGTGTCAGAGAAAGGTGACCAACGATTCACCACTTCATCAAATCAATTACATACTGGGAGTAGTGCTGGGCGGTATACCGGTTCAACCAGTCAGAGCTAGTTGTCTTAGCTAGTTGGAGCTAGTTGTCTTAAGTGTATTGAGAGGGGCCCCAAGTCATGGTTATAACTTTATAACAACAATTAATAACCCACAACTAACGCTCTTTAACAGGGTAAAACACCACGACCCAACAGTTTGTGATAAATAAACAATTTGTAACACTAATCATTTTAATAAAATTACACCGCCGAACTGCATGCTGGGTACAGCTAGCTAGCCCGCTAGCACAACAGTCTGCTAACAGCTGCGAGAGGCTCCGTCGCTACAGTAACGTTACATTAAAGAACAGAACAGAGCGATGCAGGATGAACAGACCGGAGATGCACCGATAGTAACGGTAACAGTAACATTAGCGCGAGTGAAACAGTGAAGCCAAAGGGTCAGACATCGCTTAAAGAGGCATTTGCTCGAGGCACTGCATATGACAAGAAAAGCAAGCGGTGGAGCGACATTATGAACGCAATAATGATCCAGCTATGCAAGGACATGGTCCCGCTACAGACAGTCGAGAAAGACGGGCTCAGGGCAATGATTAAAACACTGGATTCAAGGTACGTCTTACCGGGGCGACAATACTTCAGCCAAACTGCTATCCCAACATTATACGAACAAACAAGCAAACCCTCTAGTAAGCAAAGCCTTTATACATGATGACATTAAAATGTTTTTATATTCTATGTACTCCTGACAGTAGAGTAAGCCACTATAAACCGATATAAAAACAGTCGCGTAAAAAAAAAGAAAATACAGTGAAACCGCCAGAATCTTAAAAAATACCGTGATACAAATTTTTTGTCATACCGCCCAGCACTAACTGGGAGCGTAAAGATAATGCAAATTTCCCTCACATTAATTTATTTATGGATTTGTATAAATATGGTCGATCAACATTGTTGTGGCCCCAAGACAGTAAAGTATATAAAATCTAACAAAAAACAGATTAAAACACACTCTTAGCCCATAAATAAACAAAAGTTAAAGCCACAAGTGTTGCCTGCAGTTATTTGTTTTAGTTTAAGTACTAATGACTGGTAAGAATTAGGGCTGCAACTAACGATTATTTTAATAATCGATTAATCTGTCGATTATTTTTTCTATGAATCGGATAAAAAAAGGCGAGTGAATAGTCTTGCAAACTATACCACCCCTGCTTTACTCCTGTTATTAACGAGCTAACGCTAACTTGTCATCGCTGCGGACACCGGGCGGATCCGCACATCGAACGCGCCTAGTTCCTCACTTCAAAACGGAACAAAAGTAGGATTCTGTAGTGACTTACTCTGCTGTTGAACTCCCTTCCTCCTCATCAAGGAACATGTTTTCGTTTTAGGTGCTGAATCATCACCGTGGTGCTCCCGTGCCATGTCGCTTTTGCATATCTTGCAATTAACACACTTTTTCGATTTATTTAGTGTGAAATGCTCCGCACCTTGGATGACTTAGGTCGTACTGATTTCTCTGCCTCCGCCATGTGTTTCAGAACAACGTTAGGTCTCCGGTGGTCTTTCCTCTACCTCCGATCTTTTTTTTTTTTTATACTCAAACATCTCCGCGACTTATTGAGTGGCGTAATAGTCGCGCGACACAACGAATCGATAATGAAATTTGTTGCCAACTCTTTTAATAATCGAATTTTATCGATTCGTTGTTGCAGCCCTAGTAAGAATACAGATGGCAAAATCAACTATGTTATTCCATCATACATTTATGTAATGCACAATACATAAGAACAGCCGTGGTGTTTGCAGACACACCTGGTGGAGATCTGCACTCTACTGAGGGCACCTTTCTATTTCTTTGTGTCAGTTTTTAAAAGAGGCTCTCCTCTCTTCTGCAGGTCTGCGGATTGGAAAAGGAGAGGGCTTTGCTGACATGGAGTATGGCATGATGGCCTGCATGGGAGCTGTGAATGAGTCCACTGTGGTGGTTACGATTGTCCATGACTGCCAGGTTAGTTTACTCTTTCTCTTCTCAACATGTTCCCTCATTGCTCTTTATTCTTTTCTTTATCTTTTCAAGTACAGGTGAGCTTATTTTATTAAAGCTTCCTGCGCGTTGACTCACTTTATCAAATATGAACACAAAAAATATGTCACTTGTCAAGTGGTGCTTGCTATATCCACACTGGTGAGATAAATCATTGTTTATATTCTTTGACTAATCTGTTTGCATTCTAGTGTGTAAAATGTCCAAATTTATGGCAAATGCGTGACACAAATTCCAAAGGTCTCACATGATGCGTGTGTGTACACACATATTTCATAAGTTGTAACTTAAAAATATGATTTGCACAAACACTTTTCTGTTATAAATGTGTTGATCAAACACATGATTACTGACATGTAGTTTCGGTGCTAATTGGAATGTGTGTGCGTTCAGGTGGTGGATATTCCAGAGGAGATCATAGAAAGCCATGACCTGACTGTGGACTACATCCTCACACCCACCAGAGTTATTCAAACAAATAACCAGTTCCCCAAACCACTGGGAATCTTCTGGAATAAGGTAAATTCATAGAACTTTTCTTTGCTGTGTCTAGTGCTACTGCAAGTCCACCATACGGGCATATACAGTGGTAGGTCAAACTTCCATCTCAGGTTGGTTTGTTTTAAGGTTGGTTTAAAATATTGCATCAAGAAAAAGGATACAAATCATCACTACATCCATTTTAATAATAGCTTAATTAAAAGCAACCCATCAGTGAGTTAGTCCTTATGTAATGTTTTAATCTTAAAATGGAACAGACTTATGAGTTGCGTAACTGTAATAATGAACAGTATGGAGGCAAAAGAGTAATCAGACTGAGGAAATAAACATTTAACATACATAACCCGATGTTTAACCAGTTGATGAGAAAAAAAAGTGATTCATCTTTACAGAATCAGAACCTCTGTTGTGCTGCATTTTAAGCACTTGGGTTTAAATTACACTAATTATTATATATATATATATATAATTATAATATAAAAATACATTTTCAATGATAAAATGCATCATAATGAACACAATTATGTTGAAAATTAAATATAGATGTCATCCCAATTAAAATAAAATGTGTTCCAAACATCAGATGATTTAGTTTATTGAGTGTATGTGTTATAAGACATCTGAAGGCCAATTGTGCTGTAATTTTAGCTGTGGCCTGTCTGTCTTTAAGACTGTTAAACTGAAAAAGATAAAAGTTTATTGAATTGAGATGCTCTGTCCTGACTGAGCACCTAACAAAACATTTAGTCAGCAACACTGCCCTCTAACGGACATGTAGTGACACCACATCTCACTTCTTCATTGCACCTCTGTATGCATTTCATTCCTCTGCTCTAATAATTTCCACTATGTTAGTCTTATTGTCTTATTTTTCTGTTCACTCTTTTAATCGGTAATAATACAAATATTAGGTATTGTTTTAATATACATTGTATACTAAGACACATAGCAACCTTTATCATCCGTATATATATATATATATATATATATATATATATATATATATATATATATATATATATATATATAAATGAATGTGTCGGGACCTTAAACTTTACTGATTCATTGACACTGGCAGACGGATGTCGAGTGGTTTTCCACCTGATAATTTGTCTTTAATTAGACTTGCTGGGAGCATTATTCTTAACTTGTGGATAGTTTCTGTGTGTCCTCTGTGCTCCTTAATAAGACATTCATGTAAGTAAACAGGACCTAGTGACCTCACTGGCAGGAAGGCCATGTCTGATCATCAAAGGCTCCTCTGCCCTGCCAGATATGCTCTGCAGGGGAACGACGGGTCAAACGGGCCAGTCTAAAAACAATAGCCCTGTATATCCTTTACAGCACCGGTCCGTATCAAAGGCTGCCAAGACACTTTACAGGCCCAACAAATCAAGACAGTAGTCTTTATTTTTAACTGCTTGGGAAATGAAATGTCCTGCTGCTATAAAGATAGGTATTACTATAGCATGGGGGGTTTGTGAGCAGGATGGAATAATACCAATTAATTTGTCAGCTTTTGCTTTGTTATTAATCTAATTCATCCGTAGGTATGGTGCATTGGCTCAGAGGGCTACTTGTTTGCTGTGTGTGTGTGTGTGTGTGTGTGTGTGTGTATGTGTGTGTGTCACACCCCTCCTCTTTCAGCTTTACTGAGCCTGTCGAGTTTTGTGTCTTCAGCTGAACGTTGAAAAGCTGGAGAAGATCCCCATCCTGAAGAAGTTGCGTGCTCTGGAGGAAGAGAATGGAAAGGATGTAACACTGGGGGTGGCGCCCCCTGAAGCAGAGCCTGGTCTGCAGACCGGTCAACCCAAAAGGCAAACTAGACGGAGGCCAAGGCAGAACATAGAGCAGGATGATATGGGAGAATTCAAACAGGAGAAAATGTCAGAGTCAGAAAAGAAAGCCAGACAGCGCCCAGCTAGAGTGAGGAAAGAAGGCAGAGGAGATGGTGGGGGAGGTTATGAGAGAGGAGGTTATGAGAGAGGAGGTTATGAGAGAGGAAGGGGAAATAGAGGAGAGGGAAATAGAGGAGAGGGAAATAGAGGAGATAACCTGAAGGACAAGGGCCCAGAGGAGGGAGGAAGTGAAGTCATGTCTCAACGTAAGCTCCCTCTGAGTGTGACCACAGTTTACCTGGGGGGAATCCCTGCTGGGCTGCGTGTTAGTGAGCTGAAAGCTGCCCTCAGAGAGAGGGAGGCCGCCCCACTGAGGCTCACCTGGCAGGGAGCTCAACACAGGGCCTTCCTGGACTACAGCGACCCTCAGGCTGCAGAGCAGGCCCTGGAGGCTCTGCAGGATCTCAGTCTGAATGGTCACAGTCTGCAGGCTGAGCTGGCCAAGAGCCAGCGTGGAGGCAAGAGGTCCGGACAGTCCAATCGGAGACCGAGACCATCAACACCTCCGAAATCTGATTCGGCGCCAGCAGATACTGAGAGTGACACCAATGAAAAGACTGAGCAGTAATAGCAATAAGCAATACTCAGCCCAAAAAGTATTAATTGTGGAGCAACGTAAAATTGCCTTACGAAGAAATAAGTTTGTTTTTTGATATTTTTGGATTTATTACAAGAGGACATCAGTTAATTGAAACATAGACATCTAAATTGAAGGCTAAGACTAATGTTCTTAGACAATTTGAATAGAATATGCAATAGTTGAATCAAAAAGCATTTCACTAAAAAGGTATTTTGTACATGTATCATTTCATAATACGTAACAACACACCTAATGTGCCTTGTTTATTCACACGCTCCTCGCGGTCGTGTGTCCCGAGAGCCTTCAGTTTTTGAAGGTGCTTTTTTGAGTAGTTCTTAGCGATGGACGAGTTATTTTCCTTTTAGGACTGTATATACAGTCTTATTTGTTAAAATAGAGAGTAGAGTAAATTGTTTTAAAGTGTTCAATACATTTTATTTCCACAACCAGTTATCAGAGTTGCCTCCTTCGAGGGAGTCTTGTTTTTATACTCGTTTGTCTGCTTGTTGATCTCGAAACCATTTGGGTCAACTGATGAACTGGTTAGTTTTTGTTGCGGATAGCGCAACCATGTGGTCATTTAAACAATTCATACCATCCTGATGATCCCTGAGCCCGGAAGCTTACAAGTAAAATGAAAAGAATCCCTGGTTTAACATTTCCGTATCCATATACATTAGGGTTGACTACACAGGAGTTGATTCTTTTAAAAACACGTTTTTCAACTAAATCTGTAATTAAATGGTAGCATTTTTCTTTTCCCATTTCATTGCGAAATACCAATGTGATCCATCTCACATAAATTGCTTTACTGTGCAGTTGCAACCAGATTTTGAAGATGTGGACGTATTTGCAAATTGTTATGCAATTTTGATAACGTATCGTGTTTAAATGGCCATAATTGTCATAATTCTGACTCAGTTGAACATTTTTACAATTCATCCTTTAATACGGCCCAGGGTTTAGGTATTCTCAAAAAAAATGCAGATTATAAAGATCTAAACCTATTTTATTTTTAAATAACACACTTAGAGGCGTTTTGTAGCCTTGTTGGAGCGATGCTTTTTGATTTCTACTTCCTTGCAGTTTCTACTTTTTTGGGAATGGACATTGTAAATTCAAACGGTGATAATTGTATCTTTTGTTGACAGAAATGACACATTCATGGCTTCCTGTTTGGTTTGGCCAGTTTGAGTATGAAGCCAGGCTCACCATGTAACGGTTAAGAGATGCTACGGAGCCGGCTGAACTGTTCTTGTGTTAATGCATCAGTTTGTAACCTATTGTAACATTCTCCATTGAAGCATTTGACTGTATTGGCGAAGTGTCTGTTTTTTTTTTTAAAAACAAAACTGTTGTATCTTACTTTGGTTTCGACAACTGCTTGAGGGGGTGATGTGTTTTCACATTGTTTTGTGGCATTTAGGAAATTGCACCTGATTGTGCTTTTTTGAGATCAAACCAAACTCTGACATTGTTGTAGTCGTCACAAAGCCTGTTACCCCTCAAACTATCCTAATAACTTATACAGACTGTTCTGATGAGGAGGCAGTAATTAGAGTTAAACTAAAAGCACGATATCTCAGATCATTGAGCTCACACAAACAAAAAACAAATACAATTGATTTACATTGGTGATTTTAAGGAGACTTTGGATTATGCATCCAGTTAGTGTTTTCTTGAGTAATATATCATTTAGGGTGACAATTCATTATCGACTTGTTCTGGTAATGGTGCTGGTACAGAGCAAAAAATAACTTTCGCTGAAATACTAAGATAATTAAACACATGCAAGCACTCCTCCAGACTTAAGCCCCCCAAAACGTGCATCTCGTGCCCTGTAATGTTTGAATCTAATGTTTCTCTGCACAGACATGGTAACTGATCACGCTCGTGTTAGACGAGTGTAATGTTTTCACTGAAGGCGCAAGCACACAGCATGTCTGTCTGCACAGAGCAGGCCTCAGGCTTTTTATGGAGCTGTCATCCAGGCCTGGTGAGGGAACAGCTGTGGAGCCCCATCTCACTCCCTCTGCCCCTCCAGAGCACTGAACCTCGGCAAATGTCATCGGTTTGTTAATGCGCTGTTCAACTCCTGTTGAGCCTGCTATCCCTATGCTCCGTGGCATTGCTCATTTTACACGGGGTTCAGTCCGTGGTCATGTAAGATTTCAAAGCAACTCGAGTATTAAAACACAGAATGCTTATGGACTGAAGTTCAGATCTATTTACAAGCCTCGACAACATTACTTACAAAGTAAAATGAATAGGAAGAAGTATTATATTACAATTCAGTTACTTGACTGAGTGAACTATGTGGGTGCTCACAAAAAATAGATCGTGGCGCCATGCTTTTCTACATTTGAAGCACCTGTTACTTTCAACACCACAAACAACCCTGAAACTGAAATAGTTTTAAATTCTTAAAAGATATCAACACTTTCTTATTTGACCGTAAAACTACCAAGTATAAATTGTTGCTGCTATAATCAAATTAAGCCAATGAAGAACATTTTGGCTCATGTTCCTTTTGTAACATAAGCGAATTGGCTTCATTCACTCGTTCATTGTGTGTTCACGTCTTCTTCCCGTGCCTCTGCTATACATTTTGAGCTTGATATTTGTGTAATATATAAGTAGAACAAAGCTTTCGCCTCCCTTCATATTTTATGTAAAGCCCACTCTTTTTAGTTTGGGAAATTTATTTTATTTTAGCCCATTTCTTTGTGTAGATTCTCAAAAGTTAGTGCTCCCTGGACTCCCCTGAGTTATTGAGCAGAATCATCCTTTGAGCAAAATGTTTTTGAGGGAAACAACTGTCCGAGAACTAACCAGCCCGAGCGAAGTACTGCAGGTTGTTCAACCGGTAACCAAACGTGGTTGAGATCTCTGCCTCTGATGTTATTACGCCTTAATTGCTTACATTCTCGTTATAGAGGGCATAAAACGATTGACTTTGTAAACCCTTTATTTAAAATCTATAATCAATTACTCATTGTTTTGTGGAAAATCAGATTAGTTCATTCAATGTCAGTTTTCATTAACAGGCATGTCCTGCTCCGGCCAGGTGAAAACACACTTTTAGTTAAACTGTCAGACTCTGCATTATAACAAGACACCACTGTGATAACATTTGTACTACTGTACAATATTGTGAACCTTGTATGCCCATTGTGCTTTCATTGTTAGGCTTCAAAGATTAGTAGATTAAACCCACGTGAAATCAGATTCCTTTTTAATTTGATTGATTGCAGGCCTGTACATTCATGTTGGAGTCCTGTTCAATTGTTATAAATATTGTGATGCTTCAGGAAAAAAGCAGAAATTGCTTGACTTTTTAAATACTGCTAATTTTGGTTTAATTGTGTAAAAGTGATGACCGGTGTGAGTTTTTACAGAAAATGTACAGTTTTGGTGGGATATTTGTTTGCAGTGAAAACATTTGGCATGAATTGGGTGTGTGATGAAATCAAAATTATTATTTTTTGGGTGGATTTAGGCTTAAACAGCCGAACAGATATATTTTATTTCTTACAAATGATTTGTTGTAATATAGCCTAAAAATTAGCCCTCATTGATGGACCCTTGCTAATTTCCCTAACATTATATACAGTGCTGAAATTAATAGTCTACATATCTCTAATACAAACAACATAACAGTGCTTACAATATATCCTCAATTTTCATTTCAAAACAATAACAAGCGTTCTGACAAATATTGCCAATAAAGAATATACCTCCTTGGCCAATTCGCCTAAAATTAAAATATGTAGGCCTACAGAATAAATAAAAAGATGCGCTTAGGCTATTCAAAAAGTGCCTTCATCGTTTTTACACAATATATATGGACATGTTTTATGTGATGTCCATAATTGTTCCTTTAAAATTCAACGTTGAAAGTCCAAAAAATGAAAAAAAGAGCCTCAATCTAATTTGTCAGAGAAAAGAAAAGTAAAAAAGTCAGACGGAGAAAATGGACGTGTGCATTTTTACAATGACCTACTTTAACAAGAAGAATAAACATTAACAAAAGTGTGAAGTGGTAGTCATCCGCTCTGCAGGACTAAGTACCAAACAGCAGCAGGGTTTCATACACCCAGTCTTTACCCCGCTGGTCGATGTTGATGGCATGAAAAAGTTTTTTAATATTATTATATATTATTATTATGTGGTTGCTTTGTGAGTGGCCTGTCTCCGCGTCTTTGTCGCTGTGTGAAACAGAAAAGTAGTCCGGTCTACTTGAAGCAGTGGGTGCTCTCCATGGGCCGGGGCATGCCTTTATGTCTCTCAGTGGTTATTTACTCGTCTGTTCTCGTTTCAGTTCACCCCGCTGCATGGCTCAAGTCTGTGCCACCGTCCTCTGGTCTGCAGGTGTCCGTGGGTATATCATCACATGACGCAGGGCTTGATGTCCTGGTAGGAGACCTGTTGGTGGTGGTAGTATGCGCTGCTGCTCGGTGTGTGCATAGTTGAGGACGTCATGGCGTTGAACGAAAAGACGAACTCCTTTCGGTCACACATGCTCGGAGACTGGGAATGGTACCGAGGAATACCTACGAAATTAAAAAAAAATGGATTAAAAACAATGACAATATGTAAGGTCACACCGTGGTCTAATTATACTTTGACAACTTCTAAAAATGTGTTTGAAGCTTACATATCTCAGACATTTAGAAATAATAGAATAAATATAACAGTTAGATAAATATTTTCTGTAGGATTTAATTGTCAATTATCCATGATATACATTTCCTCTACGAGCAGCCAGCCTTGACTTTGATTTTAGGGATCCATTGATAGTTTACAGGTTAAAGCGTAAAATATAATATGAATAACAGATTCGTGTGAGAATCTAACACTCTAACTTTCTCGAGCATTAAAAATTATATTTTCAAGATAAATTATGTAATGAATTGGTAGAAGACCTTTATAGAGCATCATTTTTGTTTCACTAACTCTACATATGTAGCCTACATTCCTCACAGACTCCACGTCCATTAAGCAAGCGCGATTAAGATGGTCAAAAGTGGAGCAGCTTCAGGGCTAATTGACAGTGGCCCTTTTGCACGCCAGTCCCAGAGGAGTCGGGGCCACGGGGCAAGGCAGGCTGGTCCTGACCGCGCTTGTTTTTCTTGCCCCAAGATTGGCAAGGATCCTAACAGACTCTCCATGCTGTTTTTTTTGTTTTTTTTTATCACTTCCAGAAACTGAAACCGTGCGAGTTTGAAACCCCTATTTTTTGTATTTATTTGGAGTACTGTAATCTGTTTCTATCGGAGCAGAATGAAACGTACATTTCCGTGGGAGAAAATACGTGGTTTCTTTTAGTTGCATCAATTTCCTTAATGGGCTTGAGTTTTTCTCCCGTTTTGTACAATATAAGATGTTCCGTAACGCAAACGCAGTGATAATCAAATAAGGAAAATCAATGATTTTAGGCCCACGTTTGGCAGAAGACTACAAATATGTGAGCCTGCGTAGAAAATATAGTTTAGACCCTCTTATAATGAAATGGTTTGGCATTTGTAAATATTGCCTAATCATATAATTCCTATGATTACAATTTCTCACTCATTTACGCAGTGTTACGCAACATTTTTACAGTTTTTTGAAGTACAAATTAGAGGTTAATATATCATTGAGCCTACCTTGTAAATCTGTAGTACTGTGCCCATTCTGGTGCAGGTAAGATTGGTCTAGTGAATGTGTGGGCAAGCTTGGCTGCAGTGAGTTTGCCCCTGGATTACAAGGAGACAGCGGCTGCTGTTTTATGTAGGAGGCCCCGTTATTCAGCGAGGCCGAGGGGGCTGGAGCCCACGCCGAGGCTGAGCTCGAGTAGACGGGGTGAGGCTCCATGACTCCTCCGCTGTTGAGCAGAGGGGAGGCAGAATTGTCGTGGTGGGGATAATCACTCCCGTTGGATCCTGTACAACTTCCCATGTAGGAATGTCCACTGTTGTTCGACAAGTGTGACATGGTGTGCCCGGACAGACCCATGCCGTCCATGTTACCTGCCAAGTGTCCATTCATCATCCCAAGCCCACTGTCCAGAGACAAGCTGTTGGGCGGACAGGATAGGCCCCCGCCGCTCCCCTGGAAGTTGTAGGACTCGGGGATGTGGTTGAATCCCAGGCCGTTCATCATGCTGTACATGGGCTTCAGCGCCTGACACTTGCGCCTAAAACCCCTGGGTCTCCTTCTGAAGGAGCCTTCCTCGAACATAAACTCACTAGCCGGGTCGATAGTCCAGTAGTGTCCCTTCCCTGGCCGGCCAAGGCCTTTGGGAAGCTTAATGAAGCACTCATTCAGGGACAAGTTGTGACGCACGGAGTTCTTCCATCCCTGGTATGAGCCCCTGAAAAACGGGAAGCGGCTCTGCAAGAATTGGTATATTTCACTGAGGGTCAGGCGCTTGGTTGGGGAGCTCTGGATAGCCATGACTATTAAAGCAATATATGAATAAGGGGGTTTCTCTGGTCTGCGGATCCCTGCGTTTGTCTTTTTGGTTTTCGTAGTGGAGGAGGCGGTTTCCATCACCGCGGTCTGTCCGTGCGGCTTCTCCGGGGCAGACATCGGGCTGCTCTGGCCAGGAGTCTGCGCTGGGGGCTGCTGGACCTCTGCCGTCATTAGTTCAATTTTGTCTTCGAGATGGCAAACGAAAATTGTTGCTTTCCACCTTTCCAGCTATAAACACTACAAAGTAAGATACTTATTTGCTGACAAAAAGAGCTAAAAACAGTAACCAAGCAAAGTTAACGCACGAGCCAAAGACTGTCTTCTTAACTCTGACTTCTTCCTTTTGATTCAGTCCTGCAGTAGTCTGAAGCCGTACCGCCTTGTACGAAGCGTCCGAAATGGGATAAGGAGCAGAACAGGAGCCGCTTTCCACTTCAGTTGGTGTGTTGTCGTGCGTCCGAGGAGCTCACTTTTTACTTATCTGTTGCCATCAGCGCATTGGAAGCTGGATGTCTTGGCCATCCTAATGTAGAGACCCGCCCAGTTCCCTCCTACTCCAGTGGTGGGCTGTAAGCATGCACATCTGTGTGCGTTCACTTTTAAGGGAAATGTTTTTTTGTCCATTCTTTACATAGAAATAGGGAATCTACTGTATATATATATAGCCTTTAATAAGTTATATCATGTACGCTATTGAATAGAATAAATTCAGATTGGTTATAATGTATTATATAATCACATACTGATAGTTGGATGCAGATTGTGATTTCCCTGTTCATAATGTAACTTTATTTTATCTGTATTATTATTTTCAACACTGAATATTGATACTAGTAGTGATATAAACTGCATATGGGTTCATAGACCTACAGTGCAAACTGTATCTCTTAATTTCAAGTCACATTGTTAGATTCACCAGCACGGCAAATAGCTTATGTCTCCTTTGGTATTAAATTCATGAAATATTTTATAAAGCATTTTTAGCGTATCAAAAGTATAGTTACCAGAGAACATGCCCCTCTTATTCAAAACCACCCTCTTGATTTCTGTAAAAGATAGACAGGAACATGGGCAGGATGTTTATACAGCAAAATGTAAACATTTTCCCTGGCCTTCTTAAAATAAAAAATCAAGCAAAAGCCCCTTTAGATCAGCTAATACTCAATCTGATGCGATATGCCCGTCTGTTCGCGGCGTCCTGTGGTGATGTTGGACGTTTTTGCACATGAATATTGTTTGTATAATGCAGTCATAATATTTACGCAGGGATGCAGGAGGAGTGAGGTGGAAGCTCTGCCGAGCTGTGAGCACAGAAACTCGGACGGGGACTTGAGATCGACTCCTGCAGGCAGTTTACCATCGAACGATCCAGGAATTAAGGTAAAGTGGATTAACACTTCTGAGTCAGAAAATTACCAGCACTGTGGCCGCCTTAATTTAGAGCCACAGTGGATGTTTGGTTGGCTTTATGTGACATTATATCCTATAGAATAATGAGAAAAACGAAGCCTAAATTATACCTCAAAGCTTTTGCTCGAACTAAATTGTAATTCTCTCGGAATAAGATGCGCACCATGTTTGTTTATTTGTTGTGTTTCTGAAGTTGAAACGCTTAATTTTAGTTCGTTTTACTGCCTTTTACGCAGCTGTGAACGAGAGCTACTGAAAGACGATCAGTCCATAACCTGAAACTGTTGACAGTAGATTGCTTATTGTTCCCTGGAGATCTCGATAGCGGCAGCCAGCAACGTTGTGCTTCTCCATGGGTTCAGTTAGTCGAGCTTGTTGCGCTTCTGATCTCTGCCGCCGTTACTGTTTCTCTATATGCTTGTTATGACTGTTGGCTTTGACACAATGGAAAGTAACACCGGAGAAAATGTTTTTGCCCTGTGCGTTAAAAACAGACTATGTTTGGAGACGTTGTTTGTTGCCTGTGCGTAAAGGTCACTAGTAGCTCTGTTAATATTATGTTTCTGAAAAATAATGTGGCAGCATGTTTGTAGATTTAATTTTAGGAAATACATTTAAATCAAATTTCGATGTAAAACTGAAATATCAAATTGTTTATTGGTGTTTACCGGAAATGTCCAGTCCCTCTTTTGTTATAGGCGAGAAAACAATAATTGTAAAATTCTCATGTTCAACCCAAAGGTGACAGGCGTGTCACTGTTAGTTTTTGCTGTTGCAGAGGAGATTTAAACTCATGGATAAATGAATGTAAGTATTGTTTTAACCGATGCCTGCTCGGCCACTCGCCTGGAGTGAGGGCCACACATTTATCAGGGTAGAAGACCACCCAGCGTGCACCAGGGGCAGGCGCGCTCCCGTCCCCTCTCTGCCCACTGCATTTAATTACCGCTGATGACTTCATTCCATTAGGGCGCTTTTTTCCCCTGACACGCTCATTCGCCCCATGTTATGTTGTCCTTTCTTTGTTGTACATATAGGTCTACATATATATTTCTAACGTGCATGTTCATCCAAAGCCAGTGTCAGTGGTTAAATGTTTACGCAAACCACCAGTGTGGAAATGTGATGCGCTTCTCCCCCATTCTTCTTCCACCAATAAAAATATCTAATTTTTTTTATTTTTTATTACAGAATTTAAGTTTAATCTTCAATAGGGGTAATACAGTTATCAACCCGAAATGGCAAGTATCATCATAATATAATAATGTATATAATGTTATATCCGGCATTCCAGAATATATTGTACACACAATTTGAATGTATTTTACAAGGGAATAGTTGCTGTTGCAGCGTCGGTGGCCGATTATGTTCGTCATCATTACTAAGGCTGGAGTCCCGAGGTCAGAGCTTCCCTGTTGCTCCATCGCATACGAAGTCATGCACTTTTCCATGACGTCCCATCATGAAATATTTGACAGCGCTGCATCCTCAGGAATGCTCGGCCACTTAGGTGGAGGTACACCGCAGAGTGCACAGTCCTGACAGGCTTTCCGGACTGTCTTACCGTTATTTAGTGCACTGAAACCAATGTTGGACCCCTCAAAATGTTGCAACGTTCTGCAGAAATGTAGATGGTTTCTTATTGGCTACATGCTTCAGTCCGTCAAACTCTTGTACAATGGCACACATCAACAGGCCACACATATATCATTCAGGCCTTTTTCTCGTACACCTCAACATTGTTACTTACATATTGACAGTTCGTTCAGTTTTATCTTGCATGCATTTTTGTAGGATTAGTTTCTTCATTTCTCATTTAAAATCTTGATATTAAGCCTATGGCGGTGTTCTCCCAGACACGACAAGACTACATTGTGCTACATCATGTGAGCAAGTCAGGAGATGGAGTCAAAACGTCAACAATGATTGCTTATTCATACCAAATAGGCAAATACACCAGGCGGATTTGAGATGCAACAGCTGCAGCGGTCAGCAGCGTAATTTGATTTGGCCTCACAGAAACATATTGAACTGTTGGGGAGACAAGGCCCGATCCGGAGTGATTCAGAGAATTTGAAGTGCCGAATTTGTAGATTACATTTTCTTTACAATCGATCATCTTTGAGAAATAAGCCAGTTACTCTCCTCGGAGGGCTGCAGAGGGTCACTGAGAGGCCGCATGGACTTTGTTTGGAGGACAGTACGACAGAGCGATTGATCAACTGCCGTAAACTCATCCAACTTGAACTTGAATCAGGTTTTGTTGCAACACTTACAGGCTATATAGTAGAACAAACAACTTTCCAATTCAATGTTTAACTTATTCACTAATTGATGTCGTGTGTTATAATAGTTGTCTTGAATTGATAGAGACCATATAGTTTGGCGAGAAAAAAAGGTAAACACATTTTTCTAAATACTATTTCAAATAAATGAAAAGATACATACAATTAAATAATCCCATGAAGGTAAAGACAAAATAGAAAATAAATGTATTGGCAGCAGATTTGACAAATTACAAATTGTCTACATTTTAGTCAGAGGGCCTGCACATGTTTGATTCTCTGATAATAACATACAGATCTCTCAGATTTTATTTATTCTTTTTCTTATGTTATGTTGAACTAAAATGACAAGCAATACGGCACAAATACAAGTGGCAAGGTGTTGTGCGCAGAAATGCTCAACATAAAAAGAGTGCGTTTTAGAATATAAACCTTTTGATGTGCTTCTTTATATTACATGGCTGTAAAATATAGAACTGTTATATTTATATTTGTTAATCTATATTTTTTTGATGATGAAACCATTCATCTTATGAACTTATTTTAAATGCACATTTAGAGTGAAGACTTTTTACTGTCTTTGTATCATACAATTTAAAGATGTATCCTAATTGGTTTTCTGGCTCTTCGTCTCTGCAGTGTCGCCTGTAGTTCACTCCGCATTGTCGCTTTAATTGAAAACAGTTTAATGTCGAGGTGGGTACCCCCTCATCACTTTCCCTGCGCTGTAGGTGGCCGTGTATATTTTCGTTCAAGTGGTGTTTATGTGAACGAGAAAGGACGGGATTGCTAGCAGACCGCTGATTGCGCGCATTGCGTCTTTACATGGATCTGAAGTGTATTTGATGGGCACCACCCTCTCCGGTAATCAGCTGCAGCAGAAGTGCGCTCGATGACTTTTTAATTCTGTTTGCAAGATATATGTTCATTGCGCTGTTAAGTGTGCCGTGTGTGAAGTTGCAAAGGAAAGTAGCTACTCGTGGGCACAGAATCTCATACAGAAAAGGTTGATTAATAAACTGCTTGTGTTACTTTTCACAACAATTTCACAGCGATGTCACTGAGCTCATTCAAACTATAATCGTTTGCCAACATTCGCCCTGCAGTAGTGTCCCTGAGCATGACACTGAGCCCACGCCAGCTATGGGCATGACGGACCCAGCTGTCTGACTCAGTGGAGTTTTAAAAGCGGCAAACGAAGTATCAATTCTTATTGACCCATGCGTCGTTATAGTTTGATGGGAAGGCGTCAGAGACATGTATTTAACTGCTGTCTCACACGTGATTCAAGCAGAGGATGAGATACGTCTTAATATTTTAACATTTTACATGCACGTGTCACATGTTACACACACAGACATACGCCCACCTGCCTGCCTCCGCTGCACACCTGCAGCATCAGCTGCGCAACTATCACTTGCAAGCTATAATTGATAATTGAGAGTCGTCGATTACGTTTGGATACTGCAGACCTTTAATGGAATTGTTTCCCACACTGAACTCAAATATAAGGGATTCAAATGAATATTAGATTAGACACAGCGTTACATTTGTAATTTAAACCAATTTCAAAGCTCAAAAGGACCTCCCACAGCAGAGATAATAAAAAGAATAAATGAATGCTTTAAGTGTATAGGTCATCTCTCTTTTGACGTTTGTATCTTGGATTATGAAGCATTCGACACAAAGTATGCTATTTTATTTAGATAGGGGGCTCAGTATGAGTCATTGAGACGTTATTGTGAGAACCCCGGCCTCCTCAGTAAAACGTCACATCGCCATTCCGCAACAGTCCCTCGTGTACTATATTGTCAAATTAAAGATAGCCCACTCACATAATCAGATTGCCATTTTCTTATTTCAGTATTCACTAGTTTGTCACATGTTAACGCAGATTTAGTTATGTTTTCTGACAGCTGTATGTTGAAAAGAAAATGCTAAAAGAATAAAATTATTTCTGGTTTATTTTGTGATCACAGCGCCACATCATTTGACATGAAGGACAGCAGTGGGGAGGATTTGGCAGGTCCAGAGGTTTTACAAATTCCAAACTGTCCAAATGTGGTTTGCACTTACAGGGAAAATGTTCCATAATTTTAAATACCTGTTAAGTCGGTATTTCAGCAAATGTTACGTGTGAAACAGAACAAAACACCCAAAGCATAAACAAAAACATGTTAAAAACAATGAAAGAATTAGGTTAGACTTCAAGGTTAAAGGATGAAGAAAAAAAGTGATTGTGGGTTCAGGGTGTTATATGTCTGGTTGATAGACAGCCTTTCTACCTCTTCATACTCAATTTACACAGCAACATTAAAAGATTAGAATTGATTAACACTATTTTAGAATATTTTCAAGTTTTACAATGCATTGGCTGCTTGGCGATTTTTAGGATATATTGTGTATTGACATGCTAAGATATTTCCAAAATATAACATTAAAATGTTGTCAGGGACAGAATAATAAAATCCAACTTAGTAAAGTAAAATATTGGATGTTTTAATTTGATAGAAAATGTTTAATATGAATCTAATACAGGAACAACAAGAAGCAACAAACACACTATTGGATTGTGACTATTTGGCTTTCTGATATTTTAAGGGATAACTTTCCATAATTTCTTACTTCTCAAAGTTGATTTTACAATTCACTGATAACACATTAATAATGAAGTAAATCCTGACTCTTTTTAAAAAACATATCTGATACAAGTTTCAGTTATTTAATAAACGTAATTATAATTTAACATTTTGGATGCATGTTGAGTTAAATGACTTGTTCCTGTGATCGCCACCAGTGTAACTATTGCTCTACAAATACCGATAATTAATATGAATATATATATAAAAAAAGGTGCATTGATATCCAGTTCTTTATTCCTAGAAGAAGTCCAGTGAAAACACATTAAAAGGTTGCATTAGACCACTTCACCGCCCCTCTCTTCTGTGGCCTTTCTAGGAAGATTCAGTCCCACACAGTGAGTGGGAGTGAGGTGCCCCGCCCTGCAGCCCTGCACACCTCCCAGGGCCAGTCCAACATGGTCTGTCTGATGCAGGGAGAGACATCAATAATAAGAGCTGAAGCAGAAACCACAGTGGAGAACACAAAGGAGAGAGGGAGGGCAGACGCAGGCCACAACCGGCTCTGCTGCAGGTTAGCTTCTTTGATACAGCCTCAATGGCAGTTTGATGGGTGCACATGGGGCGACATGGGTTTATACTTACGTGTTTACATGCACGTTTACATAATATCTATGGTGTTTACGCACAGCCCACTTATTCTTTTTTTCTTTACTCTGAAGGGGGATTTTCCTGTGGCAAGCTGCTTCGGAAAAAGCAATTAAGAATTCCCAAACAGTACACCACAATGGGAGATATCATTTGTGCAATGTGTGTTCCATGTCCCTCGCAGTTTTTGTCTGGAATGGCTTGGCTATTTTTAATCTGTGCACAACCGAACCCACCTACAGACAAACCGCAAATTGAATGAAGGGGAGGGGGATGCGTGGGCATGGTAATTGCCTATTGTGGAGCTCAAACTTCTCTGTTCTGCCATAAACAGCTTTGGTAGTTCACAACTTGATACCCAGTGCTCCAGCCGGTTTGAAATTAGGGCATATCTTCATCGTATGTGGGAACCCATAGCCAGGCAGTGGTTGGAATCAGTCAGGAATGCTTTGGGATGGTAACTGGATTCGGTTGTAATGCCCGGTTGTCCACAGTGGAACACTAGGGTGGGAAAAAGGCCGAGAGCATTTCCTGAGTGGAGGGGGGTCCCAGTGAAGCATCACATGCATGGGCATCATGTGACAGTGATGCTGCCAGGTTTTAGCCTATGATCCCAAGTGAAGAGAAGAGTACAGCTGTGGGGGAGGTGTGGTGGGTGCTGTGGGCAGTGCCAGGGAAATTAGAGGGCAGGAAGGGGCTGAGAACAGAGGCACATATACTGTAGCTGTTATAATGCAGTTTATTTCACAACATTTGAATTTATTCCTGAAGTAGCTGGGCATGCACTGGCATTCATAAATCCCCTATGCTGCTTAACTGTCTGTGTTATGTTCTTCTTCTGCCATTTATACTCTTCTCACAAAATATTAAAAATAACAAGTGCTTCAACTATGATAAACCTGAATAAATCAAATAATAAAGTATGATTGTATTAGACCCCCACCTGTAAACAATAACAAAACATGTAATCTGAGTTCAAATGCTCAAAGTGAAAATAGATGACGTAACAGGAGATTTAAACAGCTGGAGAATACAAATCCTAGTTACATTGAGTCGTATTGCGTGTTTTTCTTAAAGCTAGAGGTTATGTATACAATTGAGGAACCCAAGATGAAAATAAAGTTGCTCTGAAATGTAGAAGACTCTCTCAACCAATTTGCATGAAACCTTTAACTTCAGCTCATCAGTTTCCATCTAATGTCAAGTTGCTCAAGGTGGCAATCTTCAATATCATAAATATATTTCTATGAGGTGTAAGACCTGTGTAACATAGGTCAAGCTTCATCCTGCACACGCACCTAATCTGATTTAGTTATTGAGGAATACCCTTCTTGAATGTTTGAATGTCCAATATCTGTAACTATCCACACCTCTGTTTCTTTTGGCTTATTTGTCTTATTAGATTTTTGGAAAATCTGCATCATGAAAAATCATACCTCCTGGGCCACTAGCAGCTCCTGTTCGCACCGCATGGACAGAAATCAGAGAAATCATGTCTTTGTGTTTCAATATGAGTGCATTATGACTCTGAGAGGAAAGGGTGTGGTGTTTGTGGCAAATTGTGTCAATCAGGTGACAGGAAAAGAACCAAAAACTAATATTACTGACTGTTTTGTTTGGTATTTATAACTGTCGGAATCATGTTGGTGAGAGTGTGTATTTGTGTCCCTCCACCTGTCACATGGGCGGATTATGAGACAATCTGCCCCTGGACACAGACATGCAACAATCCCCACCACCTCTCATAGGAGCAAGAAACACAGGCTTTATAGTTGTTTAGTGTCTTGTTGTTGTTGCGTTGTGTCTCTTTGCAATAGTTACGCATCTCTCTGTTGTTGTGCGTCTCTTTGTGGTCATTCTGCGTCTCTTTGCAGTCTTCTGTCACGTTGTAATTGCTTCGGTCTTTTTCTCGTTGTTTTGGACCTCTTTCTGCTTGTTTTCTGTCACTTTGTAGTCATTTTAAGTTTCTTTGAGGTTGTTTTGCCCCTTTTCACACTCATCGAGAGTCTCTTTGTGTCTGTGTTTGTAGTTGTTTTGGCCTATTTGTAGTCATTTTGTGTCTCTTTGTAGTTTTTTTTATGTGTCTTTGTGGTCATTTTGTAGGTAAAGGCTAAGGGGGACCCCTGACACTTTTGGCCTTTGGGCCCAGTAGGCTTGTTCGGTAATCCATGCACCTGTCTGTGCACATGTGCATGTGTATGTCTATGGCTGCCTCATGTGTGCATGCAGATTAAAATATGTCTCTGCCTTTTGTTTTGTGTGCTTTTAATGGCTGTCTTCGGCTGCATGTGTTCATGCATCAGAGCATATGAGAATGTTTCTGACTAGATATTTGTGTGTGTCCAGACTGGAGCTGGCAGCCAGACGTTGCTCCCTTTGGCTTGTGTAAATGTTGTGATGATCTTGGGAGGAATTTTACCCTATAGTCGTCAAAGGGCTTTTTATTTCCACCTGCTACCGGCCTCTTTCCGTCGGTCTGCTCTATAACAATGGTAGTGGGAAGGCTGTGGAGTGCAAAGTGATTGATGTTGGACTGTATTTGGCCCCTTCTTCAGATTGGGGCCTAAAAGGAAGTGGCTATCCCTCCCTTCCACCCCGACTACCACGCAATAACGCCGGGCTCAAGAGGGCAAAATGCTGATCAGGACTTTCTTATATCGACCATTTTAACAAAGTGCCAATCTGCCCACAAGACCAGTTGGCTGCTGCATGTCAACAAGGTTTCATGACTTATAAATCAATGATCTTGTCTTGTCTGGATTGAAAAGAGATACAGGCTCATCACGACTGCATTCTTTCCATTTTGCTGAAGCGCAGCGTGGCAGAGGAGGTAATCTATCACCCAATTTGTCTGTCCTTCTTTTTCCCAATTTCTAACTGTGGTTCTCTTCCTCCTTCCTCCAGGCTGAAGTGGGCAGGCGTGCGGCTTTGGCCACAGGAAGCTGTGAATTCTTTGGAGAATGGAAGATGTCTTATGGGGAGACGTACTGGCCTCCACCCACCCACTCACCACCCCAAAATGACACCTGACCCCTTCATGTGTTTATATCAGACCATGGAAGTGAGAAATAGTGATGAGTCACTCCGGCTCTGTGTTTACACTCAGGAGTCACGCAAGGAAGGAAATCAGCCACGGTCTGCTAAAAGTGAGGAGGTGAGAGAGAATAGCTGCAGTCCCCCAGCGCTGCAGTGATTTACCTCTCAGAACAGAATTTATTTCACGTCATCTCTGCTGCGAAGACTTCAGACCAATAGAAAACAGCAACATTAGGAGCACGGTGGACTGTTGAGGTAAAGGCAACTGGAGGTAGTCACTGAGGATCGGTGTTTGGGTTTGCGTAAACTGTAAATGTCAAATTCATTTTAGAAAAAAAAAGAAGCATCAATCTTTAGACACACAGTGTCTATCGCATCCAGTTGCTTTCTAGTCACACATACGTCACTCCACACATCCCAGAAAAACAGATTTCAGCTTGATGACGATACATGTTCCTGTGTATTTCGTCTTGAAATGTTTTCAGCAACGTTTTCTTCTCAGCAACAAGGGGAGCGTTATTAAAAAAGAAGAAAATCACCAGTCACGGTTTTCACCAAACAGCAATGATGTTGTTATTGAAATTGTCTTTATTAATCATTGACATACTATATTGATATTAAGATTAAAAGAAAAAATGTGATGTAAAAGAAAAACATGTAAAAGAAATAATCAAACAACTGAAGGCCACTAAACACCTACCTTAGACATTAGTGTGCATTCATTTATTTTTCTTAATATTTAAAAGTGTTATGTCTGACGTTGTGTATGTCACAGGTATATCACAGGTTACACCAAATTGTATATGTTTTTTCTTTTAGTGTATGTTGGGATGTAAAAAAGTGGATTTGATAAAAGCAAGCAGCGATAGTCACTCCTAATGAGTCAAGTGTGTAAAAGATTTCATTAAAAAAAACAAGTGCATTTAAGTTTGTAGAAATTCCAAAATCACAAGTCATTTTAATGTCATGGACTGTAATGAAACAGGCAAGTTAGATTTTGAACTGAGATCATATTATATTCATTTTTGAAACATCATCCAACGGTTTATATTGACAATAACTGATGTGCCTGCAGGTTACTGTTCACTTTATGGCCTTAAAAATATAGCATCATAATGCACATTTTCTCTTTGTATTATAAAATATATTTATGATATGTGAATTAGTGATCTTACAGTATCATTGCTGTATGAACCAGTCTGGACACGTATTGCTTTTGTGCTCTGGAGGACTTTATGTTCAATGTACTGTAAGGTGTGTTTACTGTGACTGCAACCAGTGTTTCAAACATCGTGTCATTGTCGTCTTCCACACTGAGCGACTTTACATTTTAAATTGCACAACTGTTGTTTTCAAGAGACAGCTGTAGTTACTGCAGTTGTGCTCTGTAAATAAAAGTGACACTTTATTTCTTTCCATCATTACATTGGTGCAAGTAACTTCATTGCCGACTGTAGCGGGTATCTTGTTACACACCCCCATACACACCGCCACAATGAGAGAGTCAGCAGCTCTTATTTTGGCTGATCTCTCCTGAATTGTAAGTCCTGTCAGAGGCTTTGATTGATAGTTATGTTTATCACCATATTATTAAGTAATCAGGCTCACCACAGCTGGGCCTGAAGCTCCTTAATTCAAGCTAAAGCACACGGCTTCATGCTAATTAAAGGTTTGGCAAAATGGTTTATTTTTGTGAATGAAAAAAAAAAAGAATATATATATTCTGGAAGATTTCGTACCAGCCTTTTAGTATTTTGATCTTCATCAGAAAGATCAGAGATCAGGGTTATTCACAGGGACATCTTTCAATACACTGTTTTACATTACTGTTAAACCTGCAAATTGACAATAAGGTACACAGAGTACAGTACAGTATATCCGTATATAACATGAGAGGGTCAATCAGTCTATGTTCTGTGTATCAGCAGAGGTTCTTTCTCGCTTCGTTAATAGAGCCTGTGGCAGCCTGCGTTTGTGTATTCCTGAGGTAAACACAGTCATGGCAAAGTGGACATGCTCCTGAGTGTGTCCTGACTGGAGACAGAGAGCACTGTGGCACTGTACTGACTGAGACACTGGCAGCTCTCTAGAGCCAGGGTTAATGTGATGAATGGCCATTTGGTAATGGGCCATGTATTAGGGTAAAATAGCTCTTTTAAAAGCCAGAGCTGGAGACGTTGCTATGGGCAATTTGATTCAGGAATCAATCAGGTGGCAGATGTTTCATGTTGGATCAGTCAACTCTGTCTTGCTCTCTCTTTCAACCAAATGATGGAAAAATTGCTTGAATGGCTGCACGTAGCGATCGAATGGAAGTGTAAATTCACGCAGTCAAAAACATCAGCGGGCTTAAAAAAACTTTTTTAGGAACTGTATACATAAACTGATTGATCTTTAAACAAGTTGACAGACGTGATCACATTCTTTCTTTAATGCTGCACTGTAGGCACTCTTGTTCTATAGACTGTATGTGCTCGAACACACCACCTCAGTGTCAGCCAGCGAGGATACTGTACTTACCAAGAAGGAGCTGCAGTGCTAATTTCTATCCATCCTAGAAATAATTGGACACAAGTTCAATTTCTAATAATACAAACACCTATTTGCGTGTCCTAGATATTCAGATTCAGGCAAAGTGAAATAATGAATGTGCACCATGTTTCATATCCCGTACAAATATTGTATTACTAAAGAGGCCTTTATTCATAATGACTTTTACATTGTTGTTGTGTCGATACGTTCTGCTGCTACAGTGTTTTGGACATGAAGGTAACATTGGAATTAGTTTTCCATTTTCGTCACAGTAATAAAATGTTGGAGTTGGTGGTGGTACCTGCTCATATTTCCTCTAGTCTCACTCGTTTCTCTCTGCTGTGCTGTAGGTTTGCTTTGCTTTTCAACACACAAAAAAAGACGTGTTAGAGTTCGCTTCATCCTCAAAGTCTCGCTCTTTGCCAAATTCAAGTCAAGAACCACTTAAGGACCTTAAGATGAATTCCCTGTTTTTCTGTGGTGCTGCTGAGACTCCTATGATAAACACAGCGAGTATACATTCAGCAATATTGAAGCTGTTGGTGGTCCTGTTGTTTTCATCAACAACCAAAAGGTTTATGGATCACTGTTCATAATGCCTATGTGTCTAAATAAGTGGCCACTACGGCTCGAAGATGATAATATATAATAACCTGTGTCTGATCTATGGTGGTTAATTGCTGGAGCCCAGTTATCTCTGTGTGACCTGGGCTTGACTAAGAGTGGAATCATATGGGTACATATTGGTTTATCAGTCTTCAGGAGGTCATGTGAACCAGAGGAGCTCAAGCATTTTCCCGTCCAGAAAAAAGCTGAGCTGATCAGTATGTTTACACTTCTGTCTGTTATGGCAGGATTTGGAAATTTTTTTGGTTTTGTACCACAGAGACAGAAATAAAATTAAAACTGAATCAAGGCAAAGCAGCAGCCATCTCAAACGTTGTGTCTTTTTAGTAAGTGGATAAGCTTCATTGGAGAATGTTTTAGCAAGGGGGGGAAATAGTTACTTTGTCATTAACACAGGAGTCTCTGAAGCATTTATCTCAGATATGGATAGCAGTGGATTTTTACCTCTTGCTTATTATCACGTCTGCCCTCAATATTTAACAGATTGTGACAGACACTCAAGTGGTGAACTTTCAGTGTATCCCCACGGCCATAATTAATCTGTGGATAACCAAAGGCAGTGATATGCCATTTCTCTGTGTCCAAACAGCCTTATCACAGGTGTTGGTAAGGACAGACAGATGGACAGACAGACAGCCACATGGTTCCACTTTGACGTCTGCTAATTCCAGGGAATCAATCCTAAATGACACCTATGGGATACACAGAGTGGATTTCCCTCTGATGCAGATTGGTAGTGGTTTGCAGATGAAAGACAGTAAAATAAATAAAGCTGTGGTGAGCAGGCAGAGCTCTTCTGTCCGCACAGTACAACCATAATGGGATACGTACTGACAGGAGGGAAGAAGTGGAGGCCTGCTCCTGTTTTCACCACTGTTGCCACGGAAACACTGATGAACTACTGCTGCTAGTCCTGCAATGTCTGTGTTGAGAAAAATACTCTATTTTTTTTTTCTTTCAATTCAAAGGGTAATAGAAATCTATCTAACAAGTAGAATACTAGTGATTAGCAGAAAGCAGCTCTGTTCCTTGTCACCCACCCTGCTTGCTCGCCCACTGCTGCTGATACTGTTTTAATCCTAAAACACATCATTAAATCAAACTCAGCAGTATCAAATGGCTTTTTAACCTCCTCCAATCAATCTTTTCATCAGCTGCTGTGTCTGCGGTGGGACTGGAGTACGAATAAGTAATGGTAAGACAATACTGGCTTGTCTCATCCTGGCTGAGAACTTGCATGATACTCCTACAAGTTACACTGACCTCCTATTCCCCGCTGTGCCAGCACAAATTCAACTTCTCAGTGTGCAACATTGCAAGTTTGCTTGGAAGCTTTTTAAATTGTCTCTGCATCTTTCTTGTTGCAGAGGCTGGCTTATGGTCTGTTGTGCTTTATGTCACTTGGTCGTTTGAGCTCACTGTGCAGAAAGATGTACATATGTATACAGTATGTGGATAATTTTACACTGGAACGCAGTTTTTAAATCTGCCTGTTGAAGGGAAACGTGTCTCTGTACTCACTTTGAATCTCAGTTTAAGACGTGTACGTAGATTCTTTTTTTATTGACAGCAGAGCTAATTTTAAAAACAATCATGGTCCAATATGTAACAAGTGTGATGTGAAAACTTGAAGCCTCCAGGGTGAATATACAAAGAAAATACTTCTCAGTGAAGCAGGAGACACCTTGTATCCATCAGTTAAACTGTGTAAAAGAGCAATATTTGTATATTAACATTTTCACCAGTTAATTGAACATTCTTGTGTAGAAAACATATCAGACATTGTGAGATAATGTTATTCCAAATAGATTCTTTTAATGTCTTTTCACCTCTCTAGAGGAGATCTTGACAATGAAAAGTGACTCTTAAGTCATTAATCAATTGCCCTATTTATTGGCACACATTAATTAATGCCTGTTTGGAGGCGCACAGATGCACTTAATATAAGGGTATTATCAAGGTTTTGTCACTGGTGCCACTGAGGTGATTTATTCAGATTCCGGTTGACTCCCGTCTGATGCACTTCAACAAATCACAGCCTGAGGTCTGGCTAACCCCACACACCACACTCGTCTCTGACCCCCACACATCTCACTCTGACTGGACAACAGATATCACCCAGGGGCCGTTTTCAAAGCTCAAACTGACCAGGAGTCAAGCCATCCAGCTGCATTAAGAAGTGCAGTCAATTTGGAGAAATTATGAAAAATAAACAAGCAAAATAAAACTGCTTAAACTGTAGTTTACATGTTTTCAAACCTCACATAAAGGCCATTTCCAGTTACTCATTGCCTTTAATTAAGGAGCCAAAAATGTTTTCACCTCATCATGTACAACTAATACCTGGTTGCCGAGTAGAGCAGTGAGTTTTTGTATTGATTAACGGGTTTTTGACCACCAGCAGTGCCGTGTAACCCTGGGGCTCAGGGTGATAAGACCTCCATAACTCTACTTTATCCCCCTGCTCATTATCAACCTCAATCCCAGATCTGCCTAGAGCCCTCAGGCTGCAGCAGGGCAGGCTCCTCTCCACCGTCCATGGCCCTCTGCAGCCTGAAGATTACTGGGGAGACACACAGGCTCAGTCTGTCTAAACCCCAAACACTTGACAACTTCATTATGTTGGAGGCAGGGTTAAACATTTTGTAGTACTCAACTGAAAAAGAAGAGTTGTTTTGGTATGAGTGGCAAAGGGCTCATCTATGAAGATAATAAAAAAATACACATTTGTATCATAATCTCATTGGTATTTTATTTTTATTCTGGCTTTAAACTTAAAATTCACGTCTGTAACTTGGAGTTTTAATGTGGAGTTTCTTTGTAATCTGTTTGTTCCCTGCCCATCTATTCTCATCATGATGCCAAACATTACATATTAGTATTTCACTTATCCTAGAGAGAGACATGCACAAATCCTTACATCGATTCAGGAATTATTTATTTTTTTTAATTATGAAATGTTGAAACATTGACGGAGCCACGGGTCTGGACTGACGCCTGACCAACGGGGCTGGTGAGGCTGTCAGGGTTGTCGGCCAGGCTATTGCTCAATCCAAGTTTGGCTTTTAGGAGTGAAGCTTATAGCAGTAAGTAGCTGAGGCCAAGGAGAAGTGTTATAGTAACACATGAATAAGAGAGCTTTTTAACCTCATGCTGTTATTCCTGGCCCTCCTTATCTGCTGCAAGGCCACGCATTTTTCATCAAGTTCTCAAAACACTGTTTTCATTTGTTTAACTTTCATCTCGCTCTAAGAGGGTTTTTATGAAGTGACCCGTCGTCCCATCAGTGGCACAAGATTGATGTCTTTAACATTAACCAGATTAATAAGACCTTTTATTGCGATGCCGTAGTGTTTGCGTGCTCTTTTGAATTGTAAAGAAGTTGCATAGATGAAATTAAGTTTTGTGCAGGAGTTTCACTTTGTTTTTCAAAGTAACTGATACCCAAAACTCATATCATTTGTGTATTGTGTGTCTGTTTTAGTCTGTCTGAGCATTTCTCTCAGCTATTCAGCTGCTTGTTTATGCATCCGTGTTTATGTACAAGCGAAGGAGTGTTCATGTCAGCATGCATTTGTGTGTCTGTGTTTCACGAGTGGTGTGAGGGTTATGGTGATGGACATGACGAAGCTGATGAGGTTCTCATAACAGTCACTTGCATACTCTCAGCCTGATAACCAGACCAACATTTATGAATCTGATTACAGGGAGACGATAATGTAATTATATTTGATCTAAAATGTTATAAAAACTCAGTATTTGTTATGCTATGAAAAATGTTATTGTATGATATTTATTTTTTACCCCCCCCAAAAAATTCTAATGATAAATGCTTTGGGGATAATAAGAAGATATTTTAATTGACATTGAGTTATAAAAGCCAACATTCATGTCTTAATGTGTAATTGCACAGGTTGTTGTGTGACGTTTAACATGGAAATAAAAGTCAAAGTGAAAACATTCGACTTGTCAATCATCATTAAGTAGGTTTTGCAAGTGGTTGTAGCATTTAACATGAATTAATGTAGATATATATTGAGGTTTTTAAAAACATTAAGAGGAACAAAGACACATTTACTGTAAAATCACAAGATTGTATTTACTTTGAAGCAACCTAAAATGTCAGAGCAACGACACAACAATATCAAAAAATCATATCTTTTAAAATTGTGAAAGTGCAATAAACAGACTTACTGTTGTTGATAACACAGTTGCTCGGTCTCATGCTGCGGTTATTTATTCATTATTTGACAGTTTGCGGTTATATTTATGAGGAGACTGTGTCAGTCTATCTGTCAGAGAGAGATGTGTGTAATTGCAGGAGGCTTACTAGATAGAGCTTGGCAGAGCCCGGTGGCCAACGCACGCGGGACAGACAGACCCCACACAGCGGTGAGCTTTTCCCTGTCCAATCCCCCCTCACACCCTTCGATCTTCCCTTCCTCCACATAACGCTACAAAACCCCAAAGTCTCTGCTCTGTGTGTCCAGTGTTGGGTAAAACACCCTTCATTTTCACTTCCCTCTCTCTTCTCATTTACTGGCCTCTTCAGCGAGCTGGGTTGCAGACTACCAGTAAAGGATATTGGGAAATAGCTGTAAAATGATTCATTTGGCTGACCTTTAACACATGCATGCTTTTTTTGTGCCTGTGAGTGGATATGTGAGAGTGAGGAGGGATGAGGAAGGAGGGGGGCGGAGGCGTGCAAATTTCTTGTTTTAATTTCTCAATTGGCTCTTAACCAGGGGTCAAAGGTTGGCTTAGCACAACAGCTTTGACAAGATAAGCACCTGTTTCTCTGCTGGTAGAGTCCAGAGTTATCCTATTACCCTCAATATGTAAACCTCTCAAAGGACCTGTACACACATGCATAAATACTGACGTAAATATAGGAAAACACCAGCGCTGCTCTCTCAGGGTGAAACACTAACACTGTCAACACTTTCCACCCCCGTAACTTCAGAGACATTCACATCCAGTATTACCTGACTACAAACTCCTCATCAAAATCTTTGTTTTGAGCTGCGTTTGATGCTTTGTTTACCTCGTTAGTAGAAAATCTGTAATTGAACGTCTCAGAATGCTCATTACACTTCACAAGTCAAGAGAAGATGCTTTATATAAAAGGTGCTGGCACGAATACCTCTGTGGGCACGCAGTCCTTTTGGATTGGCATTGCTGTATTTTTAGTCAGCAAATAGGCACAAAGAAACCACCTTTCTCTGCCACACTTTAGCACCCATAATTTGGTCCACCCCTTGTTTATGCTCCCTAGGGCCTGCCTGATCTTTTTGTTTTCCTGCTGGTGAATGATGAAGGGCTCACCCTTAACTGGACTGGAGTCACAGAGGCTTAAAAACAGAGATATCTTCCTACATCAACATGAATTCATCGTAGCGAGGCAGGAATAGATTTATTAAATTAATGTCATGGTCCTTTGGGTTTTTATTGTAGTTTGTTTCCTCTTTTAGTTTGAAAGTTTGTTTTCATGCCCGTGTAAGCCCTTATTACTTTCACCTGTTCCTCATCAGCCCGCCGTCACCTGTCCCTCATTATCTCCCACCTTTCCTTGTGAATTCGTCTCTGTACTCCCGTTGTCTTTTAGCAGTTTGTTTTCATCAAAATTGCTGTTTGGAGTTTTGTTACCATGCCAGTTACCTAAAGTTACCTGCATGCATTTGGACTTATTCCATGTATGCTTTTTATTTATTAAATCATTTCTGCATTTGGGTCCTTCCCTTGCTCCTGCGCTCCAAACTTTGACAGTTAACGAGATAATCAGACAGTGGGCATGCCCTTGGCTTGGAGCAATACAACTATACAAAGTTGGTGTGAATGATTTTAGTTTCTGACAGTGTCTTTCAAAACAGTGGCGCACACACTGGAGCAAATGAAGCCAAGTCTGTCTATTTTCTGGGGTGCTCTGAAGCCTCGTTAGACCAGAGCCGGCTTGTGATGGCATGTTATATTTTAACACCTATGAGGTGAGGTTGGCCAAAACCCCAAAGCCCCAAAGCCCCAAAGCCCAGAGACAGAGCGAGGTAGTCTGTTGAGCTGAAACTTGTCAACATGCTGCAGTGAAGACAGGCGGTCATTAACGTGTCAGGAAGATGTCAGAGCTCTCCCTCTCTCTTTCTCACCCCGTGGTTTTTTCTCTTCCCCAAATCAGATTACTGTTTTGATAGAAACCAATCATTAGGTGCAACAAGTTTCCTGAGATGAAATCAGAGCTTGCAGTAGTCGTTATCTGAGTCGTAAACATCTTCCTCCACTGCTCTGTCAGTACTCCCATACGTTGTGGAAAAGGAGTTTCCTCCTTCTTGTTTGGTTTCCTTTTAATTTCATTCGTATGTCCTTTGCTCTAATAATTTGGACTGTGCTGTGTTCTCTCACAGATTGTGTGTATAAGTTGCTACTGAGCCAATGGTCCCTGTGTGTGTGGTACCCGGCTAAAGAGCAACTATGTGTATCTGACAGGCATCACTGTTAATCCATACATGCAGTAAGGGGTCATGTTGCTCAAGAGTGTGTGAGTGCACTGTACCTGCCATTGTGTGTTTGCATGCGTGTAAGTGTCTTCCCTCACCATTCGTTGTTAATTAGATATGGTGATGTGAGTCGCAGGCTTGCATGATCAAACGCAGTGAATGTGAAACCGTACAGGGACCAGAGGAAGCAGTCACGCAAGCCGTCTTGGCAGTCTTAGTGTGTATATATGTGTGTGTGTGTGTGTGTGTGTGAGCACTGTTGCTGGCTGGAATGCTTTCTGGATGCTGTGGCCTTTCACTAAGCCTGGGCTTTCTGTTGTATTAATCACCCTCCGCAAGGTCTGATTTCTTGGCCTTATGCGCTGAATCTGAGGCCTCGACACCCGACTCTGCTCTTTGCACTGCCCATGAACATCGAGTCAGCATGACTTCCCACAGCATGTAGTTTCAAAATGTTTTTTTGAATGCACGAGAAGGAAACTAGAGAGAGTTGACATGTGTACGGTTAAGGGAGAGTGGAGCGGAGGAGGTGAGAGGGGGGGGGGGGGGGGGGCCTGGTTACATGCATCTGTGTGCAACAGCCAAAAATTGGCAGACCTGATAACAAGGGTCGGTCCAAATGAATGGGGGTCAATGCTGGAGTGGTGTAGTAGGGATCCAGTGTGGGCACGAGAGGCAGTCAGGGGCACGGGGGTCCCAGAGGTCACAGCGTCACACAGACAGGGTGTGTAGCCGTACATTGTTCTGACCGGCCTTATGAATGACGATGTGTCACCATGAAAACACTTTCTCACAATTGTCTTTAACAATGTGTGTGCTCAGGAATTGAATGATCATGTATGTTACAGTGTTACCCCTCATATGCTTGGACTGATAAATGTACTGTTTAGATGTTTAATTTAGAAAGAAAGACAAGTAGAACTATTAGGTAAAGCCATTCAAGTCAAGTCATTGTACTTTATTCTTTAGATATGTTTGCAACCAATTTACCTAATATTGTCATTTTGTTTATGCATATTGTATGTTTTACATATTCTAAATGGTTCTAATTTGTGTGTAATTCTTGGGCTTGGCTATTTGTAAAGTTACAGTTTAGACGGATGTACTATGGAGCTGCTTTTACTGCCTCAGCTGTTTTTTCACAAGATATGTGAACCCTGACTGTGTTGGTTTGATCTTTGATTTTTCAAACCTTCCTGTGAAAAACAATTACTTTTAATTCGTTCAACTAGCTAGCAATGTATGAAGGAAGAAAACGTGGGGAGATATTTTCATTTGTATGCACAGTGCAAGATGGTCAGAGTGGAAATACTGTGAAACCAGATGTATTTCTGTGATTCTCCAGCTCTCTGCTCTTCTACAGATGCTCTTTGTATGTGTGTGTGTGTGTGTGTGTGTGTGTGTGTGTGTGATGTTAGCTCTGGGTTGGCAGTGCCAGTTATTTACCCAGAGCTCCCCAGTCTTAAATCCGGAATATTTTGCCATTAAATCCTTGTCTCTCTCACACAGAGCCTTTGCTTGAGCACTCTTGTTACTGGGGGGAATATGTCAATGTGACGCAGCAATGGTTTGTCTTGGCGGCCACTCCACTGCTATGGGATACAGATGTTAACGGTCTGTGTGTGTTTCCCAATTAAAGCATTAATCCAAATCAACCCAAATGATCGCACACAGCGCAACAACGACCAGGGAGGCCACTCTTACTCTATGCTCCCACCCTTGCTTTCTTTCTTCTTAAATGTCTATCTTTTCTCACCCTGTGGCCTCTTTAATTGTCTCCATCACCTCTTCAGTTCATAAGTGTAATCCACCTCTCCCTCCCTCTCCCCTCTCCCCCCTGTGATTACTCACCCTGCATTCCTTCAGCATGCATCAAAGCAGCCAATGCTAAATGTGGAAAAAGTGAACGTGGAAAAGAGGAAGACAATAGCGCAATGAGGCTCCGCTCTGTCGACCGTTTCATTTTCCCACTCTTTTGTAAGATTCAAATGTGTTTATTTTCCTTTCTCTGCATGTCACACGACTATAGGAGGCATGTCATTTAGCACAACGACAGATTTCAAGCTTCCCGATGAAAACCTTTAATTCAGAGTTCAACACGACTTGTAAGGGCATTGCAAACTCTCTTGGTAACGTCTGGGTGCAAACGCATACGCACACCGACCGTCCATCCACCCACACACACACACACACACACACACACACACACACGTTCAGGTCCCAAACATCCTGCTGTAGCTTACACTAACTCATCATGTGTACAAACAAGTGTCGTGAGGAGGCAGGACGCGCTTCGGTGAATAACACCCACCTGCGCAGGTCATATAGTTCACAGGCATGGCCGTAATATATGTTTGCACACAGAACATTTGCACATTCATTAGCGCTAATTTAAAACCCTTTTGCTTTCACCCGAAGCGCGTGCACACACACACACACACACACACACCTACACACACACACACACACACACACACATACTGCAGTGCTTCTCCGCCGGCACATGAAACACACACTACACACCCACTTCAAACATGTTTGTGAATGTATTCACAGAGCCAAGTAGGCTTAACAATGGCCAGATATAGAGAAATTCTGAGTAAACAGTCAAAATATGGCCTCAGGCAGGCAGGGGATGAGCTCCATCTGGAGAAGCTGATGCCATATATATATATATATATATATATATATATGTGTGTGTGAGCATGCTCATGTACAATGGCAGTACGGAAGATGAAGATGTCAGTGTCCTTGTGTATGCGTATGCATTGCAGGGCGTCTGCATGTGTGTGTTCCCCTGTCCTCCCAAACCAAACACAGTTAACAGTAGCCTGCTGTCATAACACTCTGCCATTCTACAATGGAGGCCGCTGTTCATTCTAAACAGTCAGAGAGGAGAAGAGAGAGAGAGAGAAATTCTGGAGAAACAAGGAGAGACGAGGGGGCTGAAGGCCCAGCGGCAGCTAGGTGAGAGACACAATAAGAGCGTGAACGGGAAGCGGTAGAGATAAGGAATGAGTGAGAAACCGACCATGTGTTAAAACCAGGCCTATTATTCTATTGTGAGCAAGAGGCAGGTTACTGAATGATGGCAACAGGAAGTTTAACACATGGTAGCGTTTGAGAAACGTGCCAATGCCATCACTGAGGTCATAAAGCATCAATGTGTGCATCTGGATGCATGCGTTTAGCTGTTTGTGTGTTTGCTTGTGAGCGAATGTCTATGCATCTATGTCTGTGTTTTCAGTATGTGTGTGTGTGTGTGTGTGTGTGTGTGTGTTTGCCTGGCACATCATCAAATAATCATCAGCGCAAGGGAGACTGGGACGGCTGCAACACTTTTCATTTCAATTATGAGAGACTACTTGGATTTGACCAACCACATTTGTATACATTAAACTTACATATGTTGGCTAATTACCAATGTCAATTAAAGATAATAACATATAAGACATTTTTCACAATACTTATTTGAATGGAAGAAGTCAGATCTGAGACCAACCCTGGGACGGTTGCATCATGTTAAAAATATATAACATTTCACTAATAAATAAGTATTATTTATTATTTTGTTATATTTATCAAATAAGAGTTACTGAGTTTTGTTTGTTTATGTAGAACAAAGGTCTACCTTGAGTCAATGTGCAGATGTTACAAATGCTAATTAATCTGTCCTTATTTCAGTGTTAGACTGAAAGAAGGGAAACATTTGCAAGAATACAATTCCTACTTTTAAGTGACTTATTCACTGTGTTATAAAAAGTAATGGCTTACTATTTGCTAAATTATTATTACAATAATAAGATTAACTTAGTACAAATAATGAAAGGATCATGTTATTAAATTATTTTCTCCATTGATTATGTAGCTCACAATGTCTTGATAAATAATCTTTTTTTTTTTTACAAAAAAAAGCAATACAAATTTGTATTTGACTAGTTTATTTTTTTTTCTGTAGTCTGTTTTGATATGGCTGCTTATGGTTGCAATAACTCTGTCAGCCATGACGGAACACTATGTTATGCTAGCTTCACACTGACCTTGACACATGCTAACCATATCACTTAGAAGTCAACAAAACAATGATTCAAACTAACTTCATTTTGATTAATTCATACAAAAGGTTAGGGCAGCATGACAAAAACTTGTGAAAGAAATTAATTTCCCCCCCTACAGTGATTATTGTCTTAAAAAAAGATTTGACTATTATATTCACGAATTAAATTAAATCAACGTTTTAACAGGCCTAATTTATCTGTAAACTCTTATGCCTTGCTGTCACACTACATATATTTAAAAACTGATTAAATTCATATATTTAAAAATCTTCTGTTTTATAATATAGAGATACATTTGCGTGTAAACACAGAACACAAAAATTCTCCAAAGCAAAGTTAATTGGTCTCTGATGGTGGTGAATTTCAAAATGTCCTTTGAGGCGGACTCACAATAACACACAGCCTAAACAGTGAAAATGGTGGAACACACAGACTCGCACACACAGGCCTTCAGTTGGGGGGTCCAGTGTAAACAACAATGACATGATTTTATTTTCCTCTCTTCCAGTGCTCAGTAAAACAGCCTTTACGCCTGCACTTTCTTTCCATTTCTACTCTTTTCAACAAGTATAAGAAGGATATTAAAGGCTTGTTATCCACATTTTCTCTGTAAAATAATACATATGTGGCTCACTGTGGAGATAACAGATTCATTCATATATCTGCAACTTTTTTAGAAGAATATAAAAGCTTTTTTTTAAAGCTTTTATAACATGTACTCCCATCCCTTAATTGACTTGACCACATTTATATGAAACATCTGAACTAATGTGCACAGATGCAGAAGAAAGTCAAAATAATATCTATTGGATTTGTTTTCTGTCTTAGTTTATTTTTCAGGTTTTTGAACTAGCCTTGGTTGATTTTAGATTAGAGAAATGGGAATTTTGCCCAAAATCACCATTACTAAGTTCTCTCCCTACACATCCTTTAATTCTCTGTATTTCTGTAAAATTAAATCTGTCAAAATTAAAGATCTGTAAAAAAGGGGGATTTTTACTAGATTACTACACCAACTACATTTCAGCTTCCACTATTGTTACTGTTTTCGGAAAATTCAGGGAATAACTTTTGATATGTGTGTTTTAAGTTACCAAACAAGCCCATGATAACTGACAATATCTAACTGCATACATGTAGATATAAACTTCATATGTGCCCCTCATAAACTGTGTGAGGTAGTTTAAGCCTATTGTCGCTTATCCTCTGTTACCCCATCAACTGTGGTGCTCTGCTGGATTACAGGGCTGAGAGTGCCACCTAATAACAGGGTGCACCATGAGTTCTACTCCAGGCCCATTTTGTGGAGAGATATCTGATACCTTAACTCATCCTATCATTGTCATCTAAGATGCATGGCTCTAATTAGCTGTAAATGTAGGTGATTTTTTCTCTCTCCTCCAAATCAAGCACATAGCGCTCTCTCATTTGAATTGCGTTAAAGAAACCAACTCAAATGATCAGAGTATGATGATGCTCAGTAAACAGGATTATGGATCCCTGAAGTATGTTTTTTTGTTTTTTTTCATCTTTCTCTGGTCAGGCTGAACTTGGCTGCAGTATCGGTGGACATTTTTTCTGTCAGGCGGCAGGAGTCAGCACAGCAGAGCCAGCTGCAGAGGCTCACAGCCTGGCCTCTAATTAAAACAGTGGAAAATGAGATAACTCCACAGATCCATCATGGCCGCCGTTGGCTGTCAGAGTGCTTGGGGGCTGCCACCCACTGTATGTTTACACCAGGGCCACTCGGCCTCTCTGCTCTCAGGGTGTTTTTAGAGTCCCGGCCTGATTTCTCTAATGGGCCGAGAGGTTTTTTTAGCCTCCATCCACCCTTGCTTTGCTACAAACTTCTCTCCACTCCCACCCCTCCTTCAAGTGTTCCTGATGGGGTTGACAGAGGCTTGGAGTGGCAGGACACCCCCCCTCCATCCCCTCCTCCCATATTTCCCACCCACTCTGCCTCGTTAGCCCTTCATTTATTAGGCCTTAATGGAAGCTGGGAGTGCTGTGATGTCATGCACTGGTGCATAGAGAGGACATCTTTTCTCTGTTTTTTTTCTTCCCTCATCCTTTAGCTGTGCCTCAGATTCTTCATGTATATCCAACAATTTTCCATTTTGCCTGCTTTCAGCATCCTTCCTGTTATCTTTCCCGTTTGTCTTGAACTTCTTCATTGTTAAATCAGATGTTCACCAAGACTTTGCACAGAAGTCTGGCAGATATGTTGCAAGGTTGTGCACAGGGTGGGAGGGAGGACACAAAGGTCTACAGCACCCTATGGTCAGCAATTTATTCATAGGCAGACACCAGGAACGTGCCTGACTATTTTGTGCTAAAAGATCTATTTTGACAGCTGCCATTTAAAAGAGAATAAAACTGCCGCTGTGATTAGAGTCCGGCAAAAGCTGTATTCATTCTTGCTGAATAATGGCAGAGTGTTAGCAGATCTCCTTCAGCCTCTCATGCCAGCCTCACTAATGATCCTAAGGCCTCTTCCACAGCTTTTGCCAACACACTGCAGCGGAATCCAGCTACCAGCTCTGTTTCCCTTCTACAGGCAGAGAACAGCGGCTTTTTACACTGGAAGGAATGTGGAGGTATAGAGTTGAAGGACCCGTCACAGCTGGAGACATGTTAGCACCCTGTTAGTTGCTTTCAAATGTCAATTGTTTAAAATAATCCTCAAATTAGCTTTTCTAATGCAGTCTTGACAGCAGAAGTGTTTTCTCTGTTACTGAGATTTTAATGATTTAACAGTTTTTCTGATGACAGGTATCTCCAAAATACATAATTAAATGACCTAAATGAAATTAAAATGGCCCTTTATGGCACACAGCTGTTGATAGTTGTAAAATAACATCCATTACTGATCCTGCACAACTCATTTGTATCCACAGATTTTAGATCATGGTTAACAGCCAGCATTATTTTACAAATAATTTGTACTGATCAATACAGAAAAAAAAGACAAATACATGCTGGCAAAATGTGTGTGTGGTGTCCAATAGGCCAGCTGCAAAGCTCATTAGTTTCAGGAACACATCACTTCATGTTTCAGGCTAAATATATTAAACATTGATCAAGGCGCTGTGAATGTAGCCAAGCTGATGACAAAGACCACAAATGTGATACTTTGTCCTGTAACTAGATCTGTGTTTTTGTGCTCATTTAAGAGGCGTGTGCACCCAGCTTGGTCAGCAGCATGTGCCTCATTTAGAAATCAAGCAGGGATCATTACAACACCACCCTCTCCCTCTCTCTCTCTCAGTAGTAGCTAACACGTTTTCAGACGTCAACAGATGTCAAATTACTCCACAATTAGCCCAATGGGCCTCCTTGCACGACTGCATCGTGTGCTTTTGCTAAAAGAGGGCTTTGGTAGATTGGGCTTTTGATTTTTATAAGATGACAAGTCATCCATCACGCTGAACACTCTCTCCCCACTCCCTTGCTCGCTTCTCTCTCACTACAGGTTTCTCTCTGTCTCTCTCTCCGCCAAAGGCTTTCTCCTCACTCCCTCTCTCCTCTCTCTCTCTCCCTGACCTCACTCTGTACTGTCTTGCTCTTTTTCTGCCCCCTGACTCTTTGTCCCCGCCCTCCTGTCACTCTCCGTCAGGATGAAAAAAGGTCAGTGTGAGAGTCGGCCCGAGAGAAAGAACAGGAGAGTAAACAGGGGAGAGAGATCAAGAGCGTTTTACACCCGGTATAAATATTTGCAGAAATGTGGCTGGAACACGTGGAACACACATGAAGAAAAAGAGAGAAGGGGGCGAACCTTGCTGCAGTCGGATTTCTGCACACATGCACATGAGACCCACATGCACATATACACAAAACCTACAACAAAGTCTTTCTTAAATCTTTCTCTATTGATAGCATTCGGGCTGGCAGAGTGATGCAGTGAGTGGAGAGACCACCCTTCAACCAAAGGGCTTCTGGTGCAAACCCTCGTGTCAGTAAGAATCTGCTCTGCTGCAGTGTCCTTGAACACGGTATCGGATCCTTCCAGCTCCAGCTGACCATGTGCTTCATATAAAAAAACTTCCCATATGCATATCACTTCAGCTCCAGTGATTATTACTTTAAGAGAACAGAATATAATCTTAGCAGTGCTCATGTGAAATTACACAGGATATTGTGACCTGCAGACACGTTGAAGAGGTTTAACTCACTCGCTGTCGTCGACTCCTTGTCAGCTGACTGAGTGCTGAGCTTGAGTCGCACACAGCTGGTTTCAGTCTCAACACCTCCCCTGTAATTACTGATAAACATACAAACACCCAGCGATGCCACTGAGTGTCTTGGTTGTGATGGATGGACAGGTGAGGAGACCCTTGTCACCGAGAGTGTGATAGCTTAAATGGAGCTGCCGGGTGCTGACAGAGAGATAAGTCTCTATCTGTGGATGATCGATAACATGACAGAAAGGCACAATCAGACCTGATCTCCCATGTCAATGGCACTGACAGAGTGAGATGAAAAGGCAAAGAGATGAACAAGGTTTGTGTGTGTACCAGGATGGACATTTTGATTAAATGGCATCGAGGGATTCACAGAAGTTGAAGGAAACGGAAATTATAAAGAGACAGAACTGGAAATTTCCTCTGTCTTTGGGATACACAGGAATGGAAAAGAGTCTAAATTGATTGTGAAATTAAAGTGGTTTTGGATCTTTATCACCATGGAAAAAATCAAAAGATACTAAAACAGAAAGAATTGCAATCAACAGCAGGAAAGGCAAAGGATTCATGTATGTTTTGGATAGATTTTTAAGTGATGGATAATTGTGATGTGGCTCCTTGGATGTCCTAACGGTTACATTGCTTTCTGTGGCTGCACTGCTGAAGAAAGCAGAACATCACCGCTGCCTTAAAAGGAGGGAAACATCCTGCAGACGTGACAAGAGATGGTAGCTGTTCGTGCTGTACTCCCCTCTCCATTCTCCACAGTCACATTCTCTCATCCACCCTCTGTTTCCATCTCTGTGTTTCTCTGAAACTCTCCATCTCTGTTTGGAAGGCCGACTCATGGAGACTCGATCAGGCCTCAGAGCTTCAGAGCAGAGCAACGTTCTTTGTTCCTAAATCATATGGAGAGTGAATGTTGATATTTGCAGAAGAGTGCTATGAATTTTTATGTTCTTCAATTATGTTGCTATCATAGATTGAAAATCAAACTTTCTATGGAGTTGGTGGAGCAAACCCATTATTGATGACATCCAGCTGTAGAGTGCAATATCAATTAATGTACATCAATATTTGTATTTATATACTTGCACTGTCAGATTGAGAGATGTAACCTGACAACCAGGACCTAATTCCTATCTCAAAAAAATTCATATAAATTTAAAAAATAAACATTAAATATTCCATTTTATAATCAGGTACTATTGTATGTTGCTGTTTAAATGCATTTTTTTTTATATTTCATGAATAAAAACACAAATATATATATATAAATCTATTCAAATATCTGTGCTTGTTTTTTATTTCCAGTATTTTCATGTCAGATGCTAAATCAAAAAGTTCCTGAATATTTGTCAGCCTTCACTGGATTGAGTGAGTGAAATAATGATTTCATAATCAGTCTAATCATTTAAAACTTCTACCAAATCACAAACTCTGTGCTATCAAATATCATGTGACAAAGCAGCAGAACTGTGGAATTCACCAAAAAAAAGGATTACAATGAAATGCCATCCTTTCAGACCAACAGGTTAAATAAAAAGTGATTTACTATCTGGATCATGCATATTAAACAAACAAACAATTTTACATAATTACCAGTGGAGTAAACGTACTGAACCTTTGAGACACTACATCCCATCCCGTCATTTATTATCTCTGTAAAAGGAGGGTTAAAAGGCCATCAGCAGCTTGTGCCTCCTCCCAGTTCAGCCCACTGTAACCTCCAGGCCGCTCGTCTGAGGCTTCAAATGCCCTCTGCAGCACAGAGTAATTGAGTGGAGAACAGATAAGGAAACTAGCCGAGCTGATCTGCTGGTATGAGCGGGGAGGGGAACGGGGGGTCCCAAGAGCATCAGGGTCATTTGGCTGCTCGCCCTGGATTGGCAGAGGAATGTCAGAAGCAAAAGACTTACTAAAGAAGGGTCATTCTGGTAAACTGTAATGAGTAAAATGGTCAGATTGATACCACTGTCGTGTTTATACACAAAATATGAAGCTACAGCCAGGAGCTGGTTAGCTTAGATGAGCTCAACGACTTGAAACGGGAGGAAACAGCTTGCCTGGCAGTGTTCAAGTAACAAAATGTGTCTACGCTGTTTTTGTACGGTTCAAACAAACAATAATTGACAAGTTAACTGGTGAACTATTTCAATATTTCCATAAAGTAATAACTATTAAAAGACAAAAAAAAGCACTAACATGACAGGCAAATCATACAAACAACATTAAATCCAAAACACAGATTGCTGCAAATATTTTCTTCTTCTCTTGGTCATTTCAGTAACATGCTCCTCTCTCCCTCTGTGTCTGTCACTCTGCTTCATTGGTGGTTTCTGTGCTGCTCAGTGTTGCACAGCTGAGTGCTACATGGTGCTGAACTCTGATGTTGCTGTCATTTCCACCTGTTCTCTCTATCAGCTGTCGTCACTTCCACAAGACCATCCGCTGCCAATTAATTCTCTGCATCCCCACGCTCCAGCTCCATGTTTTTGTGTACTATTCTTGGGAGCTACATCAGCGGTGTTCAAGGCTGTGATGTCACCTCAGATGCAGCTGTTTTAATCCTTATGTCCTCCTTGCACCCACTCTCAGGGCCTGGCAGAGTGCTGAGTAATAGCTCAATGCTGAGGGACTCTGAATGTTCTTCTTACTTGTTCAAAGTAATGTATCTACATTTTCTACTATCCTCCTAAATTTGATGAATCTCACGTTGGAGGACTTACATCTCTTTCATATATTTGTGCAGGAGTGCCTTCTTTCAACAATTTTGATCAGCCTGGATCCAGATATCTGAATCTTTCTATGCACATCAGACTTTTTGTGATTTAAATGGTGAATAAAGTGAAACAGAATTGCAACTCAGTCAGACTATCTGGCTAATTTCAGTATCAACGTCTGTATCACAAGCAACATTTCAGCATGATCCAAGCCAAAACTGGCATGTAAATGATAAACTGGCACAAATAGATAATGTAATGGGTTTAAGGTGTGTTCAGGATTATGTTGTGCTGCAGTCACAGAGTAAGATTAGGAGGAGGAGGGGGGGTAATGAACCCTGGGGTCCTGTGCTGGCCCAGTAATGGCCCAGTTTTATCATCCTACGACTTCCTGTAGCCTCCTCTCCTGGGAAGGCCTGCTGGAGCTCTGCTGGAAGCCCTCTGATAAAAACCCTGGCTAATGTTCACATGCTGCTGGGAACAAGAGAGAGACAGGGAGAACGAGTGACAGGGAGAGAGAGAGAGAGAGAGAGAGAGAGAGAAAGAGAGAGAAGTAGGGTAGAAACAGTGATGAGTAGAAAGAGAAAAAGACGAAAATATGTAATGACATGTGGTGTCTCGTAGCTGGAAGATAAAAAGACCAGAGTGTAAGAGTGAGCAAATGATGGGAGGGAAGATTGTTATTTTGGTGTTTTTGGCCCCAGATGAGAGTTAGTCCAGTCAGAGGATAGGCATGCTGGACACCAGGCATGAAAAACCATGGGAGCTAGATGCAGGAAGAAGAGCAATGATGATCACACAGCCTCAGATGATCCCAGGGTACCACACTGGCTTCCTGTGATGGGAAACAAAGAAATTGACAAAGATGTAGAAATGTGTAAGAAGTGAAGGAAAAGATACAGTACAGGGGTAATGATGAGGTGAGGAAAGAACTGAAAAACACTGGAGAGCTCAGAAATGAATGTGGAGAGATGCTGAAGTTAAGCCGATTAACTGATAAATATAGCTTTGTTTGTATTTAAATTAAATGAAAAAAAATAAAAAAATCACAAGTATGTCAGAGCCTGATAGCACATTTTACGGCAGATTCTCAGTTTGTGGATGTCTATGTGACATGTTCTCACATGCCTAAGGAGTATCTGTTTTTCTTTAAAATTAGCTTATTTCATATACAATCCATCATAATCCTTTACAGCTGTAGTGTAAATCAGAGTTATCCAATATACATAACTCTGTATTAAGCTTTTAATAAATCAGGTTTCAGTGGCTTGTTTCTGCTGACCCACATTAATATGGAGCATATTCTGGATGCTACCGCTAGACAACATCATCAAACCTGCAAGCTCATCTGCCAGCAGAGTTTCTCATGCACAGACAAACAGTCATTTCAGCGGATTATTATATCTTTCATTTACGCTTCTTGGGCCAAAAGCGTTTTGTCAAAATCCACTGGATATGGTCAAAATACATGTTACTGGTTCTTATTTACCCAGACATGTCTCATACTTACTCATGTGTTTCTGGCTTTCTAATTAGATATTTCCTGGGACTGTTCACACTCACATGCCCCCTGAACTATTGAGCTCTGCCATTGGTTTGGTTTCTCCAAACTTTAATGAATATCAGTGCAGCATTTAAAGAGACATACGTACAACTCTTTGCCAAATTGAGATAATATTTGTTAGACAGTTGAGCATTAGCCACATGAACTGATTAATGTTGCTTGGCAATTCACCATAGCCCAACATCTAGTAGTGCTCTCATTGTTCCTTGTCTTACTCACTGTTTATAGTGAAATACACAGACAGGCTGTACTCGCTGGAGACAAAGCACTGACCTATGTAAAGTTTGGTAACGCTGGGTAGATGCAGTAAACATTGCTATGACATGCATACTTATATCTTCTCTCTGAAGTACTGTCAGTACCAGTTACTGTCGCCGGAAAGCTTGGAATTTGTCAATCCTGATTTGTTGAAAAAAAGATAAAATGCCCATAGAGTACACTTGTGTTGTGCTAGCTTTCGTTTTTTAATATATTCTACCAATGATAGTTTTCTTCATTACTGCTACTGAAGCTTAAACAAGATAGTCCATATTTGAACCTCATGCATATTGGGCCTGAGAATAAGATGTGAGCAACATTTTTTTTATAAAAGGTAAGCTTATAGAATATACCAATTAGTTAGACTGATGAAAGAAAGCGTCAGTGGTAAAATAAATAGTTTTACAGAGGCTGGTGAGAGGCTAACATGGTATCTGGCTCTCTGTCGCATGTTTCATCATGTAGAATAATATTTTATTACGGGAGAGATAAAAGGGATTCTTGATGTCCGACACAGGAAGAGTGGTCTCTCCACAGTGCAGTCTGGGTGGGGCCGACGCACAATGTTGAATGAATTCCATTAGAGTCTAAATTACCTTTAATAATAAAACAACAGGCAATTACTGGGGCGCCATTAGCATGGTATTGAGGTGTTTGCTCGTGCGTGTGGCGCGGGCCGAAAACATATGGTTCGGCTCACGGCAAGCCCGCCGTTATAAAGCTAACATTGTCATGACTGATGTATGGTGGCGTGGTAGTGGGCTCTGAAAGATCCATTTGTCTTCTCAATTAAAGCTGAGAGGGGAAAGAGAGGAACGGGATATGGGGGCAGGGAGGTTAGGGGGCTACCCCCTGTGCGGTCCGCACTCAGGAACATGTGGTGGGGCCAAAGCTGCGTGTATTTGTGTGTTTGTAAGAGAGAACGAGAGAGAGAGAGAGTGAACAAGTGTGTGTCGGACAGTTGGATGCAGGCCAGATGAAGCCTGGGAGTTGTTTTGGCAGCTCTTTTTCACCTAAATGCCCCTACCCTCCCACTTTACTGCCTTCTCCCATATCTTTTCCTCGCCGTATTCCCCACCCCACTCATTTTGCCATGCAGCCAGGAATCTTTTCCCTGAGGCTGAGGCCACTTTAATGTGGGAAGCCTAGCAAAGGCAATCAGAGACACAGACTCTTCTACGCCATACACACACACACACACACACACACACACACACACACACACACACACACACACACACACACACACACACACACACACACACACACACACACACACACACACAAACACACATACACACACGTAAACTTGCACTTAAACAGAGACACACACTCTGAGTAGTCTCTTATCTGACTTGACAACGTGGCATGCATGTTCTCTATTTCCCTCCATGATCTAACACTGTCTCACCATCAAGCACTACAACCTAGATAAGACCAGATGAGGGAGAAGGGGGAGGAGGGGAGCTATTATTTTGAGGCTTAAAACTCCACAAATAATTTTTTTGTATCCATTACGGTATAGTTTTCAACAACTAGTTAAATAATTATACTATCTACAAAGACATTCTTTGATGCTTGTCAGCTCATCCGGTTCATACATGATGTTTTTCATCTTATTTTATCTGACAAATTAACTTAAGTACAGCACCACTTAAGATGGACTATGTTCTCCTTCTCAGGGTGTATTAATTGCAGTAGTCGATGAATCAGTTGATGTGGCTTTCTTCCTGAGCGGGGAGTCTCAATTTGTCTCCCCTCTCCACTGATTCTTTCACCTTCCCACAAATGTTACAGTAATAGTGTCATAATGGTTTGGACACAATCAAAACCCTTAAATCATGACTCATACATGTATCTGTGTTTAAAGCCCAACGTTTATTAACTTGCAGAACAATGTCACCTCCAAATGTTCACTTGTATTGTATATTACTGTAATGCCTCGCTTTGGCTATAGACTGCAATGTGTGGAGCAAATACTGTAGATCTGTCTTACTGTAAGACGCATATGAGATTAATAATAAATACTGAGACAAGCCATCAGACTGCTTTATATGACAGGGTTGATTGCTGCCACAAGGGACCGTACGTACAGGCATAAGAAAACACTCACCCGAACCAAATCCCTCTCTGTCTGTCATTCAGGGCCTGAGGTGGTCTGCACTAAACAACCATTGAGACTAAACAACTCTTTGTAATGTCTCATTTGTTACGTGAAGTAGCCTTTCATTAGCATCACAGCTCAGAAAAGCATAAATTGTCCTTGCACTTCTTTAGTCTTGGTCATTTTATACATAAAAGGTTTGTTGTATTTGTAGAAAGAAATTCACAAACTCAGGTGTTTTCTGTGAGCTTCAAGTTTAAAACGCACCGATGGATAGTTTCAGACTGAACTCTGACACTCAAGTGTTATTCATGGTGGTGGGTAGTTTCACATATAGCCATGGGTCATATATATATAAGCTGGTAATATGATTTATTTGTTTGTAAGATCTTAAAGTAATTATAAGTAAAAAGTATAGTATTTTCTTCTAAAATGTATCTCAGAAGAAGCATAACATGGAAATATACTACTCGGTGAAAGTACAACTATATCAAAACTGTGCTTGAGTTATGCAGAAAACATATCCAACTTCATTAACAAAGCTAGATATTAATAATTAGTTTCCCCCTGTTTTTATACTAAAAACCGAAGGATTTAATTGGTGAATGTATTCCAAAGAAAGGTTAATCCAACTGGCTGTGCTGATGCTACTGAGAAATCATAATAAAGGCAGTATTGTTCTGAAACTTCAGCTCCTAATTGGCCCTTCTCATTATCCTGCCTCAGTGGTCCACTGTTGGTGGTATGCAGTGAAATGGAATAGCACTTCTAAGGGGCGCAGGGGAAGTGCACTACATGCTCAGTGTGTGATGCTTATTAATTCAAGGTCTCATCCAATTCCCTGTTGCTGCTTGTGCTGGAACATCTGGAGCAGGCGTTAAGCGTCCGTCTGTGTGTCTAACAACGGCTGGCACCTTTGAGAGTGGAGAACCCAAACAGTTCTCATTGGTTGCCTGTAAGGCCATACTCCTCCTGGTGGGTTTGGTGATCTTTTATGGAGTTGAAGAAAATACTTGTTACAGTATGCAGCATCTTCATTCACCTTATTTCAACTTTGTGTGGTTGCCAAAGACCTGACACTCCTCAGCTGGTTGCCAGTGTTGTCGATAAAGTTTAGACATATACTAAAGAAGTACGGTATGAGTGCTTTTCTATCACAGTCGACACACGACACTGTACCAACAGGAACGCCATGTTGGTTGACGTGGCTTTAGAGCTAACCTCCTCTAACGAGACGCTGGCCGCATTTCCCTTTGTATTTATTGTGAAAATGTATAATAACTTAAGCGAGCGGTTTACAACGGAAATGGTTTGAGCGTGGCCCTCTCGTGTGAAACTGAATCCGCTGCTGCATTTTGGAAATGTGAGCGAGTGCAAAGCAAACTGAGGCGGCTCTAATAGTGTGGTGCGCTCTAATGAAATCAGCAACCCCAGGCCTCAGGAATGAGATCCATGCACGGCGTTTTGGCTCCCTACATCCTCACCAAAAGCCGTCTTTTCAATTGGGCGTTCCAGCGCTGGTTTTAAGGAGAAGAGGCCTCGTGTCTCATCTGGATAAAAGGATGGCAGACTATCTCGGAATCAGCAGCACTTTAGTTTTTCAGATTGAGAACAGAGAGGGAAAGAGATGTATAATGCACTGAATCATAGGCTACTGTAGTTGTGTACTAAACTCACAGACTGGGCTGGAGTATATAACAATGCCAAGTTGGAATTTTAACTTTATATGGATTGTCTAGTGAGAAATAGAATAGAATGAGAGAAAAAAAGGGTTTTCTTTGGTCATATGGTTGTCTATGTCTTCCTTTTCTGTCTCACCACAGTGGCAACGCTCTTTAAATACAGGCTATCATCTTTCAGACAGCTGTGTCAAAATGCAACATGTAGCTTTCTCTCTACTATATTTGAATAATTTCATGTTTATATTAATAGTCTGTGTTAGTCCAAGCAAATTCCTGAAATGGAGTGTGAACCCACAATGCTTTTCAAGCCAATTTCAGAATGTAGGATGAATATTTATTAAAAAAAAAAAAAAACGTAGAAGCTGTAACGTGGGAGGAAGAAATCAGTATTTCTTACTCTCAATAATTATTCCTCAACTCCTTCACCAAAACCAGGTCTTTAATTTAAGTGATTGATTGATGTTTTAAGGTTTGAGTGGCTTAAATGAGGAGTCAGACCCTTTTAGGGAGGTGAATTGGCGATGTAAGAGACACCCACGCAGCCCCGCAGACGGAGGAACCCTTAGGAAGTTCTGGGTTAATTAGATTTGTCCTACAACGCAGCGCAGCCCTTTCCACTTCAAATATTTATGGATCACACGTCAGGAAAACAGACATTTGAGACCTCTCTGAGAGCTGACTAACATGAATTCTCCTCATAGTGTGCTGCTCCCCCAACCACTTACACACACACACACACACACACACACACACACACACACACACACACACACACACACACACACACACACACACACACACACACACACACACACACACACACACACAAACCATAGAGGCAGAGATACACACAACACAAACATGAGACTAGAATTAAAGTACTTGAACACTCACCCACATAAGAAGTAATCCAGTTTCTGCCCGTAATGAGTGCACAGGAATGTGGGTAAATTCATTCTCCTGACAGCTTTTGCATGTGAAGAAAAACGTTAATTTGGAAAATCTGAAATTGTATCTGTTTACCTTGATATTGAAGTGACGTGCGGCACACATTTAAGCCTTGGATTTACTTTCAGCTTCATTTGAACTACATGTTAACACCCCATTATTTCTGATCATGACGTCAATCTGTGTAGTTGTTTGTGTTATGCGTGTTTGCGAATACTCATGCTTGTGTTTTGTGTTGTGTCACTTCTAAAGGGGAAACTGGGCAAATCAAAAATAAAGGTTGAATTGTACAGTCTTAGAACATGACGCATGTGTTGCAAACGGCTGTTTCTACAGAAACACAGGAGAAAAGTCTGTCATTGCTTTACATGCATGCATGTGTTTGTCAGCCAGTGTGTGTGTGTGTGTGTTTGTGTGTGTTTGTGTGTGTGGAGAAGTTGATTTGTGAATGACAGTGTGATGTGATAAAAACTCCCTGTCGACCGCTCTGCTCCGTGATGGGTCACAGAAGACCCCCAATTCTCTGTGACCCCATCCGACACATCAGGGACACTCTCTGGTTACTGTTTCCCCAGACTTCTGCCTTAACCCCTGCCAATACACACACACACACACACACACACACACACACACATGCACACGCATATCCTTAAATAGCCCTTCCAGAGCAATGCCTGATGGTTACAACAAGGAAAGACACGGAGAAGCAACTCAGAAAGAGAGTTAAGTGTGAAAAGAGACGATAGAAAGAGAAACAAAGAGAATGTTGGGAAAAGAAAGAGAATAAAATAGAGGGAGAGACACAGAGCTGTCTTGAAGGCAACCAGACGCCTGTTTGCAGCCTGAGAACAGGCCTGTCCGACTATCTCTCTTTGTCCTTTACAGCTCTACAAGGCCTGGGAGATGTTTTATAGTAGCAATCACTCAGATCCCCTTGGCTTTTATTCCATCTCTGGATGCCTCAGGATTGTAATCCATTACTGTTTCTATATATAGATGAAGGAAAAAAAAACTTGCACACATGAGAAAGACCAGCGATTAACAAATTCATATATAAAAATTAAACATTGAAAAATAAAATATAAATTATATCCATTTAATACCGTTTTATCCTCAAAATTCCAATGGGAGAATCAAACACTGACCATAGAATCTACTGGTTGTAATGCTTTCACAAGATGAACGTGTTTCTACATTGTGGTGAGACGGACCTTGTATGTTGTCTAAATGCATGTCTCTGTTTGATATTGAGTGACACAACAGTGCTTTTGTGCTGAGATCTGATGTCGACTAGAGTGTTATGCTGCTATTTGATCCAGAGAATGAATGTTGTTTCTGTCCCAGAGGGGGGGCTGCCTTTCACTGAGCCTGCTGTGTCTGTTCAGGACCACACAGCCATGGAGCCTGGGACCCTGGGACCCCAAATCATTAGATGTAAGGGGTCTGTGAGACTCTGCTTCGTGCACCGCACCCGCAGGACTGTTTTAGCCCAATCATGGGCTGCCAGCTGACCGACAGATGCATCAATTATGAGCATTTAGTGCAGCAGATATGTGAAAATCTGAGAAAGGGCAACAGGCCCAACAAAGTGTCTCTGAGCAATGACCCGGTCAATGTGTGTGTGTGTGTGTGTGTGTGTGTGTGTGTGTGTGTGTGTGAGAGAGAGAGAGAAAAACAGAGATGCTCTAGATTGCGCTTATTTAAAATTGAATGTATTTTCTTTTTTTTATGTAATTTCTATGTAACTCAGTGCTGAGTATTGTTTTCCTATTAATCATATTTTCTTTGTATACTCAAAATAACTTTTGTTAAGCGACTTATCAGCTGCTGCCTGTGCCAAACACAAACACATCCTGTGCACAATACTGACACAAAACAATGAAATAAAGATAAGTCGCTTTTTAATTTTTTTTAATGAAGAATACAAAATAACAGTAATGATGATTTTCTTTCTCAGTGAATTGTATGTTTTCGCATCATAATCCACAGAGCCTCAAAGCATGTTAACGCCATCTAGAGGGATCTATTAGTAAACCGTACACTTACTAACACTGGCCGCTCAGTTACACACTCACTGCCATCATGAGTGCGTATATGTGATATTGTTTCGTGTAGGTCGTTATTGGTGCTTTTATTTGTCCAATATCGTCTGTCATAGAGTTTACAGACAGACTCCTGGTAGATTTATCTCATGTAATGTAATGAAACAGGCTAAGAAATTAAACTGGGCTCTATTTGAATAGTTCTTGGGTTATTGAGGACAAACATTTTAATACCTGTTAAGTGAGACAATAGCTGTAAAAATGTTTCCAAAAGCAGAAAACATGTTTGTATTCATTATTAAAGAAAACTTTAAACATCCATACCCTGCAAAAGGCAAAATAGAAATTTCTATTTGGCTCATCTTTTTGATAGAGTAATGTGTTAATTGTTTGATTTGATTGTTTGTTTGAACGTGGGCTCGCCATTTTCCTTGTGCAAAATTAACTGTTATTTTAAGTCTATTTTAAGTCTTTTAAGCTGGCCTTGACCTGAAGAGTAAATACTCAAACTATAATCCCCGGTGTGGTTGTGTTTCTTTTGATAAGGGAGACATTCCAAATATTGATCAACAAAATTCTAAATATTTGCTGTTAATGTCTTCTAAATACTTCACCTGATATTGTACAGGTTGCTAACAGCTGAAGGAGTCACTGATCACTGCAACAGTATTATTTTGTAGTCACTGCAGAGCATCCTCGTTTAAGCAAGGCCGTTCTTTTTGTTACACAATTGATGGCTATTTTTTTCTATTTCGATTATGAATAGTAATAATAATAAATAAATGCATGCATGCATGCTCAGAACATGCAAGGGCTGACAGTTAATTTATTTATTTTCGACAAAGCGGTGAAACAGACAGCTGGCTGTTTTTCAGCTCCAGCGCAGGTGCTATTTTAAGAGCAGACTTTAAATGTTTCATGCGTCATGTGTTGGTTATGACCCGTGTAAAGCATCGCCGGTATACTGGACATGTTAGACAGCAATAATAACAGAAAAAAAAGCCATCATCTGGAAAGCAGTGCAATTTGGATGTGTTTCATCACATCTCAAAACCAGACATAGAGTTTGAGTCCATCCGTCTGACAAACCTAAACCTAAATTTGATTCCTCTGGAATATGGATTTTACTCCTGACATAAAGAGGATTGCTGCTATGTCGTAAATGAGTGCTCTAAGAATAAACTACAAAAGAGACATTGCAACAACAAAAATTAATAAAAGATGTACATGATATTTAGTTTTTTATATGTATTGATATAAATAATTCTACCAATAAATGTTCAATTTGATATCAGAGTATAATATCAACAGGAAATGACAATAATGATAATAATAATAATGACAATATATTTCATGCTGTCGAGCCTCACCCTTCTTCTCTTAAATTAACTTTTTGGAAAATACAAACAAAAATCATTAAGACACTTTTTTTGCAGTGACATTCATACATAATTATATTATCTGATGATATCATTATTTGAGAATTGAGATTTAAGAATTGTGGAAATTTTCAGAGACCACCATCTGCAAACACAAGGTTTGTGTTACATGACATGACAGATACATGACCTGCTCAATTTACGCAGCATTTGGCAGCATCCTGAACGGGAAGTGTTGTTGCATTTTAGGACCAACTGCCCACGTTTGAAATATTAAATGAGTCACCTTTCTTTCGAGCCTTCCTGTGCTGTAGCTCTACTCCCTCAGCAAGGTTTCCTCGCCAGTCGGTCCTCCTTTTCCAAAGAGGAACAAGCGGGAGGATGTCGGGGGTCAAAGGGAAGTCGCCTACGTGCGACTCACATTAATGATCAATTTAGAGAGCCGAGGACTCCTCCTGTGATTAAACAATAGAGGAATCAAAGCCAACGTCTCTCGCCCTTCAATCAGGCTCAGTCTCACCACAGCATTATGTCTGAAAAAGGTACATAGTAATTCCCTTGTCATCTGAAATGTTTGAAGCTTCTGCATGCTCAATTATTAAATATAATAAACAGATGAAGTGTAAGTCTATTTTAGGTCTACCCAACCCTATAAAATGCAAACATATAGCTAAAAGAAAAAGGCTTGACTATTGCCAATTCAGTTAAAAATGAATTTCTTTTTTAAAATATCATCCACTTAATATATAATAATCCAATGTTTGATAATAATAAAATAACGACATACTATTTATATCATAATGAAGTATTATTAGTTTTAAAACACATTTTTACTGACATCCTGATTTGATTTGTTGCTGAAAATGTGTAACTATTCGATCAGAAAGTTAGTTAATGGCAACTTTATCCATCTTTTTTATCATAGTAATCATTCTTTCATTCTTTCTAAAAACACAATCAAATAATGATCTTCATTACCGTGTCTTTCTTGCAGCAAAGCTCTTATCTTATTTACCCGATGTTCACAGAGACACTTCAGAAAATCTTTTTGTATAATTTTTTTTATAGGATGATGGTCTTTGTCAGTGAGTGTCAATCGTTCATGTCTGCACTTGTGAGAGAGAACGTCGTCTCAGCCTGCGTACAGGGCATGACCCCACTATGTCACCCGACTCAGACGCTCTTGTGGCAAAGCAGGAAGGACAGAGTCTGTGTTATTCTTCCCCTCTACCTGACAGCCATATTTCACTGCTCCGTGACCTTCACCAGCTCCCAACCCGGCAGACAAGTGTCGAGCTCCTCCGGACTCTCTCTGCCTCTGCTCCTCAGTACCACAGACCCTCCAGACTGCCCACAACCCTGACCCTAATCTCACCATAACAACATTTAATCATCTGTCTGCTACACAACAGCGTTTTCTACCTTTACAGACCACAGCCAATACTTTTCCTCAAAACATGCATCCATGACCTCAAATCAAAGCCATTTTTTAACCCAGTGACCCCAGCCTCCTGTCCAGACACTGAACCATACCCACGTCCTTGTCAGACTTGACCCCCAGACACAAAGTTCAACTTCTGCTTAGCTCAAGAACACAAAATAGCTAACGTCAGCATCAGCTTCAGAGTTCAATCAGACTTTCAGAAGGAGTCCTTCCTTTTACTCAAAAAGACCTTGAATTTCTAGGTCAGCTCAACTACGCATCCTGAGACAATACAGCAATACAATACTGCTGTTGCTTGTGCCTCCTCTCATACAAATACACAATGCACTCAATGACTCGTGGCATGCATAGTTCATTAGCACCATATCTCATATTTATTCTCATATTTACTTCCCTATTTTACAGCCAGAAAAACTTTTAGCAAGTGGTTTGCCCACCCTGTGATCAGGATTTATTACGGCTTGCGGGGCCCTGAGCTAGAAAGGAAGAATGCAGCTCGTACCATTATGAGCTAAAGGCCAGATATGGAGGGATTGCAGCCCAAGCTACCTGTCATTCGTTATCATAAATGCGGTATTAAATGTGGAGATAAGCGATGAAAGAAGAGGGAGGCTGGGTGCTGAGGATTACTGATACACAGGAGGGTGTGTGTTGTAAGCAGGCAGATGGTGCAGCCCAGCCCTGCTCGGCCTGATCCCTCTGACAGCTGCACTAGATCCTCGGTGGAGGTGAGCTTGGACTCGCTGACGAACTCAGAGTACATCATGTCTTTCCAATGGAAATGCTGACCTATGTTTCAGTGTGTGTGTGTGTGTGTGTGTCTGTGTGTGCGAGCGTTCATGTGTGTATGCGCAAGTGGTAAGGTGATGTGAGGCAGGCGGCATGACTGGTGGCAGTGGGGAGTAATTGTGATTGAATGCATTACTCCTCACTCCACCCTATGTCACGGTGATACACACACATACACATACACACACACACACACACACACACACCTACACACACACACACACACACACACACACACACACACACACACACACACACACACACACAGGCTCTCCCATGGGTCATTCTGACACTGTCCAGATAAAACAAGAGACTGATGGTTATGTGGAGAGAAAAAGGGAGAGAGAGCGAGAGAGAGAGAGTGTGTGTGTGTGTGTGTGTGTGTGTGTGTGTGTGTGTGTGTGTGTGTGTGTGTGTGTGTGTGTGTGTGTGTGTGTGTGCGCGTGGTTTATTTTTGTTTAGCTTTTGCTAGTTAATGTGTTTGCCAAAGTTCTAACTGTGTGTGTGTGTGTGTGCGCGTGTGAAAGAGAGAGAGACAAATATAGTTGTCTGCAGTGTGATAAGCTTTTATTCAGTGTTTTTGATTTTACATTTAAAAATATGAGGGAAATAAAAATAAAAACAGCATTGTATTTTATGTTATAGTTCTGAATTTCTTAATGTCTGTGCACATGTGTGTGGCAGAGACAGTTGCTTTGTTTTTATCCCCCCACACATTGTCTTTTTTCTTGAAATGCATTTCCAGTGAATAAAATGTAAGTTTGGGTTTAAAGAGCTTTTAAACTATCTGGTGTTAATTTGTATTCAAATGCACTTTTTTGTCGAAAATTATTGAAAAAAGGATTGATGGTGATATGCAACATGAATTATTCTGAATGTAAAAGATCCATAATTAATGAAACAATTTCCCTCAATTAAGCTTTTTTCCCCTTTTGGGACATTTGGTAAAGCAAATAATTAAAACAAAAATAAATCTTGTTGACAATTGCTTATTTGACTTTTGGTTTATCAACATGATGTGATTTCCCAGCTAATGAACGTTTTGTTTTTTCCCTGGAAGAGAGTGCGTGCCGCCAACATGGAGGCAGACACACTCTCCAAACTGCACTTTAAGATTTGGCAGAGGAACAGCAGTGTACTTATGAATCGCTTCCTGTTTGTGTTTACTCTCTCTTGCAGCTCTACTCCAGGATTACGTCTCCAGTCACAGGGTCGGATCTGTCAGTGCGTCTCTCATACTCAGGCTATCTAAAGGTTCATCCACACGATCAGAGTGTCCAAAGCCAGCTCTGTGCCAGTCTGTTGTTCCTCTATGCTCCATGTTGCTCCGCCCTGACCTGCAAGCATGCTTTTGCTCACAGGGGAACCCTGCCGATGGGGTGTGTGCTTGCGTGCGTAGGCCCCTGAGCCCCGGCCCCTGTGTGGTCTGGCTGTACGTGTATGTGTGTGGTCTTCCCGGCCCCCTGCTCATCTGTCCGAGGCCTGCTAACGGCCTGCCCAGTGACCACGGCTGTTTACTTTACTTCTGTCTGCACCAACTGAACTCTGATCGCCGCTTCCTCCAGCTGGGCCAAATCAGGCCCCAGCTCCGACTCTCAGCAGCCCATGGAGAGGCCCCAAAGTCTAGGACAAGACAGGACATTGGGTCCTGGTGGATTAAGACACCTTCAGACCCACCCCCATGTCCTGACTCTGCCTTCCTCTAGTCTCCTATTCCCAACCGCTGGGTGACTGGTAGCCATACCCAGGCATATGGTTGCTGCAAGAAAAGGCTGCCTGTAATTATGCTGTCAGAGGCCTGTCCTCATTGGCCAGGATAATTGGCCTCTCTGTAACAGTCAGTATCAGAAACAGCTCAGTCTCTCTCATCAGTGGAAACAGACAGAGCGGCAACTCACTCAGAAGCAGACTGTCAGACATTGGATGTTACCTTTGCTTTCTTCAAAGCTTGAGCAGCAGCAGCATCAATGTCCGCATCATTGAGGGTAGCTGTTCTGACAGCTTTTCTATTTAAGAACATTTGAAGAACATTTTTTTTATTAATTTAACAAATAAATGTATTGGTTGATATAACATGGTTAGAAATGTCCTTGGAGGTTAGATCTGGTGTACTAACCTTTCTAAGTTTCTCTGATCCACCTCTATCCCCAGACAGCCTGGCTTTTGTATTTATTAATTTACTTATTTACAGTGCAGGTCAAGAAGTTAAGCGCCCAAGTGCACCGCTACACACAGGGCATATGATCCTACATAAATCCACGGAGTAATGAGGCGGAGATGGCGGCATACCTGCTTCCTCCCTCCCCTTTTCTTCTGCCCCTGCCTGGGGTAATTCCTCTTATTAAGGATGGATCGGTGTTGAGTGTGTGTGTTTGTGTGTGTGTGTGTGTGTGTGTGTGTGTGTGCCCTATGTTAGACTATAGGTCCTGGTTTTGGGACAGGGGAGTCAAAGGGAGACAAGGGAATCAGGGGGAGGCTGGTAGTATTTAAGAACTATGTTTGGTCAGGGAAGCCAGGAGAGGCCCTCTGGGGTCACCCTCTACCGCTTTACAAATTGAGGGCTGTGCCGGCAGGCGCCAGGGAAGAGCCGAATGAGCGAGCCTACTGACCTGTGACCCTGGCCCAGCCCTTGTGCAGGAGCCCCTGTAACCCAGGAGAGGGGACTGCTGACCTCTGCGGGTCACATTCCTCTTCTTCCTCCTCCAAGGCTGCAGGGGATTCCTGGGTCTCCCAGCACCCATCCTGCACAAATTAGATTTAACACAGACCAATCCACAAATAAACAGCTGGTTTACGCTTGAATTTGTTCTGAAGACCATGATGTTGAATAAAATGATAGGGTGGAGGAGGGTACTTTATTGACGGGAGAGAGGAGAAAAATAATGGCCTGGTTTAAAAAAAAAAAAAAACGTTGTACCCTCTATATAACTTTTTTGAACTTTTTTTTTCTTTTCATGAATATGTCGACATTATTTAGTGTCAAAAAATCGAATTACTTATTTGTCACGTGGAAGGCTGCTATAGAAATGTAGAAATAAGCAATAAACATCTGATGTTGATGATATCTCCATTTTATGAGCAACTTCCAAATGCTGTGAATGTGAGGAACCATTTCTCAACCCATCTGTCTTCATTCCTTGTCTTTCTGTATACAGTGTGTGTAACCAGAACTCTGATTTTCCATGTGAAGCTGAGGTACATCTGTCTGTAATGTAACGTTTCCTAACATTTCATACCGTGTGGGTAAATCCTTACATCTTGGATCCAACAAATTGATGCCCCCAAAGCCCACTGCCCCCACTTTCCGACTGGCCGCACCCTCTTTCTGCCAGCCTACTGAAAGCACCTCTGGCTGGGCTCCATGTAAACAGCCTCCCGCCTCTGTAGTGCACTCCATGCTATGCTCTCTGCCACCGCTGCTTAATAGTAATTGCTTCAGGAAGCGTGATCACCATGGTTCAAGGACTCTCTAATTCTATCAGAGGGCAAGAAAGAGGGTTTCAGGGGCAGGGAAGAGAGCGGGGATAAGTTAGAGAGAGAGGGGGTGAGAGAAATAAACACTGTGTGAGAGTCAGAGAGAAAGAGGAGAATGAATGGAAGGGTACAGATTGTGATTGAAAACGTGTGGCCGTGTTGTGAGACTCTGTAGGATTGTCACGGTCCATTAAGGACAGGAACCATTCATATTGTCAGACGAAATCAACGTGCGGCGCAATGGGAACAATCAAAATTCCCGGATTGCTTTTGAAAGTAAATGACTGATGCTTTTATCACAGGCTTGGATTTATAGAGAGCATCAGGGAGCAGTCATAACTTTGACTGTAGAACTGGATGAATTATTAAGCCACCATATGGTCACCTAGGGAACTTTCACTGCTTGTGTAATTAGCCTAAAAAATGGACGATTCCAGGTAAAGATGACAGTTAAGAGACGAAACTGAAGCTGAAACACCAGGTATACTGCTACATGGTGAAGGACCCGATGTTTGGATAATATGTGTGTTAGTGTGGCCGGCTGGGCCACACTGCTCCTGACACCCACGAGACAAAGAGGCCAAGGGGTGCTGAGAATTTCCTCCACAGGTCTCTGAGCATGTCCACATGCATGGTTAAACCTCACCACTGGAAACACATCCTGCCCCATCACGTCACCCTCTGGCCGGGGCTCTCCTTGGCTGCAGTGTTTCCCATGGCTGACAGCGACACAGACAGCGAGAGGTGTCAGACCACAGGCCTCGGCTGGCATTCCTAACGGTCATACCCAGACCCTGCAACTGATCCCTGACATTTATCCCTCTTTGGGTGTGTATGTGTGTGTCAGGCATCTGTGCAACTTGTGTATATGCATGTATATGTGCATGCCAAGTGTGCGTGAGTGTGCAAAGACAAATCTCTCGCCAGCAAGCCTCCCATAAGAGCCCCCTCAAAAAGGCCTGGTGACACATATAGAATAGCAGGAAGAGGGGACATCCGAGTGAGGCTGCTGGAATTTTACCATTACATGCGACTTTGGATGCTTCTGCTCTCCCACGTGTATCACAAAAGGACAGAGAGAATGAAAAGGAAATACAGATAGTGGAAACAATCTGTTCTTCAAGTGGCTCTTAAATGATGGTGTGCAGACTAGATGTGTGTGTATGTGTGGACACAACCGGTGATATAAAAGGTGTGCTCATTCTGGTGAACTTGGACAAACTTGTATCTTACCTGTTACATCTCTGAAGTTGAGAGGACAGACTGTGTTGGTAACGACGGAGTGTGTGAGACACAGATAGAAAGACAGAAAGTCGTAAAGAGAAAGAGCACTCCAGTGTGCCATGTGTAGTGAACTGTGAGCGGTCTGCTGGTAGGTAGACCATAAGAGTCCGCTCTGCTCCATATCTGTTTACTACCCTCTAACACCTTAGTGAGGCTCCTCACATCATAGCTGCTACCATTTACACACAGAAAAAACACAGACATTTATGTACATGTCTGTGTTTTTTCACTCATTTCTGAACTGTGAAAGATGAAGCCATACGCAAGTGAGTGAACTACGCAGAGCCACAACATTTTTGCGCACTTTTTACGTTGGGGTTCTTGTATCTATCGCACAAAAAATAAAAATAAAATGTTTTTAAAGGCCTTTACTGACAAGTTTTTGTTGCAAATATGGTGTGCAATGCGGTGCGGCCACTCAGGCTGGAGGGTGCACATGTGGGCTGCAGCCCCACAGCGGAGGACTGAGCCTATGGAGGTCTGGAGCTCTTCTCTCCACAGGTTTAGTCTACATGACTAGAGGACTAGGCCCCACATCTGGACATGACCACCATCAACGCCGAGGAGTATTAGAGGACAACACAAGCTTCAATAGGCCCAAATGGGGGCATGGAAAGAGGCCGTAATACTTTTCACCGGTTGCAGAACTAGGATACACAACAAACACACCTAACATTTAGATAATGTAATATATTTCTAAATAGTAAGCTGTACTCTGGATGTGGAGCATCACATGCAAGATTTTTTCCTTTAGTTAAATATAGATATATTTTACGAACCGTTGTTTTTGTCACGAGTACTTTCACACAAATCGTGAATATTATGTGCCGTAAAAGCAATGATTTTTGTTTTAGAGTGAGGTAAATTTTTCTGAGCTTTTGCAACATAAATAAAAGCATCAACCAATAATGCTAAAAAGGGATACAATAGCAAATAGTTTAAGCTATACAACAATTTAACTCGGATAGACTGTCAGACCCTGCTCTGCATCAACAGGATCCCAGGAGTTGGTCCTCTGCCTGATCAAATCTATTCAAACCTACTGTTGATGAAGTGTCTACGGTTGCAAATTGTCATCACTGCCGGTAAGACTAGTTTTGATGCAGAATACTGTTTTTCTTCAGACAATGCTTCTCCCTAATTTGACAGTTTTTTTGTCCCTTTTAGACCAATGGTGTTGTGTGTTAAGCATTAAGCAGGGTCAGAGAGTGCCCACAAAAAATGTATGTGCGCATCAGATTTGTTCAAATTATGTAAATTGAAGTACAAGAAGAGAATCTGTTGGAGCAACAGAATAATTAAAGTAAGCACTTTTTAAACATGGAATACGTACCTTAGCTGGGATATTCAAACCTGACAACAAAAAATGACTAGAGCTCTGGTCAAAGTGGTTGTAGTTGCTCAAGTAACACTACAGGAAAGCGGTGCACAGTTCTAAATATAGAGGATTTAGTAAAGCACAAAGTATCATGGATTAGTCAGTTAGTATTTTTCATACCAAGATAATGAAAAAAACAGAATTCAGAGTGTCAGCACAATATGCTTTGATAGTATCCTAAATCCTAAATTGTCCCAAGAGGTGTGTTACGCCAGAATCAGCAGCTACCATCCCTCTGGACTTAAACATTTCCTTCCTCTTAACAATTTGTTCCTATCGCTAACTTCCTGCTCGGCCTCTGCCTTCATGCCAGCCAGCCAGCCAGCCCTGAGAGAGATACGTGATATCATATCTCAATTATGACTCTGCAATTTAGATTATTATGTTACACAAGAAAGTCCGGTCTCCGGAGGGGCAGCTCTATGGCAAATATTCAACTCGAGGTCAGAGACTCCTCTAAATTGATGTGTATTAGACCGTTAAAAGAGATGCCTGGTCAAGATGAAATGGAAAGTGACCTTTTTGCAGTTTCCAGTCAGCACATTGCCGTTGAGTCAGAGGTGGGGATGGGGCAGAGAAATCCCCCCCCCCAGTGTAAATACGCCATTGTACCGCCTCTGTGTCCTCATCACCCACGCAGTGTGGTGAAAGTCCTTCCTGTTACCTCCCCATCCTTCCATCACCCTTACCATTGTATTGTAACCCTACTGTCTGTCCTTCTTTCCTGTCCTTGGCTTTTTGGGTTTTTTGGATGGCGTAAATTATACAGAAGGCATTTATGTCTTTGGCTGATGTTCAGAGTCGGGGGCTCTGTCTGCACCGGCAGAAAGCCTCTGTTGTATTGCTGCCCTTTGCCCAGTGGGGTTATTGGATCGTATCCATGCGGTGCGGCTGCCTTTACAGGTGAAAGGCAGCAAGTGGATTTCAGGGAGGTCTGTCAGTAAAGCAGGTAGAGTGCAGACTTCTCCTCTGATCTGCCTCCCGCTGGGGAGAATTGTGTTGCCTTTAGTAGCCCCTGGACATTTGACGTTGAAGAAATATTTTCACAACTGATTGTGTGTGTGTATCTGTGAGAGAGAGAAGGTGGGAGAGAGGGAGCACCAGGGTGACATGTTCTCCGAATTGACATGGAAAAAATGTAGCTGCTCGATAACCCCCACCCTGCATCTCTCCTGTGCTTCTCTCCCTCATCGTAGAGTATTTGTATTTCATACCAGAGATATGGAGAGCGGGACTGGAATGCACCGAGCTCTGGTTTCTGAGTGAAAGGCGTTGTAACAATTTTGACACTAATCACAGAGTTCACATATTGGTTTGATTTCTGCAGATCGGCTCTAATGGCCAAACACTCTCAGGGTTAATCAATGTGTGAGTAGACGGGTAGGTCTGGGCCTCACAACCACAGAGGTCACCAAATGTGTGCGTGTGCAATGCATGTGTGTGTGTGTGTGTGTGTGTGTGTGTGTGTGTGTTTTCTAGGATAAAAAAAGGGAACGCACTGAAACTAACTTGTTGATCCTAGTTTACTACCTCTCTGCCTGTGTGGTTGATCTTCATGTGAGAAGCAAAGCAGGAGGTGCTGGTTAAGTGTTTTGGATGAGGTCTGTTGTCTGACAGAGACACAGCTGGATGTACAGAGTGCTAATGGGCTGGGAGTGAAGAGACTCCAGCTGGCTTCAACGGAGAAGTGAGACCACTACAGTGCCTCCCATAAAGTAAAGGTCACAGGTTCAGTCCGAGTTTCTCTGTAAGAGAGCATAAAACATGGTCCCTACAACACAAGAAAAACATACATAAATACATTTTAAAAAATTACACAATCTCAACGATTGAGAATCACACGGTTTTGGCAAAGAGAATTAAATTGTTCTACTTTCAAAACAGATTTAAATGGTTTTCTCTGTAAAATGTGCAAAGGCAAAGACAGGCGAAGAATCACCAGTAATCAGAAGTGGAATGTACATTTAGTATAAGTATAATTCTTAAGTACTTTACTCAAGGATTTCCTTTTAATACCACTGTATACTTCCGTTCCATTGCATTTATGGCACAGTACGATTACAATATGTTAATATGGGATATAGTGTTTTAGCTGTTGTGAAATTAAAGTGTTGCTTAGGTGTTAATGCATCGGTAAAAATAAAATCTCGGTGTAATACTTCTGTACTTCTGTACTTTTACTTTGAATGCAGGACTCCTACTGATGGAGTATGTTTATATTGTGGTGTCACTACTTTTACTTATTAGTAAATGGCCTGAATTCTTCTTCCAACACTGCCTTCAAAACTGGTCTTACTGCACCCGCCATCATCCTGTCTGTTCCCCAGTAAAACCAGACCCTGTCCTGAAAACCAAGTCTGTTTTGGTTGAAGCTTGGACACTGTGGTTTCCACATTGTGGGCTTATTAAACTGAAGGGTAAGCAAACAATCCAGAGAATGTCATCTGGTAAGTCTGATTGGAAAAATACAGCACAGCAGTACAGATCAACTTGACAGGCAGGAACAAGGACCCCAAATGAAGACTTTTGTTCGAAAATGCCATTAGATCCTCACCTCACAATAACATCAATATCAGTTGTGTCTGAAATACTCCACACCAACTCTAGAAAACTAATATCATTCATCATGTTGGCAAATTTAAACTTGGAAATTGTATTTTTCAGCACCAATCACACTCTAATATTACTACAGTTTGGACACTTGAAATAGGAATGGAAATTTAAAGTCGAGGTCTTTAAAAAATGTTAAGTATTATAGATATGAGATGAAGTCCAGATTGTGTAAGCTGAAATAAAATAGGCAGCAGACCTGCTGTGTGGCCTGGCTGCACTGAGGGAGTTTAAACAGATAATATGTCTTTCTCTTTGACTGATGAGCACACACACATACACACACACACACACACACACACACACACACCTACACACACACACACACACACACACACACACACACACACACACACACACACACACAACCCTCTTGTGGCATGCTAACTGTGTTTATTTCAGCCCAGACACTGGGCAATAAAGCATGGTCATTTTCAGCACCCAGGCCAGCCGTGTACTCCTGTTTGTCCAGCAAACACAGACACAGGCTGGATAGAGATGCTGGACCAAGGGCCCCCTCCGCTGGAGAGCCTGGATAGCTTTGGCTGATGGGCTGATCTGTGACAGCATGTGTTTACTTATTGCAGAGCTGACTGTATCTTATGTGACAGTGTGGATGATCTGTTATGGATGAGTCCAGGTCCCAGAGAGATAAATACTGGGATGGCCAAGTTCTATGAGAGCTATCTAAAATTCTTCGCTGTAAGAAAATCAGTTTGATAATGAAAAGAGCATACTGTGGTAAACTGTGTCACCCTTTTTAGCATGTGTGAGTGTACTGTAGAGGAGAAAACAGTATCCGATTACAAATTACAAAAAGTGTTGATCTAATCTGTAAGAAAACTACTTTTACATTTCCTATTTAATTATTAGGGTCATTTTGTACTAATAATCTGTGACAGTAGCATATTGTTGCGTAAATCGTTGAATAATCGTTAGCACTGTATACAATCAGAATTTTAGAATATCTAGGACTGTTAGTGTTGTAGCATTGATAATGGATTTTAAGGTGTTAAGATAACTATTAACTTGGTTGAGGGAACTATTTTGCGTTAAAATAATCTACAATTCACTCTGGTTTGTTATCTGTTATCCTATATCAGAATATATTGTTGAGAGTCATCATAAGAGCATCTTTTTAGCGAACTTTATAAATTATATTTCTTGATATTGACCACCTGCCATTCACTGTAAACTTGCTTAACTTAGGCTAATTGAGCTGAGGAAAGGCAGCCTTGCTGTCGTCATAAGATTTTCAATTTTTTTAATTGCGTGGGTGCAATGTGTATTACATCAGCAAGTGTCTGTGTGGCACTCTGCTAGCATGTACGTGTCCCCACACATAAAGGAGACAGTTTGTGTGCACGTGTACTTGGTCGTATGTGTGCAGCAGTTTTGAAGCGGTGTTTATGTTAAACTGTGATTAACACCATCCAGGTGCTCTTGTTGGCGGAGTCGTTCAGCCGCTGTTTTAGACACTCACACATTTTCCCTCTGGCTGGGTTCAGTCATCCATATATACAGAGCTGGACGAGCCAACATGCTGAACTGCTGACCACCATTTATTCTAAGACTGTCTCATAAACGGTTCTTCTCCACGAAAAGACAGCGCATGCGTGAGAGAAAAAGAGACGTGGGTGGGGGGGGAGGAAGAATTCCACAATGACAGTGAGTGTAAGTTAGTGGTCAAGGGTGGAGGAAAAGAAGGCAGGCGGTGGAGGGGAACGCGAGCGGAGGGATGTAAGGAACAAAGGTGTATGTTGAGGTGTGATGGTCAGCTTCAGCGGGAACGAGTTGAAGATGGAATGCCGCATCCAATGTTCAGACAGCTTTCAGACAGCGTTGAGCATTTCATTAACCCCATCTCCACTGGTCTAGACAGGAAGGCCAGGCTCAGGCCACTCACAACCACTGCCCTGTGAGGAGAGGTGGTCGTAGAGCTGGATCTACATCCACCAGCTCCCCAGAGGAGCAGGAGCCTGTTTATTTAGTGCTGGGAGTGTACAGAGCCGTGTGTATCCCCAGACAGTCAGACAGCACAGGACATCGCTCTGTGTCCACATTGCCCCCTATACTGATTTAATTCATAACCAAGAAAATGTCAGGGAGTAAAGAGAAACAGGGAGACAGGAGGAGGTCAGTGGAAGGCCAGCGTATATACAAGACACAGCAGAAAGGTGAAGCTGAGAAGAAAGTTATTGTTGCTGTTCATTTGTGAACTGGAAGTTGCTGGATGGAGATATGGGGGGTGGGATATGGATCAGTCAATATACGTTTTGGAGGGAAAAAGGATATAAGAGTTGGCAGTACAGCCCCAATGGAAAAAGACATATTTACCGATATATGAAAAACATTGCGTAACTGTTGGCAGTGCAAAGAACAGTGGTGTAATCACTGGCATTTAACACTGATGTCTCACTCCCTCTCTGTATCAGCATTGTCATCCACCTGTGTTTTAGACATTTTACTGGAAAAACAAACAGCTCTTTGTAATTATTCAGGTTTTAGTAATATTGTCTTAATTATTCAGATATTGACAATTACATTCATTTGTAACATAAAACTAAATGATTAAACTGTATGCACATACAAAACAGACTACATTTGAAAAGGTATACTAAATCTTTAGCTTTTAATACTTAAATCAATAGTAACACTTGAAATTCAGAAAGAAACATGATATCTTGTTAGGAAAAGTAGCAAAATGAGGACAGATTTTCCAGAATTCCTGTCATTCTGATTCTGCTTATTAAATATGTGCATGCTATAAAAACAACTCATTTTATATGAGCTGCAAATTCAACTGCATGCTAAAATACATACAATACTGCATACATACTGCAAAATATTGAACATAACCCTCAAAGTCTGAAACTTTTACCCACAGATTGGCTCTAAAATCACTGAACTGAAAAAGCCAAACAAGTGGTGAAAAGAGTTCATCCTTGTTAAATAAATATGATGTCAAACAGATGTAGGTATTAGCGGTGTGTGTGTTTTGATGGCTGGCCAAGAAGATTGGGTCTGATTTAAGATTGAGGTATTCTCAAAGATGAGTTGCCCTAATACACACAGCTGTAATCTGTGAGTAAATAGAATAGTGAACTAATATGACATATAACTTTTGATTCAATCATGAAAAAGATCACAGCCTCTCAAACCAGATGCCACAAGTGTACATTTTATTTTCTTCATTCAGTTCTCAGTAAAAGTTAATTATCATTGTTGTTTTTTTCAATTTATTTTCAGAATTTCAATTTATTTTTCATTTTGTCCATTTTGAGAAAATTATAAAGGCCCCTGCCTTAAAATGTCCATATTCCCATCCATTGCTCTAACAAAGCCAACAGTAGGCTACAACCTAGAGGACTCCCATAACCCCACTATTCTGACAGTTAGAGAAGAGCGTGCACCTTTGATTAAACTACCATAGCTGTATGTTTACTTCTCGTTAAGTGGAGGTCACAAGTATTTTTTTCTTTCATTCCCCCCTCCCCAATAAATCTCTTTCCGGCCGGGGGAGAAGAGGCTTAGGGCAGAGAGAGAGAGAGAGACCCCACGCTCGGTGGTCCTCTACAGCCGGCGCGAGGGAGAGCAGGAGCTAAAAAAATAAACTCTCCCTTCTGGCACTGAGGGTGGGCGATGCCACTCTGCGACATGGGACGGCGGGCTCTGGTGAGTGTTACTGAACTGTCACTACCCCCACCCCCTACGAGCACCCCCATCACTCCCCATCAATGTCCCTCTGGAGTGGGCTGGGCAAACAGGACAAGGGGTGGGGTAAGAGCCAGAAGCATTCCCTGCATTCCCAGCCAGCAGTGATGCGGCTGGCACACGCACAAACACAAGTTCACGCACAAGCACACATGCAAATGCACACACACACACACACACACACACTCACACACACATGCAGCCATATATGCACATACTCACTGCTGCAATAGTGCAGGCCACCAGGGCACACGTCACTGTTGTCAGATTGAACAAGACACAGAGCTAATCCAAACCAGCTCCAGGCCTCACTTGAAACACACACACACATACGAGTATACTCACTCTGCAGCAAAGGCTTCTTATCCTTCACGAATACACAAAAAAAAGCCATGCAATGTTTTTGTGTTTCTTTGCATAATGTGTGTGCGTGTGTGTGTGTGTGCGTGTGTGTGTGTGTGTGTGTGTGTGAGTGAGTGAGTGAGTGAGTGAGAGAAAGAGAGCAAGAGAGAGGAAGAGAGAGAGAGAGACCAGCTGCTTAATGTTTAACTGGAGCAGCTCTTAGTGGACTTGGCGTGCCCTGACAAAATCCATTTTGTGATGGAGCTGTGATTACAATGATAGGCCTGGAATTATGATGTTAGCTCTTCCAGGCCCCGGTTTGTTCACAGCTGTAGAGTGCACCATCCTTTGTGCACTCATCCTCTCTTGCTCTTCCTTTCTCACCTCATTACAGCAAGGAGTAATTTGCTATAATAGTTTGCTAATTCCCCATCATATACCAGATCTTGTTGCCAAATGAGTGGTGTCCATATGTGTTAAGTGATTGTCCAGAGAGCGCAGGGCATGGAGTTGTCACAAAGTTTGTTTGTGTGAGAAATACGTCAAGATTTAGTTTCTCTGAGGCTTTGTTGTGGATTTCAAAGATAGATGTAGGCTTTCCCTGCGTGATAAATGGTATAATAAACATCTGGAGTCGTTTTCTAATATCCTCCTCATTGTTTGATGAAACCTCATCTTATTAGCAGTGATCAGTGAGACGAAGCTGACCTTCTGAACTCCACTCAAACAGAACACAAACCAAATGTGCATTTAGCACAAAGCTCCCCCAGCAGAAATTGGACTCATTTGAGATACTCGGAGAAATCAAACCCCATCGTGAGGAGATGGTGAGATACATTTTTCCATTCCCCTTTATTCATCCAATTCAGATTTAATCTGCTCAGTCTTCTCTCCCTGTTGGTTCAGAATGGTAAATGCATGATGGCAGCACATACTGTACTAACACTCACACACACACACACACACACAGAACTGAGAGACATATTGGATTGAAGCTGCAGAGGTCCCGAAGAATGCTACAGTTTGTATGGCTGTGGTTCACTTAAACATGCTGCTACTCTAAACACTTATGTGTGTGTGTGGCACTCCCATGTGACTGTATCTGTCCCTTTAGTACTATTCACTCTGGATTTACTTTCTTCCTCTGGAGTACATGTGGCTGTGTGTCTGTGCCGGCACAGCGGAGGAGAAGGTTGTTGGAATACCATGTGTTCAGGACTGGAGAGTTGGTTATTAGGACAATGTCTACACATCTACACATACACCTAAAACAACACAAACACACACACCTCTCTCCCTTCTCTCTGCAGGATCTGGGTGTTCCACAGCACAACCCTCTCTCCTCTTGCGTCGGCCTTCCCCTGCACACTAAATGTTATCCTTTGGGCTCCTAATTGCCTGTAATTTGCTCGATGAAAGAATCCCCAGCTTGTCTGGATCAGTGACGCGTGGTAACCTGAGAACCCCTGAGTGGGAGGCAGGGAAGGAAGAGTGAAGGAAGGAGGGAGGACAGAAGAAGGCAGGGGAAGTAGGCGGATTAAGAAGGCAGGACGTGAAGGTGAGGTGGAAGAGCTGAGAAAGGACAGAAATCAAAAAGTGAGGCTGGACAAACATCAGCAGTTGCACAATCAGTTGTTTTGAGACATGAAAGTTCTACAGCACTGCTGGACAAGGATTCAGATTAGCAGATTGCCATGCTATTTTCTCTGTTTGCATAACTCAAAATACATTATGCCTTCTTTGCACCATTAAAGGGATTGATACGATTCTCATTTAAGGGATATAGTTGTTGTATGCACCCAGGTTTTGAGATATTCGTCTCTGAGATTTCTGCTACCACTTCAATAAAATGGTAGAAAATGGAATTTTATGTTTGGTGCACAGAAAAATACATTGTTTTAAATCAGCAGCATCTTTTTTACTATCAGAGCAATAGGGACACTGTCTATGGAAACACACATTGTGCAGCACAAACAGTCCATTTACCTTCATTATATGAAAGTGGTGGTACAAATCTTGAAGGCTGTCACATACACAGCCAGCGTGAAATGGTTTGGGTGCAAATAGAATTTTTGAAATTGAAAAAAGAAATTTGATTTTAGAAATGACAATCTTTCAAAATAATTTTTTTTTTCTTCTATATCAATTGATAGTAACATGACAACACCAACTACCAACTTGGCTGGTGAAATTCAAGAATCTAGTTGAAAATTAGTGTAAGTGAGCAAATCTGAAGTCCTTGAACATCAGGTTATTATTTGCAAAGTAGGAAGGAGTCGAGAATGAAAAGACTGATATTATACTACTGAACAGTGGAATGCTAATATAGACGAGTTTGGAAACAGTCTTTGTGGCTGTGCACAATAATTCATAATATCATACTTATATAATAAATTCAGTATAATACACTTTAAGTAAAACTATTAGACAATTCCTATCTATAATCATATGTGTTAAGTAAACAAACCCACTGAGAACACAACAAATATAGCCTACATGAAGAAGACAACATGCTAAAGCACACAGATCCCTAAGTGACAGGAAGAAAGAGCGCATTGACCCTCTAGAACTGGTTAACTCCGGTTCTCATCATAGGTGCACACATGCACACAAATACTCACTCGCACACACACAGTCACAAACTTTTCTGATCAGAGCATAGCGTGGTCTCATGGACAGGATGTGAGGTCTTGATTGTTTACTTTAATTTCCTGTGGTAAGGGATGATGAGTGCCTGCCTGCCAGCCAGCCAGCTCTGCTCCCATGTCTCTCCCAGCTAGTTCAACATGTCTACTTCCAAGAGAAGGTAGCAAAACATGCCTGTTTCCCAAAAGGCAATCCACAGGAAAGGATTTTTGTCACCAAAAGCCCCCCACTCTGAGCCGACCCTGCCCGCCCGGCTCCCCTACCTTCACATGGCTCTGTGATGCTGCAGAGGTGAACCGCTGGGCTGTGGCTCTGTTAAAGCATACAGTTGATTGCTATAAGATTACACTGCTCCCTTTCAGCTGAGGTCAACGTCCTTATGTTTGACAGTTGGAATCACAAGCAAATTGTGTCATTTCCTACTTGTTGTAGCTCTCCGTATGCATGTGTGTGCGTGTGGCAGTCTGATCTCTTTAGTCAGCCAACAGTTTGCAGGCTATTATATGACCTGCGTCTCCAAAGTTTACAACAAGAACTATTCTACTTTTCATGAAACTGAAGTCCTCCCTTCCCTCCTTCTCTTTGTAGACTCTTGTGACTCATCACATTTGTGTTGTTCAGCAGGTTTCTTTGGTCGGCGTTTGATTTTCTTTCTGTCATCATCACTGTGTCTTTCCTTAAATATCAGTTCAGTAGTCTTATGTTGTTCCTGTGGCCAGTGCCAGCGGCATTTCGCCCCATTGTAGAGTAGAGCTGGTTTACAGTTTACATCTGCCTGTTTGCCTGTCTCTCTATACTCCTCCGAACTGAGACCACCCAGGAGAGCGGTTGAGTCGTACTGGTCTCCCTCTCTCTCTCCCTCTCTCTCTCTCTCTCTCTCTCTCTCTCTCTCTCTCTCTCCATTGCTTTATCCGTCTCTCAGTATTTCTGTCTCTGATTCCCTCCGTTTCTTTGCAACTCTCCTTGTTACTTTTGGAAAAGTGAAGCGGCATCTCTCTTTCTTAAAATCTAATAAGCTTTATTGGCATAAATGCTAATGCTTCATGATTGCCACGGTCAGCTTACATATAACTCAGTGAAACATTATTTTGCTAGATTTGTCCGGTTGTCGTCTTAGTCACTTCTGAGTCTGTAAATTGTCAAGATTTTCCATGATTGTTGTTGACTACAGTGAGCGGTGTAATAGGATGCTATTGCTGCTTGTGTTTTAGGGCCTTATGACAACTTTGTTCTTCCTCTCCTGTCTTAACACAACACATGAGCCTACTGTTTAGACACTGGGGTCATGGACTCTGTAGCTGCAAATACGGCCATATTGCTCCGCTGTGTTGTTCCCAGTGGATGGACCATAATAGCTCTCCTCCGCACTTCCATGGTAACGACGCCATACATGGCACGAATGAATGACTCATCCATTGACAGTGGGGAAATGCTTTTTGTTTTTCAGTGAAGTTGGCTTAGCTTTAGAGTGCATGGCATGTGAAAAGATTGACAAATATCAGATTTTACTGAGAACGACACTGATCACAGATGAAATTGTAAATTCTGCTGCAGATTGTTGATTTTAGTCATTCAGGACTCGATGCCGCTCTGACTGTGATTTCGTTCAGCAGATGTTGTATTTCATAGTATTGGATGAAATGCTCACAGTCACCAATTTACTTTTACTTTGATATCATTTTCTTCTCAATTGCAAAAACAATCCTGTCTCTCAGAGTGGGATATTTGTAGTGTGCATCACAAATGGATCAACAGTCTGTAAATACAAACACTCAGATGCTACACCTAACACACACTCAGACACATGGACTCACTCAGTCTTAGATTAGTTTTACAGAACGGACGAGTGTTACAGATCAGAGCTGATGAGAGGCCAGCGCTGTTGAGTGGTCAGTGCCAGTGGAAACAAAGAGTTGTTGTGTTTGGCCTGGCCTCCATGTCTGAGTGAGCCTAATTGGACTCTATCTGTAACGTCACACGATTGGACTGCTGGCTCCTTGTGATGTAATTTTCACTCTGCTGTTTAATTGAACACCAGTGCCTGCAAAATACATATGCAACCAATGTTCCCTCTTTGGAACAATCTTGTACCATGGGAGCTGATTTCACTGATACAATTCTTTTTTACTTCAGAGAGGAGTATCTAATTAAAGAAATGGCTGTCCACCACTGGCTTTTTAGAAAACTGGGTTTGCAATGTATTAATGCACAGTTACTATATTTACATATGCACATGCACATTGATTTGGTTTCATTGCAGAAGGTTATGTCTAGTATGTACATTTTATAAAATGTTTGAACCAAACTTGAATGATTCTGTTCTAAAAATAGTTTCATAAGCCAATGTTTCAACGTGACTGCATATTGGCACCTATAATAAACATGCTCCTGTCAGCAGTCAAAATATAAGAAATTCTCTTTTTGTTTTATTGAGAATCTCTTTTGAATTTGAATTAATGTCTCCATCTACACACGTGCTTGTCTAACAACATCAACATGTATTTTAACCTCATTTGATACATTTTGGTTTGCCACCTCTTTTAGTCACAATTCTTGGTAACTTGAATGCGGATCAAAAGTAGATGGAACAGAGGAGGAGAGATGAGATTGAAAGCCCTCTGTCTGTTAGCACGTTGCAGCCAATCTAATCAGCCTCCCAGGACAAAAGAGGGGTACAAAGGAGCTCCCTAATTGCTCATTTGTTCTGTATCTCCAACCACTCAGCAGCGCTAACTGGCCCCAGTCTCGGCCCCCGAGCTTTCCCGTGCTCTGACTAACTGCATGCACACACGCACATGCCCACACAGTAGATGTTTACTTGTAATCATTGCATTTAGTTACAATAATTTATATCCTTGTGTATATGACATGGAAAATACAAATCATTACAGACCAGGGACCTTGGAGCCAAGTTATTATATGCTTACAAATATGCATTTAGCTGACACTGTAATGCAGAACAAGCAATGGCGAGTGAGCAGGTACAGGATATTCAGCCTGACTTTCTTTATAAAAAGGCAAACTCTCAGTCTAACTCAGAGACCAGTGTCAGAGCCAGTAGTTTTAGCAGGGAAAAGTTGCTTTAACTTGATTCAGTTGAACTTGGCAGGACAGTCAGACAGCAGCTTCAGCACTAAGGGGATGCAGCCACCAGGCAGCTGGGCAGGAAAACACAACTGTCACACAACTACTACTTGATGCAACCTCAACGTCAACGTCTGCGCCAAGCCACTTACATTTGTTTCATCATGCTCTCTCATTTACTGAATCAGTGTCTTTACAGACAAGTTCATATTTCTATTATCACCAGATTAAAGCAAGACTCCAAATATTGGGACGGTCATATAAACACCTTATCTTAGTGGAATTGAATTTGCCATCTGAATATATGTAACCAAATTAGCTAAGCAGTGTGGAAACCATCCACCACAATTAGATTTTTATTTATTTACTTTTGGTTCTACACTTGTGCCAGAGAAGTGTTGCAAAGCATCATTCATTCATATACAGCACATCTGCATGGCAATTGGTTAAAGAAACATATAATTAAAAGTTATAACTAATACATGAAATAATTAAATAATGTGAGACTGATAAATGGTGTTATTATATTATACCATAAAATTGTTATTAGAATTATAAGTAATAGATATTATTATTTTTTAATAAATTACCTTCTTCTGAACCAAAATGAAGATCTTGTGTAAAATAGAAGATTAAGGTAAATCAGAACTCAAGTGAAGAACTACACATAAAGACAACAACATGACAACAAAAATTAAAACAACATGACACAAAAACCTGGTCAATGTAAAATCCAATAAAATGTCTAAAAAGAGTCATTAAAACATGTTACCGTGGATGTTTTCTATGAAACAAATCTTGGATTATTAGTTACCGCAAATTGTTTCCCTTATCTGATTAATTACAGTAATCAAATTATAGCTTGTATGAAAAACATACTCACTCAGTCGTCTATCATGCAGTAACACACACACACACACACACACACACACACACACACACACACACACACAGGCCAGGCCTCGGCCTGCAGTCACTGGGTCACAGGGTTAACACAAGTCAATTACCAAAACAGTTAAGGAGGAGACAGGAAACACAATATTTACCACATGACTGCCAGAGTGATGTACTACACACCGACACATGTCGTTTATGCCTCGCTCTTTGACTTCACCATCAGATTTCACTGTAGAGATCCAATTCTATACAGTCGTATTGAGTTGAGGCGAACCTGAAGAACAGTAAGCGACTTTAGAAGATGGACAGATTGAAAGATAAGATTGCTTTAGGTTCAAATTAAGCTAATGCGGTCGACAGGATTATTTTTACATTTAAAAAAAAAACCCTCATAACATTAACCTGCTAAGTATTCAGCTGTCCGGGTTTGTGAGTCAGACTCATATCACAAAATCCGTTATTGTATGAAAGGAGACAATGTTTCGTGCTATGCTTTGATGTTTTGACAGGGTTGATAACTATAAATGTCCACGTATCAGACATGTTTATATTGGGGATGTTTGGTATGACCCTGGCGTGTGGCTGTGGGACACTGCGGGGGGTCTCGCTGCTTCCTGTTTATCACATCTTCCACGTGTATGTCAAACAGTTTACCTAACAAGGTACTCTCTCTCTGTCTTCCCACACACTCACATGCATGCACACACACACATTCAAAAAATACACACATGCACCATCCACACAACATCCACCCCCTAACACCCACAGAGATCATAGGAAGAGACACCTGAAAACTCACAAATGTGCGCACAAATACAAGTGTGTGCACATACAAAGTCAGTGAGTTTAAGTGAGGCAGGAAGTGAATAGTTGAACATCATTTTACATAAGTAGTGTCATCATGAGGCCAGAACATTTTTGGAATTGTACATAACATCATCTCCATCCTACTATATAACTTTACACATACATGTAAGCATGAATGAAATGTAAATATCAATCCCTTTGGTAGCCTACATTAAACAATATGAAATATGAAAAAAACACATGGCAAAATAGACTTTACTGTGACGTTTAATTTTAAAAAGTAAATAATAAAGTAGTATTAAAATAATAATTATTAGTAGAAGTAGAAGTAATAGGAATAGCATTTTTTGACATTACAATAACATTCTAAATATCAATAACAGTTCATGTGATTTGATCAGCTTTGTGTTAAGTGTCAAGACAAGGTTATAAAACTGTAGGATTTCCAAAATCATTTTTGTACTCTGCTTTTCCATCACATTGCACATCTTGTGTCTGTGATTTAAGGCTTTAGAATAATTTTGGTTTTTGCATTAGAAAGTTTAATGATGGAAACATTTACTGTTAAGTGAAATCTAGACAACACGCTTTTATTCTCCACAGTCAGTTGAAACAACAGCATGTTCTTCTGTATCATCAGTAACTTGTGGCACATGGATATGTAGCATGTGCCACATTTTATATTTGATGTCTTCCATAGTATTTTTAGAATCTGTATATATTTTTGCTGGAATACAATAAAATCAAGAAGACGATAGAGATTTTTTTTTTTTGGCTGTTGTTATAGTGGATGGGCACCACACCTTTTCTTCTTCTGACTGCCAGTAAAAACAGTGTCACTGAGAAGATTTTTCAGGAACAACTCTGGTCTTCCTGTCTTAGTTACAGGGCTTTCTCCAGACTTAACTGTCTTGTAAACCATGCAAAAGCTACACAAAGTAACATGAGAGCCTGCATGTCAGAGAGGCTGGAGGAGGTGATGGTAATTTGCAAGCTCAGTTTTAGAGCTTTAGAGGATCTGCCATCTATCTGATATCCACCATGGCTCTAAAACCCTCGGTGGGTGGCTGAATGTGTGTTTGTGTGTGTGTGTTTGAACAAATCATGTGCTTGTGTCTGAACAAGCTATTGATTAAGCTAGTAAGGCTTGTTATCCCTTAAGCCCAGTATCAACAAAACGTTGTTCTTTCCATGAACACAAAACCTTTAGAGGCATTTTATGTCTTTCATTATTCTCCATTCATAATGTATCTTAACAATAAAACATTATATAACCAGATATTAATTGTCCTACAAAAATATCACATTGATTTTCAACTGATCTGTTGAATTTGTGACATGGCGGGATTAATAAAATAAATAGTTAATATTACATTTTCCTTTGAATCTTTATTTATTTTAAATCACTATTGGCTACTATGATAATTTACAGTGTCAATTCAGATTATTTATTCATTCATATCAAATTTCCCACAGTAAATAAAATATTGCTTGGTTTGTTGCAAAATCCCTCCATCATATCATCTAAAATAAAAGAGTTTAAATTATCTTTAAATTGAGGTTCACGGTGAATTTCACTTATGGTGCAAAACGCCCTTAAAATGACTTCTGAAAAACTCAGCAGCAATGTATCTGCATGTTAAGAAACCAATGCAGGAGAGGTGGTATTATTTTTGTCCGCTTGATTCGGGTGAACTGACCCTAATATATTAGACAAGTGGTGGTCAGCTGGCAGTGGCCGTTCCACAGCTAATGCTTGTATCTGTTCAGGCCCCCAGGTGATGCTGGTTCATGCCTGGGGCAGAGGGGGATGTAGATGTAACGGCCAGACATTTAAATGGATACCAAGGGATTAGGAACCAAATTAATTTCAGTGAGATTGAGTCCCCGGACTGAGTCCAGTCACAGTATTTAAACACAGAGACAGGACACATATCCACCGGATAAATTTGGAAGGAAGAGCCCACCGGGAAGTATTTTAGACACAGCCTTTCCATTTTCTTTTTACAGATTTTCCCTTTTCCCCCTATATGATTTTTTTCCATCATGGAGGATAAATGCAAGAATGATGATTGTTCTGTTTGGATAGTGCACTGTCCAATGCGTGCATGGTTGTGTGTTTGCGTTCATATAAAAGAGGCAGAGGAAAGGAGCGAATGAGACAACAGATGAATGCGTGTGTGTGGGTGGTCTTGTGAAACGAGAGCGCACGGCCATGAAGGTTCTACACTGCGAGTGGAAGTGAACTGTTAAAGGCCGCAGGAGCAGCCTGAATGAAATCACAATATGCTAAAATGAAAAAAAAAATACATGGAGAGGGGAAAACAGTGTCCCGCCGAGACATGCTGAGGGGCCGTGGATGGGCCTGTCTGCTCCCCTCTACAAAGCAACTCTTTCACAAGGGGAAACATACATGGGTCGACCGTTTCGGCTAATAAAGTTTCAATAGATTTAAATAGTTGGACAACCAAAGCCAGGTCAGAGTGGAGTGAAGCAGAAGGCCCTGAGTCATAAGAGGCCGCCGCTGTTGGAGGCTCCGACTGCAGCCTCCTGAATCCATGTTCACATGGGCAACATTGTAACAGGAAAGTGACTCAAAAAACTATTTAAAGGAGGGAAATGCATGACAGAAGCTGGTCAGTTCACCCCATCACGGCAAACAGAGGTTCATTTTCATTGTGAAGTTTTGTGCTTGCTGAAAAATCTGCCCTCCAACGACATCAAGAATCTGTTTTTTTTATATCAGAGAGGATTGACAGCTACACTGGCCTCTATATCACTTTTTGTGCACTGATGATGGATGGACCTGAGATTAAATTACCTCTTGTTCCCTTGGTTCTCTTTTCCCCATCTCTCTCTCAGTCTCCTCACTCTGACAGGCTTCACTCTCTCAGTCTGTCTGTCTCTGTGGATTTCCTGTGGCCTCAGGGCTCTTCTATATCCACCCCTTCACCCCCAACCATCACTTACACACACACACACACACACACAAGAACTTACACAGACATAAGCACATAAACACACATACACAATCAGCTCAGTGTCTCTGGGGCCGCGATGATAGGGATCTCCAGCCTGGTCCACCACTTCCCTCTGGGGTCAGAATGGAAGAGATGCTGCCAATAACAGACATGTTAGTTTGTGTGTGTGTGTGTGTGTGTGTGTGTGTGTGTGTGTGTGTGTGTGTGTGTGTGTGTGTGTGTGTGTGTGTGTGTGTGTGTGTGTGTGTGTGTGTGTGTGTGTGTGTGTGTGTGTGTGTGTGTGTGTGCGTGCGTGTGTGCGTACGTGTGTGTGTGTCATGTCGGTCACTCTGTGTATGCTTGCATGTGTACCTCTGAAAGTTTATCTATGCAGCTCTGAGAGGGAGAGAGACAAATGGAAAAAAGACACAGAGAGAAAGATAGATAGATAGAAAGAGAGAGAGAGAGAGAGAGAGAGAGAGAGAGAGAGAGAGGGGGGGGGGGAGAGAGGGAGGCTTTGCCCTGTGAAAGGAGTATAAGGAGGGCAGAAGCTCTTTTAGCTTCAGGGCTTCAGCCTATGCCAATGGTTTCCAGATGGGCCTCATTTGCCCTGCACTGTTCCAATGGACCACTGTCCTACCAAAGATGTCTATGCACACACATACACGTGCACACAAACACACACACACACACACACACACACTTATGAGACTCAGAATACCCTAAAAACACACCAACATACATGTAAAACAGACAAGTACAATAGGGAGACAGAAAATATTCAGATTAGAAAGTTGATGTTCCCTAAGAGATGAAGTCCAGTGGTGGGAGAAGTATTAAGGTCATGAACTTTATTAGAGTAGCCATAACACAATGTGAAAATTAAGGGCCAATTGATCAATCAGACACGCTGCTACATTATACATAAAAAAATTGTCGGCCAACAAATTGCACCACAGACATGTCAAAGATATGTTTGGGGTAAATTAGAAACTAGATTACCATTACGTAGTTTGTCCATCAGGGAGAACTGAGGAGTTTATTTTTCAAAGGCAAAATGTTTGTCACAATTATCAAATAGTCAAATTGAAGGGATGCTTATCAGAAATATTTGTTTAACTTCTAGTTTTAAGTTAAGAAATGTAAAATTAGCCCTTCTCATTTGACAATGTAGAGTGATGACAAGTGATGACACTTTCCACTTTAAAACTGCAATTCAATATAGGCAGCTCATAGTTATTGGATTTTGTATGCTCTTGAATGTCGATTTAAGTATCGGGCTCAGTTAGGAGTAAAATACTCACTTTAGTGAAATGTGATAATGAATGGTCAAAGTTTTTATATTGTAATGAATACAAAATATCATATTTATCTGATAATATATTACAGGGTAACTATTAATAATATATCAAAATAAATGTTGCATTTTAATGATCAAGCTGATAGACGTTTAGCCACTGAACAATTGATGTACTGATAGTTTAATCAATGGCAATGTATCATATTTTTCAATTGTTCAGCATAGTACAAGAACCTTAAATCTGTAGTTGAGTATGCTTTTGAGGAGATGCACTTAGTTACTTTTCACCACTGAGAAAACCAAATGTGAAGATTGAGATGTACACACACACACACACCCACACCCACACACACACACACACACACACACAGATGAACACGGTGTGGTCCTTCCTACGCACTGCTGTGACTGTACAAAGAGTCTGTGTTCGGGGGCCTTCAGTGTGGCGATGCGTGACACGGCGGTGTGAAGCTGCCTGTAAAACCCACAGGAACAGGTAAGGGTCACAGACAACAGCATACATGGAGGGTCAGCCAGTGCTTTCTCACTGTGCTTGTGCTGAGTGTTTGGCTGTGTGTTTGTGTAGGGTGGGGCTAGGGTGGGGGTGTGTGGGTGTGTGCCCATACCTCTGTATTTTTGGAAACCACGTGGTATGAAACAGCATGTTCATTTGCACACGTTGCGCAGTACTCACGGCGGACCATGAGTGAGTGTGAGCATCCACTAATTCTCCTCTTTTCCCCAACCACGCCATGCACACACACACACACACACACACACACACAGACACTTTTTTTTATGCAACCAACCACACATGCACACATGTACTCATCAAACTTTGAGCACCACATATGGTATCGGTTTTAACCCTCTCTTTCCACTGTCCAAAACCAGAAGTTATCACCAACCAATGATGGATACATCTGTAAACTGAGGATATATCATTAGCAATAGTTAGCAGCCTCCCAGTGTTTACATTATTGATACACAGCTCTTGAGGAATGTCAAACAAGCAGTGTGGATAAATAAGTCTGCCAGGTGGAGCTATTGATCTCCAAGAAGCGGCGCTACACCTCAAGATCGATTGATACCCTCATTAGCCAATTGGATTTGGCCCTAACCTCAATACAAAATATGTGTTTGTTATTGTGTGAGAAAAATGAGTCCGGTGGGGATAAAGCTGGCCATGCTGATAAAAGGACAGCAGTGATGGTGACAGAGGAGAAAATAAAGAGAGGTAGAAGACGGGGAAAGTGGTGTTGAGAGGAAGAAAGTGTATAAAATTGAAGATGTTGATGGAAAGGTTAAGGGTTCACCTTTAATTGAAAGAGAGAATGAAAAAAGACGACCAACTACTTATCATATCCATTGAGCACATGTGCATGCATGTGAATGTACCTCTGAGTGCTGGTTGTGTGTTGCCCCAGCATACATTAGACAGAGTGTGCTGGCAGGCTGGTGTAACATCTGGTTTCCATGAGGGCCTGAGCAGGCTGAGAGCAGCCAAGTACAGCACAGAAGGTATTAGAGGTAATTTACTTATTAGAGAAAAAAGACTCAATCTCAGGAGCTGTAATTGTAAGTGGAGATGGGGCTTATCTGAAGGACTATCAGTATCCCTGTAGGGGAAATACAAGCAGACAAGCAGTGGCAGTTTAACACACACACACATGTGTACGTCATAGCCACAAACACACACATGCCGGCATGCAAACACAAGCACACATCAACACAATCCGACATAATTCTATTAGATTGTTTTTACTCGTGCTTATGAATTGCATCATCTGAACCGCTAACCCTTTGTGTCAGCGCAATAACAACATGGCTGATAAATGAATAGTCTCTTTTAAAATAAATCATGACTTCACTGTTTTGCTGTGAGGGCTGACAGCTGGACTGTTGACTCAGATATGCAGTATGGATGTGCAAAATATAATGCAGTTTCGAGCTGGAATGAATACAAAAGCTAGAAAAAAGAATATCCAATTCCAATCATGGCCATTAAAAGTTAATATGTAATATATGTAATAATGACATTACAGTAATGTTTTTTTTTATTAAGACAAGAGCATCCCCTTTAATCCCAAAACACAGAAGACCTTTCCCTGACCAGTTACCCTCCTGCTTTGCCACATAGACACACCAGGATACAGGTTTTCTTTCCTGTCTGTGGTGTCAGCATTGGTTTTTTTGTCCATGCTGGCTCTGCTGCTGCACAATATGTGGGCCCAGGCAGGAGACCCAAATAGTAGTGTAGTGAGGTTTCTTTAGTGTTGGGATGACACCATTGCAATAAAAAGCAGCAATTATGTTCCTAACCATTTTGAATGTGCGTCAAACTTGACCTGGACAGGGTGGAAATAAACTAGAAGCTGCGCCTGAACACTGGAAGGGTGACGTGAAGGAGGGAAGAAAAGTAGACATGTCTTACCTTGATTTACCCCAGGCAGTCTGATAATGTTTACCAGCTCCCCGTAGTGGCAGGAGGCCGTGTGTCAAGACACTTGTCCAATAATCGTATTATCATCTGTATCAGCGAATGCTTTTACTCCATGACACTTTTTTGTTTCCACGTTCCAGACAGACTTCTTTCTTCTTTTGTGAGTGCGTTGCTGCTAAATGCTGTCATGGTGAAGCTATTTCACTCCGGGCACCAGGAGATGACTTCAGTGTTTAATGATACCGTCACTGTTAACATCTCTGAAAAATGGCTGCTGCTATCTGTTTGTAAATCTGATGACGCTTTTGTGGCTAGTTATTCATCGTCTTCGTGCTTCTGCGGTGAGCAGTGACCTTTCTCTAAATGCCATACCATAAACTGGTGGTCCGGCGATGGAATAGTACTGGAAATACAAAAGACCTGAGAAATACATGATATATTGATATAACGAGCCAGACAACAGCCCCAACCCTATCAACCCTCAATCTTTCTGGGCCTCCACTGAGTGGCTGACCTGCCCTGATAGTTGTCTTCCAATGATCTATGTCTCTGGTGTACTCCCCCATAAAAAAAAAGCCTTCTCCTGTGCCTCACACACTGACCAGGCATCTGCCCCAGTCTTGACTCAGCTGAAACCGGATAGTCCAAAAACACAGGAGACATTAAACCGAACAACGCATTGGCCTGTGACCTTTGTGGATCGCAAAATAACACACATTATGTGTCGGACGCGCTAAGAAAAATGCACCCGCATTGCGCACATCATCTGCTCAATATCTTCCACCTCCCACATACATAGGTGATGAAGAGAACAGCGTGCTTATGTTGTTCCACTTGTCAGCGTGGATTTGTGTGCGTGTGTGGTCATTAAGCAACATTGCTTGGCAAGCGGACTGACATGAACAAAATCTGCCTTGGCGCATGATTGTGTTAGAAAGATAATTTGAGCTCTTATCGGTTATATTTATCTCCTAAGCACATTCGTGACAGTGTGTGGTACAGTGAGAGGGAAGCCGATACGTGCCTCAGCCTACCATCCACCATAACCTCCACTCACCTTTGCTCTTTGAAGATTTACTACAGCGTGGCCAGCAGCGTGAACTAGCAAGATCTGTTGTGATATGTTTGTGTGTTTGGGGTGGGAGGGAGGTTGTTGGATTAAGGAAGACAGTTTTTGGCACCTAATCCATTGATGGATGGAGTAAATTGGGTGGGCCAGGGCTCACTGAAAGGAGTGTGTGGGTGACGTCTGCCCTCAACTTGTCTGCCGTGTGATCGATCCTCGGCAGCGGTGGCCAGAAAAAGCCCCACTGCTGATTAACAAGTTCACACAAACAGACAGACACACCCACAAATGAAATTCCCTCCTTGAGTCAGTGTTCTTGTACCCATATTTACCGATCAAGGCTCGAGCGCGTGTGCGTCAGTGTGTGTCAGTGTGTGCCAGAATGCAGAAAAGTTTACGAGGGGGAGCTCTTTGTCTGTTCTGTGTCTCTGTGTCAGGGTGACTTTACCACAGTGATCTGGCTCGTTTCTTCCTCTCCAGCCCTCTAAAATGTTTTTCTCCCACTTCTTTATTCTCTACCGTGGAAGTGATTTTTGGAAAATCTAGAACTAATGTAAAACGAAATTCTCTCTTACTTCTTTTTTTCCTCTTTACGGCTACTCACATTATCCGTTGTGTTCTCCACAGCGCTGGAACAGACATTGCCGCCGCCAACCTCTCAAGGGATAAAGTATAGTGATACAAAGAGTATACAATTCAGCTCATTTCCACGTCCACTTCTGGTAACGCCTGTAAATGAGCATGCAGTATTACTTTTTGGAGTTTAAGACATAGGCCTATAGTATTTCCGTTCATTCATTGCACTTGGCTACGATGGTCTATCCCTTCATCTCTTTATCCATCTGTCTGTGCATTTCTGGATCCAGAGAGATGCTCTAACCACAACTGTCTGTGTGGCCTCCTTTGTTGAAATGTTGGGCTGCTGTTCGCTTTCCAGAGAAACCACGGTGTGTCATAGCCACAGAAATAGATCTGTGTTTACATCACCTTAAACTCAGCCCAATGCTTGTTTTTAAAGATGTTCTGTGGTGAACTCGGTGGAAAAATGTTTCTTTTTCTTTGGGTTGGAAAAGAAATCACCAGGTATACATATAATATCCACTATGGTTAGATTAACAGGTATTTCACATCATAAAGCTGAGTCCTATTTTTTGACAGCTTTACAAAATATGCTTCAAAGGTCTCTCCCCTGTATTTAGACATTAATATATGAGGAAGTTTTTCCTGATTTTATATCATGACCGGAGTTTAACTGCTGATGCGTCACTGTAGCCTTCCAAGTCTCCTCAAGTGGGTTGATTAGGGTAAATCCTTTGGTTTTATAGCATTGTGCAGGACTCCCCCTACAGGATACAGACTGCACTGCAAAGAAGAAAAGCCTGCATCGTCACAAAAAAACATACGTAAACAGTCAATTCCCTTTGGAACAGAGTCAATTTACCAAACCCTATAGGTCACACATTTGACACCTGTTGCTACATAAAAAATCAAACCTATATATATGCAAGTGGTGAAATGTGTATGGCTACTGTGATACATTACACACACTAAGAGAAAACACTCATCCTGGGTTAGCCTGATGAAACAAATGATAGAAATAATAACAGAAACGACTACATGAAAAAACTGAACCTCTCGCTACTATGCTGTAACTCTTTGTTCCAGCAGCATTTTTAAACTCTATTTACAAATACCTGGAAGTATCTGAAAGTTGATGTCTAACTTTAAAAACTACAGACATGAGGAGATAGTGATAGAAGTTATAATATACTATGTATTTATATTTCCTTCTACCATCTAATATCTCTGCTACTACTACTACCTAACCTAACTAGTACGACTGACTCCGCTCAGTGCTTCCATGGCTCAGGGTTTAGATGAGAACACGACGATAAGTCTGAGTGTTGTCTTTTTCTTGATGAGTGGCTGATAAGGCGGCAGGGGTCAAATCTGAGTGGTCATCTCCTCTCCACTCTCAAAGCACGCCATAAATCACATGACAGTGTCTGGGTGCTGTCAGGCCTGCCTGCTGCCCACCAGGGTTAAACCAACAGTGGCCTGAGAGGGGAGGTGGACCGACAGAGGGAGGCCTAGGTAAATGCTGCTTTGTCTTCTTCACTGACAGCAAGACGACTGTGTCACGGAGTGAAGATAGAAAAGAAACTCTCACTCTAGAAATGCTCTGTCATTATTCACTACTGATGGTTTGCCTGTTTTATTCTGCAGAATGCCATAATTGAAGTGACTTTCTTCTGCTATCCTCGTATCTTCTCGCTCCAGTGACTCGTTTTTGGTAAAACAAGACCACTTGCCAAAACAAAGGTGACTTTCTTGTAGTGACTTATTTTCAGTCCATCTGCTGCTCCGTCTTTCCCTTCCCCTTTGTCCCTCCGTTCTTTCCTTAAGAGCCAAGTGGAGGCTGGAGTAGAGGCCTTACACAGAGCTAAAGATAGAGCTCCTTAGAGCCTTCATCTGTCATTCTGTGACAGTATTGTAATCAGGCCCAGAAGATCCAGCCTACAGGACGGACCCGACAAGGGGCTTGAGCAGTCCTGAGCCCGCTGGACAGCTGCCAGCCCACGGGAGGCGTGCGAGTAAACACAGCATAACCCTCATACTCCATCTAATGTCAGAGCATGGAGGACAAATTTATACAACGTTGCTGAGAGCTGTTAAATAACACAATCTATTAGCTTTGACTTGGACTCTACTGGCTCCACCAAAGAGTGGACTCTTGCTGTGTTGATATCGCTCTGTCAGGATGAAATGTGAAACAAAAAATAATTGAATAAAGGGAAATATATAAGTTCATGACGCAAACTGAAAACAAGGATGACAAATTCTGTAGTTATTTTTTCCAGTGACTCAATTAAAAAGAAAGAAACAAAGCATGTATTAAAACATGTATTTAAAATGAAAGCAGAGACCTCAAAGTTTCAAGAGACACCAAATATGTCAGGCTGATTTTTTGGAGGGAAATGTATTCAAGACATTACAAACAAGATGTCTAGAATATGATGAAATGAAATGATGGAGCTTCACTACCAGTCTTCTGGGGGTCAGTATCACTGCTCTGACTAATACATTTAAGTAAGTAGTCATTTGGATTACATGGGAGTATATGTGTAGTGTAAACAGTCAGAGTGAAACTTTAACATCTTAACCAATGGTGGGATTTCCTCACATATCCTAACAAGAACCAAGTGTCGGATCAGGAATGGATGACTCTGGATGACTCAGCAAAGTACTACGTATCTCAAGATTACTTTTGAGATCAGTCACATAAACACTTCTTAAAGCAATATGTCTTAGGGCCTTGTATGTAAGCATATTCTCGTCTTTGTTTTTGTTTTGTTTTATTATGTTTTCTCATTGAAAAACTTGATCTGGCATGCTCATGCAAAGGTGGAGGGAGACTGAAAGAAAGAGAGGGATGGGGAGAGAGGTGGAGCTTTGCAAGATGTTATCAACATCCTGTCTGTGTGACCTGGTATGCTCATGTAAGACAGCAATCTGCTGGCTCTGGTAATCCTAACAAAGAATTATTTCTATCGCACACACATATGCACACAAGGAGAGAGAATGTTATTGTCATATTATTTTGTATTTAGTGTTACCTTTTAAAGTGACATCAAAGTAATATTTAGAGCACTAGAGTATTTTTAAACCAAAAGCCAAACACATTTACATATTTAACCTAGTCGTACCTATACCATGCAGAATGTTTGGTTTGCCCAGAGTTTGAGATATTCATGTCTGAGGTTTCTCCTCCATCACAACACAATGGAGGTAAATACAATTTTGAAACAATGTCCCATACTTATGTCCATAATAAATACTCATTCAACAGAACATGTTAGCATTGACATTAGCAATTGGCTAGGAAAATATATCTCAAAATTAAATTAAAAAAAACTATCCACATGCTGCTGCATAGCTAAATATGATTAGAGTGCAGTGAGAGGTGTTTTTTTTCCGTGTCTAACCAACCCTTTAACAACATAACCTCTGAAATGCAATTGCCGACAGCCCTCGAGAACAAAACTCTTCTTATTCCAAGTAAAGTCATCTTCCCTCCAATGTCTCACACACTTGCAATGTATAAGAGGCGTAAATAACCCAGAGGAGCACTACTCCCAAACCAAACAGATGGATGCTCTCACGGTGCAAAAGGGTTAGCAGAGTGAGAGAGAGTGCAGGAAGAAAAAAGAAAAACATCATGCAAGTATGCATGCAGATAGAAGTGAGAAAGAGAGAGAGAGAGAGAGGAGGCAAGAAAAGTGCAGCTCTGGTGCTTCCAGGAAGTCTGTTAATGTGATGTGGGAAAGGTGAGAGTAGAAGGCAGATTGGGTTTAAGGGTTAGAGGTAGGGTAAGCGTAGGCTTGGAGCTGTAGTCAGTCTGACTAATGATGGATGTACAGAGCAAGGAAGAAAATTGTAAGCAGAGTTTAACAATGAATTGAGTAGCTGCTCACATACATACAGATAGATCCTCATGCATGCATACATGAACACAAATGCCACCAGTGAACACACATAGGAATTAGCTCTTTTGACACCACACACACACACACAAGGTTTGCACACCAAATATAATATGAAGCACTTAACCACAATCGGCTGTCAAAGACCCTATGTGCATTGACGACAGTGTGGGGGCAAGACGTGGGCAGAAGTCCCCGGTGTCCAGTTATCACCAGTTGGCATCAGCTCGCTCAGAACTCATCATCTCAAACTGGTTTTATTACAGGAAATTGCGTGTGGAATGAGCACCAATCTGTCTCCCTACAACACATCTGTACTGGGGGAGCACGATGACGCAGGGAGAAGTCAAAATCAGAATAGGGAGTGAGTTGGTTGAGATGGTATGTGTGTGAGTGTGTGTGTGTGTGTGTGTGTGTGTGTGTGTGTGTGTGTGTGTGTGTGTGTGTGTGTGTGTGTGTGTGTGCTCATGTTTTGCAGTCCCTGTGACAACCAATACTATAATACATATATCCTAATTTTTTAACATCTAAAACTCTTTGGACGTTCAATGTGGGGATATATGTCCAAGATGAGGGAATACTTGCTCATTCTAACTTCTTTAAAGGGTTAGTCAAGAGTTTAAATTCAGCTTAAAAACTATATTAAAAAATAGGGCATTATATGAGTTATGGTCACTTTTAGGTTCAGATGCTGACTTTTTTTTGGGTTAAAGTTGTAATCAAGAGATTTTGAGTAAGGGTATGTGTGTGTGTGTGTGTGTGTGTGTGTGTGTGTGTGTGTGTGTGTGTGTGTGTGTGTGTGTGTGTGTGTGTGTGTGTGTGTGTGTGTGTGTGTGTGTGTGTGTGTGTGTGTGTGTGTGTGTGTGTGTGTGTGTGTGTGTGTGTGTGTGTGTGTGTGTGTGTGTGTGTGTGTGTGTGTGTGTGTGTGTGTGTGTGTGTGTGTGTGTGTGTGTGTGTGAGTGAGTATTTGTATTTGTGTATGTCACGTAGGTGCGTGTGGTCCTGCTGAAATGATAGATGTGTCATTCTCCCCCTCTGTCTCATGAGCATGAGACGGGGGCAGTAAACAGTGAGACATGCATGTAGGAGGTCTGGGTGCAGACTAAAGCCAGAGCTGTCAGGATCCCAGACAGAGATACAGATAGATCCCATCCCTCCACACACTGCCACTTGATCTACACAGTGCCATAAACCTTCCCACCGACCAGCCAAGCTCAATGACCATCAAGCTAGGGTCATCAGCAGGCCCCCAAACAATCGAATCATCCACCAGTATATAATAAAACCAAGCCTTATTGTGTGTTAGTTTTGTATGTTTGCTAGCATTCTTTGCTTCAGCCAATCTTTGCCCACAGAACGCATAATGGTGGCATTGGGTAAGTCTGTTGTTACTTGAAATAGACCACTTAATCACAGGCAAAATGTTTTATTCCTTTTCATTTTTGTTAATTTTGCAAGATTGGTATGCTGCTTTCAACACATAATTGCAACCTCAAGGGAAAATATACTGTAATGAAAAAGCCATCAAACATTTTGAATACAAACCTCAACAAAGATTAAAGAAGAAAAGAGTGGCCACAAAACCACATAATAGAGAATAAATGATGAAAGAAAGAAAAAATTGAATTGAATCAAAATTGGTGACCATTTTTTTTGCATCTGAGAATCTCTCAATGAGGCATAAATCTAGCGAAATATGAAGCAACACTGTAATACACAGTGCTAAAATAGATTTAAAACTCCAGATGAAACAGACAAATTGCAGAGTACATGGTTGTATACGTTTGTTCACATTACAAGGTTTCACAGTTTTTGTTGTTTTGATATAAAAAATTAAAAAATAAACCCATCATCCCAGTGAGAATTTGTGTGTGTGTGTGTGTGTGTGTGTGTGTGAGTGTGTGTGAGTGTGATATATATGTGCATGAAGGTGGAAGTCACCCCTCTTCTGACCTTCTTTGCGCCCAAGGGTCACACATTGTTCAGGAGGATGCAGACACCCAGGCTGATGGATGACCATTCAAGCTGTTTCCCTGGGTTCATATTTACTCGGGAAATCGTAATTCACCCCCTGGGAGAGGCTGAAGGCGGACCAGGTTCTCTCTATTCCGGACTCATTTTCTCCTGGATCCAGGATGCGATGAAGAGGCTGAGAGCTCAGCTGCGTTGGCTGAGAGGAGAGGTGGAGTAAATCTTCAGCCACAGCTGTCCCCTCTTCAAACTCTACAGAGTTTGTGCTGGGCTGAAGATTAAGGCCGTATATGGTGCATTCAAAAATACAGCTTGTTTTACTAACAAACACATGTACATTTACACACATTCTTTGTCATCAGAGGACGTGACGACAGGATGAAACACTCAAGACCCAATGTTGAGTGTAAATGTGAGTGTGAGCTGGAAAAATACCTCAAATGTTTTTACATTTGAATGACTTGGTACACTTTTTTAACCCTTTTTTTTTAATTTCAAGGTCAACCATCTTGATTTGAGAGTCCACACACGTTGCAGTGTTTTGCAACCTCAAAATATAACTGAAAACCTCGATCCACGTGAGACACGAAAAAGAAAAGACAAGAAAAAAGCCCCTCTCTCATGGAAACATGCTTGTATAAACCACTAAAGGTACTCTCACATCCCCAAACTTTGAAGGAACTCTCTCAATTTCGTGCCCAAAATAACACTGAAAAACAACTTTTACTAAGTTTCTCACACATGAAGTGGACATGTGGACAAGTTGGAGCTAGTTCAGCTCTAAAATCAGTGTGATAAAACAAAAAGCGTGAGCTGCGTCTTCGTCCATTAGGCTCCTTTACTTTACTACATAATGACATCATAGGTCACTAGAGCTACCTAATGGGGCGAATGACCAAGACTGATGATTCCTTAGCTCAGTGCACGCCATCAGCACCCGCACTCTCTGCCAAGTATTCAATTAGGGTCAGTGAGTAATTGGGTGTAGATGAGGTAGAGATTGTCATTCGGCTCAATGTGGAAAGTCTTGGAAATGTGTGTGTGTGTGTGTGTGTGTGTGTGTGTGTGTGTGTGTGTGTGTGTGTGTGTGTGTGTGTGTGTGTGTGTGAGAGAGAGAGCTTGTAACAGAGAGAGAAGGAAAGAGAGAATTGTGCCTGTTGTGTCTTGAGTAACTTAGTAATAAAAAAATAGTTTTTAAACAAGCCACATAAACACTTCAGATGTTTCTGGAGCTGTCCAGGGCTTCCCCACCATCTGCTTGTCAGGCTCATTAATAAAAATATGTTAACGGGAAAAAGACAGGAAAGCACATTAAATAGATGTTGAGCATTCTCAGGCTGTTAAGACCTCACATAACAATCCCTGGTATGAAAGCTATTCATTCCCAAATGTCTATATACGCACTTTTTGGGGTAGAAATGCCAAATGAATTTCAGTAACATTATAAACACGGATGATTTATCTTCAAAAACCTATTTTTAGGGTTAAAAAAAAACCAACCTTTGGAAGGATACGTCCAGTAACTTCAATATTAAACCGTAGTGAGTGTCTGTATTGGCGTGCAGTGGATTTATGTGATGACTTCCAGATAAGATCAGACTTCAGTATCCTCCGCAAGACAACCACCTTAGTTAATGTGTGCACCTCCCCAATGACTTTCCCTTAATAACCTCCGCTGAGACTCTTCAGTCTCTTTTGACAGCTACAATCCCTCGCCTTATCTATCTATTTTTTCCTGTTTGCTTTTCCTTTATGCTCAGCTATAATTGTTGAATAAACAACGGACAGGACTCACAGAGCAGAGTACACTTGTCAAGCTGAATAAACACAGCGTCTCTGGCAATACAGTCATATTGAAGCTATAAGAAATATACTTGTTGCAGACAGTGTCAAATTATTTATTTATTTAATTGTATCATATTCTAGAGCTAATAATGAAAGTTATCATTGTGTTATGATCGCCATACAAAGGTTGTGTGCAACATATTCTGCAGGTCAATCTCCAGAAAATATCAGTAATTGTGGTGGTCAAGTGTATGGCCCCTCGAGGTTTTTAATGTCGCCGAAATAATGAATAAAACAATTTTCCCAGAAAACGCAAAAGATATATATGATCTGATTTTCCTGAAGGAATCCCTTTGGAAAATGAGGGAATGGAAGTAACGGTCGTATGCTTCTAGATGGGCAAGTAGAGCCGACACCTGTTTGTTATCAGTGTCACAAATGCAGTTTTTGGAAAAAAATTAAATATGGTTCAAATAGATCTAAAAAAATGCTGTTTCCATTCATCAACTAAAATTATGAACTCCCTGATTTAACCATTATTGAAGTCAGCAAATCCTTCTAGCAAAAAAGAAAAAGTTGATACTCCAGAAACAAAGCTACAAATCTTAAACAAAACGTTCAAACTAAAACTCAAACAATAAATTATATTTATATAAAGATGAAACACAGAGAAATAAAAGAGTAAACTACTAAACTTTATTTAGATATTCAATGAGTTTATGACTAACCCTTCTGTGAAAAGGCTTTTATGTGTACATGAATTTGGTTCATAACACATTATAGTTCAAAGCTCAGCACTCTATTTTAACCTTATTTATCCAATTGTACGCAAAGAAATGTCCTCTGTGAATTTGGTGTGATTTTGCCACTAGATGGCAATATAAAGCTGCAGTAGCTTAGTGGGGTTTGTTTATATTACCTCTCATTCTGTGCTAAAAGGTTTTAGCAAAAATACAGTAAGAAAGCTAAGTAGAAATATATTACAAATTAAGCATATTTCAACAACAGTTCATCTTGCAACAATAAGCTATTTCCTCTTTTTCATAAGTTTCACTATCTCCTTCTCATCCATTTGAGCACTCTTATGACATGAGCCTTACTTTTTGCCCTAAATTACATAAGCAGGACTTTCCCCCCGTGCACTCTCTATGGATGTGACCTGTAAACCGTGCAAGCCATCATGGTTAACTAGCCATAGACGTTCTGCTTCAGTCGTTCCCGGGGATATTACCATTTGTCCTTCTATGGAACAGAGCAGAGAACGGTAACATGCAAATCTCGTGATCAAAATATATTTTCACCTCTCATCGGGTTGCTGCTTTTAATCATGCAAATTCTTCACAATTTCTTCAAGATTCAGTTTCCCATCTAACAATCCAAATTTTGTCAAAATACATTTTTATTGTACTATCTATAAATCCAGGATGACACAGTGCACCTACCACCGTTTCTAACACTTTCACTGTGTAAATGATATTAACAGGTAATTCCACCTCAGTCATGTGATGGTCATGTTTGGATTCTGGCATTTCAAAGGGGGAAGTATGTACTGTCACTGTACGTTCTACTGAGGCGTGTGGTCGGCAGACAGCTTGGCCCACAGTTGCCTTCAGCTGTACTGGAACCATTTTAGAGCAACTTTAAATAATCTCCATCCCAGCAGCACCTGTTGCCTGCCCAGTGTGTGGCTTCTTACTCAGAAAGAGGTTGTGTCTTATACAGTCGGTCTAACGATATATAGTTGGAAACAAGGTTCAAAACCACAAAGATCCTGTTCCTCAATCAATAAACGGAGTTACATGTCATCAACCATACAAAAAATACAAACAAAAACAACTCACAAATTATTAAGGCAGTGTACAAGGAAATGATATCAGTTATATTGTTTTCGTACAATGCCTTTTGTAATAAATATATGAGCAGTTGTTGTTGTTTACCCTTAAATTATCCTGTTTAACCTTTTTAAAAGCTAATTTCTTAAACTTATATTCAGCATTCATTCATAAAAGGAGTAAATTCAAAACATCTATTGAGACGGCAGAAAATCTGTTTCTCAGGTATCTTTCTGTTACCTCATAACTATCACCTTTCTGGCCACATCCCGTCACCTCTGTACTTTGCATGCACACACACACACACACACACACACACACACACACACACACACACACACACACACACACACACAATGAGCACTGAGCTGTGAGCTGCATGTCAATACAGCTCTCATGCTCCCCTGGCTTTTGTTCCCCAGAGACTGTACCCCACCCTGGTCTTCCCCTCCACTTCGACACCCATCACCTTCTTTTTCTACTGATAAGTTTTGTTTTTCTTGAATATGAAACAGAAGTACAACATGTATGGATTTTAGTCATAAACAAGCTAAGGGTATTTCTGTGCCAATGCCCCACACGATGTACTTCCAAGGTACTGAAACAAATAATCTCATCAAAACTGTGTGGATTCCCTCCCATTCATATTTAACTCCCATAAATCAAAGTTTACAAGTTGTCTAAATCTTATTCTACTGCTGACCTCTGTGTTGACTGTTCCTCTTTTTAGTGGAGAAGTTGTGTGCTGGAACATCTTCCTGGGCTCTTTCCTGTGTTTCCTGTCCAGAGACTGATCAGGCGGTCAGGGATCACTCTTGTCAAAGAGTGCAGCAACCAGGACAGAGACTGATGCAATGCTCAGCTGTCGCCTCACCCGCTGATTCACATACAATGTACCCAGTCTCCTTCTTTAATATTACTTTGAATCCAGGGCTGTCTGTCACTTTAACTACATGTAAACTCTGTTTACAGAGTTTACATGTAGTTATTCCTACAATTGTATTCATATTTATCTGTTTACTGATTTGCCCTATGTTTATTTAAAACTTTGTGAGCTCTATTCATGAATCCCTGTGAGATCAGTCACACGTGAGTCACTCAGTCACTCAGTCACTTTGTGCTTTTATTTCATTGTACTTGTGAGGTCCTGAGCACTGGATAATCTGATGTAAAAAGGCAATTACACTGTACTGAGGGAAGGCAGCTTGATGCTGATATCATAACATGTTGATATTTGATAGTTTGATGGCAGGTTACAATAAACCGCTTTCCCGTAAATCCACATACTTCCTTAACTTCACTTTTACATGTGAAATCTTTCCTGCGACATCATATTATTTCCGCTTTTTGCACATTTCGCTATCTCTCTTGTTGTCTTCAATAGATGAAGACAGAAGATTTACAGCTCTCGTACGTTCATCATTTTAAGACGTTTTCACAACTATTCACACAACAAAATGAACAGTTAACTCCGAAGAAAACCTTTATAAGTGGAAGGCTTCAGGGACCTTTGGTTTGAAGGACATGAACTGATACTGATTAGAGGATATGATCCTTGATCAGGGGCTACCAGTGTGTGTGTGTGTGTGTGTGTGTGTGTGTGTGTGTGTGTGTGTGTGTGTGTGTGTGCGTGTGCGTGTGTGTGTGTGTACACAACATGTGTGGTTAGGTGGCTTTCTCCCTGCGTCCCAGGATGTGGGCTCCCCGTCCACCTGTGTCTCTACTCACAGCGTCCTCAGGGCTCTCCCAGTTCCTCTCTGGATGCCTATTCTCATCTCAGCCACACTGATTCTAAACCATCCTCCCCAGAGACACTACCGACGCATCCAACACTGCCGCTTGCATAACACAACCTGTTCATGGTAAATCACAACTTCCCACCACAGTATTCTTTGCATATATTTTGTCTTACCTGGTACAACATGGATGAGGCCTATAATTACACTCATTGAATTGTGTATTTTTCAGATAAACAAAATGCTTCTTAAATATACTAAACCACAAGTAACAATTTGTTAACGGTGTGTTTTATGAAGGTATTTTTATTTACAACGATTTTTCATGTTAAAATCAAGCTGATACATGCAGTGGAGAACAACAACTGAAAGGTCAGTGCTGAGCCTGCAACCAAACAGGGACATGGCTTAAAAGGACTGAGGAGTCAGCAAAACTGACAAATCAGGAAACAACAAAAATAGATAAAGTAATTCCTTTTAATCTATCAGGAAAACTTTGAGTTTGCAGTAATTCTATTTCTTTCTTTCTTTTTGTTGCTTGATTTCCTTGAAGCGCTGCTTTTCACAAAATAGGCGCCGCTTCCTTTTAGTGGCTAATGTACAACACAGTATATTGAAATGTTATGGAGCAGATGCCCATGGTTACGTATGGTGGCAACATCAGTTCTGTTTGTCTAATGATTTATTGTGGGAAGCCTCAGACACCACAAGGAGATGTTGCAATACAAAGAGAACCACATTGCAGACAACACTGGAAATGTGACAGAAAAGAGACTCCGTTAGCAGAAATGCACACAAGCATGTGCTTCCTTCCCTTCCTACTGCACTCCCAGCAGGGGTGGGAAATAAAAATCCAATCTTGCTCTTAAATAAAAGTGTCAATACCACAACTTACTTGTGATCATTTCAAATTTCAACATAAGTAAAACTATAAAGGGATTTCCAATAAACTGCATATCAGAAGTAAGAGTAGCCTACTCTTGGAAAATGGTTTCTCCTCCTTTACAATTTACTTTACTCTCTCTCTTCTCAGACACATTCACATCTGCACCCTGTGTTGACTATAGGAGAAGAACCGATCATTTGATATCATGTCCTTCACTGTGAGAATTACAGTATTTATCTACTGAAACAAGTATCTGGAGGAAATTAATATTGTGGACTATATTGTGGACTGTCTGACTCCCCTTGTGGTCTGCAACAACCTTCTGTTGTGTCTGATAAGATATATAGCTAAAATACTGGCAAAAACATTAGACATATGCACATTTTAAACTACATTTAAAGTCACACTTATTAATGTTCTCGCTGAGAGTTGGATCAATGTAGGTCCGTAGGGTAAATATGAAGCTACTGCCAGCGGGTTAGCTTGGCACACAGACTGCAAAACAGGGAGGGACAGCCAGCATGGCTCTGACCACAGGTAACACAATCTACCATCGCCTCTAAAGCTCACTAATTAACATTGTAAGCTTGTATCTCATTTGTTTAATCTGCATAGAAGTAAAGAAACAACAATTCCTTTTGTTGATTTTGTTATCTATGGACAGAGCATGGCTAGCTGGTTCCAGTCTTTTGAAATTGATTATTCAAACTAACATTTGTACCAGTACAGGACTGTAATTCCAAGTTCACAAGTACAGTACTTATATCCCTGTTTACATGGACTATGTGTATCCTAAATACATTATGGTAATCCAGTCTCAGACATGCTATTTGAGGGGTGGGGGTAGAGTTTCCTGTGACAGTTTTTGAAGTAAGTTCCTGTTCTGTGGAACTGACAGAACTCCCCTATAGATAACCACACACACACACACACAGCCACAACATCCCACCTGTGTTTTTAGTCAGTGAACCATTGATTAGATATTCTAATTTATCCAGAGATGTCGTATGAAAAGCACATGACTTCTTTCACTATGTGATCTGTGTGAGTCATTACAGCAGACATTTTTTCCATTAAAAATAGGAAATTGACTGAGCTACATAGCCCCTAAACATATGTTTATATACAACTAATTGATTGTGTGGGAATACAAGTTGTATTCTTTTTATTTAGAGGACCTTATAGTCATGTATTTATGACTACATTTTTTAGGTATTCAGACAATTTCTTTTGGTTTGGATATCACCTTACAGTAGCGATATATGTGAAGCATAAGTGTCATCATTTATAATGATCATTAGAAACCCAGGTCTGGATCTGAAATTGCTTCTTTGTGTTTGCATTTGTTTGTGCATGTGTGTGTGTGTGTGTGTTTGTGTGTGTCTGTGTGTGTCTGTGTGTCTCCATATCGCTTAATCCAAAAAAGGTTGTGCGCAATTCCCTGCCAATATTTCCACTTCTCACCCTGTTTGACGTGTGAGATGACACTGTCATCTGCCCCCTTGGTCTTTAATGACCAACTGTGCGAGGCACAGGAAATAAAGAAGAAGAAGAAGAAGGGATGTCGTTGTGTCATCGTGAATCATTCGGCTCCAGTTGGTCACCTCTCTTCCTGTCCTTTCTCTCTTACTCAGAAGGGAGATGGAGGAGGGGGAGAGTTTAGCTGCCTTAAAGTAGCCTAAATCCTCATTTTAGTTTCATGCAGTTGTTTAGTTTCATCATTCCTGATCCGGAGTAATAAACAGTATGTGTTCATAGTTAAGGTAGAGGAGGAGTTTCCTCTATAAACTACAAAGTACTTTGTTGTAGTCAAACGAAAAGAACTGAAAGCCTTTTTAGTAAAGATTTTCCTGATAATGTGATAAAACATTTTTTAAAGAAATTATTTAAATTCAATCTTTAGTAATTCCTCATTGTCACAGACAATATGAAATTCATATTATAATTTCACGTCTGCAACAATTGTAGATGAATGTGAAATTTGCTTCATCCCCACAAATATTTGTATTGTGTGCAGCCAAGCAATGTTCAAAGTTCAGAGTTTCAAATTCTTATCAAGATCCTGAATATATATCAACATATTTCATGAATTGGACTAAATTATGGGGATTTATGAATTCAAGTTTGCATAAGGCAGTTATTATTAAGTTGTTAACTTAATCTAATGGTGCAGACATTAAACCAGTAGTGTAGATTTGAATATTTCATCAATCAAGCGTGAGATAAAGTCAGTCAAGCATTGACACTAGAAGACAGAAAATATGCTGTAGACAGAATTACTTGTTTTTCAATGTTGCCATATCCCACCTAACATGCACCAATGGTTTGTATTCAAACAAAATGATTATGAAGACAAGCACGTGCAGTTTAGAACAAACTTAGTTTTACTAGAAATGCAGTTTATAAAAAAAACAATCTGATAGTAAAACCTATCTGTAATATAATGCAACATTGCATTTAAAATTCCATGCAATTCTTCATAAAGTCATAAAAAGATTTTTCATTTACTGTAAAATTAATTGAAAATTATCAAAAAAAATCCATCTCCTCCATCCATTACCATCTCAATGGCAAAAACAAAAAAGTGACGTCAGCTTTGAGAATTAAATTGTATACATCAAAACTATTGTAATCATTGTATGTATCAAAACTATTATAACATTTTATATATATATTTATAAAATATGTTTTATTTTATTTTCTCTTGAGCTGGATGAAAACACTCTTATACTAAAAAAGCAGAAGCTAGACAGAGTTTGTATTAGCGCTGTACATACAACAACAGAAATTACTGATATACAAAATATTTGGGACATCCTAATATTGAGCTGCATTTTAAAAGTTTTACTGTAAGAGCTTTACTCCTCCTTATATTTATGTCTCCACTGTGATTGGTATAAACTTAAAAAGGTCAAAACTACTTGTAATACTGGCATTTACCTGAAATACCTTGTCGGAGTATGTTAGGAAAATAAGAAATGTCTGTAATATGGTGTACATTCAGTGTGGTCCACGCTGAAGAGCTCCTGGCGGGTATGTTGCTGCTCCCAGTTCAGGCAGTGATGGGCATGTTGTCCCTGTAGCAGCCTGGCCTCTGGGGGCCGCTGTAGCTGCACAGGTCCTGGTAGATGCGGGCCATCTGGTCACTGGCCACATTATCAGACATCTCCAGGTTTGGGTTGGTGCAGTAAGGCTGGGAGCGACGCATGTTCACTGCCTCCAGCAGGTGCTGGCAGTTCACCATAGTGATCTGCCGTTGGGAGAGCAGACAGAAAGTTTTTTTGTCAACAAACAGCATTTGCAGTGATTGGTCTTTTTCTGTCTTGGATTTGAGTGGGACGCATATTATGACTTGACTGGTATTACCTGCACAATGATCAGTTTGCTCTTGGCATTGCTCAGATCATGCAGCTCCTCACCGAAACACAGAGTCACTGCCGGATCAGGAGCAGGAAACTGACCCTCCTGGTACATCTGTAGAGCTGGAACATACAAAGTACAGCTGTTAAAACAATCTTTGCCAGTTATCAATCCTCCATTATGATTTTGCTTGTTTTAAGCATTGATAAAGAAATATATGTGTTTTGGGCTTTCAAATAACTGAACAAACATAGACGCTCACCTTGAAGAAACTTTCCTGTGTCAAAAATCTTGACTACAGCATCCCTCTCAAGTTTAGAAGGCATGGGGCTGTATTGTGAGCCCCCTTCTCCCAGCCCGCTCCAGAAGACCCGACTCTGGCACAGCCTTTTGATGAAGATGCCCTCTTGGTTGGCACGGACCAGTACACCTCTCTCCAGGTGGCCCAGGAGCTTGCGTGTGACATGGCGCTGGCGGTCGTACTCAATGAGCTCAGCAGGAGGGAAATGAACACTCTGCATGCTGTCTGAACTGTATAGCGCTCCACGACCCAGGTGCTGTTGTGGGGAGATCCGGCAGCCTTCAGGATGAGTTACATGTGTGGTGTGCATCAATTTTCCTCCATAGTAGAAACTGATCATCATCTGGGAGAAAGCTAGAGAAGAGAACATTTGGTGAGCTTTGCAAATGGAAATCAATAAGTGCAAATGACACAAACATAATGGCGAAATGCAAACAGCCTGTGGTGTTATTATTACTGTTCATGTCTAACTATAGATCTGATGTTATTATGACGCTTTCATGGATAGCATGAATGAATACCTGAGCTGAGATTGCTTGATGGCAAAGGGTCCTGATGAGGGAAAGCTGTGAAATACAGAAGGACAATTATGAGTTAAGGCCTTTATTACAACAGTGGACATGCACGACCACACTGTCATGTCATTATTTTGCTGCATCATCAGAAATACAGTTTCTCTAGCACGATCTCAAAAAGAAATAATCCTCTTAGTCAGCAGACTTCAACAGGATGTTAGTCAATTCTTCCATTGCAGAATTCAACAGACAAGCAAATAACCTCTATTTAGCACCCACAATCACAGGGACATGCCATTTAGCTTTCCACTGGGGTTATTTTCAAACTAAGTCATTAAAGCTCATACCTCTCAAAGAACAAACAGTCTTACTCGAGAAATAACCCACAACGCTAAGATGTGTTGCAGCTTCTAGCCACAACACTGACTGTACTGTGAACAGCTTGATTTAGTCAGGGGAGTATGTTATATTGTAAACTAGAAAAGATTGTCTTACCATTGATGCTGCCCTGGGACCAATACTCTGGACTGGCCTGTATACTACAGCCTTCCTCCTGCAAAAAGACAACAACGTAAGAAGCTGTTGTCAACAAAAGAACCTTTGTACACTTCACAGTCATCTAGACCAAGTGGGAGCTGGGCGGCTCATTGCAACATGTGTTGGAGTAGAGAGCACAGTGTGGTAATCAGAAGAAAAGTGACCCAAAGGCTGAATGAAATTAAAGGGAAGGTGCATCGATAGTGTTAGATTTGACTGAGAGGAGAGCGAGGGGTAAGGTTCGTGTTTAATGAATAATTTAAACTGTGAGGTAGTCTCACCTCTTTAATGAGCTCCTCTATCTCTGCAGGGCTGCAGTCCATGTCAGTGATATCACCAGAGCTGATAGCTGTCATGGTCATCACTGAGATTTTGCCATCTGTAGGTGAAAGAAGAATACACGAAGACTTGGTTAATGGCAGAACATGCACTGCGCTGGCAATTCTAATGATAGCATTATGCAACATCTGTTAAAGGTCATCAATGCTGACTTTCAGGACAGATCAATTTTTCACAAACTTACTCTTCTGCTCTTCCTCGGGTACAATGCGGTAGACTTTATAGGGCTCAGAGATGTCCAGCTGCGACCTTTCTGTCACCTCCTCAAAGTCAGGGCTTTTATTCAGGGCACAGCGGAGTCTGGTCTTCCATGTTGCAGGCTCAGCCTTGTCCCCCTCCTTAAACTTGCCTTTAAACAAAGCCCAGGCCTGTGGAGGGGAAAACAAAATATTAAATATGGTAGTGTATTAGACTAATGTTGGATGCTACAAGAACTCTCAGAAAGAAAGAGAAAGAAAAAGATAAAGTCTGATTTACATTAATACCAATATTGGCATTTACAATTTAACACTTACAAATTTATTTTATGTTAAAATAACACTGGTGCTTTACATGACGTTCGCTATATTACTATCTAAAAATGAAATTAATTGATTCAATTTTGTTTAAGTGAGGAAGGATTAAGTTTGATATGCTACAAACAAGTTACAACAATGAAATGTAAAGGTATAAATGAGTATTTACATCGGACCACAAAAGAACTCAAGACTCAAGGTTTGTGATCAAGTTTTACTTTTACGCACAGCGCTGCGTAAAACCAAAACTGCATCTACAGTAGCCTATTCTATCGACGGGACAAGACGAGAGTGCTGTCATACCTTAAAAATGGACGCGTCTACTTCTTGGTTGTAATCCTGTTTCCCTGCGTGTTTCCATGGAATTCGGAACATAGTGCGGCTTTCATCCTCCCACTGCAGTCCGGAGTACTGCCCGCTCTGGATCTGCTCCACCAGCCACTGCTTCAGTCTCCGACCTCCCGAGTTTGACATCTTGATGGAGAAAAGTTGTTTTTGGATTGTTCCCTTGTACCTAAATGATGAGGATATAAGTCATGATAGTATGTAAAACTACACGTGTATTGTATTCTACAACGTTCACCCTAGAAATCAAAAGTAAAAGCACTTACAGTTGGTTGAGCTGTTATCCTGAGACGCCTGTCAGATTTAATCAAGTGAGTTCAGCTTCACCCTCTCACATGCCAATCGAGTTTATTGTTCTCCGTGTTATTAATGAGATCGCTGGGACATGATTTGACAACGCTGCATCACGCTGACCAATGAGTGCGTCGAAGCTTCAGTAGACCTACCCATTCCGGAAGAGTTGTTCTCCTAACTGCGGGCATTTACAAGAAATGGCCTGACAGAAGCGAAGGTTGTAAAAGCTGCTGCCCACGCGAATAGTTACGCAGATGCGGGGCCGCTGAATAAACCCGGAGAGTCACAAGTTACCTTGTGCTGTGGGGGATTTCTGCGGTCCAACTCAAGGTGATGTGTCCCGCTGACACCCACTCAGTAGGCTACTGCTGAGAAACATAGGGCATAGGGCACATCAGGCAGTATCTCCATACATCTACAGATCTGCATGCTGGTTCAGTAGGTTGATGCCAGATGTCCTAGGAGACAACCTTGTCTTGTCTTATGATGGTGGAATAGTAATTAGGAACATTTTGTTCTGAATAATATCCGTGCTTGTGATCAAAAGGGGGATTCACACTGGGCTAAAAAATAAAGCCAAATTATAATTGTCCACCATCATCATCCGGCTCATGGATCAAACGCCATGCTATCAACGCCATAATCAAGTAATGATCATACATAATATAAATGTTGGTTTCTTTTAACAGAGCAAGTTATCATTTAATAATGTCTATCCTCCATAAAGTCATATCATCCCTGTAATATTCTTTTGGGACTGAGCGAATACATTAGTCAATGAATTGATTATTTGATTGATTGATAATATTTGGTCATTTTAAAGCAGACATTCCCATGTTTCAGCTTCTCAGTTTTGAGGGTTTGCTGTTTTTCTTAGTCTTATGTGATAGTGAATCAATCATTTTGGAGTTTTAGGCGATTAATTGGACACAACAAGTGATTTGAAGACATTAGCTCAGGTTTTAGAAAGTTTTTCAAAGGCATCAAACGACACCTGACCATATACACATAGTAAAGCCTAATCACAATTCATCTTTTCAGCCATGAAAGGTCTATTAGCACATATGGTTAGTGGGAATATTATACAAATAAACTAAATTTCAATTTAACTTCATTACAATACAATACAATTTGTAAGCCAAAAACACTAAAGTGATGTTAGTACAACCCCACTGGCCTCTTCCACATAAATAACAAGTGACGATGTATCCCTTGGAAGAGAGCATGTTGATGTTCTTCAGAAAGTGAAAACGTTGACGATGCATTTCTGACAAGTTTCAGTAGACTTGATGTGTCTCATGACCAACGAGAGAGAGAATAGAAATATGAATTGTGTTATTGATTTAGGTATGTTCACAGTACAATAATGTGAGCCATTCAAAGTCACTGTCGTAGTATTCTTATCTGGTGGCAGATTATATCGCTCACCACTTGAGTAATACAGCTGCTGAGCGATACCATCCGCTAATTGTACCTTCTTAGTTATCAGGTAATCCATAATAACCTTCATTAAATATGGTTTTGATTTAACTTTTACTGGTTGATCTGTTCCTGTGAAGTCTTCTTATATTGTGTATAAAATGTAGAATTATATATTTCATTGATAATAATTTGATATAATGGTTTGTTGTAATTTCTCGTGTAATTAACTAATTTTTTTTATTTTATGATAGTTCTTGTCTGGTAGTAAAACATGTACAATACAGTTTTTTTCCATGAACCTGCACACCCTGGGTCTCAGTAGTATAAAGCAGCTTTAGCAGGGGATCTGCAGAGTACAACCCAGGAACCTCTCAAATCTTCAACGTGGACCGACATTCAAGAAAAGCTATTCTGCTTTCTCTTTTTTTGTCAAGCTGCCTCATGAGACAAGCAGCTTATCTAGAAGTGAGCTGTGAAATACAATAACACGTACATAGTAATCTTCTCTGCCCAGAATGACTTTTACTTATACACAGACACATACCATAGTGTTGATAGTACAGATTTATTAGCATTTCCACTGCATTTTATTATAAAACACAAACAAAAAACACCATAAATACACAGTTAAAAGAATTGGCTATAGCCATTCATCAATAACACACATCACGTATAAATCAGCTTTGTCACAATAAAAAGATAAATCAGAGATCCAATAAAATCAGGAAGACTTTCGCATTATAGTTATATATGTATATATATATATATATGTAGTTGTAGTTTAATTCAGCAACGCTTTATGTAGCTTCCCATCTCAACCTGCTATGTATTATTTAAAGGAACATTTTACCAATTTGGAAACTTACTCCAGATGTTACTCCTAGTTGCATGAAGTGGCAAGCGTATATTTGTGAACAACACCATGACCATTATTTGTTTACTGTGTGTTTTACTGGTAAATGCAAAGTCAATAGTGTTTACAGATATGACAGGCAAGCAGTAGCGCTTGCTTTCCGTAGGATGTACATAACAAATTGTATGCTGTCAGCCTTGGCAACTATGCCAACTTCCCCAGCTTCAGTGTTGATCAAAGAGTGGACAGGGCACAACACAAACTGGTACATGTCAGAATAACTGCTTAGAATAATTGGCACCAAATTGGAGACAAAATGTTCCTTTATGGCAGCATAATCAGTCACTTACTTAAGGCTACCAAGCTGAACAATGTAAAGAGTCCACATGGGAGTGTAATTTATTCATCGTGACTAAGGTGCTGAAGGTGCTGATTGTGGCTGTACTCAGTTAAATGAGCAAGAAAGGTACTGGTAGTTGATGGGAGTCTGTGGCCAATTCTAAATCAACCTCCATTGATTCAAATGATTTGACAGCTGTAATTAAAGTATGAAAGATATTTCATCTGATGCTTTCAGAGTTGTACAAAGGCCTTAAAAGTTGGATACAACTTGGGGTTGATTTGGAATCGAGTACAGAATGATAGGTACTGCCATTTACAGACAGCCTTGGGCAGGACTTTAGCGTGATCAGCGGCCCATGTTTCAGCTGCCGCTTTCAGGATCAGCAGGGTCCGACAGCCGAGCGGAGACGCCTACATCCCGATTCTTCCAGCGTCGGTCTGCTCCTCTCCTCTGGCTCTCCTGTTGCTCTGTGTACTGGCTCAGCAGGGCACCCACCTGCTCCTGGTCATTAAATGGACTGGGACGGAAACTGGACCGTAACCATGTTCGGTACTGGGCACAAGAGGACAGACAAAAACATACATTATTTAATATCTTACTGACATGCAAACATGTAATGGCTTTGACAGGCAACATTTTATTTAGTTCACAGCTATAAATCTACACTAAACAAAAATGTCAATGGAGACATTTGAAATGTGGTAGCACACACAGACAGTGTCTTTAAACGTATACTATGTGATCTGTGCTTGATGTCTTGGGTCTGTTTGCCATGAAGCCACATAACTTTGCTGTCACAAGTCTTGAATTAACTTGGATCACATTGGATCAGAGTTGTTTTCTAAATAAGTTTTCATTTTATAAAAAAGGGTCCAAAAATACAACTGTGAGTACAAAGTTGATTGAATAGTTTGAACTGAACTTTACCTAAGAGTACAATATAAAATGTATGTCATGAAATAATAATCCATATACTCGACGGATGGGAGAGGAAAGGGCAGGACAGACGGTCTTTGCCAAGGTTCTTGCTCACACAGTCACGTACGTGAGACTCAGGATTTGCCGTAACATCTCTTACACTTAAAGGAAAATCTCCTCTTTAAAAATATTCAAGTTACTGTATGTGTACACGGCACTTTAACTAAGCACCTTTTTCACTTTGAAGCCATTGATGCCTGTGTTTTATCTTGTATATATTTATTTAATGTCTTGTTTTAAAGTTTTTTATACACCTTTTAACTGTTGCTGCAGTACTGACTGAGTCGCCAACTTCATTTCGTTGTATGTCTTTACAATGACAATAAACATCCTTATCCTTATCTCATCTTGCTGAAATGACTGACTTCACACGCCACTGTGTTTTATGTTGCCTTTAAGTTAATGAATAATATGTTAATTTGCTTGGTTGTGTGCATCTCACTCGTTTATCATGGCCGTGCGGCCCGGTTTGTGACAATACTATGAGCATAATGTTTGTGTAAAGGTAGTTATTCATAAATATTACATACGACATACAGAATACAATGTAGTTAAATACATGTTCCTTCCCACCTTCAACCCCAAAACCAAAAGAGTACAGCACTGACTCAGAACATCAAGAAATTCATAATCAAATGCACAGTATAAAGAAAAGACATCAATAAGAAGACTGATATCAAGTGAAATATTCTACAAACAGAAAATGAATCTCGTTAGGAACTGCAAAGTGCTTTCAAGTCTTCTGCATGACTAATACTTTGATAGATAGTTTGATGTCAAATGTGTCAAAATCAAAAGAGGATGGCATCACACACTCCCCCCAAAAGTGAGATTTGTTCTGTTAGAGCTCAAGTCATAACTGTGAAGTTAAGATTAAAGGTGGATTTGAGGCAGATAGTTAACTGTGGGGAGGCTCAGGTTCATAGACACATTACTTCAGAACAAAGACACTTGGAAGGGAACAAATCTTTTTGGTCCTTTTAAAAACAACTAAACATTCATAGTCCATTATAATATCTTGAATATAAGCAGCCAACAATGGTCATTATCAGTCTTTTAGCTCTTTATAAATGTTATTCTCTGGCCTTCTTTCCCAATTTGAATACTTTTGGGAGCCTGTTTTCACACCCTATTCTGGACTATTACAGTATGTTTCTAGACCACAAAGTTGACCGTTTTTTTCCCTTTCATTGAACCTGCAAGAAGACAGTTATGGGATGTGAACTTCAGTGTATTTCACAGGTTTTACTGCTGCATTAGTGAGTAAACTACATTGTTGTCTTCAGGATTCCTCACTTTCTATCTGAGGATTCACAGATGTGGGAAAGCACAAATACAGAAATACCGTTTCCCTTTAAATCCTCGAAATCAGTGCAAAATCTACAAACAATGAGCGTTTTTTTCAGTCATGTTATGTTGCAAGATGCTGACAGTAACGCTGAACACGTGATGAGCAGTACAAAGCTATAATGCAATCCCAGCAAACCCCCTGCAGTTCCCCTTCTCTACTCAGCGGCTGGGTCAGTGCCACTGTAATGGGATCACACGGTGCCTTTATTAAGTAACTACAATGCTGCAGAATGTTAAAGCTGTGAACAGCTATCTACAATGTGCTCATATAAAACACATACTGCCAATAGTCAAATGCTGTGGATACGATGGTTCAAAATAAAAATGCAAGTAGAAATTTCCTCACACCTAAAATGTGAAAATACGATTAATACTTGAAAACAGCGTCCTAGTTTTCTGATGACTTGAAGCCATTGTGGTCTTGAACCAGTATTTTTAATAAAAGCATACGGCATCGGTCATGTATTCTATGGTACGTTGTTCGGCATGTTGTCTGCATGGAAAAAAAAATGCTCCAAATCAGATTGGAAATGAAACCAAGTTTCCTATATAGTTATTTCCTATAAGTGGCCTTCCTTAAAAGTGAAAGTAGACAACTATGACCATTGTAGGGCAGGTCTTTGTCTCCAATAGTGTGAGATCATGGAAATAAAAGAAGTCCACTGAGCTTCACAGAGCTGTGGAGGTTAAACTCCTAATATCAGACAGGTGAGAACGAATTATCAAAGAATAATATGAACCTGACACCAATTAAGTTTCACAAACCTGTGTTAGATTTTACAGATTGAATAACTGATTATTTTCTTTTTGGATTTTGGCGTATCATGTACGATAACAATAAGATAGCCACAATTAACGGTTGATAGGTTAACCACCGACTTCATGTGCAGTGTGATCGTTGTATGCGTCATATCCTGCAGTCCCTGTGCATTTCTACTACAAACAGCACATAACACACAAAGAAATGTACAGAATGCTAATATATCGTACAGCTAGAGATAGAACTATGCTTGTGAGGAAAACATTATAAAATGTGGAATATTTAGGAGAAAATCTTAAAGACTGCAATTTAAAATCCCTTGTAAAAGGGGGCTGGATACTCTCTGTGGGTATCTGTGTGTTCCTGCATGCGTTTACCTCCGAGAGTTGTGCCGTCTGGTACTCCTGCAGCTGCTGCTGGAAGCCATAGTTTGGGCCGACAAAGGAGCGAACAGCCTTGACTGCAGACAGACACTCGTCCCAGCTGTGGTGGGTGACAGTCATCAGGTAGGCCACCACCATGGTAGTGCTGCGGGACACACCTGCGAGGCTGCAGCAAAGCAAAGCACACAGCTTGGTAATTGTCATAAGGCAACTTCATGTTTAACACCTTATTTCTTTCTGATAAGAGGTAAATAACAGAACAGGTACTGAGCAGGGTTTTTATTTTTTATCTCAGGGCTGTTTTGGGTTCTGTCCTTTAAAGGCATACTACAAGTCTACATCCACAATGAACATGGCATCTCTTGACTCCCCCAGAGGCCAGGAAGAAGCTGGTTACAGATTTAGACATAAAAGCTTACCAGTGAACGAGACAACATCCACCATTCAGGCGACATTCATGGATGAAGCTGATGCATTCTTTAAAATGCTGTAATCTGGAGAGGAAAAGGACAACAAAGGAACTTTTATACAGCACATTTGTTTCTGCGCTTAGCAGTACAAAATAAAGAAAGTAATGTTTTGAAAAAATAGCATTTGAACTATTGCTCATTAAATCAGGAAGCTGGCTTGTTTTTGCTAAAGGTGGAGTGATGTTGGGTTGTAAAGCTAAAAAAAAAAAAAAAAGACTACACAGTAAAGGATATGAGAAAGCACACCTTGAACTGAAACTCCTGTGTTGAGGCCCTGACTTTGTGTTTCAAATAAGTTGCTGAAATTATGATAACCTGATACTGTTCTGTGGTTCATGTGCATGTTAGAAACTGCAGGTCCCAGAATAGGTCAGTTAGTTTTGATAGGTTTTTGTTACAACGTCGAATCATAGGGATTTATCTTTAACTACTCCAATTTGTCATGTGGGAAAAAGGTCAGGTCTGCTCAAACTGAAAATCTGTGGTAGACCAAAGCTCAGACAGTAGGGACAGACAAGGGAAGTAACTGTCCTTCTTTTTGTCTATCTGCAAAATAACATCAGGTTCCAACATTCATTCATTCTGTGTCTACAAAAGTAAACCTTATGGTGGAACACTCATGTTGAAATGCTTCTGTCCTCCAAACTAAAACGTTAGTACTCATACTGAGGTTGTGTCAAACCAACTTGTAAGATGCTTCTCAAATATGCAAGCCAATAAAAAGCACAAATACACAATACAAATTCTATTGTTCCGAAACCCCAAAAACACAAACAAAAATGAGCTCATTGCTTAAGATCACAGAAATGTGAATAAATGAACATCAAGCAGCACACTGGGGTGCAACTGCTCCTCAAATATCCTACTTGTTCACTGTCAGGAAACACTGATGTTGTTTTGCTTTATCAAGAAGTGCATGGCTGATAGCACCGTCTCCTGAGGAGCAGATGCTGGTTACTCAATAGCAGACAGAGTAACAGACTGCGGGCTAAAATAGATTGACTGCCGCTATACTTTTTTTTCCTCCTTCCTGAGATCCAAACTCCTCTTCAAAAGATGTCTCCTAAGCACTTAGTTCTGTCTTCCTAGCACAGAGGTTTCCGGCTGTCTTGTTTAAAATGCAGAAAATGTGAGGTTTTAACCAGTTGAATATAGAGAATAATACTGAAACAAACTGTTGAGCTAATGTAAATTCAAAATGAAAAAATAGCCGGTGCAATTCTATGGCATGTTGAAATTTTATCCAATCCAATTATCTATACGCAAAATAAATCATATTGAACACAAAACATGATCTTAGTTATAAACCAAGTACAGCATGGTGGACATGCAGACTCCTTGCACAAATGCATATCTCATTTTGAAAATGTTTGATGCAAATGAGTTTACACCTTCATGGTCAGTGCACACCGCGCATTAAAACCATAGCAGGCTTGTCATGAGAATGTGAAGAAGGGGAATCCCTGGCCCTCCACAACCAGGTTCATGTGCATGTTAGCAAATTCATAAAATCAACATTTAAGGTAATTAAATATCTTGTATTAATTCAGAAGGAATGACATCACATCACTGCACTGCGTGTCAACTTTACAATAACATTGACAACATCCTCGACAATAGTGAACGAATTGGCCTTGATGTCCCAGCTCGTTGTTACTGACATTTAACCTTTTGATAGGCAACTCGTGACCCACTACATCCCTAACTATCATAGAAATGGATGCTTCTGAAGCCCTGACCAAGATTTATCTAATAACGTTTTGTGAGAGTTTTTCCTTGCTCTGGTGGGTTGTCATTTTAGTACATCTTCTTTATTTGTCTTTCATAGCGTAAGCGATGGAGCCTATTGAGACAGTAATTGTGATTTAGGGCTATACAAATTAACCTGACTTACTGACATCCATCCCAAAGTACAGACACACAAGCTTTAAGGAAGTTTAAGGTTTTTCAGACAGCTTCCAACTGCTACAGTTGCTCCAAAAAAAAAAAAGAGTCAACATGACAAAAACCGTCCCTGCTGTGGAGATGGGAGGGGCAATCAGACCTGGCCACAAAGGCTCCCTGTCTGGCGTGGGAGCACGGTGTTGCGTCAGTTGGCCTCACCACTCCCGTCAGTCAGACCAGTGATTGTGACAGAGGGGGTCGAGACCAACAGCCAGATGTCACACAAGGCTTTCCTTCCTCTGGTGCCTCTGATCTTTGTTTCCTACGTTGTCAGCAGGTTAATTATTCATCTTGCATCAAAATGTCCACACTTTTTCCTCGTCTTTCTCCCCATTTTAATATGGAGATTTAAATATTGGAGATTTATGCAACACTTTCTGAGATCACACCTCTTGTCTGTCCAAGTACCCAACTAACCAGCGGAAGGCACCAAAACAGCTGCAACGACAAAATCCCTCACCAGCTCCGACTTCAAAGTGGATCATCAACAGGAGTCGCAAGCCGTTAGACTGCTCTTCTGCATAGATGCTCAAACTGCAAGACACGATTGATGCTTCTGTTTTGTGCCCTTAGCCAGTGTCAAGTGTTTAATTACTACTGCTAGTGTTGCATGAGGTCAAAAGACCCTACCAAGAAAATAACAGAAATGCCATGGCTAATGTGTTGTGTTACCACCTCTCTGCAAGGGTGGAGAGACAGCTCATGCCTCTTTCAACACCAAATCTGCGTCCTGATGAACAATGACACATTAAACACACTATTTTCTCTCTCTCTCTCTCTGTGTGTCTCTAATACACACACACACACACACACACACACACACACACACACACACACACACACACACACACACACACACACACACACACACACACACACACACACACACACACACACACACACACACACACACACACACACACACACACACACACACACACACACACACACACACACACACACACACACACACACACACACACACACACACACACACACACACACACACACACACACACACACACACACACACACACTCAAAATCTCTTGATTACAACTTTAACCAAAAAAAAAGTCAGCATCTGAAACTAAAAGTGACCATAACTCATATAATGCCCTATTTTTTTATCTAGTTTTTAAGCTGAATTTAAACTCTTGACTAACCCTTTAAAGAAGTTAGAATGAAGTATTCACTCATCTTGGACATATATCCCCACATTGAACGTCCAAAGAGTTTTAGATGTTAAAAAATTAGGATATATGTATTATAGTATACACACACACACACACACACACACACACACACACACCTCTATCTTTAGGAATATTCCATGTTTAATTTTATGTTGCAGGATCTACTTTACTTAATATATCTATAAGGTCAAGAGATAAGGAGTAAATGTCAAAGAACTACCAACATGAATCATGCAATTAAAAAAAAAAAAGAAATCTGTTTTCTGAACTGTAAAAAGTCCCCATATAATATTTCTAACGGTTTGCATTCAGCCGTCACACCCTGGTGCCACAATCTGGAGGGTAATTGTGTTGAAATAATACTGTCTGACTCATCCACGCTTCCGAAGTTCACACGAACAATGACTTTAACAATCCGAGGTATGATCTGTGTCTGAGTGTGTGTGCGTGTGCGCTTACTCACAGGTTCTGGCTGGAAGCATCAGCTGCATGAATACAAAGATACGTCATGTCCTGTAAAACATACATGCATAACAACTGAAACAAAATTGAAGAACATAGGCCATACGTACATGTCTGAATGTTACCTGTAAATCTTCCCCTACGTTATTATTATATTATTGACTAAAATGATCGCCCGGGTAGGTTTTGCAGGTGAGCATCTGTCACACCTATCTCATGTGAGCCCAATATCTTTTAGGTCTGGAACCCAGAATCATTTATTGTGTAAATGTGTAGCTTAAGGTCTAGTCCCTCAATAAACTTCTTCACTATTAATGCTTTCTGGGGCTATAATTACTATAAAAGGTAATATATATTTTACTCACAGTTCAAGACCAGCATTAGAAACAGACTGAACACCTGGATGTGACATGCTGAACATTGTGTGGGCTGTGCTAAGGCACAATGGAGAACAAGGCCCTCTGTAATAAATCACTGCTACAAATATCACACTCAGAACACAGTGTTGAATAATACATGTAATGCCCAGGAATGAAATACATCACACTTAAGTCATTGCCAAGTAATTACACTACATTAGAGCGGCTAAAGAAACGTCTCATTGTTTCTAAGGTTATTACCTCCTGTGTGGAAACACACGCACAAGTAAGCATTTAAAACTGCCCATCTCAGGCACAATACTCGATCGCTCCAACCATAACTCATCACCACCCCCAGCTGGCTGACATGATACATCACATTGTTACATGCAAACGTCTTACCAAAATCTCAATGTAAAGTTTTCACAAAAAGTACAGATAGTTTGACCCAACCAACATGGATTTTCCACTAACCTCAAACACAGGTTTAGCATTGTTGTACACGGACAGGATGTGGGTGATGCCATTCTTAGAAAGGCTTTCTCTATTTTCTGCATCTGGGACAAAGAAAGAGGAATATATTTCACTAGAGTCGTGTCAGTGACTGTTACACCAACCAAAACACACCAACAAACAGTTTGATTGTTAAGGGCTGCAGAGGCTGGTCTGTTAACTGTTTACTCTCCTGCAACATCATTTGGTACAGTTAGCCCTGTGGCCACTTGTTCCCGTCACTTGAACTAATTTTAGCCACAATGCACAATGTGCCATCATGTGAAGAGATCATCGCGGCAGCTAAAGTTAGAAACCTGCAAGTGCCACATTAGCTGGGAAAGGGGTTGTTCGGGGCCAGGGAGGGACACACAGAGGACTGTGCATTTTACATGAGGCACCACCCTTTTCTATCTTGAACTGTCGTTGGTCAACGAGGCGTTTGCATCTCTTTACTCTGAAATATATCTTTGACGGAAGAACTACTTTCAGCTACAACATCTGATGTTTGATAGTTAAAACCTCTCACCATTTACAGTGAATATGGGCAAAATGCTAAATGTTTTTGTCAAAATGTTTGTCCATATTGTTAATACTGTGTGTTGCATTAAAATGTCTACAAAACAAAGCAATATGTTTCAGAATACTACGGGTAAGGTGTTGTGATATTCTACTGTATCAACCCGCCCACCACTCATTCCTACATGCATTGATGGCCCATAATAGTGGCCTTCTGCCTTTGGTACTGAAAGCCTCACCTGACCCAGCTACGTATGTATCACATTTACAAACATCAAATCAAGCTGCATCATGTTCGTCTCACCTCTTATATTTCCAAGGTAGAGCCCATCGACAACCTGTGAAGCAGCAGTCACAGACATGTTACATTCAGGTTAGATATTATAACAGTCTAGCTTTAAAATCTTCACTTGAAAAGGAACAAATGTCCTGGGTTGAGCCAGATTGGATTTAAGGCTTAGGGCTTAAGGACCAAGTACCAGCAAATCATTCCCTACAGCCATACAAGGCCTGAAGCAACGATGCATGATTATTAGGACAAAGTGATGAGTGTTGACAATAATAAAATGTATGGCGGGCCCATTGTGGCAATTACGAATGGAAATACAGATGACCAAATGATCCGCTTGTGCAAGGTAATTTAAGACCAATTTACTAGTTTTTGTTAAACATGCGGTGTTCAAATGTATTCTAACTTTCTATTGCCTAACTAATGCAATGGGCATCAATGTAATTTTGTCATAATTGGGCCGAGAGATAAAATAAAGAATAACAATGTTTGATCCTCAGAGTAAAGTTGCATGAATCCCTCAGAGGGTCAGAGGTCAGCCACAGCAGCCCTGGATTCGGTATCATCACACAATCATAGGAATGAATCAGAAATCTAGAAAAATAAGAATCCAGATGACCTAATGTCATCAGATCTCAACCCAGAGGATCGTTATTTTAAAATCTTGGTAGATGTTTGAACATGAATGAAACATTCAAAAGGTGAACTATCTGCCGCACTTAAGGCTTCTGCACTCATTACCCAAAAAGCAGTCTCTGGTTTATTTCCATTTATATCATATCAGTGTGGGAGAGAGGAAAACATGTCACGTGATTGATTGAATGACGACAGTAGGGGGAGGCACGCAGCTACCAGCTACACTTTGCAGAATGTACCATTAAAAAGCCACAGACAACAATTGAACACCTGTACATAAAACAAAACCAAAGCCTACCTTATTCATTCCATTGCCCATGATGACTCTGAACCAGTGTGCGATGAGCTAACACTGCTACGATATTTTAACATGGACTCTGAATACAAACCCCGACGCTTGACTGGCTTCAGATTCATAAAACTAGCTATGTTTGTCTTCTACTGAACCACATTGTTAAGTCCCAGCACCGTCCTTAAATCCACAGAAATGTTGTCAATTCAGCTTCAACGGTCTCTCAACGGTCTCTGCCCCAACAACAGTTCCGTCATTGCTGCATCATCTTCCGGATTGTTTTGACGTGAAACAACGGCAGCTGCGGGTTCATCCGGTAAGTGACATCACAGCGTGTGGCCGTGAGCTCAGCTGTACCGTCCCATACCCCTCATGTGTAGACCACCTGGGATCTAGACGAGCAGATTATGAGGAAACCGTGAATCCACTTGGAGACATTATAAAGAAGCTGTATCTTCATAAAACGGACAAAAACGGAATCTCTCTTGCAAACTATACCCACAACCATATGGCTTTGGCTTTTCAGCGCATGTAATGTTGATTTTCATGACAATTACAGTGTGTCATTGGCAAAGAACATTTCACTTCAAGAATTCATTAGTAATGTCAACAGGAAACGGTGCTGTTGCTAACCTACAGCTCTTTGCGTGTACAAAGGTATGGCGTCTTTTTTGGACAATATATTATTCCTAACTGTTAATAATATAGATTCAGCAATACTTTTTTGGGTAAGAAAACCAATCTGAAACTCAAGTGAGGAAATGTCCCACCATCCCCACTGTAAACGATGCCCTTGGGTATACATATACCTATTATTAAACACTACCCACCAGCTTTTACAATCACCTAGAGATGACTACACGGTCAATTTATTTTTATTTTCAGTTGTGTAGAGTCCCCGAACAATTACTTTAAGGCTATTTTTTTTTTATTATTTCTATTAATATTACAAGTCACAGAGTAACCCATAAGATTACCAACTGGTAAAGACACACTGGCATTTAAACAATTTGAAATGATCAAGTCAAGTCAAGTATTTGCTGATGCAGCTTATGTTTGTGGTTAACTGGCAAACATAAGAGAAATTCTCATGTCAATTTCACTAATTTAACTAAAACTAATAACATTCAGTCTCAACTTCATTAGAGATTTTGGGCTAAAAGTCCCATACACGAGTGTATACAACAGATTGCATTAATGAAAATATAATTAGTTGCAAATGGAGGAAAACCACAACTTTAGAGTAAAATCACAAAATGAAATGAACTATGGTCCTTCCCTCTTCACATGAAACAGTGATTTAATGTAAAGGCAATATTTTCACAACAGTCACAGAGTTAACACAATTAAGTAGAGAAGTTTTATCAGTTTAACCATTTTTATTTCTATAATACACGACCATAAGAGGAAGAGGCCTTCCAAAATGCAGAGACTGGGGTAATGTGAACAATTGATAAATACAGAAATATAGGTATTCTGGTATCTTTGAGTTGGTCTGCCTTTATCTTGAAGTATGTTATGGTCTTATGGGTCCTTTACTTTTTCCACTGCTTGTTTTCGTAGTCCCACTTGGATGCAAATCCCTCCACTGGGTTCATTTTCATGTCCAATGTTCTCTGCAGCTCCTTCTCTTTCCACTCGGCCTCAAATGTGTGTGGGACGGGTCCATACACTGCAAAGAGACAATATGTGTTAAGTAGTATGCTTAATTAGACTGCATCAAGCAAGTGTAACACAGATAATTGCATTCCTCTTTGTTTGAATTGGAAACAACAGGCCTCACTACATCAAATCTCGAACAGTTTTGCAGACACATAATTATCAATCTTGCCATTACACTTGTTGGCAGACATACCATACTTTCTCTGCCAGAGCACAACCAGGCCAGTGAAGCCGACTAGGAAAAACATCCCTCCAACCACACTTTTCCACTCCGACGATCCCTGGGTCATCTCAGCAAAGCTCTGTTTGAAGCTGATGCGGTACACTAAACATTGGAAACACAAAATCTAGATGGTTACAATTGTAATAGATGAAAAATTACTTTACCATTAACACATTACAAAATTAATAGGACATCTGATAACAACAAAATCAGTTTGACCAACAATTATGAACATTGGAGCATTTTAAAAAACATACATGCAATCTTCTCCTCATCAGAGAGTGCAGCCCAGGCGCCCTTCTCCTTCTCCTTCAGGGACGCCTGCTCTGGACTCAGGTTTTGCACATAGCAGATATCTGGGAGGGGATTCTCCCGCCTGTCAAAGTAGGCAGGGAGAGTGTAGTGCTCTACCTTAGCAACACCTGCAGGAGATGACAAAGAATGCCTTAACAAATAAGTTTCACTATCACATAATGCCCTAATTCATGCCAACCTTTTCTGACATATGTGTATAAGTATTAAATGTTTTGTTTTACTGACTATACTGGTATAAGAAAGTATGCTGATAAAAACAATCAGCTGTACACTGGCACACATATTCTTGGCTTGTAGAGAGTAGAGGTGTCTTCTTACGTGACAGAAGCACATTACAGAATGGAAATGTGTTGTTGGGACTAACAGAAAAAGTGATGTTTGTGTAAATAAAATAACATGAACACATAATAATTTGGGGGGGAAACATTTTCATTGAATTCTAGCCCCACTATAAGCAAATTTGTTGAGGGTTTTTGCTTTACTTTAAAACATACACCAAAAGCATTTAGAGTTTTGTTGTCCAACATAGAACAATGACTCGCATTTTGAGATTTTGTATTCGGAGATTAACAGTCATTATGGAAAGGTCACAAGGTATTTATTTTAAATTCATGCCTTTTGGTTCTGTAGTACTATGGTAATCATCAATGTAGGAGTTTTAATTGTAAAAAACAATGATTATATGAGGCACAAACTATGGTTATCCCATCGCCAAAAATAGAGTCAGCTTGAGTCGCTCTTACCATGTCCTCCACGAACACAGACAGACGTGGAAATGGCACGTTTGCCAACAAGGCGAAGGGCTCTGGTGGCTAGCATTCTGTGGAAAAGGTTATATGAAAGATATTAGCAAACTTAAATATATTCAAACTTTATCATGTTTCTTCTGGTGACCACATATATAAAATATAATAGATCACATAGTCGGTGTTGGATATTTAATAACAATGATTTGTTTGCAAATCTATAATATGATTTCCTGCATTTGACAGATGTTTTACATACATTCACATTAAGTCACGTAGAAGGCATTACAAATAAACTATATCTCTGCACGTGCGTTAGGTTAAATTCATAGACTGTATATATGTTAAATTGCGTTGTTGTTGTTCCAAACCAAAAGTCTTCCGTTAGTTACAAAGCAAAGCTAATGTTAGCGTTAGCTGCACACACAAGGTCATTCCGCCAAAATAAAACAATCACTGAAATACAAGGTTATATGAGCCAGTACTGTATAATTCACGCAATACTTTCACATGTGCTGAGTTTGTATTTATATGAGCCCATGACAGACACTGTAACACCTAAGAGTTAACTATCTGCCTTCACAAATCTGATGCTACAAGCTAACTAAAGCTACCCGGTAGATTAGCCCGTCCTAGCTTCCGTCAAATCTGACAAAGTCACTCGTGAACAATGTATTATTTCGGTTGAAATTGTCACTTAACGTTGGGCATTTACTTCGCTTTGAATATGTACAATGTCACAATGTGTGTTAGTGGTAAAGTTTGATTGATATTGATGTAAAAAAAATACAACCTACTGTCCTCTTTTGCTCCCGTACACCGACGCTCTTAAAGGAAGTTTGATAGTGACCGGAAAGACGTAAGTCGTGTTACGAGGATGCGAACAGACCGGATGGATGATGCTTTGTGATCTGATTTTACGACATGTCCATTCTCATTTACGGCACCACCGGTGCTGCAGGAACGAGAGGAAGGTGGACGCAAGGCTTGCTTAGATTTCGTAACACCGGATTGAATCTTGCGTAGAAAAGACTATTGTCATTTTAGATATCTGTAACGCTTACATGTTCGTGTCAGTCAGGTGACTGCTGAGGTAGATATCTACTTTTCTGTTGGCATTAACGTTAGCTAACCGTAGCAGACAGCAGTCCCGTCTCATCGTGTAGCCACTCAACTTCTTAGGATCTATTTTTCTTTTTAACGATTCCGCCGATTTTCTCATAAACATGCCAATTCAGCTGACTAGTCAGGCTTACTGTAAAATGGTTTTACATGCTGCCAAGTACTCTCACTGCGCTGTGAATGGATTGTTGGTGGCAGAGAAGACGAAGGAGAAAAAGAAAGACAGCCACGGTGAACCCGTCCTGTGTGTGGACTGTGTGCCTCTGTTTCACGGTACTCTCGCTCTGGCACCAATGCTAGAAGTAGCTTTAACACTGGTAAGTAGCCGTAAAGTAACATGTACAATGCCACGTTTATTGGGTACACCTATCTTAAACTAAGGCAGTCTGATACACAAAACTGCAAAACTAAATGTACTGATTTTGTTGTCTAAATAGTTTATAGTGGTTTTGGTTAAACTTGATGGTAATTTGGTAGGCTGAAGTCAGTGGTGCGCTAAATACACTGCCTTACTAACAGGTGGTTGTAATATCGTGCTCCCCTTGTTCCCCCAATGAGGGTTGACTAAATATTACAATCACCTCGCAGTTTAACGAAATAGCACCACAAACTACTCTATAAACATAAAGTGTATTGCAGGGCCGTTTTAGATAGAGTTCCTTGTGTCCCTAATAAAGTGGACTTTTTTTCTGTTGTTGTTCTGACCTATGCTGTCCTGTTCTTTCATGTTTCATCTCAGATTGATACTTGGTGTAAAGAAAATAATTACGTCATTGCTGGATATTATCAAGCCAATGAACGCTCAAAGGATTCAAGGTACAGACAATACAAAATGGACACCAACACCCTGCTGTTCCAAGAAAACAACTAGTAATAAACCATGCCCCAAACTACTTCTGGTCCTCTTCTCTTGCAGACCCAACCAAGTTGCAGAAAAAGTGGCTGCCAGGATTTCTGAGAACTTCAGCGAAGCAGCAATTGTTATGGTAACAGTAAATGATTTAGACCGGTGTCAATGAATTCTATGTTTTGATCCATTTACCGGAAGTTACGCAAGTGCTTTACTGCTGACTCTGATTTTGCTCTTTCAGTTCAACAAATGTGTTCATCCTACCTTTAGTTCAGTATATAGACATGTATTTGCAGTCTGACAATCTGAAATAGGTAATTTGTCACATCAAGCATTTAGCTCCACAGTCTGATATTTGTTATGTAGCTGCAGACCATTTCTAAGTGATTAAAAAAGGGATAATGTGAGTGTGGTTTGTTCTTGCATTGATTAGGTTGCTGTTAATCAGCTTTCTCAAGTTTGGGATGTTGACTCCTCCCACTAGCTCCTACATGCACTGACCCTGAAGCCTGTCTGTGCTCTTTAACTGTATCATCAGTCAATGTTAGTGTTATATTAATGAAACGCAACAATATGTTCACAGATTGCTTGCATACATAAAGTAAGTTTCTGTTAATAGATTTTTTAAATAATGTACAGATGAAATTAATGCACTTGGCCTGGAAGATGTTAGAAAAAACACAATCTAAAATGCTTTATTGTAATGGTTAGCAGCATTGTAAAGTATACATAATTAGTAGTAAGTTCCCTAAAACATGTCAGACACTGGTGTGGTTGTGTAAAGCTATACATAACAGGTCCGTATGCTACTAAATCTCTTGTGATTTCTCTTGTTTTATCCCTCAGGTGGACAACAGTAGATTAACAATGAGCTGTTTTGAGCCCATTGTGCACATCTATGACCATCATGAAAACAAGTGGAAAAGCAGAGAAGTAACTTTGTAAGTTGCTCTTTGTTCTAGAGACTGTGTTATATGTGCAACCTCAACCACAGCGTCTGTCATACAACCTCCCTGTGTTCTCTTATTAACTAGCAAACCATAGTGTACTTTGTCTAGATACTGTTTTAGGTGTTTAATCCCAAAATGATGTTTTTTGCCTTCCAGTGACTGTTTTGAGGACTGGAGCGAAGCACAGAAGATCACATCTGCTCTGTTAGAGGGCCGGTCCTACGAGAACTTGATTGACTTTGACAATCACCTGGATGATCTGAGGAACGACTGGACCAACCCTGTGATCAACAAGTCCGTCCTGGATCTGTGCTAAGCCAGACACTCAGAAGTACCCTGCACATAGATAAATGTTTCTGCCGTTTCAGCATGCATGATGCTACTTATCGTGTAGCACAGGAGTACGAAAAATGCTGAACGCATGATCTTTGTTCCATGTAAAGCCACTCCTACTGAGAGGAACCTGCGGAGCACTGACCGGTTAGGCCCAAAATCCCTCAAGAGCAAGAGCCATATGTGCTCTGTTGGCATGTGTCCACCTTTACAAGGTGATGCTGAGGTGATGAAGGCAATTATGTGTTTGAATGCAACTTTAATGTGTGTTTTTTTTTCCTACAATGATTTGTGTTTATTCATAGTTGTGTGCAAAAAAACTTAAATTCTAGAATATTATATCTATTTTTTCCTCCTTTTAATATTACAGCCAGTAGCCATACAGAGATCATAATATGTAAGGAGATGATTGTACTACTGAGATATGATATAGATACACGTTCTCTATTATAGGTGTAGTTTGTGTTAAACCCAGTTTATTCATTAACAAGATAAGAATATAGATGAACTGGAGAGGCAGTAATCATAAAAATGCTTTGTCTTACATTATCTTTGTCTTATCTATCTCAAAAGATAAGACTTTTAAATTATTAATTCTTATGCAAACGTTTCTATGATGGATGTCTCCTGTTGTTGTTCCTGGTACACTTCAGAATGTCATTCTTCTGATGATACACATGTTGGCGTATTGACTTTTGATTGTTCCTCTGGAAGATTTGTTCAGAAATACAGTACGTCAAATCAGATCGAAGGAATCTGTGAATTTTGTTTTATGTGTTCTATCTGTTGTAAGAAGTAGATACTAGTTTGTATTTATACTTCATTGACTGCTCTAAATCCTACTATTTAATATGTAACGTTAAAACATTTGAATACTTGATGTTATAGATACAGAACTACCTTTGTACTTCAAATTAGAGTTAATCAGTAAGAGCTATTAAATAACGGTGTGGATGTCACATTTTTTACATGCATTGTATAAACTGAATGTACAATGAAATGAAATCCCCTTTGGAACCAAGTCTTTTGTCAGACTCATGTCATTTAGTAAATTATTTTACTAGGTGATACTAGGTATTTATTTGCCTTTGACACTTGAAAAGGTTGATTTACTGACGGCTTCAGGATGTGGTTTAATTTCTAGTCTGCATTTCTTTCCGGTTTAAAAACTCACCCATTGTACAAAATATGTGTAACACCAGGTAAACACAAAGGCAAACGTATGAATAATTTACTCTTACAGATGTTGTTCACCAAAAAAGTCAGGTCAATTTCTTTAAGTCAGATTGAAGCTAAAATTCAAGATCTATTTGGGGCTCATTTAGTGCTGCATGAATGCATTTAAATAGGCCTTTGTTTAACTTTGTCAGTAGACCCTCACATGCACAATCCTGACCTCTGCAACCCTCGGCAGAAACATTCATACCTACCTGTGTGTCTATTCTCAAGATGTGGTTTTACTCCACAGTTAGAGCAGCTCATTTAAACAATTAGAATTTAGAGGGAGGGGAAATTCTGACACCTGGTGGACAGATGGCACCATTGTCGCTGATCTAATCCGTTCTATGTGTTTGTGTCTCCAGTACAACGATGTTAACTTGTCACATATACTCTTTATATGATCTAATGTGTGGATCTGAATCACTAGCTCTCTAGGACACGTGACATCAAAGCACAGAACTACAGAACCAACAGTCCAAAAAGATTCTCATTTGTAAAATATCAAACGGGACAGTTTTGAAAGACATATTCTTGGTTAAACAGCTATATGTTGAACACAGTAGGTGGATGACAAACACTGCTAACTGACCATATTTAACGATACTATTATCATCCATACATTTCAGAGGGAAATATTTTGACAAACAGATTTTACATATAAACCGTATGATCCGTTTATAACATGCAATGTAACAGATTAAACTGCAATACAGCAGCAGCAAATATGAAGTAGTTCAAGTTTCCTCCAATTACCAACTATTCAACATCAAACTGCCACTTACACTAATACAAGTAATAATGATAAATATAATACAAAAATTACATTTAAAAACGGGACATTCTGTATAATTTAAGTACATTTTGATAGTACGCACCTTTACTAAAGTAAAATTGATTTGCATGGCTTCATCGCCTGCTCAACATTGCCACCTAGTGGCGCTTACATGCAACTGTCGTTGATGTCACATGACCCACTGCTTCCTTCCGGGCCGGACAAAAGAGAAAAATTAAGGAATGGTCAGTGTCGTCACTGAAACCGGCCACCGACGCGCCAATTAAAAGTCTTCAAATGGACAAATTATCTAAACATTCAGATACGACAAGTGCAGAGGATTAACGTTACATACAAATAAACCGAAGCGGATAAAGTGCACACGGTACAAAGTGGCCACTGCGCGACAGTTGGTGACGTAGCTGTCTCATCCTACGTATTCCTTGTACGTTCATGTGGGCTCCAGCGCGGGAACAAGTAGAGTTGCAGATGTGAGCTCGGGTAAAAACAAAAAAGTATTGGGGAAATTAAACAGTCTAGCCAGACAGACAGCTATGGATCCATCGGAAGTGGAGTTCCTCGCCGAGAAAGAGACGGTGAAGATAATACCAAACTTCAGTTTGGACAAGATCTATCTGATCGGGGTAAGTAAGTAAGTGTGTTTGCCAAGACGGTTAAACAGATACTGATCACTCGCATCACGTTAGCCTCAACAGCTAACGCTAGCATAACAAACCTTACAGTCTGATGATGAATTGTCATGCAATGGGGATTCAGGCTTTTACTGTGTGTTGTATGGGTCAGAAGCGCCAGTGCAACGACAACTAACGAAACCAAAGCACCAGCTGTAATCTGTAACATATTGTTGCGCAATAAACTCTTGTCTTTCTGTCCTCAGGGGGACCTGGGTCCCTTCAACCCCGGCCTGCCTGTTGACGTTCCTGTGTGGCTGGCTCTTAACTTCAAACAGAGACAGAAGTGTAGAATTGTTCCTCCTGCGTGGATGGATGTTGGTGAGATATACAGTGCAAACAAGTATTTAAATAAAGGATACAATCTATATATTGTATTAAGGAGTTACAGCTCTTTATTCAAGGTATATAATCCTAATATTGGGTGACGCTATTGAAACCCAAGACTCTGTTTTCCAAGGCTGCATCCTTCATGGCTGCATCACACGGGAATATGTCTGTGAGCATCAGTTCAACACATTTGATCAAAAGCCTCATGCTTCTAGTATCCTTGGACACTTTGGGATCTCCACTAGAGTTTGTTTGTTTGACGCTTACCACACAACTTGTGTTTTCATCTGTGGTCTGTGGAGTTTCAGGAGGTTAAACCTTCTTCTTCACTGCTTTCACAATCCAAAGTAAAGTTCCAGACGCTGAAACAAATAGAATCACTTTGGACTATTTTGCAATGTTTGCATTAGACATGATGATTTGAAGTAAAAACAAAATTAGATGTAAGATTACTACATTCATCCAGAATCAGAAGTAGACATTGTATTAATGAGAGGATTTGCAACACATCAGTCCATCTCTTAATACTTTCTGACTTCTCTACCCTTTCTTTGGCACTCGGCTCCAAGCCAGCAGGATTGCTGAGTGAGCACAAAAAGCCACCAATGCAGAAAGAAGATCTTTAACAACTCTAATTGGAACTGCTATGACTGGGATGTCTGAGAGATACTGACATTTGTGCTAATTTCTTCCATCTTGCAATGTGTTTTATTAAACCACTGTTTTTGACTTGTTTATAATGTGCAGAGAAACTGGAGGAGATACGAGAGCTTGAGAGGAAAGAGGACACCTTCGCGCCTGTTCCCAGTCCTTACTACATGGAGCTGACCAAACTGCTGCTGAACTAGTGAGTCATTTCAACTCAAGTGATCCCCCCCCCTTCCCCATGCAGAATTAGGACCTTCCGTCTGTGTATGTGGCACGCTACATCACATGGTGGTTTGTGTGTCTCTGTAGTGCGTCTGACAACATCCCTAAAGCAGACGAGATCCGCACGCTGGTCAAAGACATCTGGGACACGCGGATTGCCAAACTCCGCCTCTCCGCCGACAGCTTCATCAGTCAGCTGGAGGCTCATGCCAAGGTAAAACTGACCATGAGGATTCACACACTGGGATGTTGGAGCGCTGTAACAATTAGTCAATTGACAGAAACTTATTCCGCATTCAAAAATGCCCCAAAATTCAGTATTTTTAGCTTCTTGAATATGTATATTTGCTGGTTTTCTTACTCTGCTGTGATGGTGGACTAATAATGATTTGGCTTTGGAGTAGAGGTCCAAAAGAACAAGCAATGTGAAGCTGTTACCCGGGGAACCTGTGATGGAACCTGGAATTTTTCTTTAGACTAAACGGATATATAATCGACAGATTAATCAACAATAAAGAAATTGTGTTAGTTGCATAGATTTTTGGTAACATCGCTGCATACATGTACAGTCTAATTTTCAAATGGCCACTGGAGGTTTTGTTGAAATTCCAGAAAAATGTAAGCACCGTGTATTTATTTTTGTGCATCTTCAAGAGATGGAAAAACTCTGAACATGCATTAGGTAAAGTTGAACAGGATTAACAGCCACGCTCAGTGTCAGTTACCCTTTAATCCCCTCATCTTGTGGCCCTACGGCTTCCTGTCTCCGTCATATTAAGACCCAGCAGATGTGAGCACACTCGTTCACTGCAGTCATTAGAGAAAGATTGTTAGATGTATTTGTTTAAAACTGACCACGTCTCCTGTCTCCTTCCCTCTAAAGCTGGACAACCTGACCCTGATGGAGATCAACACCATACGAGCGTTTCTTCTTGACTCTCTCAACTGCATGTACAAACTACGTTCCAATCTGCAGCCTGGTTCAAGTAAAGGACAGTTCACAGACTATTGATCCCCAAGTTTAGATCTTGGACTGAGCATCTGATCAGCCTTTGACTGAGCTTTCTCACCAGGATCTCAGAAGACAGAAGAAATGTAGTTCATCAGATTAATGTTAATAGGTGATTGAAGCTAACTGAGTTTTTTACATTTGTTTTTTTGAGTGATTGCCCCAAACGTATGAAAAGCTTTATATGTATCTGCTGTTTGAAATATGTGCATATTTAATGTAATTTTGGATGCTCACTGAAGATTAAAATTGCCACCATTTTTATTTATGTCTGTACGTGTCACAATAAACTTGCATATTTCAGGTACATACTTAAGTATACTTTTTTCCCTGGAAAGAAACTAAACATTTAGATAATTCACTGTGGGCTTTTTATTGGGCATTTTTCACTTTTTGGACAATTTATAGAGAAAACAATAAATCTACAATAGTAGTTGCCCTAGTATGTCAATGAAAATGAACTGTTCAATTTTAGGACAAAATAAATGTCTGCCTAGTAGAATAAGATTTCAGGTTTAGCATACTGGGAAATTTATACTCCGTGATAAATAATTTTTCTGAATAGTAATGTATAAATAAGTCTATAAGTTCTTGTGGGGACACTTGCCCTGTATTTAACCCATCCTCAATATTTAAGCGCCGTGGGGAACCGCAGCGCAGCATCTCAGGACCAACTCCAGCTCTGAGGTCAGTGCTTAGGAGGACAACTAAAGAACTATTTCTAAAACCTAAAATGCATGTCCTGTGGGGTGAAAAGACACCCACACACAAGACCCATTACATTTTTTTTATTTAAAGCCAGTGGCAAGTTAATATTGGTTAAAGGTATGACGTGTAAATGCTAACAGATCTAAAAATAATCTTTGCCAACAACAGAACCGAGTCTGTTTATCTTTCTACCGTCCAACTACCAGCACCACAAACAGACAACGGTTGATATTTAACATTTTTGAAATATTTTATTTTCTTTTTTGTCTGAAATCACAGCCATATATTCATAAATACCTAATTACTACATTCAACAAAGAATATATTACATTACAATGAATTCAAACAAGTACATTTTAAAAACAGGATTTCACAGCATCTAGACATCCTCCACTGAGTAATGGGGCTATTGCATGGGCGTGCGTGGGCTGGAGACACAGGAAGGCCGGGTAAGACGCACACTGAACTGCGCCTTGGCAGCTTACCTCAGCAAGCCTCTTCTGCTCTGTAAAAAAATGACAGACTACGCTCTGCATCCACCGGATCCTCTGAACTGGGGCCTCGTTTATAAAAAAAAAGGTGTCGTGATTAAATTGGTTCTCAGAGATGCATTTTAGATAAAAGGAATTCTGTGTCGGTTCTTGGCATGCACATATTTGAAAGGTGTGAGACGTACAGTAGACACTTGGATGTGAAAATGTTAAGTCCCTGATCACTGGCGTTATGTGTAGAACGTCCATCATGTGGACCTGCAACTCATTCACATGCTCCCAAATTCTTGAGGCACTTGTAATTAGCATACTGTATGTAAGGGGGTAGCTGTGCTTCAGTTCTTATAAATTAACTTTTTGCACAAGTTTTTTTTTGTACTCAAATACTGAAATCACCCACTGTTTTAACACCAACTGTCCCACCACTATAACTTGTGCAGCCCCTTAAGACAACAAGAGTTTACAGGGTAGAACGTCAGGTCAGCGCTGACGACTAGCAGACAAGTTGTAAACGTGTATGAGGCTAGTTCATTAAACCCATCTGATTTTATGTATACTACAAAATGCCCGGTTTGAAAACTTCTTTTTGTGTGATTTCCAGTCTGTTATTTATACATGTTGGGAACTTTGGATAGTAAAGGAGGTAAATGCAGGAAGGAGATGAGTGGAATCAAAGGTATTCAGCAGTGGAAGATGGCTATTCTGGTTTGAAGGTTTGGCTACCTAATTGCAACTCAATTAAAAATTAAGAATCCAAAATGCTACCTTTTTTTTCATTTTGGCACAGTGTCCTCATGACTGCTGATAAGGGCTTGTAAGGCGTAACTTTATGCAAAACGGTCTCATTGATGGAGTCTAATGCTATATAATGCCATACAAAGTGAAGTGAAAGGTCCAATGGTAGGATAAAGCATCAAGAACCAGTTTCATCAGCTGGCTGCTTAAGAGACTCTTCATGTCTTTACAAAATCAAGTATGTCAAGTGACCAAAGTAAAAAAAAAAAGAATGATATTGTCACTGTGGATCTCAACTGGTTTCTGTAAGAGAATATCACAAGCTCACAGCAGCAGTGACGCTGACCAGAGGAGTTGTTGATGGGCATTAAAACAGAGAGACACATGTTGCTGTGAAGGGAGGGAGGGAGGGAGGGAGGGGGCCATGTCTCAGGACCTCTAAGTAAGCTTTGCTGAGCCCAGACGCCAGGTGAGGTGGTTGTGGCTGGGTCAGGAGTAAGAGGAGTGTATCCTGTTCTCTCTCTCTCTCTCTCTGTTAAATGTCTCTAAATGAGCTGTTCTGGCCAGCAGCAGTACAAACACTAAACACAAAGCTTTCTTTTCCAACCCCCCCCCCCCCCCAAAAAAAAAGCATAAACATATAAAAATGGCAGGCTTTTTCTTTAAAAGAACAATGATTAAAGTAATAAAAACATACAAAATCTTTTAAGTCTTCATATTATTTACAATACAAGGCTGAAGCACCTTTTAAAATTCTTATTCTCAAATTTTCTATTTCGAAATAAAACATTTCCTTAATTCTTTCCAAAAAATGTGCATTTTCTAAGTTCTTCCCTAATTTCGAACAGTTCTTTGTTGTAACACAGTACCACCAGGTAGTTCTTCAGCTTTTATTCTTAAGTGCATTTCCAGTTCAAAAGCTCATGTGGCCACTGTGGTTAAAATCAGTCCCGACTGACCAGAAGCCTCTGAAGCGTTCGAGTCTCTTGACGACACCCCCCTCTTGGGGTAGCTGCTCCCTCGTTGGCAGGATTGTCTGTGTAAGCTGTGGCGGTGAGGGGACGCAAGGACTGAACAAGAGAGCAGCGGGGACTGAAGCATGTGTGACAAATAGGTGTGTGTGTGTGTGTGTGTTGATCTTCAGGTACTCCTTGTCCCATGCTCTCTGGGTTGGCTACATTGGCACACACGTTAGTGGCTCGTGGCACAGTCCCTGGCTGGCCACAATCCAAAGACTGTCTATCCTTCACTGTATGGTCCTGTCTCCTCTGCATTCATCTTTCATTCATCCATTCACTCAATTCATTCATCCTATCTAGCCAGCCATATTCTCCTCCATTGGAGACACGTGGACCCGGCCATGAAAAATAAACTCTGGGTGTCAGTCTGAAAGGGCAGTAGGCCCCGGGGCCATCGGGTCGGCGTGTTGGGGTCACCTGGGAGGGTAGCCCTTGTAATGGCCGCCTCTCGGCCAGTGAGTCTGTGGCAGCGTCAAACACTTCCTGAAGTGCTCCAGCTCTGCTTGTAGCTTCTCCCTTTCCACTGCCAGCTTCTGTCTCTGGGACATCAGCTCCTACACGACCAGGGACGCAGAGAGGGAAGACATCAAATATAAAGTTAACAACAAAAAAAAAGAATTCACAACAATGAGGATATGATTTCTGTTACATGGCATCAATACAACGGTGGGTAAAACCAAAGAAGAAACCACAATGTTATGGTGCGTTCATTCATGTTACAAACTGTATGAGATGTTTCATCATTTTCCGAGAGGGAAAGCATATATTTCAAGGATTATTAGAGGTGTATCCAATTCATACTCAAGGAAGTGTGTGTGTGTGTGGAGAAGGGACATGTTATTGATGAGTTAGGGCTTAGAGATGATGCAAAGTGTATTAGAATTCACAATAAGTGGTGCGTGCGCATGCTTCTTACCCCCATGCTATGAGACAGCTGCTCAGCAGTCAGACTGAGGTTGTAGTTATGAGCTTCTAGTCTTCGACACTGGCTCTGCAACACGTGTCGCTCCAAACTTTGCTCTAGAGGACAACATTGAGTAAGAGAAAATGGAGAGTTGGGTATTAGAGAAAAAAAAGCTGTGAGCATTGGCTACTTTGCAGAATCCAGACCATGTGCTACAGCAGATGCCACAAGGTTAATGTACCACTAAAGGACCCTTCAGATGCATATGTCTTCATGTGACACAGTGTGTTTTTAAAAGGCTTTGATTGATACATATATCCTATACAATGAGATATTGACATATTAAACGGGGTAGAAGAGCCATCAAAACAGCAGAGTTATGAGAGTTTCAGCAGCATCACTGCATGTTCTCTGTAGCTGCTTACCTTCAACGTATTCCTGATAAGCTTCAAATATAGATTCAATCCCCTGCCACTTGGAAGCAGGAGCCTCCTCTTCCTCCTCATCCTCTTCTTCCTCAGAGTCATCTGGAGCAGACAGGTCCTCCCTCGTCCCCGAGGCCTCCCGGTGAAGGGCTACAGAGAAGTGCTGCCCGTTGGGCTGAGGGTGAGCGAGTGAGAGTGGATGGGGAAACGAATGTGCATTTGAGTGAGATTGAGAATGCGGTTGCGGCGGCCGACCAGGGGCGCTCTGAAGCTCTGGAATGTTGTAGTGAACAGAGGACTCCTGGAGGTGGGACGTCTCCGACATCCCTGTGGCTCCACCTAAAAGGACAAGATGGGAGAGGAGGGAGGTTTTGTAGTATTTCATACATTTTTATTAATTTCAATAGTGGTGAAAGGATTAGTTGATTAATCATACAAATAACAATTATTTCCATTCTTAATTAACAGTAACCGTTTGGTCTATAAATTGTCATAAAATCAGAGTTCCCACTCTTTTAGAGATCATGTTCCAGGACATTTCCAATGACGATCTAGCAGATCTCTCTAAGTCCGACTTAAATGACGTGCAGTCTATGGCTACAATATATATATGAAATCATCTCTTACGTGCTTAGAAATTATGACAAATTGATCAAAGAATAATATCATAAACAAAACTGCCACAGTTGCCAACCAGCAGTGACTGATACTTGTAAGTTGTAACCTGCATGTGCTACCGTGTGACCTGACGAGAGGCCAGGGTGACGTCTTCAAATTGCCAGTTCAAAATTTAATAAAATTCGATAAATCATTCGATAATCAATAGTTGCTGTTTAATTCTATGTGGATCAACCAAGTGTTTCAGCTCTGGATTAATTGATCAATGAAAACATTTGTTCGTTCGAGATTCTCAGATGTGCAGGTTTTCTGATTTTTGGACTATTGGTTGGACAGAGCATATCATTTGAAGACATGTCTGTTCCTGGGAGACCTGTAGCATGTTAGTCCCCATCGCAGACAGACATCTATTAACGAGGCTTGTGCTGTTTACCTTTATGCTTCTGCAGAGCCTTCTGAGTGGACTGAAGCACAGATTCGTGGAACTGCTGGGCAAATTCCTCCGGGGTGAAGCTGTCCCAGGGTTTGGTGCGTCCGTTGATGCTGTGAGGGCCCTCTTTAGCCTGCAGGGGGATTGGGGGCCGCAAGCTGTTCAGTAGGCTGCAGCTCCTCTTAGAGACCGGTCCCTCACTGGGCCCCCGGGACTTGTCTGGGTAGACAGCTGGAGAAGGGGGTTCCTTTGGTCTTAATGTCTCCCCAAGGGGTTTTGGGTGACCATTGGGGGACGCTGGGCAATGTGAGGAGGGGCTAGAAGGTCTGACACTGTGGTGGCCTTCTGATTCGGAGGAAGGCCGGGCAAATGCAGAATCTGCAATCATTTGAACATACGTGAGTCATGATGAGGGTCAAGCTCCACATCACTAAGGATGGAACGCCAGATACATCATACAAACGCATAATTATAACACTAACCCAATACTGAGGAATAATTAAGGATAATTAGGGATGAGGAAGTATGTATGTTTATGTTCATTAGCATGTGTCTCACCACAAATCTGTGCTGGAGGACTCTTACACAGCGGATGAGGGGCATGTCTGATGGTGTCCAATGTTACGCTCTTTTCTTTAATTGCCTGAAGCATTTCAACCACCCTTTCATTATCTAAGAGACAGATAATTAGTTAGTCCTGTCTGTATGTAACGTACTCACAAAATGTGTGTGTGTGTGTGTGTGTGTGTGTAAAAGGAGGTTGAGTGTGGCCTGACAGAGTGGGATGCAGTGCGCTGCCATCTGTAGGCAGCAAACAGTAAATCAAGAGGATTAGACTCAGATCACTGTAAACCCACTGCTGCCACTCCCAATTCCTTGTCAGTATGCGAGCGCGTGTGTGCGCGTATTACTAAAAGTGTCTACAAACAGAACCTTGACACAAGTCCACCTTTCTAACTGGGGCAATGTAAGGCATTTTACATCATACACACATTGCTTAAAATATGCTGCATCCAATACAGGGGTTTGAGGGTGACGCAATCGCTGTCTGACCCCTTTATGATTTCCCTACAAGGCTCGAGTCAACGCAGCGCATGTAAAGCAGGCAGAGCTCAGCTGAAGTGAAGTGTCAGCAAGCGGAGAATTACTACTTTCTAACAGCTAAGTGAGCATGCAATTAGTCCTCTAAACTTTGCTGAAATGAGATGTCAAAGAGAAGAGACGTGACATGAGGAATGGATGGGGATGTTTGTATGGCATGGAAAGGGAACTGGGTATGTTCTGTAATGTGGTGGTTTCTAACTAGCATAGTTTATTTAACTACGAGTAGCTAAGAGGCATTGTTACGCACAGTTACGTCTTCCACTGGTTAACATAGTTCTTGAGACATAATTAAAGAAGGATGTGTGTATTACTCTAAATTCTCTTACCTTTCCTCTGCTGTATAGTGACATGGGACAGTTTGAACGTGGTGAGGAAGCGCTTCTTATCCTCCAGCTCTGGTGCTCGGTCCATTTCCTCAGGGGTGAAGCGCGTGCTGAGTTGGGGAGGAGGAGGGGGAGTGCGTTTTGAGTGCGAGAACGGTGGCGAGGGGCTGCGCTCCCTGAGCCTCCTCCTCCTTTTCCTTCTCTTCTGCTGCACCAGCTCTTCTCGCCGGCCCACCGTGGTCAGGCCAAACACTCCCATGAAGTCCATTTTCTGTGCAAGAGAGGCAAAAGAAATCTCACGCTTAGTCACGAGTGCTTGCGGGAAGGCACAGAAAACGTATATGTGTTGGCACGTGTTTTACCTCCGTGGAGTCATCCAGTTTGAGTGGCGGCTGCTCCGCTACTCTCCTGAGATGGGCTCTCACCTCCTCCTCATCACTCTCATCATACGAGTCATCCAGCTCATAGTAGTAACCTGCAGCAAGCAAAGAGGTCACTAATGACACCTCACTTTTAAATCCTCTAATAAAGTTGACTGTTGAATAAGAACAAGATAAATTCCATGATTTTTCAAAGCATGTGATCAGGTGTAGTGCCACAGTGTGATTACCTTTTTCCCTGGCCTCCCTCCTCCTCTTCTCCTCCAGGTCCAGCTTGCTGACTGGCCTTCGGTGCTGCTGTAGGAATTCGTCAAAGATCAGCATCGTGTCTGGACCCATCCCCGCTGTGGGTACCTGTCCCATCCCCGGCCCGGGGACCATTCCTAGCCCTTGTCCGTGTCTACTGTGCCCCGGGTGTCCCTGGAGGCTCTTAAGTCCAGCATTGCTTTTCATGGCTCCCTCCAGTTCATACTGGCTGGACAGGGACAGTGATGCCCTCTGGTGGCTGAAGAAGGTGTGGGTGGATTTCTCCAGATCAGCAAGGAATGTATTGGGTTCCGGCAGGCCCGGAGGACCTCTCACTGTGGGATACTTCTCCATTGCTCCCCCTTCTCTCCTTCGTGCCCCATCCTCATATTTGGAGGGCCCCGGGGGCAGCCGACTGAGCTCGTAGTGTCCCATCCCTGAGGGCTCGTGGTTACGTCTGGACTCTGAGGAGGTTTCTATAAGAGATGCAGGGTTCCACAAGGTGGTGGGAGGGTGGTGTTCACGTGGTGGCTGAGGAGGTTTGGGGGAGATGAGGGGTGGAGGGGCGCCTAGGTGAGGGTGGAGGTCCCGGCTTCCCATTTCATGGTGATTTGGTATGGATCTGTAGAGATGCAACGGGACAGGGGTCATGTTTATCTGTTAAAAACATTGTACAATGCCCATGTCTCCTCTAAAATGTATTAATAGTGTTTTCCAATTACACATGCAACAAGGAGACACTCCATAGTGCTTATATGCCTATTTCCCTTCATCTCTGTCATTATGTCCGTGGGGTTGTGTGTGCAAAGCAGTGTTATCAAGCCCACACAGAGTAGCCCAGAGCAGAGTGAGGATGTGGCCAAGACACACAATGTCCTCCAGATATACAGGCCTGTTTTTGATCAGTTAGGTCCTTGTAGTGTGGCATGCGCTCACACACACACACACACCCACACACACCCACACACACAGAGGGAGAGAATAAGTCCAGAGAGCAGTCTACTAAGGAAGAGGCCAGGAGAAGTATTCTCCTGGCAGACAGGCAGGCAGAGAAGAAAATGATTGACATAGAAAGGGTAAGGAGAACGATGGCTTGTCAGAAAAGGAATCGGAGTCAATGATATGAGATAGAGAAGAAGTATATATATATATATATACACACATATATATATATATATATATGTGTGTAATGGGGGAACAAGGGTGAAAACAGACACTTGAAACGAATCATTTATAGTAGTGTAAAAGAAATGGCAACAGTGAGGAAGAAAGAAAGGCAGATGGCTGATGGACACTGTCTCGAGCGTCTTTCCAAATCAAACCTGGCAGGATCGCACACTGCATGACCAGTCAAATTATCTATGCCTCCCTGTTTGTGTTTGCGTTTCTGTGTGTATGAGTGAGTAAATGTGTGTTATCTGCAATCTGCAGCCTGTGAGCTGTGATTCTGCAATTATACCGTTGGGTTACTGATAGCAGACGTGTGTATCTGTCCTGTACTAGCAGTTCAGAATTAACCACATCCTCACTTCTGAATCGCACACAACAACACAAACACAGGCACAGTAACAAAGGAGGGTAAGCAGGGGGGCTTACACTGAACAAGGTTGAGAGGATTAGCCGAGAATTAGCCTTTGTGTATCTTAGCCACTCGCTGTCTGTTTGAAACCCCCGACCCACTACACATGAAACAGCATCAGGACCCTACTTTACACCCTAACACAGCTGCCTGTTGGCCTGCATGTCAGGCCTGGAAGTAAGCATGGACAGCAATAGAGTAGACGTGATGCTCCTGACAAGGTTTATGTTTTTTCCAGGCATGCTTGAAAACAAACTTCTAAAGCCTGCCAGCTTCTGAGGCTTCAGTCCCCATAAGGCTAGCAGAGACAGACACCAAAAATAGTTTGCACTGAAAGCATGCATGCGTTTTTTTGGTGTCACAGAGCCCCCAGAGCTGCTTGTCTCTGTCAGATTGGGCAAAACAACTCTGCAATCGCCAAATCGTGTGTAAATACATACGGTCAGCATGTGGTTTAAAAACGTATCTGGGTTTGAAATCTCTGCACATGTTAGCTGGACTGCAAGGAGTTTAGTCTTGCGAGTGTTGTCTCACCTGTGTGGGTCTGTCCTGTGATCTACTGCGTCAGCTGGCCGGCCCAAGTCCAGGTGCTGATCCAGAACCTGCTGGCGGAATTCAGACACCTGGTACTGACGATCCTCTTTCTCCTGCCGCAGCTTACGCTGCCGCGCCAACCACCTCTCCTCCTCGTTGTTCCTCTGAGCGATCATCGAGGCCGAGAGCCCCGTCACTACAGCGCTGGACCCCATGTAGAGGCCGTGGCCCGGGATTAGACCGGGGATGGGATGATGTGATTGGACCATTGAAGAGTGGAGTCCTGGCGGCACTGGTTTGGGAGCTGGAGGTGTGGGATCTTTGGTTTTCTCTGTGGAGGGAGAAAGGTCAGTGTTAAAATTCAGGTCTCAGTCTGGAAAATGTCTGACAGTGAAGTGTCCATCACAAGACATGGAAAAGAGCACAGATTCTTCAAATTGCATGTTTTGTCCGACCAACAGTCCAAAACCCCAAAATATTCAGTTTACAATCATAGAATAATAAAAAATAAAAAAGAGTAAGGAACAGCTGAGCATATAAGAATTTACTTAAACAATTAACTGATTATCATCAAATGTTGCGGGTTTAAAAAAAAAAAATAATAATAATTTGACTCGTTCATAAATTGCCTCATTGTTTCAGCTCTAACTGATGAATAGTGTTTATAGGGACACGTGTTTACAGGCAGTAGGATTATAGCTTCAGGAAGCTACAGAGGAAGCACGGACACATACCGGCCCGATTAGGGGTGAGTCTCTCAGGCTTGGTTCTGTCCTCCTGCCCCCTCATGGCATGGAGCTCAGCCATATAGTGGCTCTCCATGGCCTTGGTTGCCTGCAGCTCCTTCTCCCTCAGTGCTCTCTCCTTCTGCCTCTCCAGCTCCTTCTCTCTTTCTCTCTCCCTCTCCCTATCCCTTTCGCGCTCTCTTTCCCGCTCGCGCTCCCTCTCCCTCTCCAGCTCCTTCTCCCGCTCCCTCTCCCTCTCTCGTTCTCTCTCCCGTTCTTTCTCTCTCTCAGCCTCGCGCTCCCTCTCTTTTTCGCGCTCGCGCTCTCGTTCTCGCTCCCTCTCTCTCTGTCGCAGCTCATCCTCCAGCTGAAGCCTGGAGATAGACAGGGAGGTATAGAAGTAGAAAGACAGTCAGTTAAATTAGAAAGTAATCATGGCACACCGCTGAGATCTATTGTATGCATGCACACATGTGACTGTACTGTATGCGTGAATGAAGGGGACTTTACCTCTCAGACTGCAGTGCTGACATTGAGGGGTGCGTGAAGTCTCCAGGGTAGCGGACCCCTGGTAGGTGCATGTGAACAGCCGAGGGATGCATGGGAGGTAAAGCTCCCCCTCCTTGCAGCTGATAGAAAGGTGACCTCAAGGCAGAGAGGCAGAACGGGTCATCCATCCTGAGGAGATAAGCATTGCAATAAAAAAAAAAAAGAAAAGAGAGAGAGAGAGAGAATTCAGTCACTCTGTGTGACAGTGCAGCATTCACTTTAATTAACCTGTGCGCTTCCATCTCACGAAGACGCAACATCACAGGGTCTTCCATCTCTCAAGAAAGTAGCAGTATCTGTCAGCTAACCTCAATCACCACACAGCAGCAAGCGAGAGACTGTGCTGTGTTTCGATGCACAACTTGTGTATGTGTGTGTGACATCCGCTGCACATCCCCTCATTAAATCCATTACAGCGCAGTGTGTGATGGGTGCTGCGGTCCTCTGATCTTGCTGGGTTGACAGACCAGGGGCACGCTGCCTGTGTCATATAGCCCAAAGCAAGCTGGGTCCTTCTCAACGCACACAGAGTCGACACCATCAAACGTAGTATACATTTAAAATGGATGTATTTTTAAACAAACATTGCACATAGAGTTTCTGCTGCTGGTGTTTTCTTCTGTATGATCACCAATACAGAACATGATGAATTACCTTTAGACTAAACTAATTTAAAATGGTCTTCATGAGAGAATGGACAAACAGGATCTTATCTCAGATGTATAAACAGCTCAGGGATTATTTTATGGTAATTTCTCACAAAGCATGCATGAACCATCTCCAGATATATAGAGTTACGTGGCAAAAACCAGCCATGGCTCTCTTTTAGATGTTCATATTTTATTCATAAGCATAATCTAGCTCGGGTAAAGACAAGGAAAATGGGTCTCGCTATTGACTGGCTTTGTTTAAGAAGCTTCAAAATAGATACAACTCCTTCATTAATAAAACAAACACAGAGTTTTGTTCGTCTCAATCTAAAAAACAAAACATTAGGTATCCATAGACAAACTGTCATATAAGTGTGGCGCTTCTCCTTGTTTTACGAGCACTCTAATTGAGCAAGCGATAAAGCATCATTACAGCAGATATGAAGGTTGTAAATTACATTACTGCAGCTTTTGGCAATAAACAGCGATCTATATGTATTTTTAATCAATCTCTTAAAAGCATTTCGAAACCAGGATGTTTTTCAAACAGAGGCTTCTTAGCAGTGCAGCAGCAGCCTGTCAGATGATATAATAATATATAAAGCTATAATTCAGGACTGCAGTGCGTCTGGTATGATAAACTCTGCTTGTATGTGTTGCAAAGAGGTGCCCCAGTGTTTTTACATTATACTCTGGGACTTCCTTTCTGTCCATGATGATACTATGGGTTTTGGTTATTTTGTATCAGTTATTTGTATTCTGTCTAATTCGCATTATTCTCCACTTCTCTTACACTTAAGGAAATCCCTCCCCCAGTTAAAAAAAATAAAATAAATAAATGAAGAACATCAATATTCTACCTCTGGGAACATGAATTCAAGGTCAGCGATACACTAATGTGTTTACTGCTGAGTCTAAACATTACAAATACTTAGTTCACTCATATGCACTTGGTTTGCACAATTTGCTCTCAGAGGAAATGGATGCCAAGTCAACAGAAACAAACTGATGGAGAGACTTACCTGTATGGCGTGAAGGAGGGGTGGGGCAGGTAGCTGGGGTGGTAGTAAGCAGCTGCAGTGGCGGGGTCCAGGCCCATGGGCAGAGAGGGCATGCGGAGGGCATCCTCAGCCGTGGCATAGGGCCGGAAACCACGGAGGTACTCTTCTGGTACATGACCTGCATTAGGCAACTGTCTGGGCAGACTGAAGGTGAGAGAGGCGGAGGGAGCACAAAAGAGAAAAGCCGCGGTCAGTTTGATTTGTATCTGTCCACTGTATTTGTCTCTCAGCACCAACAAGACAAGACAATTGTTTGTCATTTGTTGCGGCTGCTTATTCCAACGAGTTAAATATATGTAATCATGAATTATTCATCATGCACTTAGAAGAGTGCGTGTAGAAACGTCCTTTTTAAATTGAAACATGTAAACTACTCAAATCCAGAGACACAGGCAGAGCCGTGTGAGACTCACTTCAGAGGCTGGAACCGTGAATCCTGCATGACAGCACCGGGGGTGAGACCAAAGGCATAGGGGTTTCCCAGGAGGTGGGCAGGGACTGAGGGGCCACCCTTTTCCTGTGGGAGGTTCCCCTCTGCACCCAGACGTTCCCTGCTGGCCCCACGAGGCCCCGAGTCAGCCTGGAGAGAGATGCAGAGAGAGAGTTTAGTCATTGTCCGTGAAGACCTGTGACCGTCTCGGTTGTCAGCGCTCATGGAGCCCATCCTGTGAAGGGGGGAGACGGGGAAAGAATGGGACTGTACGGTGCAGCAGCCTCCCTCACTCGTCGTCCTACCTCAGGCCCTATTATTCACTTTCTCACACAACCACCTCCCTGTAAAAATAGATGCATCATCATTTCTCTGGGGGAATATAGGATACGAATGGTGAAGCAGGCATAGAGTGGTAAAAGCCTCACTGTTTTTCTCTAATTGTATACAACAGATTTCATCTGTATGATCGATGAAGATGAGGTAATGGAAGATGTACAACAGCAGTACTTCTAAAGAGATGATGACTTTGATCTTGGCAAAGTGTGTGTGTGTGTGTGTGTGTGTGTGTGTGTGTGTGTGTGTGTGTGCACATAACTTAAACACTAACATCTACAAGAAAGACAACATCCCTCTGTCTCTGTTTCTCTTTCTCCTCTCTCTCTCCCTTTGGCAGCAAGCCTGGTCTCACTTATCCAATCCCACAACAAACACACACACACACACACACACACACACACACACACACACACACACACACACACACACACACACTCAGCAGGCACAGAGACATCCTGCTGTGGGAGTGAGAGTGCATTTTCTGACGTTTTGGTTTCCCCTCTGCCTACAAATGCAATCGTAGAAAAGAGAAACGTACAACCCTTGTTTGTGGAGGGACACACAGTCGAGGAGGATGTTCGCAGGTGGAACAGTTAATCCCACCTCTCCCACCAAACGAGAATTCAAGTTGAAGTTAGCAAGGGATCAACTAGATAGAAAGCCCGGAAAGAAGGAAGAAAGGAAATATAGAGAGGAAGACATAAAGAGGAGAAGGCACTTCTTGCCCCACTAAATTAACCTCTGGGCTCCCTGGGATTAGAGAGAGACCTTACAGCAGCACAGGCCTCTCTCTCACTACTGCCTCCGATAAAATAAATCCAATTTAGGGAGCCATTACCTCCACGTCCTGCTCTGCAGCCACTGACCCAGGCTGACACTGATGCGCTAACATCCAATCTTAAATGCCTCTAATGTTTAGACTCCCCACATCCCCCTTTGTTTCTTAGACGCCCCCACGTTGCAGTAGTTTAATGTTACCGTTTTCTCCTTGTTGTTTTTTGCGCTTCACTTAACAGTAAGCCACTCTACTCCCTCCGACCTATTGTCCCCGTAAACCCCCTACACCACTCTCATGAGAAGGTGGACCTCCCCTCCTAATCAGCAGCCAACTGGAAAAGAGGTTAATATATGTCAAAAGAAGTTAATATCAGATTGTGACTTGGGAGCGGCTCTCTGTGTGTTCCTTCTTTGACCACAAAGTCTATTTTTCTCGATCTGCCTAGATGTCCAACACTACCAATAGAGGATGGGTGGCTCTCTGGAAGTCTTGGTAAAAATATGGTGGTTGGCAAGCAGACAAACGAATATTCAATTTTTTTTGTATCTTGACCCACATGAACTTGCAGATGAAGTCATGTGCACATGTGTGTATTTCTCCAGTCGATCCCCTCCTGAGCATCAAAAAGATGTACAGCTGGCAACATAACTCAACCGCTAATCAAGCTGTTGCATCGGAAAGGGACCAAATTTAAGAAAATAATGTTATAATTAAACCAAACAACAATCCGCTGACCACTTTTGATGGCATAACAACACGAGAACCTTCTTAGCTAATATAATCATGCATGGTCTATTTATAATCTATTTATAGTTGTTGACTATCTGGTATTTATCTGGTGACTAGAAGTTGATATGAATCAAGTGTGGGTTGAGACCTGCATCATCACAGAGTGTGTGTGTGATGGGGGCATGGTTTTATAATCATGGCTATGACTCAATAACTGTCAATTGGTGCAATTGCCAGACACAAATCATCAGTCAAATTTAATCAACTGTTCCTTTTCAACAAATTTCCCAGAAATCCCATCCTAAGAGGATGGAACAACGGTGCCAGTAAAACAACAAAGTATGGTGGTGCTGATGATATTTGGCAACTGACTGGCTTCTGCTTCTACAAAAATATTGCCACTGAAAAACAGAAAGCTCTTCTTATATTTGATATGATCAACAAAAAAAGTAATGTAGAAACCTGTTTGTAGATGAGAATGTGTACATATGCACATGACAGCTGAAGCTTAGTCCCCGTTTGTGTATGTCTACTCTGTGCATGTGTGTGTGTGTGTGTGTGTGTGGATGCACGCCTGTAGAAAACCATGCACAGGTGTGGGTGTAACAGGTCAGCACCTTGAAAAAGCACATACATCACAAAGATAGAACCTTCCAACCCCATTAGAGAGGAACCTTAGTCACTCAGGCACCTACACATCCAACCAGCGCATTTTGACCTTTCACCACCTGCCAAAAAACAGCCTACTATATAACACACACTATTCAACAGCGCCATGCCATATACAAAGTACAGAGCACAAATACAAGCACTCAGACTCAAAGACACATCCATTAACAGCCATCTTCCTCTGTGTGAGCCAGGCCCCTGTAACCCCCCACTGAGGGTGGGAGACCCTGCGTATTGTGGAGCGCTCGTTTACGCCTCTCAGATGGAGCCATGAATCCAAATTGCCAATTAAAAAGCAATTACAGGCAGCAGCGGGAGCAGACTCCTGCAGTCATTAAAGCAAAATGCCAACGCACCAAGCCCTCCCTCCCTCCTTCGCTGCCTTGCCTATCACCCCCCCCCCCCCCCCCCGAAAGACAGACTCGTATCTCCGCCTGAGAGACACCAATCAACCCTTCTCACACACAAGAAAGCGGGACACACACAAATGTGAACACAGCGAGAAACAAGCTTTTCTTGTATGCTTTACAGGGGATCCAGAGACTCGTGCCTCTGTATGCAACCCTGTATGTCTCCTCTCTCTATCAGTCTGCATTGAAAAACACAGGTTGGTCATGACATGGGGCAACGGCATCATGCCCAAAAGGAAAATGTGGAATAAAACTTCAATGATAATAAAAGGGAGACAAGGGTCAAGGGCAAGTTCCACAGGGTCGACCCTTCTGTGGCCTATACGACCCCGAGGCTCTTTGTGACCAGAGTTATATGTGCTCGCTGAAGCGGCACCACGGAAATAGGGGAGATGCTATTACGCCAGCTTTAGTGACGCATCCACGCTGCCCCCCCCCCCCCCCCCCTCATCCCTACCTCTTGTCCACATCACCTCCCATAACCTCCTCATTCTTTGGCTGGGTGGCCCCGCGCGGCTGAAGGCACCACAAACCCAGTGACACGACCTTTTCCATTTGAGCTTGACCTCTCAACCACCGTGCAAAAGCATACAAACACATGCACGGAGGGTGCTTCTGTCTCTTTTAAACTTGTTAAGCTGAAGGAATGGCAAAAAAGGGTGACATCATTAGAAGAGCTACCCTGTCTCTCCAGCCCCTCCCAGCTCTGGTTGACCCTTGAACAGCGGAAGGGTCATTTCGTAAAAGGGTCAAGGGGGGGGGGGGCCCAGGAGAGAGGACAATAGTCTGAATGCTACCACACATAGCTGACTAGCTGACCTCCTCACTCACCCTTCGCTATCCCCCCTTCTTTCCGTCTCCGGGGAACTGTCAAAGTGTCTCGGAGAGTTTCCGCATGTTGCCAAGTGCTGTTCGTAACTGTGCGCTTGGCCTCGAAAATTAGCCCTGAGCTGAGATAAGAAGGCTTAAAGCAAGGCCATAATCCATAATCCACTCCTTATCAAAGCAAGCAGCTCTCCCTCTCTCTCTCCCTATTGCTCTCTCTCCCCCACTACGTAACAGAGAGCGGGGTGTCAGGGTGAAGAGGCAGAGGATGCACTTGACTGCTTGGGTGAAGAGGGTGAGGCTGGAGATGGGGGCTGGGCCAAGGGCAAGAGGGCTAAGTGGGAGGGGGGCTGGAGGGGCACAGATGTTAGCTGCCGTTGAGGCTGTCACCTCGACAGCCCAGTGGCAGCTGGCATTGTTTAACGCATGGAGTCATTGGGAGGGGGGGGGGGGGGGGGGGGGGTTGAGGGAAGCAGACATTCACAGACCTGCCAGCTATGTCACATGTACATATGTCAAATACTTACTGCCACACTCTGGGTTACAGGCAATCAACATTATCCATTACTCCCTCAAGAGCCTGACTGTGTGCATGCTTGTGTTGGCAAAGCAAGCTGAAGACTGAGAACATTTTTGAAGAGAAAATACACCGTAACAATCTGAGACCTCTGAAAGAAACGAAAAGGGAAGAAAGAAAGAAAGAAAGAAAGAAAGAAAGAAAGAAGAGAGCAGGCTCAAGGTCAGTGTGATGGGTGTGTGAATGTGGTTTTACCTGGCGTCCCTCGCTCCTCCAGAGGCCGTTGCTCGTCTTTGTTGGAGCAATGGTGACTACAGGTGGAGTGTTTGGCACGCTGTGGCCCACTGGGGGAACCAGGCCAGGCCCTGGACCATGGGGACCCCTCTTGGGTGTGCTGACCGGGGAGCTGTGGTTGGTGGCTGGGGAGGACACTGGAGAGGACTCACTGCTGATGGAGGACGCAGCTGGAGAAAGACAGAGACAGGCGACATGAGTTCAGTGAAAGAATGAACATAAGACAAGCTAATAGTCGGTCTATTGCTCCGTCACTATAAAGGACAATGTAACAACAGTATGATCCTGTAGCTCCTTTACTCAACTACAATGGCAACAAATAACGTGCAAACACAGAGAGAGGGCCAGATGGATGGCCCAAGGCCCCTATTATGAAGTGACAGTGATCAGGATGAGCAGCCCTGTGAGAGTCAGACAGCCTTGACATGCAGGAGACACACACACACACCACAAGAACACCCTGCTTGGGAGTGAACAGCTATACTGAATGTATATACAGTCAGTGGCGCTTGCAGCCACACACAAAACTCCCCCCTCCACCGTGCACACACACACACGCACACGCACACGCACACACACAGCAGGTGGTGAAAAGCTGGCCCAATGAGCTTCTCTGCTGCGCTGTAGCTGTGCCACATTAACAAAGCCCTCCAGGGAAACCCTGTAGCGCAGGGTCACGGTCTGGTCACATGCCTCGCTTTCCACACATCTTGCTTTCTCTCTAGTTCCAAAGCTCTCATATCATATGCTCACATTCACATACGTTTATCAGTGCGATTTCATCTTTACAACCATACATCTTTACCTCCCCTCCCCCCCCCCCCCCCCCCCCCATGTACAGGCTTCACTTCTGTTTGTCCACTGTCTCTTGCCTTCAGTCTTTTTTTATTCTTCTGTCTCTCAATTTGTTCCCGAAGCTCTCTATTGTCTCTACGTTCCCCCTCTTCTTACAGTAGTGTGCTGTAGGTCTCTGCTCAGTGAGCGAGCGCAGCATTACACAGTCAAACTGGGTCACAACCCTCTCAATGGGACACACACTTGGGCGCAGCAGCGAGGACAGCAGGAGATGTGCTCTTATGTGTGTGCATGTGCAGGTAGTGTGCATAAACCGTGCTCACATGCAACCACAGCAGCTGAAACCTGGGGCCAGTTTCAGGTCTACTTCCTCTCCAATTATCACCATCAGAACAAAAAACAGCAGATCACAGACAACGTCATCCTGTGAAAGGTGCAGTCAGGATATTGACTGATTTTAAACACCTCATTCTACCTAATCCCACTAAATAATGGAAAGATCAATAATGGCATGGGGAGGGGGGGGGGGGGTGTGATGATACATGCGAGTTGAGACATGAAAAATTATAGGAGAGGTGGGGAGTGATTGGAGGGAAAAAAAACAGCAAGTGAGAGTGCAAAAGAGGTGCAAGGTGAGGCGAGAGATGGAGGGGCAAGCAGAGAGATAAGGGGTGCAGATGGGTGAGTGGGTGGCAGGCACAGGGTGGGGGATATTGAGGGGGGGGGGGGGGGGGGGGGGGAGCCATATCTTGTCGGCACAATGGCAATTAGTGGCCTAATCCTCCCCCCCTCACCTCGGAGAGCCATTACTCTCCCATGCAAGACTAGGCCAATCAATAGCAGCCCACTCAGCCTGGGGAATGGAGCTACACTTAATACAGCTCTAGTGTCACAGCCTATTCAGTCACCACACACAGATACACACACACACACACACACACACACGGATGGGGGAAAAAATAAGGCTGGAGGGAGGGAAGATGCAGAAAGGAGAGGACTGCTAAGCAACAGACCTCTACTCCATCTATTTCTCTAACCCCCCTCTCTCTTCCCATCTCCTCCTCCTTTTCCATGTAGAGGCAAAGCAGACTGGAGGAGAGGCAGGGCAGACTAAATAATTAAGAGCAGGAAGAGAAGCAGGTGAGGGGACGAAGGAAATAAAAGAGACAAGGGCCGTCCAAAAGCTTCATTCTCTTCTTGCAGCCTGTAGAATCTGTGTTCACATCTAAGCATCCTTCCCCGCCACGTACACACACACACACACATAATACAAACAGCTATTATTCCTCTAGCATCCCCTCCTCCTCTCACCACCCACCACCCACCTACCTACCACCTCTTCATACAAGGTAATTCCTTTTCCTTCTGTTGTTCAAACACAGTGCCTTCCAACCAGACGTAGATCCGTCAGACTCCGTCAATTTTCATAAACACATTTACAATACTTACTGCCGGTGAGGGCTCATGGGAAATGTCTGAGAGAGTGGTTACATGTTCGCATTTGTGCATCTATGAATGTATCCCTTTATATTCCTGTTTAAACCATAGAATGTGTGAATGTGTGTGTCCATAAGCCCCCATCCATACCTCCAAAACTTCCTCTTGTCCATTTTCAAAACCCATATATCTTTATTCAACAATCACCCCTACCTCACATGAGGGTGCCATCTGATAGAAGAAAAATCATAGATGAGCAATTGGCACAATGCTGGTGCCATTTCTGCCATATGCTCCTCCCTTTCCATTTATACAGAGAGAAGATGGCCATACATGCTGGTCCTGTAGGGAGCTAGAGGAGGCAGTGGAGGAGGAGGAGGAGGAGGAGGAGGAGGAGGAGGAGGGGGGAAGCACAGCATTCGGCCCCAGAGTCTAAAATAGGCTCATCAGCTCTCAACCTGCACTTCATTAGCTGTACTGATTGTCCCTTTCTTGGTGTGTGTGTGTGTGTGTGTGTGTGTGTGTGTGTGTGTGTGTGTGTGTGTGTGTGTGGTGATGGGGTCGGGTGGGGGGGGGGCACAAAGAAAAAGAGAGAGAAAGAGAAAGAAGAGGTAGAGAAAGAAGGAATGAGCAAGGAAAAGAGAGAAAGAAAGCAATCGCTGTCTCAGTCCCAAGCTGTGTGTGATTAATGTGAAGCTCCTTTCTCTATCGCCTCCTCTATTACCAGTCCCACTCTCCCAGACTGCCTCCACACTTGACCGCTCAAGCTGAGCCGCACGCACGCACACGTGCACACGCACACACACACACACACACACACACACACACACACACACACACACACACACACACACACACGCACACACACGCGATACAACCAACAGCAGCGACAAACAAACACACCAAGCAGGGGTCAGAGGCTGTGGCCAAGTGTCCCTGCATAGACGGCACCTTCTAGTTCAGCCACTGACCCAATCAAAAAGCCACCACAGCTTTTCAGCAGGCTATTTCATTCCAGCAGCTATAGCGGTGAATCCCTCTGGATCACGGAGCCTTGATAGGAAGACAACACCACACAAAATGTTTTAGTGTTGCCAAATGGCCCCTACCAATCTTCCGCCACCACCACCACCAAAACAGCCAAGCATGGCCAGCCCCAGCCATGCCAGGCAGAAGGTGCACTCCTCCACCCCGCCAACACATCCACCCCACCCCCCCTCCTCCACCCGCCTCCCTCCCAGCATGCATTACAACAACATCAGCACTTAATTAAACAGTCCATTTCACACCTGGTGTGCATAGCAGTGCCCAGCCAACCCTGCATCCATATGCCACCCCACCAGCAGCACAAGCCTCAACACGTGCACTCTAATACACACAAACATCCCCACACTTACAGACACACAATAACCACTGATGCACACAAACACCACACACACCACACACACCTGCTACTACAGTCTTGGCCATGCACTGACAACACAACACAAAGCCTGTAATCTGCATCAGGGAGTGGGGGGAGGGGAGAAGCATACTGTGTGTGTGTGTTGTTGTGCCAGTGATGGAAAGAAAGACGGTACAAGATGGCGGATTGGAAAAAAGAGGAGCAATCCTCTGTGCCTTCTGCTGACTGTACAAACTGTATATTATGCTTAAATGCTGCTTTGCTACTGAGCAGAGTCATGTGAGGTGTAAGGTTGCTGCGTATGGAAAGGAGAGAGAGAGAGAGAGAGAGAAAAACAACAACACATTTGTTGTTGTTTTTCTCTCTTGTTTGTGAGTGTTTCAGGGACAGTCACAGCCTGAGGGGTTTTGCCTTCAAGAAACACTCTCTCTCTCACACACTCACACACACACACACACACACACACACACACACACACACACACACACACACACACACACACACACACACACACACACACACACACACACACACACACACACACACACACACACACAAGCCCCAGGCAGGCTCCAGATGGAGAGGTCAGAGACACACTGCCCCGATGTCCCAGCATGCTCTGGGCTCCCAGAAAAAAGGGAAGCCTCCGGCCACACGCATACACATACATGTACTGAAACAGACAAACTAATAACACTAATTACTTCCAATTCCTCTTTTTTCCAGCCAATTCAGTCCATCTATCTTGTACACCTCTACTCTCCCTTCATTCTCTCTCCAGGCACTACAGTCGGTATGAACGCCGTCGTGACATTCTGGCGGCGTGCATGTGTCTAGAGTGTGCACGAAGAAACAACTGAGAGGATTAAACCCGGGGTCTGCCTAATTAATCAGATATCAGCAGGCCTGCCTTTTTGAGACAGTGTGTTATCAGTGCGAGTTCGCACACACATGCGAATGTACACGGGACGAGAGTGTGTCCTTTACGCTGCTCTGATACTCATTATCCATCACCTCCCCTCTTCAGCGCAGCACACAGTACACAGATCTATTCATTATATTAACCACAGACAAGTGACAATGTATGTGTCTGTGTCTATGTCTCTGTGTGTATGTGTGTGTGTGTATGAACAGCAGCCGTGCTCAGGGTCTTAAATCAGTTCAACAGCCAATGGCAGTGATACTAGTACTCAAACCTAACCAATTCCTCTAAGCCTTAGGACACTGAGTCATGGCACCTCATATATACTGCAATACTCACCTCAAAGCATGAACCAGAGGGTGAGAGAGACAGAGAGAGAGAGAGAAAGAGAGGTTGAGTCAAAGTAGCTAATGAAAGGACAGCAGGCTGAAGCATGCTAAGAAATCACAAGGCTTACACAGTTGCAAAGACAACTGTTAGCATGTGTGGGGGTGTTTGGGTGTGTGTGTGTGTTGCCTATAAATACAGGCTCTGCAGACAGTGAGGTGACTGGAGCTCCAGGGGCTACATGCCTCTGCCCACCCTGGAGCCGGTGCTCCTAACACGGACAGAGTTGCCCCTTATGCCTGACGGCTGAGTCACCCAAACATCGCTGCCTACACACCAGCCACGCAGCATAGTCAGCAGGCTTCAAAAATAACAAAGGGGCTTTTTTTGTGTGCTTTTAATAAAAAAGGTGGCAGAGATTAATCAGACAGGATCTGGTGCCGGTTTGTATGACAAAGACACAGACAGGAGGCTCTCTGCCTTGGTAGAATGAAAATTACAAATACAACAGCGCACATTTATTCTCACCTCGCACCACAATAAAAAATAAAAAAGCTGAGGTATTAAAAAACACGAGTAAGAGAACGCAACCCTCGAGTTCTCCGGCTGCAACCGACACAAAAAATGGATGAGCAACAATGATAAGAAGGGGAAAGAAATCCAATAAAAAAAAGGTGAGTCCACGATACAAGGAAAAGACAGGACGGAACACTGGAAGTGGACTTTTTTCGGTTTGAGAGAGACAGGGTGAGAAAGTGAATAAGGCTGCCATGTAGGGTTGAGGGAGTGAAGAGAGATGAAGGGGAGAAGGATTGAGAGGGAGGTGAGGAGAGGTTGGGACCGACTTCTTTCTCTCTCTCTGTGGGTAATAAATCATTTGCAGGGTTCTGGGTCCCAGGCTGCAGTGGGCTGGGGAGCAAGGTGTCCAGGGACAGCCAGAAAGGAGGGGAGCATCTGATTTAAGAGCCAGAGCAAGGGTGGACAGCTGGGGTAGCTGGGCCTCTCCGGAGCCAAGGCATGGAGCCACACAAACACACAAGTACACACTCTCAATACACTTCCAACTAAGACTCTCCTGTGTATATTCTGCTTTGTACGCTTGTTTTTTATGTTTTTATATGTGTAATCAAGAGACACGAGGCACACGAGTTTGAAAAAGATTAGCATGTTCATGAATATTAGAGACCATTTATAGATCTTCATGGATCTTTGAACAAGCAGCATTAAAGGGATGGTTCAGAACTTCTGACATATGGTCGTACGAGTTAATAACCAGCAAATTCAACCACCTGATGCTTATTTCATAATTCATACAATCTAGGGTAATTAATCGTCGTAATCAACGTCGTAATAAAGGCACGTCGCCGCATCGCAAAAATGGATTTCTTCATCACCCCCATGTTATAAGTAATTGTTGCATCGCTGTGGTAATGTAACGTTACGCCATGCATGCATCATCTAACGCTGTTATTCGACAGTTTTAGATTTTATTTGACTTTAACAGCCGTGTAGGAGTAGGAAAATGACTTAAACTAACGTTACGGACTGCTGTCATAGTCGGTGACTGAATTATTTTCTCTTGGCCCACACTGATGCAAAAATACATTTGCCAGTGATAATCTTAGCCGCATATTACTCATGTGATGAAATCATTCCACGTCATAACCATGTTAAGTTTCTAAGTCTAGGACTTCAGTAAAAAACAATACTGGGGAAGTAAAAATACAGGGACAGGGTTGCTATGACATACAGTGATTATGATCTCATTCAATGAGCGATAGTAATCTTTTTGTATTTGAGGTATGGTCATCTGACAAATAGGGTCTATTATCTTGTTACATTTGTTTGTTTTTAAGAGATGATGATTGAATAAAATATTGAAATATTAAGCTTTTGATATATATTTTGGTATAAATAACTGTCCCGACGGTAATCGGGAGTCATACATAATCTTTAGCATAATCAATACATTTGTTGTTACATAATTAAACTAATTGGACAATGAATCGTTAGCAATCGTGCAGCCCTAATACAACCACAGGATAAAACGCTGAGAGTTGGGAATTCTATGGCATGCTTCACGTGTGTGTGTGTGTGTGTGTGTGTGTGTGTGTGTGTGTGTGTGTGTGGATACTGACAAGGAGAAATTATAACACCATCATTCGTGCACTTACACACAGCACATTAAGTGGGTCAGCTAGAGTGGCTCCTCTTCGTCCCAATATCTCCAGAGACACTAACTAATTCAATCCTGTGTGGATATCATCCGATTGCTATTAGCAGTTCCGCACTCAGCTACACAAACCGGCCATGGAACATGGCACAGAGCACACACACCTATGTAACCCTCCCCTCCCACACACACACACACACACACACACTAAGACCAAATACACAACCACACACACGTACAGAGGGTACAGAACACCTAATCCATCAGGTTTGCAAGTAAGGGTCAGGGCACTGGATGTAACAATACATTTAGCTCTCATCGTGGTTTGATATTCATATTTCATATTTTCAGCAAACGTTTTTGCAGACTAGAACATATTGAGAAATATAAACACAAACCATTAGATGCAAGTTAATTCTGAACCGGTTAAATGAATACATAACACTTAATTCCAATCACCAAATGAGCTTGCACAGCAGAAGCCACAACAGAGAACACAACTGTGCTTATATCACACCAAACAAGTAGCGCAAACAGATTATTACAAATTGTCTTAATTAATTATAAAGCCTAAAACTGCCATACAGCAGAATTAAATCCCTGTCACATGTGGCTTTACCTCGAGGTTCTTCGGCCTGTTTTGCCAGTTTACGGAGGGCTGCGGCGAATCCAGAGTGAGCAGACTGGGCAGCGGGGCTTCCATTGGCTACGATGGAGCCGTTGAGAGGCGACGGGGTGAGGGGGCTGACCGTCGCCGTGGTACGGGTCGCCGTGGAGATCATTCCTAACGATGGTGATTTTGGCTCATGGCTCATGCCTACAAATAAGACAAAAGAGAGGAGAACAGGAAAGTATTTATAATCGATACTGCATTCAAAGAAGAAGCAACAAACACATGAGTCAGGAGGGCTGGAGTCTTTATAAATACCTTCAGTGCTACATACAAACGCATACAAAACGCATATAGTGTAAGAAATATGCAAAACCAAGTGAGGCACATAGCTGTTTCCTTGGACACAGAGACAGTCGGGGCAGAGTGTGGTGCTGGGTGTCTGTTTGTGACAGCTGGGGCAGAGGGGCTTTAGTTGTATGGCTTCGGGTCAGAGGTGGGAGGTTAGGAGGACAGGTCACCCTTTCTGTGCTCAAAGAGCTCCAGTCTGGCTGTGTGTGTCTGCCAGAGGTCCACAAAACCTATACTGAGCACGCTCCAACACCACCAGAGGTGACTTTATTCCTTAGTGGCAGTATATTATAGTACCGCAGATGTTAACAAATTCAGCGTAAACTCATCCAGTGCACACCGCGTTGAAATGTAACAAATTAGCAACTCATTGGCTCTCACACACACACAACTATCACATTAAAAAAAGCGTCCCATTCATATTACGCGTGATCCAATTAATGCTGCCAGGGAGGTGCTACTAAAATGCTACTTTCAGGAAGTTCGAGAATACTGGAAGAGGAAATAAACTGTGATGTTTCAAATACTGCCAGCTGCCAAATTTAGACGATGAGTTTTGAATGAATCTTTGGATTTGTTCAGTCATTGGTGAGACTTAGAGTATAAAAGAAAAGGTTCAGTTCAACCCCCAAAACATAAAAGTTCACTAAACAGTGAAAAGGGTGATTTTGATGTGTCATGTCTCTTTCTAGCCTCATATTTATAAGAGCTTTGTGGTGGTTGGAGGGGGAGCGAGGGTGTGGAGGGTTGAGACGGCTGTCCCTTTCCTTCCTGTGTGTGTGTGTGTGTGTGTGTGTGTGTGTGTGTGTGTGTGTGTGTGTGTGTGTGTGTGTGTGTGTGTGTGTGTGTGTGTGTGTGTGTGTGTGTGTGTGTGTGTGTTGAAAGGTGACACTGTGTTGACAGCCCCTCGGTCAGTGGAATCCTTAAATATCAGAACGGCGCAAACGCACACACACACACACACACACACACACACACACACACACACACACACACAGAGGGTGGCTCAGAGGACAGTTCAGACTAGTTTGTGTGTGACACACGTATTAACCGATACATCAAAACACTCACACTCTAAGGATTGTTCAGTATCCTCCTCAAATCCACATTCGAAGTAAACTTCCAGCTAAACAACTTCTAAGACAAAGACATTTTCCCAGAAATAAACGCTGCTTACCAACAGTATATCAATAGCACAATTAAACGTGTAGGAGCTATATCTGGGTTTACACCAGAGGCTGAGACGGCTATAAAAAGATCATGTTCCCGCCTGAGAAGAGAGCAGAGGCTGTCTGTGTGTGTGTGTGTGTGTGTGTGTCTGTGCGTACATGTGTGTGTGTGTGTGTGGAAACACACAGCGGCAAGTCAGGCATGAGAGAGAACATTCCCAACACCTCTCGAGTTGTCCTGCCTGTAACCTCCCAGTTACCCAGTGCACTCAAAGTGAACCCAGCACACAATTAATAATGGGATCAACAATGACTACTGTCTGAACAACACACACTACGCCATTGAGAGACAAGCAAGCGCGCACACACACACACACACACATGCACACACACACACACACACACCCACACACACACGCGCACACACACACGCGCACACACACGCACGCACGCACGCACACACACACACACACACACACACACCCACACCAACTGTCCAGTCTAGTAACGTGACTTTGTCAAGACATTAGCGTACCTTCCTCCCTCCCTCTCTAGAGAAAGTCAGAGAGGGGAGTCAAAGATATAAACAAGTAACTTTCTGCCAAACCCAACATACTACACAGAGCACACTGTACTTCTGCCTGTATCGACCACACAGACACACATCAGAGTAACACGGTGAAAGCAGAGACGACAATAGCTTGACAAATACACACACACACACACGGGAACACATTTCGGAGGTCTGGCAGCAGTTCATGACCCCCCCCCCCTCATAGATTAAGAGCGTGGCTGAAGCTCCTTACTGCACAAAGGAGTGGAGCCGCCTGGATCCCCCATGGCTGCATCTTCACGTTGAGCCCAGAACGGCACATACCGGCAGGCACCGACAGGACACACACCATCTTCCTGCTCCCCTCTCTCTCGCTCTCTGTCTATCTATCTCCTCTCACCCGTGCACCCTCTCAGCCTCTCAGCCTCCCTGCCCGACTGCCTTCCCGTCCCTCGCGCTGCCGCTCACAAAGACCGTTTTGAGCTTATCTAACAAAGCAACACACCACACACGCTGCCTATCTCTCCCCTCCTTGCTCTAGCTCCCTCTCTCTCTCTCTCTCTCTCTCTAAGTGAGAAAACAGAAATTCTTAGCCTAGCAGCTGCTGCGATGTCACATGACCTCACCCCCCCCCCACACACACACCCACCTTCCCTCCCCTCCCCTCCCCTCCAGCCCTCCCTTCTCACACTCTCCCTCACTCCTCCTCCCCTCTCAACCTATAATTCCTCAGCCATTTGTAGATAACAGACACAGACAGGCATGCATGCCCTGCCAAGGCGACGCTGGAGGAGGGGGAGGGGAGAGGAGGAGAAGAAGAGCTGAGGAGGAGAAGAGTGCTCAGCCGGTCATAACATCTGACCCCATTGCTGGGGAGCGACAGGCAGTGTATGTATGTGTGCATGTATATAGATGGATGGGGGGGGGGGGCGGGGGGTAATATGTGTGGCGCCCTTCCCTTCTTGAGACCCAGAGACACAAAAAGAAAGAGAGAAGGAAAGAGAAAGAGGACATGTCCTGGCCTGTGTCGCCTGACAGCAAGAAAGAGAAAGCCTTTTGTGTGAGAATATCTGCCTCAATTCAACTTGCTTTATTGGCATAACTGTTCTGTAACAACTGAAAATGCTCATCATGAAAAATGTAAGTGTAAGACATCCAAAATAAAAAGGTAATCATACAAACAAGGAAGTCAGCTAAGAATACTAACAGTGCCAAGCACACACAGCACACAGGCTACAAGCAGACAACTGCACTATAAACTACGAGGAGTTCTTATACGGGTGGAGGAGACCAATGCGTAATAGTTGTCGGGGGTGGAGGAGTTAGGAAAAGGGTAAAAGCGTGGGTTTGACTTCCCCTCTGTCCATCCTGCTGTCATTGCAGGGGTGTGAATGAGTCGTTTCTTTAGTCATTTCCTCCTTCCGTCACTCGCTACTTTTCTCACATCAGCGAGGGACCAAGAGCAATGTCGGAGAGAGATGATAAGCTACACGGTGGCCAGCATTGTGCCGAAGGCCACCTCTCGACAAAGCTGCTTTTTTCTGTTCCTCAGGACATTCCCCCGAGAAAACACAGGACCGCCTCACTCTCTTCTATCTTCGTCCCACTCACCCCTCTCCTGTCTGGCATCCCGAGGATCTTTCTCTTCGCTGTCTTCGTTGATGTTGTCGGTCTAAAGAAGCTTGTAGGAAGCAAACCCCAGCGATCCCATCATGTCCGGGCAGGGGCTGAGGGGGTTGCAGGTGCTATCGTAGCTTTCCAAAAAAAAAAGCGATGCTTGTTCAGTCCCCCTCTGCTGGTACTCAGAAGTAGAAGTGTAGCTCATGGGGCGTCCTGTGGCCTTGAGGTTAACCAACTTGTCGCATGTCATTTCCACTGTCTCGCGTCCAATAAAGGCAAGGACGCCCTAAACTTACAAAAAGAGAAGCGCAGCTACCAGAAATCGACGTAACCCCTAACTGCTGAAAGCTCATAGATTACCAGTTAAACCATAGCACAGTTAAAACACTTACTACTTCAAGGCACTGACAATTAAAACACGCACAACAGGATTAAGTGGAAATCAATGATAGCATTAAAGTTATGTGGGTGTGCGTGGTCTAACAAAAGAGAACGCTCTCTACTCTCTGTTTCCACGTATTCCTTCTAAAACCAGAAAGCCACACCTCTCTTTTCACACTAAATAAAGATGAATAGCCTCATGAATAGCCAGATTAATCCAGGATGAGTAATGTCTTATGAATTTCCAGATAAGTGAGCCTGCCTTCACCTCTTTCCGTCACTCAGTTACACACTTCCTCGGTATTTGAGGCAGTCCCTGGCTCTATAGATTCTTCAAACATCCAGCAGATGGCATTGTCTCCCAGTTAATCAGAGGGAGTCCTCTGTAGATGAAACAGCACACCTCACAACATTTAATCCAGTGATACACCAAAAAAAGTAAATGATTATGGAATATTAAAATGACAAAGGCTGCATCCACTTTCAAGATGTAGAACCCTGATGCAAAGGTCTTAGGAGAAAGGAATAAATTAGACCTTTTGGCAATGTGGCAAAAATTAAAATATTTGAGCTGACAACCCAAGGGTTAAAGGAGTCTGTTACACACCAAGCTTCCTGATGCAATTAACCCTTTGAATGCTCTTACGCCCTAGGGGAAAACCATACAAAGCCCTGAAAGAAGAGGAATGTAGATTACAACAAACCACACACAAACATGATCCCGCCCATCCATATACACACACACACATTTACACACACACACACACACACACACACACACACACACACACACACACAGCAGACTGACTGCTAAATGGCATACAGTAAACACACAGTTTTAACACCCCGCTGGGAGCAAAGCCGATCACTAACTCCTATAGTGAAACAAACACACACAGTTCCACCCTTTTGCTGTTTGGAATGCAGATTACTCCATCTCACTCTCTCTCTCTCTCTCTCTTTCTCCCTCACTCACACATTCATGTGAAGTAAATCCTCTTGGCTCCTGTATGCCCCGGGCCAATGGGGGAGATAATGCAGTGGCAGCTCTGGCTAGTGGATAATCTTTAACCAGGATGGGATTTGCCGATCAGCTCGTTAAAACGAGCAGAGACGTGTGCGGCTGGCCCGTCTATCTGATCCCGCCACCAGCCTTGGCTTGGTCAAGTCCAAATGCAGCATGAGCTGGAGCTGCTGTACGGCCTACACTGTGTATTCATGCTTTACTTCACCGGGGGCAGCAGATGCCCCTTTTCTAGTGGCTGGGTATAGCACACTTGAACTTGCCACAATATTGTAATGCTGCTTAGGAACAGAGCCAAACCGGTCAGTGTCTGCCCTAAAATGAGCCATAAATATGTCGGGGTAATAAACCGGTTGGCTCGACATGTGTGGTCAGGCAAGGCAACTAAAGCACCGTTTCTAAATGTCTTGCCGTGCTCAGCTTCGAATACTTTTGTAGCTCCTGTGTAACAGCTTCCATGGTTTGGTGTTTTCGTTCCACTCCTACATTCCGGTTCTTACTTTCCTCCAACACATAGCACCCTCAGCTGTTTCCTGATAATCGTCTTCTTTGTTGTACTGTCAGAGCTGCATTTTGCTAATACAAAACAAACATGTACCACTGCTTCACTGGAAGGCTTTCAATGTGAAGCAGCACAGGAAGTTTGGCCCCAATTTGTTGTCATGATGAGCAAACAACTGATAACTGAAATGAACCTACACAGTGGGATGTAGACCCTTTTTTCGTGCTCAGGAGACCAGTTTTAAATACTGCAGCGAGGAATAGTAAACGAGAAGTGAACTGGTGAAGAGCTGCGGGCGACATACGCTTACTGACGTTTTTTAGACCAGCAAGCCTCCACATCAGCAAGATAAGCAACACCTTCTACCGTGCCATCTTGTCGTAGATAAGAGGAAACCCCCTCAGATCATGAGCTCTGATCACAGTTGCTCATGATAGCACAGCGCAGGTATTCATAAACGGAGGCATGACTCAGTGGGAAAGCATACTTCAACCAGAGGACACAGGTTCAAACATCCACCCTGCTGAAATGACCTGGTGTAAGCAGCTCAGCCACAGATACAGAAGGGATTTAGACTCGGCCTGATGAGTACATGTCATCATGAATGGTTGACTGACTTTGATGGGCTGGCTGAATATGTGCCGACTGGGGGGATGAAAAGGATGAGAGGGAGGTATGTAAGAAGTTCAGCATGAGCAAACTTCTAGTAAAGATATAGAAAAAATAAAAAGTTGTGTGCTTAAAATACCAGAGATGCTGCAATGTTGATGAAACCAAGCTAGCATAACAGGATGTAATATGGGCATAATAACCACAGCCACATCATGGGATTGCTTAAAAACAATGACATCTATTGACTCTGGCTGACAAACTCAACGAGTAAGTGATATACTGTTTATTAATATGACTCATGTACTGAACCTGTAGCAGCTGTTGAGGTTGTGATAAAAAGAACAAAAGATGATCTTCAAGCTGGAATGGCAAGCATTCCAAAAAAACGAACAAGAGAGCAGGAACCAAACCTCAAGATGTTCATTCTCATTAATACTATGGTCATGCTCAACACTACGTCATAATCTCTGTCTTGAGAGAACACACACACACACACACACACACACACACACACACACACACACAGTATCCAGGAGCACATGAGGATAAACCTGCTCTGGTAGTTCCAGGTTTGTTTGACTTCTGAGATGAGATGTCAGAGCAATCTACCCTCAGGCACTGTAGAACGGATGTGTATGTGTGAGTGTTTGCACACACACACACGCACGCACACCTTGCGAGCGCATGTCTGTGCGCATGCGTGCCACCTCTTTTACTCCATACCAAAGAGAAATCCTAATGTCAGAGAAATCCTGAAACAGCAGCACAGTGGCTACAGAGCAGCAGAATCAAAGGCGACAATCCCACCGGTAAATGAGAGAGAAAAGAAGAAAGGAGGGGAAAAAAGAAAAGAGAAACAAGAGAGAGCAAGATATCAATCGAGAAGCCAGAGAGTAGTGCCTGTGTCTGAGCTGTCATTATACAGCAGGCCTCCATTATGAAGCTATACAGCAGAGAACAGAGTACATATCCCTCTGACACACACACACACACACACACACACACACACACACACACACACACACACACACACACAAATAGCAAAGGGAGCAGTCTTCCTGTTTTTTTACCTTGTGTGGCATTAAATGATGCGGCTGTGTATATGGGCGCACACCTTATTATTCATCCCTCACCTCTTACTCCCCCCCCCCCCCCCTCCTCCAACAAAAACAGAGATTTCAAAGGACCAGCCGGCATCGCTCTCCCTATCTTCACCTTCCTCTCTTTTATTATCCAACACACACTGACACAGAGAAACAGATTGTGTCTTGAGGGTAGGCACGAGCTGAGGTGATTTTCTCTCCTCTCCTCCTCCCTGCATCCGACTCACCCACCCCAACAGCGCCATTTCCTCTGTCTGTTAATTACATAGTGGCTGTGGTAGGGTTTGCTAGGGTTGTGTGTGTGTGCGTGTGTGTGTGTGTGTGTGTGTGTGCGCGCGCATATCATCTGGGGAGTGTGTGGCTGTGTTCTCTGAGACACCAGCGTGGGCGTATGACAGAACAGTCTGGTTAAGCTTCACAGCGCTGCTTAGAGAGTGTGAACACACACATGCAGACACACACACACACACACACACTCAATGACAGAAACACACATAAGAGCCTCCTGTCTGTGTCTCTGGCTGTGGTCCATGCTCCAGGAGTCAAGCTGCTGTCTGTGCCCTCTGTAGCCTCTTGCTGAGGGGGGGACGCGGCCCCGTCGCTCCCCTGATGAGAGGGCCAGCTTCAGCCCTAGCCCAGCTGTTTGACTGAGAGAGGAGTCAGGGAGTCAGCGCTAACGCACTAGCATCATCATCACCAGGTCCTGTCGGCTGTCTCTTTTAATCGACCTCACCTGCTACAGAGATGGGAAAATGTGGCAGTGTGGCTCTTCCCAGCAGGGCAGGAGACATGACAGAATTCTCACATGAACTCATAGCGCATAAAGAAGCAAACGGGAACAAAGAAGGATCCGCCATTGGAGCTTATCATGGTTGCTGTACCTGTGATGCTGTTTGGTGCAGACGGCCCACACATACCAGCATAAATTGCATTGTTCTGTACTGTAAAGCTCTCAGTGCCTCGGGACATCATTGCATGTAACATATTTCAGTTATCATCATCTTTCAACTTTCTCCCTCCTTCTCTGTTCACTCACTCTCTCCTCAGGAGATGTTTTTCGCCAGCTCCCCTACCTACATGCACCCCTCACTTCATCCTCTGTTCAACCTCTCTCTCTCCCCTCTATTCTCTCTCTTTCTCTCTGTGATGTACTCTGCTGGGTTGTGGTTGCCTAATTAGCACTCCAAGTGCTCTGCATGGGCCCTGACTCCCAAGCGGTTCCACTGCACACCCGCGCACACACGCACACACACACACACACACACACACACACACGGCGCAACAACTTGACTTTCCATAGCAGGGTCTGGTTGCTGATAGTTGCCCTGTTGTAATGGGTTTAATGAGTGTGTGTGTTCCTGCTTGTACATGAATGTGCATGTCTGAATGTGTGGCTGTTGTATAGACTGATGAGTGAACCTATTTCCTCTAGGCAAGCAGGAGACATCCCGCCGCCGCCGCCGCCATGGCCCCCACTTCTCAGCGAACAGCCACAACGACAAGGTTTCTATTGGCCACAGAGCGGAGACCCGTGGTGTCCTTTATTCTTTTAAGTTTTAAGTATTGGACTTGCTTTTTGCAGAATAGAAGCTCATTGAAAGCATTTTAACACTTTAAGGGTCAAACCAGATTATTCTTAATAGCTCTTGTGTTTCTGACAATCTAATTTTCAGAGTAGGATTACGAACAATGTCAGCGTTGGTATTGCTTGGTTGTTATCTGGACCAGTGGAATGTGTGCAACCCATCGAAATCAGGCCTAAGATAAATGTGCTCTGTGCTGACAAATGAATGACCCATTCTTTCCAATGCACAAATCCTCATGACTAGTCTACACAGGCAATATCTATGAATTGAGATGTCATTCAAAGATAACAGAAACAACTACCACAGGTTTCACATGACCGTGGCTTAAAGTGGATCCAAAATGATAAATTCGATAAATTCATCAACAGAAAGATAATTGGGAACTATTTTTTGATTATTGATGAATAGTTTCACCTTTAGCCGTTCTCTCGCTATTGTTTTACATCGACCAAACAATTAATAGAAAAGTAACTGGTAGTCCAGCTCAACTTAAAGAGTCCACTCCCAGAGGGCAACATGAGAATATGTTGTATTTAATGCTACGTGAAAGCCATGCAATAGCTTGAATTTAGACTATTTCCTTCTTGTGTATCTATTTTGCAAAGGGGAGGCACATATGGTTGATGTTAAACGAGATACAAACAGATTTTGGCCCAAATAGATAATGCAAATACCAGCCAGATAAAACAAGTCTAGCTGGTGACTAGATCTTCTGTGAGAGCACGTTTAACACAGCAACTGTGACCGCCACCAACATAGGCATGCAGCTCTGTCCATGAGCTGATTAAAACATGCACGGCCACAAAACCCACTTCACTTCTTGCCCTTGACCTCAAACACAAGGAGGCATGTTAACAAACAGACACACACAATATGACAGTCAGCTGATATAGCAGATATCTCTGACAGAGAGAGAGAGAGAGAGAGAGAGAGAGACACACACACAGAGGAAGTGAGAGAGAGAGAGAGAGAGAGAGAGAGAGAGAGCGAGAGAGAGAGACGGGCAAACAGACAAGACATGTTGAAGAGATATAGAAGGGGAAAGAGAGATGATGATGTGATAGCAAAAGAAAAGGCCTTTGTTGAAGAGTAGCCTTCAGCACAATGCTGGGTTATACCGTAAGAGTGTGACTGGAGAAAGCACAAAGACCAGACAGATAGACAAAAACACACACACACTGTATGATACATGCAGAGGAACACACGCCAACATGCTGAATGAAAGAAGCCCTATTTGGTGAGGGGGGCAATAGTCAAGTATGGTCAGTATTGAGTGTGTGTATGATTCCCTTATCTCCTGCGCTCATGTTGCCTGTGTTGTGTTTGTTTGGCCAACGCTTATCAGGCCCCGGAGTATGAAAACGACAGAAGCAAACATCAGCTACACAAACATACAAATACGCTAAAGATATGGAGAGAGTGGTATGGTCTGGTGAATGTAGCAAGACTGGCTTTTTGTGTGCGAGTGAAAATGTTTTCTTTTTTCCAAAGCTGAAGAGTGAAAATACAGAAACAAAGTTTAGTTACCCCACTGCTGAGCAATGTGCTCCTCATATCACACCGGATATGAAAGCAGCATGTATCCGATGCAGTTCAGGGAGTGGGTCTCTCTTCAGCATTGGGATTTCATGGCGACAAACAAAGAACAAGCGTGACTCTGCCTCAACTCAACCGGCTTGCATCGCGCTTCATTTTTGACGCCACAACAACAAACTCAAGTTCCGCAAACAAGAACACAGAGAAATGTTTACAGAACAAACTGTGTAAAAAAAAAAACACAAGATAAAAAAAGATACAATCAAGCAAAGTCAAAAGAAATTGTAAAATAAGTGGTAAAGTAAAGTGAAACAAATGTGACGCTTAAAACTAAAAATGAACGACATAAACTCAATTATCCTTCTCCTGAAGAGAAATGGGTCAAATTGCGTGACTAGGCACCTGTTAACATCTGCTTGACACACCCACAGATGAAGACATGAGAGGGAACAAGAACGAGAGATGTGTACATTAACTACAGCGCCTTCACATCAACTTCCACGTTCTATGAATTACTACCGCAAGCTACCATCGGGTACTGTTTTTACTACTTCTCTCTAGGTGGTATGTTTGCTGTGATCTCTCACAGATTCCATTGCATGTACAATTAATTGTCTAACAATAATTTTACGCTGGTGGTTCACCAATATGCAATAGTATACAATACACACATATACAGAATACCTGGGGGTGAAAATGAAGGATTGTTTAACAGCAATGCTGGGTGACACAAGGACACAGGCCCAGTTTACAGAGCAGGTTAGGCTTGCTCTCACACACACACACACACACACACACACACACACACACACACACACAGTGATAAGAAGCTTTATCAGTGAAAAATGGAGCAAAAAGCAGTCGGCAAGAAAATAAATGAGTCACAGGAAGTTTTTGGTTCTGCAGCTTTCTACTTTACAACGTCTTCCTCTACCCGTGGATCGGTCTGTCTGCACAAACAACTTTCTGTTCGTCTTCCTTTCAGATAAATACTTTATGACCTGTTTGTTCAGCTGTCTTCGCTGGTCATCACATTTGCAGCTTACCGTTACTACCCGTTTTAACACATTTAATCATCAAAGTCTAACAGGCACACCTGGAGAGTTTAGCTAGCCAGTGAGACAGAAGAAGACGGATCAAGAGTGAGACAGAGAAAAGCCGACAGACATGAAGAGAGAAAGGTGACGGGTGATGGCTGAGGAAAAACCTGTATTTCCTAAACATCCAACAGTGGTTTTGCTTCCATTACACTGGCAGACCACACAGCACACAAAGAAAGCGGTGTGTGTACCGTGTGCACCGACATTTTCATACCACCTCAGGACATTGTTGTAATGCTAGTCAAATCCAAGCCTCGCCCAATCAAACGCATCCCACTGTCTCCAATAGGAAACCATGTAAACCCATGCAAAGGCCTCTCTACAGTCTGTGCTATTCAAAGCTATCAATGGGGGCTGTTGATAAGGAAATGCAAAGTGGGTCACCTTTAACTCCAGGCTCCTTGTGTAAACAGTATGGGGAGCTGCTTGGGACTCTCCTAATCACTCTCTAAACAGAGCCAGGTGCTGTTGCCACAGACAAACTGTCACCAACACTCTGCTCAACACAGCTGCCGTCTAGCCCCCAGACACGCGCAGCACTGCAGGCTACCGCAGCATGACAAACAGGACGACACCTGAAAACATGCCAACCTAGTATAGGCTCCATCGCAGGATAAGGGTTCGACAAATTTTAAATGGCAGATCACGTGCGAGAAATTTCTGTTCCTCTCAGCGCAAGATTTGCATAAATAATCTTACACTCTTATCGTGTCCTGAACCATCAGACACATGTAAATCTGTGACGAGGGAGGATAAATCCACCTTGAGTTAGCTAACTCACAGCTCCTGCCAAGGAGGTTATGTTTGTCAACAACATATTACTTGTTCACCAACATTATGCAAGGCAAAGTGGATGTCTACCAGGTGGGGGAACAAACTAAACCGCATAGACAAGTTGTGTTATGGTTCACAACATGCATGCAATTTACTACTGCTTAACACTTAACGATATTGCATATGACCCGATAGTATAATGTGGTGTTGGATGACACGCAGGCAGACGGGCCACAACTGAAACACATTACAATGGCTCACACACCGTCTCCATCATATCCAGTGGTAGTTAACATCTATGCCATGAATCAAATTCACTTGTAGCTCACATATCTTGAATCAGTGACTGATTCTGATCTGGCAGCTCCCCGTTCTGCTCCACAGCTTTAGTTAAATGCAATTACAACAACACATTTGCAAAAAAAAAAAACTACAACTATCGCATGACAACAACTATTCTATTCTCTCAATGTTCACTTCATGGTTTCTGAAGATGTAAATAATGTCCACACCGGTATGATGATGACACATTATGCTGAAAGGCAGCGATCAGAGATTGAACTGTGACAGTTCAAGCAGTCAGAGGTCAATTGCGGGGTTGTGTAACTTGTGTGTGTGTGTGTGTGTGTGTGTGTGTGTGTGTGTGTGTGTTCATCTGGGTGTTTTCCTGTATGGAAATGGTCATAGTGTATTAGTGACATTGGCTGCCATCGGTGGCCCTCCGAGAGCATATCCATCCACTCTGGCTTAATCTGGATCAAGACTTTAATCAAAATACACACAGTGATTGACTACCATAGGATATATGCGCCATGTGTCATATTACGTCCAGCTGTTCATGAGAAAAACATAAAAAGTGCCAAATTCCCAGATCTACACCTAAACTGCTGTTTTTTCATTTCAATTTCTATTTTGAAACCTGGCACCTAACAGATAGACACATGGCCAAATAGCCTCCTTAGTAAGATACGTATTGTTATTTTATATTGAAATAAATAAATACCCACAAACAACGTCCATAAAAAGTTGAAATGTTGTGTTTGTTGTGGTTTCTTTGGGATTGTGTGTGGTAAAAGAGATGGGGAACTCCACGTGTAGTGTCAGCGACAAGTGATGCAACAAGAACAATAGCATCGCCCATCGCCTTCCAGTGTCAGCTGGTGAAAATAAACGTGTCCTCTCCCCTCACTTATTTTTAATGTCCCCATAGTTCATTTTTCTAAACCTTGTGCTGCTGCAAACCATTTCTGGTGCTTGAGAGAAAAGAGTCTGTAATCCATGCAAGTAGCAGTGAGACAATAACGGACACCACAATATGCCCAAAATTACAGCACACAGGTATCTTACAGATATCTTACATGGCAATGACCTATTTCTAGCAGCAGGCAGTAGCTGTTAAAGACACCAGCAGGGCAGCCTCACTATAAAAAAAAACAGGAGGCTTTAAATTCCAGTTATGGCCAACCTTATCAGCAGCAGCTAAAACACACAAAAAGGCTCCTTCTGGCTGCAGATAAACTCAACCCGCAGCACAGTTTGTTCAGTAAAGCCTGTTGCTTCACGGGCTGTGTTTGTAGACCCCGTTTTAAACCCGAGAGGTGTGTGAGCGTGATGAGTGGTGCGCGTGTGTTAAGTTTGTGTGAGTTCTCGACAGAAGCAGCTGTTGTATGCGCCTGGAGTTCAAGAGAAGTGAAGGAGCGCGTGGGAAGTGATTCAACACGGTCCACCTGCCACGCGCACGTGTGTACACACACACACACGCACTCACACCGGGTCAGAGGCTTCACCAGAGGGCAGCAAATGGTCACCATGTGTCACTAACGCAGGCACAGACACATTTATACAGAGAAAATGCCCCACTCATAGACAGACTTCCCTGATCTGAAGCAGCAGCCCTGACCAGACGCTCTCCAATAATTGTAAAGGAGCCATCATGACTGGATAATTACAGACCAAGTAAAGCCAATAACACAATTGTACATAAAGGGCCTACAGTGCGCGTAAATGGTTTACGCAGAAACCCTGTGGGCTGTGCTTTACATAATAATCACAACAGCGCACCGGTAACAATGTTACAAGAAGTTAATTTGAGGGGGTGGGGGTCGCCCGCTATTCTTTTCAGTCCTTTAGGCTAATCAGAATTTAAAAAAACGATTGTCTCAACAACAAAAAAACCTTAACAAGGCGGATTATAAACACCAGATAATAAAAAAAGCAGCTTTAATCGCCACCTGAACCCACGGGAGTGGCTCTTTCTTTCTCTTTCAGTAGCACTGACGCTCTCTTTCTTGCATTTCACACACACATGAGCACGCACACACAAAACACGCGCGCACACCCGCGTACATACACAAGGGCTCGGCACCGACCTTCGAGAAAAAGAAAAAAAAAAGAAACTAGCACCCGTTTCCTCGATATCGCAATGACTTCCTCAACATAACCCTCGCCGTATTGCTCGCGCTCGTTCACACAAAACAACCTCCAGGTTTTTAAAACATAACTACAGGTTTACACAGAATTACTCACCGCAAACAAGTATGGGCTAATCCAGTGTTTAAATTAGTAAATTTCTCCCTCCGTTAGTGGTAAAAGCGCGGATCCATCCCTCCGTCGAGAACAGAGAGTCTGCACTTTGTTGTCACGCAGGAAGCTCCGACGCCTAGCGTGGCCACGGGGACGGAGCAGAGCACAGCAGAGCGCCGGGGAGAGGAGGAGAGAGGCGGCCGGCTGCTGGGAGCCGGGAGGTGGGGCTTCCTCTCCGGCGGGGGCCGGACAGACAGACAGACAGACAGACACGCCTGAGGGGGGCGGGGGGTAAAAGCACCTGCTCCCCCCCCCCCCCCCCCACTGTCACGCCTCCAGTCCACAGGGCTGACCCCGCATTGTCCCCCCAATGGGATAAAGAATGTCCCGTCCATCCCCAACCAGGATAGAGAGAGTCACTTCCTGTTCATTTAAAATAACCACAAATCTGTGACTAACTTGTATCTACAAATTCAATATGACAAAATGAAAGGAGACAATATGAACCATCCATTCTTTATTCATCTACTCTTCTAAAACAACAATTAGCCTGCGCCATTTATGTTTTTACAGACTATATTATTTCTGTTTCATTAATTTGAATATCCTATGCTGCCTTTTTTTAACATGGATTGTCTTTCTCATGCAATGCCAATCAAAAGCATATTCGACTGGAAATGCAATGATCTGAACAGTGATTCTATGTTTAATTAGGATTATTAAGGGATATTAATTAATTAATTGTTAATTAACACATTTTCTGCAGATCTGTGATGCTACCACGCAAAATACAAAGCCGTTTATGACAGTTTTTTAAATATATATTCCTACGGTAACTCCATAAAGACACACAACATAATTTATTCTGTTAACAATCGTCTGTCCTCATGGTGTGTTTACACTAAACTTGCTGTAGGCTACATTATTGTATTTCTCCAATAATACATCCAAACCAATAACACTAGATCAGTTCTGATATTAGTATCTCCAAAAGCGTGTGATAGGCTACTAGAGGTCATGTGACTGAGTAGTTCATACTATGAAATATCTTAAATCTGGCTGAAACTCAAGCTTTAACCACAGTTTGCAATAACCAACAGATATTAAAGAATAAGACCCCTTTGTTTTGCTTGTTGCTAATATTGCATGGCCATACAGTACATACAGTAGGTTAATAAAAAGAAGAGTAATTGCATCAACTGTCCACAAGGGGACAGTCACCCACCAAAAGCACAGAGAAGCCTCAGCTGACAACCTCTTCCCCTTTCTGGCTTATCAATGGTTTTACTGTGGATTAGATACCAGAGACTGCACAGGCTGTAAAATTAAAGCCGCACTTGTAAGCAGTAAAGACAGGATGTGCTCCCAAAGCCAAGGATGAAAATAAGGATTAAGCAGGTGATGGCTGGGGAGGAAGCGGGATGAGGCCCTTTTCACATTGTGCTGTAAATTGCTAATTGCTGCGATGTATTGGATCAAATGCAGGCCTAATTATAAATGATGTGTCTCCTGCCACAGTTCACTTCTCCGTGCTCACAGAAGGCCCAGCACAGCATAGAACAGAAACACTACCCAGCACACACAGCGTTCCCCTTTAGGCAGCATGACCCTCTTTCTTGTTTGTATGTGTGTATGTGTGTGTGTGTGTGTGTGTGTGTGTGTGTGTGTGTGTGTGTGTGTGTGTGTGTGTGTGTGTGTGTGTGTGTGTGTAAAGATGTATTTCTGCAGTTCGTGATTAAGCCTGCGTGTCTTGTCTTTCATCCAAGTGATAGTGTTTCCCTCACCTCTACTTGACCTGCGAGAGAGAGCAGGTATACAAGGTATCCTGACTAACGATGCAGCACGGAGACCTCAGCCTTTGATCTGCCTGCTGTCTGTACACATGCTACCCCCAGGACAGCTATCTAGACACCAAGGCAGCCCCCTTCTGTTCAATTAGTCAAATAATCAGTCATTTTTGGTATTAAAATTACTTAGTTGACAATTTTTTAAAATCAATTAGTCATTTTCTATGGTATTCATTATAATCACTGATCACTAATGAGTCTTTAGTCCTTTCTGGTGATTAGTCATTGCTATTAAGGAAAATAATAGTAAAATCTCTGGTATCACAATGATATTCACAAATATGTTTTGGTGCTTGAATAAGCACCAGGTCATTCAGCATGACAACATTCATCTGAGCTACAGAAATACTGGAATACATTTTTTTTCCCCCAATTAAATCTAAATCTAATGAATTTATCAAAACAATGCTGTGAGTATTAATCGCAAGGTGAGCCGTACTAGACACACACCCCCACACACACATACACAAGCTTACCAATATGTACAGTGCAGGTAAACGAGCTAAAAAACACACAATTGTGTATCAACACGTACGCTCACGAATGCTACACTCCCTGTACAGCTTTCCTCCCCACTGCAAATAACAACAATGATTCAGCTTTTATTGCACAACGTAAATGAACACAAACAGTTTGAAAAAAAGCTTTGGAATGCTTAACCCATTAAAAAACTCAAACATAAACGTTTATGTTTTCATTACGTACTTTCAAAAATACGCATTTGCACTGTGTCTCCCACAAATGAGCCTTTCCTAATTACTACTCCACTTCTCAGCCACAGGTGCACTACTATACAACTAGGCTGCAGGGTATTCTCGTCTCCTCCTCCTGTCCTCTTTCTTCAGCCTTTACTGCCTCCACCTCCTTTCTTTGATACTAAATTCCCACCATCCCTCATTGATTTGAATACTTGCCATTTCACATCCTCGTTCCTAACATTGCCTTCTCCCCCGCATCCTTATCTCTGCAGCCTTTACCTCCCTATGCACCACCTCTTCCTCTCTCTCTCTCTCTCTCTCTCTCTCTCTCTCTCAGCAGTGGACCTGGCCTTCGGCATCGTTAGCTTAATTTAATAAAGGGGCTTAAGCTTTTGAGAGGCTTTTGAAGGATCTGACTGCTGTTACATTCATTTCAATCTATCAGCCACTAGAGACACAGCCTTGTTGCATGGCTCAGACAGAGAGCGAGAGTGTGTCTGTGCATGCGCGCGTGTGTGTGTGTGTGTGTGTTGGGGAGATCGTAATAAAAATAGTTCTAATTATTAGAGCTATGATGGAATCCCACACCTTGTGATCTCACAACACACTCCAGCTCTACCAAGTATGCTGAGTAGTGTAGGGGTTGGTTGTACAGCGGATGAGAATGTCTGCATCATATATGTGTGTCAGCATATACGTCTTGTGCTCGCCAGTATGCACATTGACGGTGGAGAGGGGCGTCTGGTGGATGAATTGACCTGCCCTGTGAAAGCATGCACGCTTTCCTCCCCCATGGCATCTAAAAAGAATGGCTCTTTCACCTCCTTTTTGAACTCCCTCGCTCCTCTCAATGACAAATGGCACAAACTCCCCCCCCCCCCCCCCCCACCTCCTGCCTCGCCTCTATTATGTGGACAACAAGTGGCAGCGCTTTTAGCCTTCGCCATGGGGACACACACTCAGAGAGGCTGGGTTAGGAAAGACTTCAGCCCCCCTTCAGGACATCCTGCCTGGGCCCCCTATTACTCTGGGCCTTCTATCCAGACTATGCTAGGCTTTGCCTCCTACTTCCATCACCCACACAACACCTCAGACAACCAGCAATCCAGGCAAAGCACAAAACAATGCAGAAGAAAACCAATAGGCCTCGTGTATGTCTTTGCATTTACAAGCATATGTGCTTGTGAGAGTGAGTGCTGCAGGGCATATGCTTTACCTCTGGGGTGTCCTCTGGGGTGTGTGTTCCACATTCTTCCCAGGCAGATATTAAATTAAGGCGATAGAGGTAATTAACATGCAGATCAGATGCCACACAGAAGACAGAAGAGGGGAGGGGCTAAGCAAAGCAACAGATTAAGCAAGAAAGAGAGAGAGAGAGAGGGATAGATGTAAAGACAGAGTAAGTAAACGGAGAAATAACTCGGAATAGTGAGGCCCTGCACTGTTTTACCCCCCGATTTACTTTGTTTACCTCTCTGACTGACCTGCTGTCGTCATTGTGTTACCACACAGCTGTCCTACACATATGCATAATGGTGTCAGTATACCAGCAGAAAGAAAGCATAGAGCTGCAGCTAAATTAATATTTTCACTATCAATTAGTAGGATAATTAATTTCTTGATTAATTGTCTATAAAATGGTTTTAATTAATAGCAAAATAGTTGCTATTATATTTCAACAAATTAATTAATTTACTAATCGTTTCAGCTCTAAATGTGATCTAGAAACCTAAACCATTTTGAAACCCTAACCCGAAACCACAGTTCTAGAATCAAGATATCTTTATTGATAAAGGTATACCAAGGTGGTAATCCCAGTCAAATGTACTTATCTACCAGTTTATTAGGCACAAATGTATCGTCTAATGCTATTGAATGAAATAAATCTGAAACAAACCTCATCTTTGAGAAGAATTAAAAAGGTGTATAAGTGCAACGCATTTTCAGTGATGAAGATGAAATTGTTAACTGAACCTATAGCTCTACCTATAACACCAGAATACAACCTATAGCTCTACCTATAACACCAGAATACAACCTATAGCTCTACCTATAACACCAGAATACAACCTATAGCTCTACCTATAACACCAGAATACATCATTTTGCCCATACATTTATAGAATGTCAATCTTGAAACAAAAGACAGTCATTTCCAAAGTTCTTGAATGTAACATTTAGCGAAAAAACAAGAGGCCATAATATATTCTGTAAAATACTGCAGAAATACAATATATATATAATACACTATTTAAAAAAAACTGAATACTGAGATCCAATGTTGCATTAAACATTGACCGGAACAAAAAAGCACCACCGACTTGAAATAAAACATACACAGTTCAATTAGTGCCCAGCAGCTTTTTGCTTGCCTGACCCTTTAACCCAGACCCCATTCTCACAGCCAAACACCACCACCTTCTGACGGACAGCCACACAAGACCAATCGCAAGACACTTACGTATCCTTCAACCAATTAGAACTGCAGGGGATGATCTGTCTTCAAGCCTGTGTGAGCTAGAGTAGACTTTGAGGAGATTAAAAGAGGGTTGCAGAGTAATCTCTTTCATATTTACTTTGCATGGCTCTAAATATGCTGCTTATCTGCCCCTCCACTTATTTACATATATACATATGCATCAACATATGGTGTAGCACCAAAAAGCCTTGCTGTAAAAACAGGTCAAAGCCCACAAACAAAACAGAACAAGAAACTAAAGCTGACAGAAAAAGGAGATGTGTGAGAGAAACATGGGTTCGGACTGGAAGTATAGGGAGTAGGTCTGTGGATAGAGCACGCTTGGCTGTGTTCCCTCCTTGCTTTCCTCCTACTGTCCAAGCGTCTGTGTATGTGTGTGTGAGCAACAGGGGAGTGTGGTGAGGCCTATTAACAGACGTAGTGGTAATAGGCAGGGGGAGCCAGGATGTGTCTGAGCCACTGACCTGCCCATTAGCTCTCTCCACTCCGCTAAGCCCTCGCATCGATCACCCAGCCACACATAATTGATCTGGAAAACCAGGCACGAGCGCACTACTTAGACGTACCCTCCGCCTCTCAATGTTACCGTGGGTGTGTGTGTGCGAGGGTGAGAGAGAAAGAGAGAGAGAGAGGATGTGTGTGTGTGTGTGTGTGTGTGTGTGTGTGTGTGAGGGTGATGGTATATATGTGTGTTTGTTTTATTTCTATGAATGTCTGAAAGGCTTCTGGGTCTGAGTGGATACACGCATCCACAGACACCCTTCATTACACATTCAAAAAGGCCAAGGAATTTAGAAGCCCGTTGTTATATCATTCCTCCCATTATTCAAATGTATTCCACCTTCCCACCTCTCTGCTGTGACATAATTAACAATGTACACTCCTCTATTAGCCACACCGGCGGCAGCATAATTGTTAGCTGTCAGTGTGAATGTTCAGAACACACAGACACCCTTAACCCACTAAGCACTTTGCCCAAGTGCATACACACAAACATAGACAAGCACAAAATAGATATATACGCATATACATACACTTGTTCACTCATTGTACCTTCGTTCTCATTTTATACCTATACTGCCCTAATTGCAGCAGCAGTTGAAATTAATCTTTATGGAAAATATCGCAGCTGCTAATTAGATTAAATTGTTCCCTCCTCACTCTCATTGTAGAGATGAAGCCCCACCGCCTGTTCCCCTCAATACAGCAGCAGAGAGAGGAACTAGAATAACTACTCTGGCAAAGAAAGAAACAAAGATGAAGAGAGGGAATATGGGATGCAGGTTACAGAAATCACTATTTTACTGTCATGCTTACAGCAGAAAAGGGAAGAATAAAGAAAGGGGAAACGGACCAGAGAGAAGGCTACAAATAGAGAGTGGAGAAGGGAAAGAGACGGGTACAGATGGAGACATGCAAATGGATGTCAGTCAGCAGCAGATGCGACTGTGTTTCTGTAAAGAACAGGAGGACAAAAAAGAAACCTGTGAGATGAAGGAGGCAAACGGCAAAGAGTTGTTTTTGCACATACAAACACCCATAAACACCTGTAAATTTGTGAAAACACATTCTAACAAACGGCATGGCAATGACTGGAAATCACAGCACAACAGTTTGACAGCAAACAAATCAATTAAACAGATGAAGCAGCTCTCAGCTCAGAATACTTTATTGTAAACAAGGACTTCGGTGTGTCTCTGTGTACGAGAGTAGCCTCTGATATCACTTATTGTCAATGTTTCTGGAGTTAAACTTAACATGGAGTTTCACACAGTATAGAAATACATCCACTGGACAATCTTTTTGTGACTTGTGTATCTTTTTTTTATTTTTGTAAATCAAAACATAATCCATAAAACCCTGTTTCTTTTCCATTATCCCCGCCCTTTCACAAACACACACACTTACTCCCCCATTTTTTCACCCGCCCCCACACACGCACACATACCCTCAAACAGATGGCACAGGGACGATGATAGCCAAACCAATTATTTATCTAATTATGACTTACCATTTAACAGCGTAATCTCCCCCCCGCAATTGTAAGGTATTAAAATAGGGGTGATTAGGGGGGTTATGCAAATCGAAACAAAATCATTACACTTGCAGTGGAGTTCACAGGGGCAACCCAGCGTCAGCATCCCTACTTGAACATTCCTAACATACACACACCACTGTGTTTTAAAGTACTGTTCCTTTGGTTTGTCTGGCAGATATGGCCACACATGTACAACATCATGCATAGAGTGATACATGTACAGGAAATGGAGAGAGAGCGAATGAGAGAGAGAGAGAGAGAGAGAGAGAGAGAGAGAGAGAGAGAGAGAGAGAGAGAGATGTAGCAGTGGCCAGTGTGAGTTCAAGCTCATGCTAATAGGGTAATTGCATTGATTTCCATTTAGCTGCACTCTCTGATGTTATTTACAGCATTTAGCCCCACAAACAAGACCCTTCTCTTTTCTCCCAGCTTGCTTTTAACTAGCCGTGACACGCTGTCAGTGTCAACCCCTTTTCCTCTACCCTCTGCCCCCCTTCACCCTTTTCACAACTGCCAAAACAGCCAAATACATTATTAGGCCATTAATAGCAGTCACACTCGCACATCCCTCCACCCCCCCCCCCCCTCCCTCCGGTTTCATTCCAGTATTGCAGTCCCCTCCCTCCCTCTCCTCCTCTCAGGCCTGTTGGCATGGGCACTGAGCTGCTTTGAAGTGGTCTTGTTTATTCAACCAGCCTGAGATACGTGTGTGTGTGGTGGAGTGAGGGGTGGGAGGGCTTTGTTTCGGCGGACCAAATGTCAGGGTCTTACAACAAGTGTTAAGGCCAAATTATGCTTTTCATTCAAGGTGTTCTGGAGAGAGACACAGCTGAGGCACAGTTGTTGGGGCAATGTGGGATACGAATGCATTGACTGCAAGAACTGACAATTTGGTTTCCTGATTTTGAATCTGGTAATAGGGAAGTGTACTTTTCAGTAATGCCAGACAAATTTAAATTTTATGATCCAACAAAGTCTTAACGTGCAGTAATTGTTGCTCTCTGTCAACAAATTGAATAAGAGAATATAAACATTATTTCTTCAGATACAAAAATTATCTGGTTATCAAATATATGACAGTCAACGAGTTCAACCCGATCAGCCTTTAGAAGTCTGCCTCCTCTCACCTCCCTGTCTCACAAGTCATACAACAAAACACTTCATGAGAGAAAGAGAGCATGTGAAAGAGAGTGGCATGATTAGCATGCAGCAAACAGAGTGTCGTATTAGTGCTACATTAATGCGATGGTCACGTCCGGGACACAGACAGACTGCATTAAGCTCATCATCACTCTTCTGCACACATCAAGGACTCTGCCGAGACCTCCAACGTACCACGTCAGTCAAAGAGCAACAGGAGATGTGGTAGTTCGCTTATCTGCGTGTTGTTGAGTGCATATAGTTCAGTCGTTCATGCATGTGGTGCACGTGGGTTAACACTGAGACAGGGCATGGGGGTCGTTCTGTACTGATGACCACGATGTATGGAGGAGTGTTTTGTATGTTCAAGGCGAACATATGTGCTCTGTGTGCCATGTTTGTGAAGAGCGTCATTCAAGTGCTGTGTGGGCGGTAAAGTGGCTCGGTGTTAACACCACAGACACACTAGTGTGTGCAAGTGTACGTGTTATACATACATAGCAGTGCAACATATGCAATTTGGGTTTAGCCGGAGCGTACTGCAGTACCATCAGTACCCACTTGTTTTCGCATCGGCAACCTCTCCTGTTAATGTAGCAACGTTAGCGCCATGCTGTACACAGAGCTCCAAGGTAAACGCATCTGCCTTCACAAAAAGGTATTCATTTTCGCACAAGCAGGGAGAGAGCAATACCGTGTCAAGGCCCATCTAACAAATGTGTTATTCAAGCGGTTTAAGAGTTTCTTTCTATCACAGCCTTTTCTCAGTAGTTCCAGGAGGTGATGGTCAAAGAACTTGAAAAAACAGTTGAAAAGACATTTCATTATAGTGAAACATTTGTCTAGCCTCAAGTGCAGCCATCTTTAATATCAGCCAGCCCTCTATCTCCTGCCTATGAATTAACATGGCTGATAAAAACCTCTAGTAGAAAAAGCTATGCCTATTGTGCTTTACAAAGAGATACACTGACATCAATCATGGCCCACTGCTACAAAGCCAGCGATGACAGTGATTTTAGAGGACAAAAACAGGTGTGGTCTCTCTGGATCACTGCGAATGAAAATAAAGATTAGGATACTTTACACACCAGGTATAGCTATAGTTTCCCTTACTCTTCCTCCCTCCATTACTTTCTTTCCTCCTGGGGGTTCAAACAGCAATAGCAAGCGTCCTACTGTAAGAAGATAAGGGAGGCTAAGGCGCTTCTATCCTCAGAGAACACACACACTCCGAGGGATAAGCTATGGACTAGTCCGGATCCTCGAAACACACAAACACGAAGAAGCAGACGTTACAAAGCAGAAGCTCTCGTCTCACCGCTAAGCAAGCAGGAGGAGGGAGGGAAGATGAGGAGAGAATGAAAGGATTTAGTCTTCATCTGCGGATGAACATGCCATCTCCTCCTCCCTGTTAGCACAGACTCCCTTGCTTCCTTTTACCTCTAATTGCCAATTGAGCCCTCTTTTTTGCTCTGTCAGCCTGTGCCCTTAAACACCCCCTGTCTTTGGACAACTGGGTTACTGATGACTGATGACATGAAGCGTTTTTGCAACACTCTTTACATTCCAAAGCAACATAAGCTATGGCTCTGAACATTAGAAACACATTGCTTAAGCCAAGCACACGCTTCACACTCCTCCGACACACTTTCCCCGCGTGCAGATGGTGTGTGTTTAAAGCCAGCAGGGCAATGCCCGTGCATGTCAGTGTGTGTGTGTGCATGCATGTGCATCTGCGATATGTGAGTAAATGTTTGAGTGTGGTTACATGAGTGCTTGAGGTCTCACCTGGGGGATGAGAAATTAACACAAGCAAATTTCATTGCGTTCATTTTCATTTTGCTGGTAACAAGACCATCTGCTAACCATCCTGCTCTACACAGGAAAGAGAGAAAAAAGAGAAGTGGGCTAGGCTGCAATCACTCCCACAGTCCATTTCTCTCTCCTCGCCACCCTCCACCCTCTCTCTCTCCAACACGGTGAGGGGCAGAGATAACACCTCAAGGCCATGATGTTGCTGCCAGCCTTTAAACCTCTCCGTCTCCCTCTGCCTTGCTCTCTGTGGTTTTCGTGATGAAAGAGGGGAGGCAGATCAGAGGGAAACATGGCAGCCAAAAGACTTGTATCCGCAGCCAAGGCTAAAACCAGAGCACAGAGTCACTGCCCTTCACTATTCACCTACAGCACAGACTTGTGGACACCCACCTACACACATACAAACACATGCACATTGGCATACATTACAACCAAACGTGTTATGTATATACACAATATGAAATAGTGTATGCTTGCACCGACACACAGATAAACTGTTTGAGTGTGCATGTGTTTGTCTGTGTTAGGATACAGATGGGCTCCAGTGGGCTGTTACAAACCCTCTCTGACAGCGGCTTATTGAGGGCATTGGCCTTTGGCTCTCGCATCTGTGTTGGTGTTGAGGAGCCAAAACACACAAACAACACAGATTAATAAAAGCTTAAATAAGTAAAATGCATATATATATATATATATACACGCACATTAAGTTTAATGTATTATATTTGTTCAGTAAAACTATCCTATATCTGTTATAATGACATGAATCATCTCCTTGCTTCCCACTACACGCAGGGAGACTTTTCAGTAAAACACTTGGATTTGTTCGTACAGCAAATAATGACACAAGAAAAGAGAAAGGGAGCGAGAGGAATTCACTGATCTAATTAGCAGCTAGTTAGCAGCAAAACAGTTGAGTGCAATTAGGGAGTGTGTTGTTGTGTAGGGAAGGGTTTAAATGCTATCCTGATTACCAAGGATGTTCATTTGCTCTCTGCCAGGAGACACACTTAGTGCATCTGACTGCTAGATTTAGACTAACTGGATGAGAATGGAGCAATTTTGTTTGTTTTAGAGTGAGTTAAATACTTGTGGGTGTGAGTGCGTTTGTCTGTTAGAGGTTTTGGGTGTTGGGGAATGAGCAAGCATGTGTCCTTCCATGTATCCACCTGTGTGCGTTCATGTGTGTGTCTCCATTGGAAGAGGGCACACAGTTGTCTGATACACTTAGACTCTTCATTAACATCCAAAATCTAAACTCTGCTTTACTACCACATACCACAAACACACCTCATCTCTCCCCCTCTGCTCCCTCCCTTCCCTCTTGGCAGAGTCTCCCCCTGTCGGCAGGTGCACGCTCCGGTGGCAGCCAAAGTGCCAACCTGCCCTCCATATGCCCGCCTCCGCAGTGCCAGCTTACTCCTGCCACTCCCCACCAGGATTCAGCTGGCCGCCCCTCCCCGAATCTGTTCCCGCTCCCCCACCACCCATCCTCCCCCACACTCATCAGTATCCATCCCTGGCCTTTCTTCTCCCACACACACACCCCTGACCTCATCCGTCTCGTAACAGCTCTCCCTCATCTCTAACAAAGCGGTGGTGCACTTTTGGCATCCCGCTCACATCTACTCGTCTTATCTTTGTGTTTGCTTCATCCTCCCCCTTTAGCCCTTTTCTCACCTTACACTCTGCATTCCTCTGACCTTCATCTGCCGTTCTAAGCACCCCCCCAGTTGTCCAGCCCTTTTTTGAGACCTCCCTTGACATGATGCTGAGAGACCCGAGCAGACACTCACAGAGCCAGGAGCCAGGCCACATCAATCAGCACCAGAGTCTAGGACGTCAGATCGATGCATCATCCTTCAACTGGTTGTATTCTGGGATTGATAGGGAAAAACACGCTCCTGGACCAGTGGTGTGGAGCATGTTTTACCGTTAGCAAGTTACTCTCGTCTCTATTGGGCTCAGGGCATCAACACAACGTGTGAGTGTGTGAGAGGAAGTGTGTTGTTGTGTGTCCACTCACTAAGAAACGCTGATGTAACCTTGTCTGACCTTTCAGCAGTATAGTTCTCCCTAAGGGTGTGAAACCACCCCTATCGAGGCTACACTCTGACACCAAGCAGCCAAACAAACACCAGTAAACACACAAACACAGCGCCCATAGGGCTGGATGTGAGAGAGGAAGAGTTACATCATCAAACCCTCTGCCACATTTTTGTTTAGCTTTTTGTTTTTTTCAGAAAAGGAAAGACAGGCGTCATTTTTCGAGCACATATTGTACACTCGCATGGACGAACACAGTGTGTGAGATATGTACTCAGCTATAGCCACTGTGCTATTTGTTTTGTGATCGCTGTAAGGCTTCCATAAACACAGAGTGATGGAGCGGTAATCCTGTGCCCTCTCCTCATTACTCCTCCTCCTGAGGAAGTCATCTGACCGGCCCGGAGCCATCTATTCAGGTCACAGCCATCATCTATCATCCATCATCCGGTCTCTCCCTGTCTCTACGTCTCACACTCACTCACTCGCACACAAATTCCGTGTGTGGCCGCTAATTTTAATAGGATGTTTTAGGCCCAGTCACTGATTACTCGCCCAATGCTAAACCACTGTCTGAGAACAGTGAAGACAGTGAGACAGTGAAGGAGAGTAAGTGAGTGAGCTAAGATATGGACAGGGGCAGGGGGGGACTGAGAGGAGTGAGAGGAGTGAGAGAGACCTTGCCTCGAGTCATTTCCAGTATTTAACATGATGTGATGAGCTCTCGCCTTTCTCTTAATCTGTCCTCCATGATTCATTTCCATTTCCTGTGTGCCGAAAGGCTGGCAGCTCGGCACCAATCAGCCGTACCGAGGCACACAAACAAGCACACACACACACACACACACGCACACACACACACACACACGCACACACATACACACACACACACACAACCTACCTCTGCCAATAAAGTAGAAGACAGGGGTTATTTATTGATTACAACATTGAATGTGGTCTCAGGTCATTCATCCCTGGTAAAGAAGATAACTAACAACCAAGGACCTGCTAACCCTCGCTGACTAATTCCACCTCCTGCTGATACCCTGAGGTCATCGGCCGCTCAACCCCTCCAACACTCACATATTGAGTATAGAGAAGCCCCCCATGGTGACGCAGGTATTTCCATTCTTGTCTATAAACACTGCAGCACTCTGCGGCAACACTCTCAGGACCCTGGAGTCTGGCCATAGAGAGGAGAGAGGGACCCACCAGGCCTCAAGGAAGGCTACCAAGCATGACTGCATGCAGACAGAAAGCTGGTGGATGATACTCATTTAAGAGGTAAATAATAGCTTCAACGATATCAGAAAGTGCACATAGAGACAGTAGATGCATGTTTATGCATGACAGACACATGCTTCAAAGAGGAGGAGAGGGGATTTAACAAATTGCACTTTCTTCAGTCCTTGTCTGAAGCAAAGGAGTTGCTTTGATGGCTAAGCTCTGAAATCCCATCGACTAATGATTGGAAAGCTGCCAGCTTAAAAGGCCGCCCCCGTTTACTGCAAAAAAATCATACAGTATAATACACATAAACACACAGTCCAGAGAAGAAAACGTGCAGTTTCCACATCCCTATTACCCTCTTTCTGGATGGTACAGTTTTGGGTTTTCCACTCTCTTCCTCATAAATCTTAGCCTCACACATTCTTAATTACCCCGGAAGTGAGGGAGTATTACCCTGCTTCTCTCTCTAACCTCATCTATCTGGTTTTTTTGGCCTTGTTTCTCTACCCACCATGCATTTATAGTGCTGTTAAAAGGGCAGGGAACATTTGAGATCAATTACATTCCCCAGTTTTCAAGTGTATGTGTATGTGTGTGTGTGTGTGGACGTGAGTACGGACACGTTTATTCAAAATGGGAGGACCTGATTGCTCAGATGAACACTGAAGCCTGCTGGTCGAGCCAGCAGGTGCTCTGCCAGGAAGATAGTGGACAAAATGTAACAATCTGTACTGCCCTGCAGAAGAGAGTCATTTGGCAACGATATCTACTATCCTCTGTCTGTCTGTCTGTGTATGTGTGTGAGTGTGATGGCATGAACATAAACATACCTTTCTGTAAAACACCGGATACAAAATAAAATAAATGTCTCATACGTTATTTAGGAAAAACTAGGCCAAAGCTTTAAACATTTAAGATCTTCAAGAACATCACATTCTCACTCCCAACTTTTCAAATAGCCTAAAACTATGACGCTCGTTGTCCAGAAGCTGCAAATTGTTTTACTGATCATCCAAGTGGTAATGTGATTATGGAAAGAAAAAATAGGCAAAATAAATGAGTGGTGAAAATATGTGTCTCTGAGAGATGAGCCCAAGTTATATAAAGTCATATCATACAGCTATCCATGCACCTTCTGCTCTTCTAATTCATACATTTATATGAATGAATACAGCCCCGGCCTGTCTGGAGCAACAGTCTGATCAGCCAAAAAGCATCCTGTTGAGCGCAACATGGTGTCATGGTACATGCTGTGTACAAAGTTTCTGTGCAACAGGCCAAAATCCATTTTAAGTTCTCACCTTGTATGATCATATAAACTCTGACATCTGACTCTCTCTTCATACCTTTCTATAAATCTTCATGTTCAATTTTGTTTCTCTGTCTCTCACGTATACAAGAACGATGACGATGATCAGTTACATAATGTACATTACTGCTTCCTCTGAGCATCTTTACCATACATTATATTATCATCACAAATCAATGACACAAACCACCTCAAAGAGTGCAGCATTACCTCCATGCTTTCCACACCCATTCGTAATGCACTTTAGTCATTGCGTTGGTCAGTGGGAAGCTTACAAACCATTCACCACTCTGGTTTCTCAAACCGCTACTCATCTGAGAGTGCACGTAAGTGAAAAATAATACCGACAACGTGCACATGTGTCTACGTGTAGTGATGTGGATCCTCGGTGTGTGCGTGTGTGTGTGTGTGTGTGTGTGTGTGTGAACCCAAAGCCATCAGATGCATGCAGGGTTTAATTAGGATTCTCGGTAGTCTAATTTGATTAACGGAGGCAGAAGAAGATGAAGGTAATTAAAACTAGACTATTTCTGCTGCTGGAATATTGTTTCAGGAGAAAGGTGGCAACACACACACACACACACACACACACAAACGCACGTTCAACCACAAAATGCAAGTGAGCCCATATACTCATTGCTCGCGCATTCCAAATGGGGTTCATGTAAGTTTACAGCGACTTAACGCGAAAGAGCAGAGGTGAGTGTCCGTCATGATAGCCAAGTGTTTGACAAGCACTGTGAGTGTGAGACACAAGACCTATGCCAACTGATATCCCTGCACACAGCTGTGAAGAAACCGTTTCCCATCCCACTTCTGCCTCTATGTGTGTGCATTGTCCACAGCCACAGAGGAGCAGAACAAACAAACCCACATACAACACAATGCACTACACAAACAGCACTGCATCTCCCTGGTGCCAAACTGACAAGACTACCAGAGGGAACTGAAAGGGAGGAAGAGAGCTGACTGCAGTCCATAAATCATAGTTGTATGCTACTGTGATACCAGCAAAGCCCCCATTAGCCCCTGCACCTGTTAGCTCACAGAATGTCTGTTGGAATAGTGTCTCAGTATGTTTTTTTCTTTCTATTTCATGTGTGCAGGTGTGTGTGTGTGTGTGTGTGTGTGTGTGTGTGTGTGTGTGTGTGTGTGTTGAAATGCAGGAGAACCAAATGTCCTGACGGATATAATAAGATGAAAAAGTCCTTCTTTTCATGATTTTATTTAAAGGAATACCTCAACAGTTTTGGAAATATTAAATTAGAATTAGATTTATTTCTGGGAGTTAGATTAGAAGAGTGTTACGACTCTCAGACATGAGAGTGATATCGATCCTCTCATATTACTCTCCGGAAGGAAGCAAAAACACGCACATCCCAAACTGAACAACTCCTCCAAGTACAGCGCTGGAGTCAGGACATGGTAAGCTTAACTTAGCATAAATATTAGAGGGAGGGGTGAATGTTACACTTTAAGTGAAGAAGTCTGACTAATCATTTGTTGCACATTTAGGATATCAATAAGGATCTCACAAGTATAGTCATACAAAACTGCGTGTGTGTGTGTATTTCTGGAACTCCCCCGACACTGTTGCTGGTGGTGGCTTGTATCCAGAGAGGAGCCGAGGCCACAGGTGTGCAGGGTCAGGGTTTAACTGCCCCGGGTTTTACGAGGAGGCTAACGGGGCAGCCGCTGAGATGAGCCACCGCCAACCTTTACGGCCATGACCGGGGCAGAGCCACCTGCGGACTGCCGTGGAACAGATGCCACACAGAGAATGGGTCAGAGCTTTTACAGCAAGGGCAGAGCGAGGGAGAGAGAGTCGGAGAGTGGGGAGAGAAAAAGGGTGAGGGAGCTAGTAGTCCATCATTGTGACTGCTTTACTGGCGCTACTGCCATCTAATGACAGAGCTGTCAGAGCACATGGAGCGGGAGGAATGGAGGGATGGAAGGGCCGAAGAGCAGAGGGGGAGTAACAGATAAATGGATACAATGATAGAGTGAACTGGGGGATAAAAGCACAGAGGGAGGAGGAGAAAGATGGAGAGAGACCGGTGACACATGAGTAGATGATAGCATGAAGAGAGTAGTAGATGCAGCGGGGAGATTTGAAGGAATTGATCGAAGGAGATGGCTTCAGATCGGAACGGAGAGAAGGAAGGAGAAGGAAAGATATTGCGGTTAATTGGATATAATGATTATTACACTACTGCACAGATACTCTTCTGACACATGCAGTATGGGCTTCTCTGCTAAGGTTACCAGTGTGTGATGGCTCTGCTGCACACACACAAGCAAATGTAAAATGTGCACATTTATAGAAAGAAAAAGCTCTCTCCACACACACAAAACACTTCTCCGGTCCGAAACCAGAGTGCTCCGTAATCGCCAGTGATTAGTCCACACTTTGATCAAGGGCTCCACACCCAGCATTGCTCGCACACATATTGATTACACTGGTGTGTGTGTGTGTGTGTGTGTGTGAGAGAGAAGAAAGGGTTTTTGTCCATGTCACTGTGTTCCCTAGGAATTGATTTTCAGAGAGAGCCGGAGACGGGAAGAGAAGAAGACCACAGCAATCAGACTGGTTTAGTACTGGATTTGTTTATGTGCTATTTTCGCTTCTCTCTCTCTGTATAATGTAAAGATAGTTACCCATTGATCTCAATCTGGCCCGTATGCAGCCCCGACAAGTGGACTGGATTACAAATTGGTTGTCTGAGCTAGTCAGTATCTGCAATCTGCAACACCAAAACCTTGTCTGTGTCCTGTCATAACAATACAGCCCTAGTTGCTCTTTAACCTAACTTCCCCGTTTCCCACTTGCCTCTGTGGTTTGCGGTTTCGGCATCACTTTTTTTGGTTGTGCCTGTTTCACTTTCCTGTTCTCTGCCTCTCTGCCTCTCTGTCCACCCCACTTTCTCTTCTTCCTCTTTCTCACTGCTTTTACCCCAAGGCTATAAGCACAGACAGTTCTTTGGGAAAATAACAACAGCAGAGAGTGATCCCGTAGATCTGAGTCGTCAACTTCAACACACACACACACACACACACACAGACATGAGTAAAAACCCAACAATACACACACATCTACCAGAAAGGAGAACAAAGGAGGGAAGTAAAGAGAAGGATGAATAGAAGGAGGAAGGACACAGGTGTAGGACTGAGGTAGGCAAGAATATAACAAGAACAAGAAAAGTGCACTCAGTGCAGATCTCCATCAGGTGTGTCTCCTTCTCCCCTCCCAAAGTAAGAAGACTTGAATCTCACTGAACTTCCTTACAGTCAAGACGGCGGCGAAGATAACAGGAACAATGATTTATTCATCTCGTATAGTGGTTAACTGTTGTGGATCATAACATACTGGCCATTAAATGAATCTGCAGATGCTCCGATACAAAAAGAGACCAAAACAGTCTATAGTCGTCATATTTGAGCCGCAACAAAGCCCAAAATGTGGCCTGAGTTAGCAGTTAATGACGGATCAAAACAATGAAATAGTTTTTTTTTAATTGTGAATTACTGCAATCACTAGAGGTCTTTGAGCATACAGTCATAAATGAGCAAAGAAAATATTAAGCAGATGGGTCCAGTAGCATGGGACATTGGCCATCGACTGGCGGACGGATCAAACACACACACACACACACACACACACACACACACATCCACCCACACACACGACTGACCACATGAACACCCCCCAGGCTAATGCCTGGCAGAGATATTAAAAGCAGGAGTAGTGTACAAGTGAAAAGGCATATGGAGAAGGATTGACCATGCTCCATTTTGGAGTGGTTGCTCTCTGGCTCTGCTCCACCTCGGCTGTGATGTAAATGGAACCCAAGTTCAAGTACTTCTCCTTTCTACCTCTATCTCTACTTTCCCTCACTGTTGTTCTCTCTTAATCCATTTCTTTCTTCACTCTCTCTGCTTTCTTACTATCACACACACACACACCCTCCCAACCAATTCCTCTTTATTTAACCCAACCTTTTTTGTTGTCAAATAATCACAGAGAACTAGCATGTGTCTGACATGGTCTCCAAGGCAACGTCGGTTAAGACGGCAAGGCAGGCAGGGGCTCATTCAGTGGCTGAATGAAAGAGGGGGGAAGAGAAGAAGCAACCCACAGCGCTGAACACACACTCAGACCTTTGGCCACCGTCACAACCCAGACCGTCTCTATGTGTCTCCAATCCGCGTGGATCTCCCGCTGTGGCCTAGGGTTAGTGTGGGAGGTTTAGGGGTTAAAAGGGGCAACACATGGGGCAAATGAGGGAAGAGGAAGAAGACAAAAAGGATGAGGAGGGAGATGAAGGAGATGGATGGGCGATAGAGGGGAGTCAGGGAATCAGAAAGAGAAAGCCCTGAGGAGACAGAGGAGGAAGGTGAGGACATAGAGGAGGTGAAAGCCAGCAACTGAATCCCTCTCTTATCTCTCTTCATCCTTCCTATTTCCTCTCTAATTTCCTCTTTGTATCACTCCCTCACTATCCTTGTTTGATCCAACCATCACTGCCACTGTGGTGGCTGCTAAAACAATGGTTTGTGTTTCTAGGATACCTGCAGTGTGACAACGTGCATGAAACATAAAAGACGAGCATAATGCACAGTGAGAGCATGTAGAAAAAACAGCACACATATAGTAATCGTTTGATTTGGAAACTTAGTTTTGGTAGTAAAATCATAATTCTAAAAGTACTGTATGGCTGTGTTGTTGGAGAAAAATCTAGGCAAAGGGCAGCTAAAAAAAATCTAAATATCCATAACTAATCTCAAATGATGGTGGAGGAGGACAGGTAATGTTTGAGTTGAAGTAGGCAAGTGAAGAGGTCTATTAAAACAGGCCATGGGGTTGTAGAGTGAGATGTGAGGGACAAAACTAAAGCGGCGTTGGTTATGGTCTAACTACACACTCTACCTGCTGACTAAAGCACATACATAATTTATCTCCGCTAAGTGTCAGTGAAGTGTACCCACTTCCACTGTATGGAGACAACAGTCACACAATGATGAAAACGCACATTAAGAGGAAGAGCACCCTTGTACAGATTTAGATTACACAATTAAACAGACTATATTAACAAGAATGTGAGTGAAACAGCCGACATTGCACACATTGTGCACAGCAAAGTGCATATATTTTTGTGTAATTCACAGATGTGTATGTGCACAATGTGCACGTTAAAACAACCAGCGGGTTCATGCATTCATGAACAAAATTCCATATGAGTTCAAACACACACATACAAATAAAAGAAATATGGTAGAATGAGCGCAATAACGAGGCACAGAGAGAAAAATATTGCCTTTCTTAAGTTCCCTTCTCTTTTATTCTCCCTCTCTACCTCGGTCTGTCACTCTCGCTCCCTCTCTCACTGCCCTCTCTTGGCTGTCCTCTCCACAATCAGTGCCCAGTGAGCCGTGAGACGCACTTAAGTGCCGACCAGCGGTAACCTCACGCCACCTTAGCACTCACTCTTTCTCACACACAGACACACACACACACACACACACACACACACACACACAAAACCACAAACATGCACGTGTGCATGCATGTGTGCAAAGTCACCGGCACAGACACAAAGACACACAGATCCACACATTGAGAAATAGACAGATAGAACATACAAAACCACACATTTGCTTCTCTACTCTACTCGCAGTGTGGTTGTGTTGAATAAAACACACGCTGCCACTTAGTGTCCTGTTTACCTGCTGACTTTAGTGCTGATAAAGGGCTGAGAGCTTAGCGAAACAGAGTGAGAGCTGCTGTCACACAGCATTAACATCCTTGAATCTCCGGTTCCCACATCAGGACCAGCAACACAAAGACAAACGTGTCCTCAGATGCACTCCAGAGCTAACCTCAAACCTCTCGTGCACTTTTTCAGAGCATACAAACACATAAAGAAGGACACACACGCACAAATTCACTGTCTATACCACATTTGCAACCATATACATAAAAAAACACAAACATGAAAATGACCACATCACACACAATTGCCATTAGCTTACCTGGCAAGTAGTAAAGCGGTGCTTTAAGTCCAAACATAGTTACTGTTTAAGTGTCATGAAGAGAGAGTAACTTGTTTCAAACGTGCAGGCAGTCGTCCTGTCCCGGATGACTGAGCTAGAGAGGGGCTTTGCCCTCGCAGCCACCCAGAAATGAGGCTCTGTGTGAGGGGAGGCTGTGCTGGGACTCAGCCTGTCATCCCCGCTCTCTGGTCCTCGCTAACCAAGCGTGAGGCTGGGACCGCCCAGCCAGCTAGGACACACGCATACACAAACACACAGACAGTCACACAGATACGCTCAGACAGAGGAGTGCAAGGGTCAACCCTTGAACACGCCCCCGCTCTCGACCCCCTCGCTCTTGCCCGTGATCCCCCAGGCAAAGGGTCACACACTCACTGTCTGTTTCCAAGCAGCAGCGGGAAACGCGCTTTCTCCAGCTCTTTCTTACATGCACACACACACACACACACACACACACACACCCGGGGAGTCGGAACAGCCGGAGAAAGATGTGAAAGCTAGCGGTCCACCGCCAATAAGAGGTGAAAAGAGGCAGGAGGGAGGATAAAATACAGGCGGGGTAAATCCTGCAGGAGAGAGAGACGACAGATTCCTGGGACTGTCTTTTTTCCCTCTATCCAAGAAAGATGATCAGAGGAAAGATGGCTCTGCTTCCTCCGCTACTGCTGCCGCTCTCTCTCTTTCTCGCTCTCTCATTTTCTCACCCTCCCTTTTTTCTCCCTCTCTTTCACTGCTGATACGGAGCGAAGGAGGTGGAGTAGAGGAGGAGAGAGAAGGGCAGAATGAACTCCCTCCAGGCAACAACACAGTCAAAAGAGTATGTGTGGTGTGCAATCGCACGTGCGTGTGTGTGTGTGTGTGTCTGTGTGTGTGTGGGGGAGTGGTGGTGTTAGAGCAAAAAGAGATTGAGGAGGGGAGCCTACAGAGGAGAGGGAAATACCGGCCAGTGCTGATGCTTCACCCGAGGAGGAGAGTGGTCACAGTTCAATTGGGAGTCAGGGTGACAGCTGATTGGACAGCCCCAGTAACAGCGAGAAGCCAAAGACTATCAAGGGAGCATCTGTTCACGCTGTATCAGAAAGTAGGAAAGCATTAACCTATAGAGAGTGCAGATAGAGTGCCGTGGGTCTTCAAGGGCAGCTCACAATAGAACAGCTACGTGTTTGGAAGAGAAAGATATAAAAGATCCCCCGCCTCCATTCTCTTCCCTGAAAATAAGAGTCCTTGTCTCTGTCTGCAAGTGTGTGGGTGCGTTTGTGTGTCCGTCTAGGAAACTTGGCTTGTGCAGCCTAGCGCACAGACTGCTCACCATGCTGCGCTGACAGCAGACTTCCCCCCTTCCTTCGCTATCTCTTCATCACACACACACACACACACACACACACACACACACACACACACACACACACACACACACACACACACACACACACACACACACACACACGTGAATAAACACACAAACACGCTGTGTTATTCTGCCGCCTGCTCTGCACACAAAACCCAACTGAGGCAGTGGCAGTAGGGGTGAAGAGTTAACTATCTTCTGGGATGCAGCCATGCCAAACCAAAAAAACAGCAGGAGATGGGTCAAAAGAGAGAAAGGAAGAAAGAGAAAGGGAGAAATGATGGAGAAATACTCTAGCAAGACAGTATGCCCTGAGGGCTGACTTGCTCTCAAACCCATTCTATGAAACTCGCAGTGGGGGAGAAAGAGAGGGGGGATTGGCAGGAGTTTAGGGAGGAAGGGGAGGGAGGCAGACTGAGGGGTCCTATGCCTTCAGAAAGACTCAGAGGACAGGAAATAAAGCCTTCACACCACCGATCCACAAGCACGACAAGCACAGTGAGAATGAGTGGGAGCGCGAAAGGCATGCTCACAGGCAAATAGGGCAAATAATCGCTAATAGGGATTGATGATTGAAGGAAGAAGGACAGACAGACAGACAAGGAGAGAGCAAGTGTGGAAGGGGAGAGGAGGGGAGTCCATAGATTGAAGGGGGGAGGGGGAGTTATTTCGGGAACAAAGCCTTTTTTTTTATTTATCCAAAGACAGGAAATCTGTAAATGTTTAATAAAGACAAATGCAGCATGTCAAGGGTGTGTATGCCATAACATTCGGACAGATAAGTGAGATTGTGCAACATGTTCACACAGCCTTCATGCTAAATTGTGTAGAGTGCCGAATTTGCGCAAACAATACACATTATCATCGCTGGAAGGCATGTGCCTGCTTCTTTGCAGTTTTGAGCAGGTGTGTGTGCGATGTAGGTGTTGAAGCGTCTCGCACCTTTTGAGACAGGTTGAGGGGTGACCTGTCCCCCTGAGGTGCTACACCACCAACATGACGAGACACTGGCAAACAGAGACGGACAGAGTACCACAAATACAGCATCCAATTTCCGTAAGGTGGACAAGATCAATTTGTTTGGCTAGGTGCATCCAGATGATTGCTCAAATTTCAAAAGAAAATCCTCAAAGATTAATTAAAAGGCGTCAACTAAATATGTATGTAAATGTTCTGAGGAGGGCACAACAATCAAAAGAGCACCTGCAACACTTTTAGCGAAGTGTTTAAAAAGGAACAGGTTATTCCAGATCTTTAAATTCTGTTTTATATTTATTTGGGGGTTATTTTTGGTTGCATCGTTGGCGAGACAATTCTGATTGCTGAGTGCTGCTTTTACACTGCAAATAGAGACATCTAATCTTTTATATCAGTAAAGGTGAAACAGGGAATACAAGACATTGTTTAGAAGAAAATATTATCGTTAAAATGTTACTGCCTTAAAATGAAATTAATGAATGTTGACAGGTAATGGGAAAGAATCATCTGTTTTGCTTTTTTTCCTTTAGCCGTTTATTAAAGGACAGGCCATGCTGGAGACTTACTATCGTCCTCTGTTATTTAAGGTAGTATAATGAGTCATATTTGACAAGTGCACTGCAGAAGAAGGCATGCACGCACACACATTCTCTGAAAGGCTATAAAAGCTCCCTGGGGACTGAGGCAGTGTGTGTGACTGAAAACACTGTGATCAAGGAGTAACAGGGAGAGGCAGAGGAGAACGGAAGGGAAGAGGGGAAGAACAAAAGAAGTGAAAAGGGGGTGTTAGAGAAAAAAGGGAAAAAAGATGAAAACGGGATGGGAGGGAGGGCACAGCAGAGAGAGAGAGAGAGAGAGAGAGAGAGAAAGAGAGAAAGCAAGAATGATCTCCCTCTCACTCACACATACACAAACCTGCCATGCCCACTTCCTGTCAACCCACTATAGAATTGTCTTCCCTACAACCCCCCCTTGCAAGAAAAATAATCAATCTCTCAATCGTTGTGCCTGTGTGTGTGTGTGTGTGTGTGTGTGTGTGCGTGTGTGTGTGTGTGTGTGTGTGTGTGTGTGTGTGTGTTGAAAGATGTTTTTTTTTCACAGCAGGGAAAGCAAAGATAAAGCATCACCACAATCTTTCCCTACCACACACAGCCTCTGGAGGTGTATAGACTCACACACACACACACACACACACACACACACACACACACACACACACACACACACACACACACACACACGCACATACTGTAAACTGCTGCACTCTGACATGATTTTTTTAAAACAGGTCAGCTCCTGTTCCAGCTGTAGAGCACCCCACCTCTCGCCCAATGTCAGCTGGGATTGGTTTTAAACCCTCCGCAACCCCAAGGAAAAGCGGGTATAGTTAATGTATATATATATATAATGTTCCAAATGTAAGACAAACATGAATCCTGTTCTACTATAATGCATTACATGATACCAAAACAAAAACAACTCAAGGACAACAAAGCTGAAAAGGGTAAACATAGACGTTTGTCTTCATTTGATTCTGCTGAAATATGATTGTTATATCATCAACCAGGCCAACTACCTTACATGGCCTTAGGCCTCACAGCAAGCAGGTGAAGAAAGGACAGGCTTTGGAAGGAATGGTGTGTAACAGTTTAAGAGATTTGATCACTGTAAAAAGAAAATAAGATGGATGTCAGCGCATCGTCTCATATCAAATATGACGAGAAATTATATCTGGTCACCCTTCACTCACCCCCATTTGCCAAGACCAGCACCCACTCCACCATTACACACACCCATTTAACCTGACCTCTCACTTATGATTAGAAGTCTGCGCAGTGTGTGTAAGCATCCGTGTGTGTGTGTGTGTGTGTGTATCGGCCTTTGTGTGTGAGATGCTTCTCTCCGTATGCTAATCACAGCCTTGCACTGAGAATTAATTTGCAAATGTGTCATTACCCATCAGGCTCAGCAGCAATAACCCTGCAATTACACAACTCTCGCCTGGCCAGCTGAGCACCACACACACAAATGTATGCACACACACACAGCCACACACACACACACACACACACACACACACACACACACACACACACACGACATGCGCTGCTTCTACAGTACTGGACAGAAAAGCTCTGATATAAAGATGCTACATTTGGAAAGATATGACATTCTGCTTTACCACCAAGAGAAAAACACTATATACTAAATACTTTATATCCAAGTAATATTCAGAAGGTTTTCAGTGTAATCAAAGCTCCTCACCTCAGTGTCAACAGGACAGCAACCAATGTCAGTTGCGCACTTTCCCACACTCCTGTTTCTTAGCAACATTATCCAGGAGTGTGGCCTCGCTAAGAAGTTCAACGGCATCACACAACGCCTTCAGATAACAGATACAGTAACTGAGCAATGCGCGTGTGTGTGCGTGTGCGTGTGTGTTTGTGTGTTTACGAGTTCAAGCACTTACCTGTGAAGTGAGGGGTGAGGATCAGAGGTAAAGTGTGCACCGGCCATGAGGAGGAGGATGGTTGACATGGAAAAGAGAAAAACACAAAGCTTTGAGTATTATTTCCAGTTTGCAGTCAGACATGATTGCAGATATTTTATAAACAACTTTAATCATGTGTTCTAATAGATATGCTACATATACAGACAGGTGACAAATCCAATGGATCACCTACAAGAGACTTTGGAGCAATGTGTTAGACAGCGCTCACCACCAACATCATAAAATCACCAAATCACACTTTTTTTAAAATGGTGTGTGCAGTAGAGTTTCAGAGACCTGGAGAACATTTGCAAAGGAGCAGTGGGGCTGTTTTTAGAGACTCTGATGGTCCACAAGATATTTCATGCACATTGAAAATATATTTTGGGAAATATATGCAATAAAAACAGCAGAGGTCATTGTAAGGTGTTTGATACATTTGAAGTAAAGGCATTAATGACACCATTTACCATTAGAGCTCACATTTTTCAGTCAGAGCAGCAGCAACAACAACAAAATGAATGATGGGTGAGTTTTTAAGTCATTACCTCAAAAAGGGTTTTAGGAACCTTCCTGTATTTCAAAATTGAGGTCCAGCAAGGGTTAAGGTAAAAACTAAATGTTTGCTCAGTCACTGGATGCAAAACACCTGCTCTCAAAATCCACTTATCATCACATCACCTAATATGGTTACACCTCTGTATCCGCCTCAAGAAACTAACCCACAGTGGCACACACACACTCATCTAAAGCATGTCACACACCTGTCACACATAGCCCTCGACACTTCACTCCTCTCTGACGCTGGCCTTGTCGCCCGGTGCAGTCACACCTTGGGACGGCGGCAAAGGCGTGTACATGCACATGCATAATATGTCTGTCTTTTCCTTCACCAAGAGCTTGTCTCGACCTTGAAAGAACTTGTCAAACAGCAGACAGTTGATGAACAGTAAACAAAAGGCTAAAACTGAGAATATACAGAGATTTTTTCAAATTCCTTTAAAAGATTCAGGTTTTCCATATAATCATGCAGAGCTGGCAGATAAACAGATGAATAACCCTGAAATTACAAGGAAACCACAAACTGAGTGTAAAAAGGAAGAAGGGATGTTTTGTAATCTCAGGCCACTGTCCAACCACTGATTAGGTGTCGCTAATCCTGCCTGACTCCGTTTATAAAAGACAGTGAAGATAAACACTTGAGTCTCAAGTTAGCAGATTCATGTACTTGGAGACCCTGCTGGCAACACTGAAAGAGAGATTCTGTTTTGACAATTTACTTTGGCGATGCAAAGCAGATCACTGCATGAGTAACCAAACACTTCCAGCAAGGACAGCAACAGAGGTCTGGGGAAATTCCTGTCAAAGTGTGGGATAATACTATCTCCCCGAGCCAAAGACATCATTGACTGGCTTTAACACACAGTACATCTGGTTTGATTTCTGCTCAGAAGAACAACATTTGCAAAAGATCATATCTGATGCCAGATAAATGTATTGATTCAGTTTTTTAGCAAATAAACAGGGTTTAATCAAGCATTGTGAATCATTTAGAGACCAGAGAAGCTTTAGCATTGGCGTAGCCTTCGTATACACATCTGTCAGTTTGTTTTTCAGGTTGTATCGATGCGATTACGTCCTTGTTGCTGTTATGACATTATTCAAGTTAATGCTGGTGTCATGCTCTGCCTGAGCAAAACTGACTGGTAAGTCCACAGCAGTGCTGTCGTTTTCTAAAAAAAACTATGTTTAAAAGGGACATATGAGAAACTCATTTTTTTCAGTGGTTGTGCACACATACATTTGGGTATCTGGAGTGCATACCAACCCCACGAACTGAAATAAGAAAACCCAGTCGTGTTCTGTGAAAACACAGGATTTAACAAGACATTCCGATTTGGCTCCGCTTCCTTTTTTCCAATGCAGAGTCATTCGAATATATCGCGATAAGAGCAGACTGAGCTTTTTCGGGAAGGACAGTATGCGAAAAATAACGTGTTTTTTGAACATTAAAGCGTGTAAACATGTTCTAGTAGAAAGCCATAATAGAAGTATGAACCTGAAAAAGAGCATGCTATGTCCCGATTAATATTCTTTGTTTCAACAAGTGTATGTCTGTGCAAGATAAATCCACTCACTCCACGAAGCAAAAGACATTTTACTGAAGAACTGAAGTGATTTAAAACAACCTAAATGATATTCTTAAGAATAACATTGTAACACTTACGCCTGATTTAAGTTGCTCATTAAAATGGATGATTTGTGCAGTGTGGATAGCGCTATGATCATTCTCCAGAATTTCTCTTGATGACATCTTCAGGCGCCTCTTGCATTTTTTTGCTTTGAGAGTCACATTTTAATATTCACAAATCAAGCCTGCACTCCTGATGTTCACCAGAATACTGTCACTTCTGATTTAAAGTGGATTTCCCTTTTAAATGGCTGCTAGCCCTTATTGTGGCCGACACACACACACACACACACACATTCGAGGAAGCCAGGTGGGGGGAAGCTGGCCAGAGCTGACAACCTGATGTGCCGTCATATCATATCCCTCCCACAATGCCTTGTGGCACACCTGCTTTCTAGCACAGACAACAAAAGCGTCCCTGTTCTCAGCCGAGGGAATGCATCGCGCCACACGTCTCTGCCTCTGATGAGGCTTTTTATAGTCACTCGGCTCTCTTACCTGCATCTTCCAACCCTTCATCTGTCTCCATATCAAACACATCAGATCTGCTGCTTCTCAGCGAGTCCCGTTGTTATTAGACGGAGAGCAGCAGAGAACCACAGACGAAATAGTGAACCAGAGAAGAAGGAGGGAGGGGATCTTTAAAAGCGCTGCTCATTTGATTAACAAATATGTGTGTACATGTGTGCTGCGTGTTCTTCTATGTAGTGTGTGTGTGTACACGAGGGGTATGTGGGTGTGCGTCTAAGAAAATTGCCCAGGGGGCAGGTGTATGGTATGCAAACGCAGCTGAGAGAACCTAGATAGCAGACGCAGCAGGAGCATCCTGCTTTACAGCAACATGCCACAAAGAAGCTGACAACAGGGTGTGATCACACACACACATACACACACACAGGTATGCACACACACACATACACACACACACACAGGTATGCACACACACACACACAATTATACACGTAAACATGTTTGTGTACACAAACAAAAATAGCACACACAATCCCATGTACTTGACTTAATATTTAATTGCGTGTATGCATACACACAAGGCTGCAACCACACACACTACACACACACACAGAAAGAGCTGCTGGCAGTGTGTTTTTTTCGCTTGACTTGTGCTCTCCTGTGACATTTCATCATTGGCTTGTTTGTCTCAATTATCCCTGCTTATTGGACAGAGATGGTTAACCCATTAACTTACACACAGGGAGGACGAACGGAGAGCAAGAGAGAGAGAGAGAGAGAGAGAGAGAAACAGTGAGAGGGAGAGCTGGATTATTGTCCGACCTGCCTTAAGGCGTGTTGTGAATCACACAACTGTACAGGGCCACAAACACGGGCTGGCCGGGCCGGGTCGGGCCGGGCCGGGAGCCAAGCAAACACACAAGTTGTATGCGTACAAAGGCAGCAGAGAGCAGCTGAAGGGGCAGAGCCTTGGGGCCTGTTGGAGGGCCTGAGCTTGACCTTCTCCACTCACCATTGTGCTTCTGGATTTAACACACTAACCTATAACAAGACTCCAGCTTTGTGTGTATTGTAACAGCGGGTAAGTGCATCCTTAGATGTGCCAACATGTGAGCCTGTAATGTATGTATGTTAGATAGGTGTGTGTGTGTGTGTATAAGGAGACTGCTTTGCCCTGTGTCAGTCCTCTGCTGTGTTCAGTAAGTGAGGCGTGCTAATACTGCGTGTGCTAAAGTTTCACGCATCACCACACAGTCAAAGAGACTTACCCGAGGTCACTAACTGTCAAACCCTCCTCCTCAACCCTTACCTCCTCCTCCCCTCTGTGACTCAATCCTTCCTTTTCTCTCACTAAATACTTTACCTTTAGCCAAGCTTCAGCACACTGTCTTACAGTTTCCCTTTGCTCCCCCCTCCTACTCCCCCACTTTGCTATCAGTGCTACCCTCTTCTCCTCCTCCCTCCTCCTCCTCACTCCCTAGAGGATTCCATCATGCTCAGTCTTTTAGTATCTTTAATGTCTTTTACCTGTCAACAGAGGAGAGAATGTGCGAGCAGCTCCCCAACAAAGGAAAAACACCCTCCTGTCATCTCAGAAAATGCTGCAGGAAGGAGGGCGGCAGGGAGGGAGATCGACAGGGGGACAGAGGGAGATGGATAACACGGGAAGCGGAATAAAAAGGGAAATATTGAGGGAAGGGGATAGAAAAATGAGGCAGAGGGAATATTGCACTCTTAATGTTGTGTTAAACAAACACAAGCTGTGCCATTCCTGAGCTAGTATGCGGTCACATTTAATGTCCTAAACAGGCATCATTTTCGACACCTCCATACAGTTTGAGAAAACACGCCCTATTTGTAAACTATTTTTGCACAATGAGCCCTTGTTTGAACTAACACACACGCGCGTCAAAGAACACGGGCAAACACAAACGTGACGTCTCCAGCTTCAGACAACTACAGTCTGTGAACCCGCAGCAGCTCAGTTCAGCTCTACCACGCTCCACAACAGTACCAGCAACACACATTCACACGGGATAAAACTATAAGCCGTACAATCCAATAGGCACCTCACTCAATCTGGGACTCTCTATCTAATGCCCAGTGTGTGTGTGTGTGTGTGTGTGTGTCTGTGTGAGTGAATCCTTTGCCATTACTAATCTGTTGGCGCAGCCCCACGTCCTCAGCGTTGCCCTCGTCTCCGTATTATTCTGGGATTAGCTTGTGTGTTAGCCTAGCCGCAGCCCACAGCCTGAGCTGGGGAGAGGCAGCCATCTTAGAACAATGCCTATTGATGAAAAACTAAGAGGCTTGATTGGATTAATCATCTCTCCCTCTCCTTTTTTCCTTCTCTAGCTGTCCCTCTTTGTTTCCATTCCCCCTTCTGTTTCTCTTCTGTCCTTCTGCCTTTCCATACTTCCCTTCAAAGCTCAATAACCCACAGATTTCAATGTTTCTCCCCAGTGACGAGATGGCGCTGTTAATGCAATGACATGAGAACTTCAAGGTAATGAGTAAACATCTAATAAAAAGGAGAATCAAATAGCTTCTAACTGTGTTGTAGCACATTTTAAATGCTTAAGTGGTAGGCCCTTCCTTCATGAGAATGAAAACAACACAGAATCCTATGTAATAGGTTGATGGGAAAACTGTGAGAGGAGACACATATATGAAGGCTTTTATTTCTTTCTATGAAACACATGAACAAGAGCTGCCAACATGTGAGGGAGGGCAGAGAGAATTAGGGGTGAATCTTTTCAGATTTGGCCTGTGTTTATTTGGGGCACTCTACCAAGTGGCAGTCGCTAGCCTGGGCGGCCTTTGGCCCGCTGTCCCCACCAATCACATTCCAGCCCCAACTACGCCAGCGTGGACCCACAGCAACCCTCCAGTCTGGTGCCAAACACCCGCGCGCACACGCACACGCACACACACACACACACACACACACACACACACACACACACATACACGCGCACACACACAAGGGAAACCACATCTCATGCAAACACTGCAGCCAACTCCATTTTCAAACATGGATAACAAGTGATTTAACACTCTGTGATCCTCTGCCAAAGCAGAAGGATGCTCCTTTATATATTCAAACACACACATGCACATGCATATACGCAAACAATTACACATATCCAGGAACGCACACACAAGGGGCTTTTTGGGTGGAGTTATCTGCGGTTAGATTTTAAATGCCTCATCCCCTCCTTATGTCTGTCTCTCTCTCTCTCTCTCTCTCTCTCTCTCTCTTTCTCTTTCTCTCTTTCTGCCGCTCTGTTTTGCTTTCACTGTGTCTTTCCTGCTGCCGCAAAGGTAAAAGAAAAGTATGGTCTCATGCAGGTGTTGACAGTGGCACCTCTTTATAATGCTCCAGTGATTGGAATGCAAGGGGGAAGTCAGAGAGATGGGGTGAGTAAGGTGGGGTAGAGGCAGGTTGATGAATAGACTGGGACATTACTTGTTTCCTGACCTGAAGCACAAACCACATGATCTAAATGCATCGCATTTATATTTTTAATGATAATGACCATATGTGCATATAGTGCATAGAATGCACATATGCACCGTCTCCTCTCTTTCCTCCTCATCTCACTTTAGGGATGCACCAATTCAACTTTTTCAGTGATATGGAATGAACAGGAATTGCAATTCAAGTGTAACCTTTTATATGGAGCCACACAGGAATTAAATACATGTAGAATTGTAGAATATATATATATATATATATATATATATATATACCCCTTTCTTTGCTCCATGTCTTATCCCTTCCCATCTCTACTCACTCTCCTTTAATTTCCTCCATCTATGGAAAGAAATGGTTGTATTTTTCTCTATAATTCTCTGATCACTCTAATCTGACCACTTTTCTGCCTCCCTAATTCCTCTTTCTTTATTCTCCTCCCCTACTTGTCCCATTGGCATTTTTTTTCATATGAGAGCTGCACAGTTTAAATTTGAAAAAACACCCTCACACTCACACAAAAACACAGACTCTACAAATGAGCATACACAGGCGTACACACACAAGATCAGACACTACTTTTGTTCTTGTTTTTGAACAAACCAATTGTCACAGCTGTGGTTATCTAAGAATGTTTTCTCTGTTGAAAATCACAGTAAGAGAAGAGAAATGGCAACCAGCTAAAAACAGAGCGGCAATCACCTAACATCACAGCTATTCATCCTGCAGAGAGCTGTTTGGTCCTCCACCAGCATGAAGAGGAAAGACCTTCCAAGAATCTCTCCTCTCTCACTCCTCTCTGTCTTTTTCCACAGATTAATCTGTCCAGTCGCTGCATAAATCTTTGCACCACTGTGGAGAAATGCTCTTTGTGGATCATTTATGTATGACACAGATAGCAGATAAACCTCGGTGAACCTCTCTTTAAACGGCCTGAACTGACCTCACACCACACACACTGTATTTAACTGTAGGACGGACGCTAACAATGTATGCTTTTGTGCTACGTGTGTGAAAAATGAGATAATGTTGAACTGCAGGTTTGCATTACCCAGAAAGCATGTGTGAGTGTGTGTAGTCCTGGTTGTGCTTCTTGTTATGATCATTTATGTCTAAGGTCAAAACAACTCTCTCCTATACTAAAAGATGGGAGGAGAGGAGAGGAGGGGGGGGGGGAGAAGAACTAGGGAAAGAAGAAAAAACATTGGAGGGGGCCTTGAGATCCTGCTGTAACCATGGTGCTGCTGAGCTTGGTCACCGTGGGAACAGACCTTCGGCAATGTTGAGGAAGGGGAGAAGCATTTGTGTTGTGAAGGGGAGGTGGGCTGTTTCCCCCAAAGTCCCCCTCTGTCACAATACAATGTTCACAAAAACTTGGTGTTTCATGGCTTTGAGAGCTGATAATCAAGTCATTTGTAGTTACAAAATATAACAAATCAACAATAAGTGTTGATTAAAGTACATAAACATAAATAAACAGTGGTGTAGACATGGAAGCCCACAGTACAGCAGTTAAAACACTTTTGGACAGTAATGCTGTCTATAAAATATTAGTCCAACATTTACTGAACATCCAACAATACAGCTGCAACAAACTATTTTCATTATCCATTATTCAAATGATTACTTTTTCGAATAATCAATTCATCATTAAGTTGCAAATAAACATAATGACAGATCGCGTGATGGTCTAATGTCCTAAACTTGCTTCTCTGACCAACAGTTTGAAACGCATCAATGTTTAGTTTGTGATTCGAAAGAGAGCAAATTACAAAAGACTCACATTTTTTGAAGCTTAAAAGCTTTTTTTGTTATATTTTCACCCGATAAATATATAAATCATAATCATCAACATTTTGTTTTGAATAATTTAAAAATGGTTAAGATGTCCTAAAATAGGTTATCTTATCTCACCTATAGTAGAAGGGATACAAGTCATACTTTCAAAGCTATAGTGGCAAAATGTTTTGGTATTTTAACGGTTTAATGGTTAAAACAACTGCTGAAGTATCATCGTTAACTTTCTTATGTGCTCTTTAGATTAATGATATGTGTACACATCACCTAACATTAGTCAAAATAGTTATCCAATATTAATCATTTCTTACTATATTCTCTTCCAGGGACTGATTTACGCTGCATATATTTTACTTCTTTTGGCAGCATCTCCAAAGTGTGTGTAAATCCTGCTTGACAGTTGGATGGAAACAGCTTGTGTCTCCTAGCAGGCACCTCTCCTATTAGATACAGATGATGAACAGAGTTTTCCAAAGATTTTAGGGAGAGGAGAACGATGATGAAACAAAGACTCTTCTGTTTCAAGACATTGTTATTGCAAAATTAGCTTCATCAATCTCGCTGACCTCATTGGCAAGACCAATCATATTCTCAAACCTGATCTGTCTGTGTGTGTGTGTGTGTGTGTATGTGTGTGTGTGTGTGTGTGCGTGTGTCCCTGCTCTCCCAACACTAACCAGTAATATCATCACCAATATTGAGCGGAAGCTGTGCGATTTATATATATATTTTTTGCTTGGATAGAGCCTAAGGTTAACTCATGTGTGCACATGTCTGTCTGTGTGTGTGCACGTGTGTGTGTGTGTGTGTGTGTGTGCGTATGATGGATTTCCTGTCAAAGCAAAGAAACAGGCTGAATCTGTCTAAGGAGACAGGCCCTTTTAGTAGTGACCACTGCAGCACGATTTATAACACTCTTAACGATCACACCCTCAATTAGAACTGCAGAATAGCCTGTGTGTGTGTGTGTGTGTGTGTGTGATAATAACTACCGTACAGAATAGCAGGATGAAAAGGGGTTATGAGTAAGCGATGCAACACTTCGATTTCCCCTCTTGCTGTGATGTCACTGAATTTATTACTAGCTCTTGCTTAAGACTATACTCGCCATAAATCAGACACACACACACACACACACAATCAGAGACACACATGTCGCTCTCTGCCCGTGTCAGGCTTATGATGAGGAGTAGAGCGGAGAGGGACTGTGATGAGGGGGAAACAAACAGAGCGTGGAGACGGATGACGGATGGCTCCTCTCATTCAACAAGCCAGTCTGAGATGAACATGCACTTAGGCAACACGGTGTCAGCCTCCGTCTTCCTTGTCTTCTCTTCTGCAACAGATAACTAACACCATGGCACCTTGATGTGTTGATGGGTACCACGGCAAAAAACCAACAGCAAGAAGGTGATTCCTAGAGCTTTACTGTAGCACACCAACAGCAGTAGAGATGTGAGTCGTGGGCCGACACTAGCGGCAGAGTGATGACCCACTGTGTGAAGAATGGAGATAATAGAGGAGGGCCTACTCAAAGTTGAGCAGGGATAGGTGGCAGGAGCGCTGGCGGTGACCAGAAGGTAGAGTAATTGCCTCACCATACTCAAGGTGCTTGAAATGATCTGTGACCTGTTCCAAGTGTGTGTGCGCTTGAAGGGAGGGGCGAGAGGCATGCAGCAAAAGAGAGGGCAAGAGAGAGAAATGACTGTTGCAAATGTCCATTTCATGCCGCCGCGGGGTCATGCCTGGGCGCCGCCCAGGAAGTGTGGGATGGAGCGAAAGGTGGAATAACGGAGGGATAATCTTGTCTGAGCTCCAGTGAGAGAGGTCAGGGGGCTTGTTATGAGAAAATGAAAGGGGAAAGGTGGAGGAAAAGAGAGCCACGGGCTATTAGAGACACCTCAGCTACACATAATGGCAGGTAGCGGCGAGAGGGACACAAGTAGCTGAGTGGAGTGAAGGTTAGAGAGGGAGCAGGGACAGTACACGCCCTGTGAGAAAACCAACAGAAACTATAACGTCGTTTCACATACGTCCAATGGGCCATTTTTGACCTTGTGACTATTTTGGTGTTGGTGCTTTCAAAAGCTATTAACACATAAGGATAATCTAAGAAAGGAAACCTTTAATAATGAGATAGTGATGACGAGTGATGAATCACTGTTCACTTCACTCAGCTGGAACAACGATCTTATCCCCAATCATTTCTATTTTATCTCGATATCAAGATGATATTCATATTCACAGTGTTGAATTTCACACCAGGCAAACTGCTGCTACTTTCCTTTGTAGAAAAACGTCTCGTCTACAGGACAATAACAATCCATCACATTGTGGTCTTAGTGTCTCCCTCACTATCTTTTCATTTATTTATTTTTTTAGTCTCTAATAAGTAGGCGGCACAATTGCAGGCAGAGAGAAGAATGTGAAGATACAGTAGGCTTGGGGAAAGAGAGAGAGAGACAGAGCTAAATAGGAGAAAAAGGGAGACGAAAAGACAGGCGGTGAAGAAACACAATGTTTGTGTTTTCTATGCACAACTCTCCATTTTCTGGGCTCCTATTTTTCTCCTTCATCTCCCTTTTTCCATTTTATTTCTCTCTGGCAAAACACCCTCTAATCAGAAGGTATCTGCTGTCCCAACAACTTTTGTTTTAAGGAGTGTGTCAGTGGTTTACACAGACTACTGTGAACATGGACATTCTTCTTATATTCTTTCTCTCTCTCTCTCTCTCTTCCTCCTTCTTGCTCTATCCCTCACTGACTTACATGCTTCACTTCCCCTGCTGTAATCTCAACAGCATTTACTGAGCTAATTAATGGGGCAGAGGGTTGAGTACTACTCAGCTGAGACAACTCCTTCTCTTTGTCTCGTGCAGGCATAGAGAAAGGGAAGAATCAGAGTAAGAAGAGGCTGAAGGGTGAAAGAAACAGAAGGATAAATGTACCCTTTTCTGCTCATTACTAGTTAATGAGTATGTTAATAAAATAGTCAACTTGACACTTTGTCTGCTTGAATATAAAGCATATTTAGTGATAGCAGCAAGTGTGTTTAGCCCAGACGTTTACACTATACTGTAACTCTCAACAACTCTCAAACCAGAGTTGGTGATTCGAACAGACGAACAAAGACGGTTCTGATGTGTTTCATTTTGTTACTGTCGCGTTTGAATTAAGTGTGTTAAGTGTGTGAATGAACGTGAATCCATGAGGTCCTACACATCCAAAAACCATGAACTAACTTTAAATAACTAGAAATCCTACTCTGAAAATGCTAAACACCTACAGTCACTTCTTTCAGTTTTAACACAGTGAAGTTAATAGAAGCACATGGAAGATATTGGTATCTACCATTGTCATAGTTATAAAATAAATGCTAAATCACCCCAAAACCAATCTATCCTCCCCCAACAAATGCTATATAATTAATATATAATTTATTACAGTATATCAAACGTACCTTATGATGAACCATTAGTATCTCTTCTGCGGTTGATCAAATTATGCAAAAAACACATTCTCAAGATTTAAAAAGTGTCAAGAAAGAAAACTCTTGTGAGATGGTGAGTTGCTCTGTCTACTGAATGTGGAAGAAAGTATTTGGAGGCAAAAACATCAGCTACAAGGACTTAACCGCTCACTTTCTGCTAGGTTATTCTGAACATTACTGGTAAAAGAAATCGATTAAAGTGGCATTAAAAATAGTCCTTGGACCATCTAAGGAAGCCACACAGGAGTGTTAACATTTTAACATCTTTTAGTACATAATAAAGGCCACATTATTGTTAATTAGACTTCAGAGTAGTGCAGATTGCATTTTAATATATTTGTTCACTGAATTTACACCAAGGTCAACATTTTCAATGTCAGACAAAAGAAGCATTTCAGCTTTTTTAAATGTCAGTTGAATGCACTGTATAAAAATCTGAGCTTGAAACGGCCAGCTCCTAATTTACACTATTAATGCCGCATATTGTATGCTTTCATCCACAAATCTGTCCTACCATTTCTCATGTTTTTATCACCCGGCTTTTAAACTCACGCTCCATTTTGCCATTTGTCTTCTCAAAGAAATGGAAAATGTAGCCAAAAAACTTACAATAATATGTAATGTATCATATCTACTCAATGCTAGATTACAGACAAAAGACAAACCAAGCTGAGAGAGACCAAGAAAATTAGCCACGGATTCCAAGTCTCTCATCCCTTGTTGATTTTCACTTCTATTTAATCCATTTTATTTTCTGCTTCCTAACTCTGTCTACTTCTCTTCTTTGTAATATTCCTTTAGAATCCAAACCAGAATGAACCATTCTCACTAAATGTACCATGTGTTACGCTAAAATTCGTCCCGCTTTCTCTTTATGCCCTACCTTTTCATTTGTACACTGTTTGAACAGAACACAGGCCCACACTACAAGGTGTCGTCTTTTTGTTCTGGTTCTGGTTGTGCACTCATTTGATTGGTCGAACCGGACACAGAGAATAATAACAACTCGGCATGACAAATTCTGTTTGCAGAATGCCACCGTACCAGCTGAGCCTGGGCATCACTCACTGCGTCTTTCTTTTGTGCCTGTGTTTGTTTGTATGCAACCGCAGTAGATCCACATATACAGAGCAAACTATATTAACCGTGAGTCCACTAAGCAATATACGTATTGCACAGGCTTCAGAATATCAATATCAATTGGATATTCACACAGAATATATCTGACACTCAACACCTTTTATGCATTTATTATTTATATAAAAGTAATTTAAAGAACTGCATTATCACTATCTTCTTCAAAAATAATCTTAGAACTATTATATTGCAGTGATTGACCATATTTAGTTTACTTGGTCAATAACATGGTCATCATTTTTAGATACATTTTTACGAATAAATGCTTCAGGCAAAAGCATTACTGCAAAGACACAAGAGTTGAGTTACAGTGTTTGGGTGGTTGTTGACTGTAGCTCAGGTGAGCTTTTGTAGGTTTTTCCACAGATGTTATTTTGGCATGTACCTCCATACTGGACAAACATCATCAACTTAACACAAGACTTACTCTTCCCCATTGATGTCATCCTCTGCACTCGTAACCATGAACAAGCTTTTTATAGAGTCATAAGATACATTAATATTATAATACAGGAAAAAAGATCCATGTTTAATCTTACCGTTATTTTGCATAATGGAATTCCACCATTGAAGAGCGAGATGGGTTTGAGAGAGAAAGAGAGTGACACAGATTGTGTTCATTAATGTCACATCAGTGTAAAGGTGATGAGTCAGAGCAAGTCAGGGTTAAAGGTCATTGCTGTTTGTCATTTATTCCCACCTCCCTCCTCTCCTTTCCTCGTCCTTATTGAATCATTGTCACCTAGCTTACTTGAACCTTTGATCTTTGTACTCTCTCTCTCTCTCTCTCTCTCTCTCTCTCTCTCTCTCTCTCTCTCACACACACACACACACACACACACACACACACACACACACAGGAGCCATATGGTTGCTGGTGGTGCTGCAGAGAGAGCTTGGCAGAGGGAGGTTATTGATGTTTGCTCTCACAAAGCCAAGGCCTAGGCCATGAATCGCTAACTCCAGCCTCCACTAGCCCCAGACATTAGCAGCCTGAGATAAGACATGAAGGATAGCCTGCATTATAGGAAAAACAGCTTCCCTGCATTACGCCCCCCCCCCCCCCCCCCAGTGTAATGTTTGTGTTGCCATCGTGCAAGTTTGTTTTGTGCATTGTGTAACCACCACTGGCTTTGGGTACTTGTTTGTGTGAATTTGAGATGAAATGCAAGAAATGAGAGTGCAGTCAGGTCATTGAAAGAAAAGGATGGGAAAGAAGAACTCTGCATCCATCTAATTTAATTCATCAATAACAATCACTGACACATTTTCTTTTGTTAATGTAGGTTATGGTCAATATTAGGAATGTATTGAGATGATTGGCAAGATCAGGATTGGACCTGAAAATGGCCCAAAATGTCTTAATTGATTGGTTTTAGCTATAAAAAAGTCCAGTCCATTTTAGATCCCTATTCTTTGTAATGTGTAGGCTGTATTTTATTACTGTTCAGCTCTCACACATTTGCTTTGCTTTTCTACTTTAGGCTAAGTATGCAGCTGTGATACATGAGAAAATATAAGTAATGGTTAGATGTTCAATGTTCAGTGATGAAGGACTTGAATCAGCATTGGGAGCACCATCCTAAATCAAAATTAAAAGGCAATTAGCTTGGTCCTGAATGTTACATTATATAAAAAAAAAAAACACTTCACCGACATGACCACACAGCCATCATCCAATAAGCATTACCTTTGACCCTTGCCCCATGCTGATCTGAGGTTAGAGGTCTTGCTCTGGCGACTGCCTGTGGCGTCCTGCATCAATAGAGCTTAAAGATCAAGCTGCAGCCTCTAAAGCCACTAGACATGCAATCTAAAGCCATTCATTACCATCTACAACCCAGAGACAGCAACAGGCTTAAATAGGCTCTTACCCTTCACCCCACTAGCATGGGAACACTGCCTAGCTAGCACCTGAACTATGAGCAACATGAACACAATGTGGGACTGCCAATGGCACTGTGAAAAGAGATGAAGCCAGAGGTCACTAACATCTGTTAAAAGTACTCTTCCTTCTGACTGTTCTTATGCCATTTGTGAAGATTTTTGATTTGAGGAGCGACAGAAGGCATCAAGTCTGAGAAACTCAAAACTTGAAAATAAATGACAGCAGAGTATGAAGCAGGCTTGCATGCTGCACGAGGTGTGTCAATCTAAGGTGTCAACAGACTTTGTTGAATCATATTTCATTTTGGAGCCAGAAATAATAAACACTTAAGGAAAAAGAGGTGTTTCTCGCTCCTCTGATTGTTCATGCTGATTACATCTTAAAATGCTCAGAGCAAGTGTGTACGGACACGGAGGAGTTCTCTGCTTTGTAGCTGTAGATCACCGTAGGCCAGTGTTTTTCAACCTTTCCTGAGCCGCGGCACACCAACAACCAAAAACGTTACAAAATGACACCTTTTAGCATAATACAGCATATATGCCAGGGTGTCAAACTCAATCTCAGAGAGGGCCAAAACTAAAAATTGGGACTACGTTGAGGGCCAAATAGAGTCACCATTTAATAAACAGGATACAAGGGATATTGGACAAAGTGCAAAAAAAATACATATTATAAAAATACATATTTAGAGCCAGATGTTTGGCATCTTTTCTTGGCTGCCAGTTCATTAATATCTGGGGTTAGGTTCTGTGGAAACCCTCAAGATGGAGTGAAGGTGTACATCAGTGAGATGACTCCTATGTGGGTTTTTGTTCATCTTCATCACAGAGAAAAGCTGCTCACACAGGTATGTGCTTCCAAACATGCAGAGCGTTTGAGCAGCATTTAAGGCATCGTTTCGGGGATGAAGCTTTGAAACTGTGCAGCGCCCTCAGAGTCATACTTTGGCTTGAGTGTCATTACACTGGAGGTCTATCAGCTCGACAGGTGCTCTTTCCACGTCAACTGCAAACGGATTGCTGAGCAGTTCAAATTCAAATTTCTGAGCTGCAAAGTCGGCAAATCGCCGAGTGAACTCTGTGCCAAGTGCACCCAGTTTATCAGCAAAATGCGAAGTCGGGAACACAGCGGTGGAGACTTTTACTGCATCACACATGTCTGTGATCACACGTCCCCGTCCCTGAAGCTGGAGGTTTAGCGCAGTGAGATGCTTCGTTATGTTGCACAAAAAGCCAGCTCACATCGCCACGTTTCGTCCCGGAGCTCTGTGGTGTGGCGGGCCAGTTATGATAAACATCTGATATTTTCTGGCGGGCCGTTGTACCGAGGGCCGGATATATGCTGACAATTTAATGACAAGTCTCTAAATGTGTTGATCCTTACTAGGCTTTTCATCTGGGTTATTTTGTCCAGGGCCCAGTTCAGAGTCTGCATTTTTCCTTTTCAAATATTTCTCCATCGCTGTTCGTCATTTCATTCCACTGTTTTAAATTAACAAGGTCATTACTGCGCTACCTACTGCCACCCACTGGCATGGAAGAGTATTTATTACTTAGTCAGCCACTATAGTGCAGCTCAGACGCTCAACAATGGCAAAGTATTTGCAACAACTAAATAATATTTTTTTGGACTCATTAAGTGAAATTGGACATTTTCCCACGGCACACCTGACGATCTCTCACGGCACACTGGTGTGCTGCGGCACAGCGGCTGAAAATCACTGCTGTAGGCTACTGTTAGCTTTGAAATGATTTTTAGCACTTTTCTTGTCATGAGGATGCGTGAGCTCGGCCCTGATTGTAGTTATTATGGGCTCGGGTGCCATCTACGGCCAAGCAAGCATGTGAATGGATAAACCCTGTCCCCAGTGCACAAACATACACTGACACACACAACCGCACACACACACAATCTTGATCATCAGTGCCAAGCTCCTTCATTATTTAATCAGAACCACTCTTTGCAGTGGCTAAATTATTTAGCAAGTGTATGTTCACACAATCCCTCGCTTAAAGGTAGTACAAGAGTTTTCTGAAAACCCACTACTCCCACACAGCAGCTATGAAATGCACTATGCTGAGCCTTAAACAGTTATCTGTCTCTGCTGTCTCTCTGTCTACCCCTGATTTATTGAGTAATACTTTTACAAACACAACAGGATAAATAAGGGGGCAGTGGGCTAGCTAACTGACGTGTTTCCCGCAATTGATTTGCGGAAAAGACCAGAGAGGGAGGATCCGTGTTTTTCCCTCCTTCTCTCGTCCTGGCATCCTCTGGGCTCGTAAAAAAGGAAAACATACAGTCAAAAAGATAGAGACAATTCACGATGCAGATGGACAGGCAGACAGACAGATGGACTGAGGGAAGGAGAGGCAGATTTTCATTGGCTCTTGGTGGTAGCAGCACCCAGACGACGGACATCCCATTCTGACTGTCTCAGCAGCACAACCACTTCCTGTCTGGAGGTCCAAGGGGGCGAACTAGCTCCCTGCTCCCACTGGCTTGCCCTCTCCCCAGGGTGCAACTGCCCCCCCAACGCAACATATTATATGCAGACAGTACACAACCCACCCATGCACACGCAACACCCCCCGCACACCGAGGAGGCCCTCCCTGCATGAGCCCTGTGACTCTTCCAGGGACCAGACAGGTGGTGGGAGCTGAGCGGGCACGCGAATGCCAGCCCACTGCCAAGGGCTTCGTGCCAGTTGGCACACAGTTAACAGGCGCACTCCCTCAATGTAGAGCACAGTGCACACATGAAGATAACAGGCCTACACACACATGCTTGTCTTAATGCACTTGTGAGGACTTTTCATCAGTGCTTGCTTTACCCTTATCTAAACTTTACTTCCAATCCCAAAAAACAATTGAAGAGTTAGGACTGGCCAAAAAAAACTTAAATTGACTCAATATCCTCCTTTTTAAAGTCTTAAAGGAGTGCATCCCACACACACAAACATATGCATACAAAAACCATAATATAATATAAGCATGAATGAATGTCAAGTAAGGCATTCCACAATGGACATATAGTACACACATAGACACACGGACACAAAGATATGCAGCATGATTTTTTGTTGCCAGAAAGCAAAATCTGAATTATGTCTCCACAAGACATCTGGGTTCTACACTCCTAAAAGTAACGAGTTTACTTCAAGATAATCCAAAATAATATAGACGCAAATATTCCATTAAGGTGAGTTATAATAATGTCAAAGACCCCCCCCCCCCATACTTTTCATTTTCAATAAAATGTGAGTCAATTAATATTCACTCTTTGAAACGGGCAACAGGCATTCATTCCGATGCGATGCAGCGATTAAGAGATCGACAACTAAAAATCCAGGGACTAAATAAGGACTGTGACAGGTTTCTGAATATCTGAATTACAGTTAGCACAAAGCAAGGACAGCTTCAAAGACTTGAGAACAAGATGTGAAATTCAGGAATTGATCATGAATGTTTTTCCTGTTGCAAAAATTCATTTTGATTTCTTTTGAACACATAGCTGTGGGACACTCTAAGTTCCTTGGCATATTAAAATGCTCCAGTAGAAAAAAAGAATGAATAAAACCTGATTAATATAAATTGGTAGATCATCATCACCATGTGGCACTGTAGATATCTGTACTCAAGTTTTATTACAACTAAAAACAATTGCTTGTAAATACTTTAATGAAGCTAAGCTTTTTAAAGAGTTGTAATTCTCCAATGTCTCAAAGGTTCAGTCAGGTTCGCTATTTTAACAACACACACCGTAGAGGTAAACTGTTTTTCAATATTACAAATTTCAGATCCAAAATTGAATTTCCCCAGATAACAATTTCACAAAACACATATTTCAAACTTTTGGTGGCACAAATCTCACCCCATACGGAGACGTGCATACCCTCTCACACATGTCCCTGGCAGATTCTAGTGTAGTTGAACACCATATGCCAACTAAAAGAGAGGCGTCATCTCTTCAACAACAGACTGTCTCTGCATTAGACACCCACACATCATGCCATCCCAATGAGCGCTGATATCTTTTCCTCCACATTACAAAGCCCTTTAATAGGTCTTTATATTTACTCAAAGACATCTTCAAGAGCAGTACACTGGATTTGTGACCACCTTTTTATTTGTGCTTTGTCTGCTTTTAAGATGACACTTTTAAATAGAAAACACGATATTGCACATACTGTGTGTAGCTGTGTGTGTGTGTGTGTGTGTGTGTGTGTGTGTGTGTGTGTGTGTGTGAGCAGGCAGGTAGTTGCATGTGAGTCTGAATGGGATTAGAAAATAAAAATTTGATTGACTGTGCGAGGAGTCTTAAACAGGCCTACTTTTATATTCAACTCAAACTGACAAACTGACAAGAACAATTGTCTTTCCATCCCTCTGGAGACATTATACTTTGATAAAGAGAATGCTTTTTCTGTGTGCGAGCAGAGCAGTAAGTGTCATAATACCATTCCTCAACAGTGCTAGATCTGACAGGACATCTACAGGAGGTTTTATAAGATGGAGGGAACTTGTTTTGTCGCTTTACTAATTCATACGGCACTTCCTCACCGATACACTGCAGCAGGGTGGAGAGCCCGGCACGCCATGTTTAGTGAAACATGGCGGCAATGGACGATGTTCTTACAGAGTCACGATAATATCCAACAGACAGGCAGACAGCTGACATTACAGCGAGACATGCATTCAAATAAGCAGACAGACAGTTTCTACATTGATGGGGTGTTAAAAAGGCTTTTTAAAATCTTTGTCCCTCACAACTGAAGTCTCCCACGTTCTCCTCCTCTTGTTTCTCTCCTCTCTCCTTTAATCTCCCTCGTAGTTCTTTTTTTATCTAAAGATTAAAGCTACTTCAAGATTGAGGGGCGTCACAAACTAACCAACTGAAACAGACATTAAAATTCATAGCCCACACTCAAATGTCCAAACCTGCCTTGTTCGCGCACACACACACACACACACACACACACACACACTATTCAACAATAAACATGTCGACATATGCCAGCAGGGTGAGAGTGGGGCGGATAACCGTTACAAAACTAACACTGCTTAATGGCTTTCTATTCTCTCCTGTTTCAGTCAGAAGCCTCCTTTAGCTGTGTGCTTAGTCTTTGCTCTGTAAAACACTCCCTTCTCCATTCTCCTGGCCACAACCCCCCCACCCATTGCTCCCTCCGGCTCCCCCAGCTCTTGAGAGAGGTCCTGTCCCGGGCCAGCAGAATTGTGGCCGACCTTTCACCCCTGCTCACTAATTACAGCACCATGGCGACACTTCAAGTACCTAGTCAACCCTGGTGCCACAAAAGTGAGCGTGTGTGCACACACACACAAAGAAACACACACACACACACACACACACACACACACACACACACACACAAACACACACACACACACACTTGTCAGGCCTACATTCCAAAATGCACCAGCAACGACACATATTTAGGTGGGAGAACACCCACATACACACACACACACACACACACACACACACACACACACACACACACACACACACACACACACACACAGAAAACATTCACTTGCACCTACAGACACACAAACTGCTCCAACTCGCTTGCTCTACGAAGTCATTTAATTGGGGCCTCTTTTCAATCCTGAATGGCAGGGATCCCGCTGACCCAGCTATTACAATGGAGAATCCCCCCCCCCCCCCCCCCCCACACCTCCCTCTCATCCTCTGCACTACTCCCACTCAACCACCATGCCCCCTCTACTTCTCCCTCCACCTTTCTCATTCTTTCTTCTCATTTTTGTTTACAGAAGGCAGAGAGGAGAACACAGATAAAGAAGTATTTTAACCTCTCTGTCAGCCTTTCCTCTCCTCTCTGCCAAGTGTACTCTGCATCCTTCGGTGGTGGCCCAGACACCTTGACACCTCTGGGCTCTGCCCGCTGCCCTGCTCAAAATCCAAGATAAAGCTGACATCCTGTTCTGTGGATTAAGACTGCAGCACTCTGCTGTTGTTAGAAATATGTGTGTGTGTGTGTGTGTGTGTGTGTGTGAGCTTTTTTAAAGCCATTTATTCTTGTGAAATCCAAAATATTGCAGGGTCAATAACAATGTTCACAAAGAGTCTATTAAATATGCCTGTCAAGTCTGCTCCCTCATGACATTGCATCCACATAGATCAGCAGCGCTCGTATAAGACCTGGTGATTGGTAACACAGCTGAAATGGTGAACTGATTCTGACAACTTGGACAGTTTGGAGCATTCATGTCGTACAGATTAGTGAAACAGCTTCAGAGAATTTTAATACAAAAATCTTCTTCTCAGAGTGTCCATGTTTGCAAGTCCTCTATTATCTTCTGGGTTTTACTTACTTTTGACCTGATCCAACTGGGATCAAAACCATTCTATTCTATTTAATGAATGTGTGGTTTGGAGTCAGCGTTTCTTTCTTATAACCTTGCACCCACAGTATATATCATAATGACGCTTCTTCTGTTGTTTATTTGTTACATGAAGATACAGCTTTCATATTCATAAAAGTACAGATATTTGTGCACAGGTAACATAGTCCTTGCTAATTTTAATTAAAATTGAACAATTATAATTAATTCAATTGTATTAGTCTCAAATCGTGCGTAAATAGTAACTCTGTCAATCCCCATTTACTAACAAACGTTTTTGCCCTTGGTCATTTTTAAGACGGTCATAAACATTTGCATACTTTATGATATCATGTTGCTTCTGGTCCCACTAGAGCCACAGTGGAAGGTTTCTGTAAATCCTACTCGAGCCTTAGCCATCAAACTGCCAGAGTGTCTTAGATAGAGGATCGACTCCTGTTCCCACATGTCTCTGAAATGAAAAGCTGCTACAACATTTACAGTTTAAGAGCCCAGGATGGAGAGACTTCCATTCCTCTTTGGTTACGCAACAGCCTGACCTTTGAACTTTGAACCTGCTCCACCCTGCAGAGTGCAACATCAGTCTGTCATCATGATCACAGGGTTAAAAAGGAAATAAAAAGCTCTGAAACATCTGATTTCTCAGCTTGCATGCTTTCATCTGTCTTAATTGTTCTGAGTGACCTCCCGTGTCCCTCTCTCTTTCTCACTCTCTCTGTAATTGGAGAGTAACAGCACACAGAGGAAGTGTGTGTCACAGTCAGGATGACACGCAATGTTCAGTGGCTTGAGAGAAACTGGATCGAGTGTGTGTGTGTGTGTGTGAGTGTGTGTGCGTACACATGCTATCAGTGTCTGACAGGTGGAAGACTCTGGCTGCTCTTCTCTGGAACAGTTCGGTAAACAAATTACATTCCCAGTCCAAAGGGATGGGGAAAGCAGATATACCGCAGACTGTTTGAAGACACAATTAAACAGAAAAGGAGAGGGGATGTGTATGCCA